>CM022177.2:19600719-20800719 GCA_011420285.2 Erysimum cheiranthoides | reverse complement strand
TTGGGCAAATCAAGGATTAGGTACCTCATTTCGGTTAAAGTAAAGCCTAGCTTTTTTGGTACATCCTTTAAAGCTTGTTTCCACTTATCGAGCTTTTCGCCATTACACGTCTTAGCCAATTCCCAAAACTTGTCACCGAACACTCCCTTGAGATTTTTCACATCGTCTGTCTCCACTTTGTAAAAGATGGGGATGACCACGAGTTTGCCTAAATCAACGCACTCGTTGATTTTCTCAAGCTCGTTCAAACACCAATTTGATTCCGTATACAAGCTTGAGAAGATGGCAAGCGCGATCCTCGATTCCTCGATTCTCGAGAAAAGGATACTGAGATCTCTACCTTTACTTTCGTTCGTGTCGATAAAGACGTTGATTCCATCCCTTCTCAAGGCTTTCTCAAGATGGCTCACGAACCCGTTCCGCAGTTGTTTCCCTCGGAAATTGATGAACACTTGATGCTGCGGCGGTAATTGATTGGAGGAAGAAGACGCCATATTGAGATTGTAAAGCATGAAGCTTTTGTGGATTTAGAATCTGTTAGTGGGTTTTAGCAGAGGCATGTGTGGAAGAGAGAACTCAGACAAGTCCCGTTGATGATAAGCGAGTGGATGACTTAGAGAAGATAGAACTTAGAGAAGTTCCGTCATTTTTTAAAAAAATAATTACATCATCATCATCCTCGTCCACTCATTTGCTCTGCAACTTCTTCGCTGTTTCTCGGTGAGATTAAGACAAGGGATTGGGTAAGTAAAGCATGCGTCATGGGTTCAGTAAGTAAATAGCCTGCATCTCTTCTCGAATTTGTTTCCTTTTTTAGCTGAATATTCAACTGATTGTGCATCTATACTTCCATGGAGTCGTCTCCATGACTATTCTGCATCAATTTTATTTGGCCGTTCAACAAATTTTGTATCCTCTCGGCCACGAGGCTTTCTCTTTCGGTGACAGTGGAAATCATATGAATTCGGAATTTTGTTGCTTCAGGTATTCTTAACTTTATCTCTGTTTCCGTCACCCTTTGGTAGACTTCCTAATTACCCTTGTCTCCTGTTATCCTCTCTATTTGTGAACGTGTCTGAGTTTCCACTAAACACATTTTCTAAGTGTTTTGCTTATATATCTTTCCGTCTAGGTTTTCAGCTTTATGACAAATGCCTACTTGATATAACAATCACCGGAGTTTAAGCTTGGTTTTTAAGTTCATATCCGGCTACTTTGTGTGGGCGTCTTCTTTGTTGGAAGAGAGCCTTAATTAGCAACAAAAATTCAGCAAAATCTAAGAATCTACACAACACGGGATATATAGATCTTTAACTGTAGAAACTCAAAGATCATGGACAATGGCAACAAGGCTACACCCATTGTCTACATCAACTGCGTAGATACATTACAGTATTCCTTCGCCAGCCACCTCTCCATGGAATTCCACCGGAAAGGCATTTCTTCATTTATAAATTCCGAGGGGACTCTGGATGTCATAGAGAGAGCTAGCGCTGCTGTGGTTGTTTTCTCCAACAACTGCTTCTCCTCCACCTTGCTCCTGGATAAGCTTGTGAGCCTTCTCCAGCGCCGAAGGCAAAACTGTCTGGTGCTAGTTCCAGTGTTCTACTGCATTAGTCCAGACGTGATGGTTCTGGAGCATGAGAGCTCTTGCTCAGCCGATCAGCTAAGAAAATGGAGTAGCGCACTCCAGGAGATGAGAGATTTACCAGGCCACCAGTTCAGGTAACGTATATAGATTAGTTCATTGTTGGAATTTTATCAAAAATGTTTCAAAATGTAGTCCACCTAGGACTCAGCGAGTTTAATGAAAACAGGGAGGAATGCAGTGAGTGCGAATTTGTGGAAGAGATTGTCAAGGATGTTCATGAGCAACTCTTCCCCACAGAACAGATTGGAATCAACTCAAGGCTGCTGGAGATAGAACATTTGCTTTGCAAGCAACCATGGGGTATCCGTCGCATAGGAATTTGGGGTATGCCCGGCATAGGCAAAACAACACTTGCTAAAGCATTCTTTGACCAAATCTCTGGAGGCTATGAAGCTTCTTGTTTCATCAAACACTTTGGCAAAGCTTTCCATGAGAAGGGACTTCATTGTTTATTGGAGGAACACTTCGGGAAAATTTTGAAGGAATTGCCTCGTGTATGCAGTAGCATTACAAGACCTAGCCTCCCCAAGGACAAGTTAAAAAAGAAGAGAACTCTTGTTGTTCTTGATGATGTGCACAATCCTTTGGTTGCCGAGTCTTTTCTTGGAGGGTTTCATTGGTTTGGCCCGGGAAGCTTAATCATTATAACCTCTAGAGATAAACAAGTGTTCCACCTTTGTCAGATCAATCACGTGTATGAAGTTCAGAGTTTAAATGAGAACGAGGCTTTGCAGCCATTCTCTCACTGTGCACTTTTAAAAGATATGAGAGAACAAAATCTCTTGAAGCTATCAATGGACGTGATTGACTATGCTAATGGAAATCCATTAGCTCTGAACTTTTTCGGCAGAGAGCTTAGGGGAAAGAAACAGTCAGAAATGGAGACCACATTCCTTAAACTCAAGCTACGTACGCCATATATGATTCATGATTTATTCAAGAGCAGTTACGAATCACTTAATGACAACGAAAAGAACATTTTTCTGGACATTGCTTGTTTCTTCAACGAAGAAAATGTTGACTATGTGATGCGACTTCTTGAGGCATGTGGTTTTTTTCCACATGTTGGGATTGATGTTCTTGTGGAGAAGTGTCTCGTGACTATTTCAGAAAACAGAGTGAAAATGCATAGATTAATCCAAGATTTTGGCCGAGAAATAATCAATGGAGAAGGGGTACAGCTTGAGAGGCGTCGCAGACTGTGGGAACCTTGGGCCATCAAGTTCCTACTTGAAGATGGCGAATTCAAAGCAAATGGAGATCCCAAAGCAACCACACATGCTCTGGTTTCTCATAATTCGTTACTTTTATATACAAAACTAAATCACTTTTGGAGATGAACCAACTTCTTGATCTATCTCCGCCCTTTTATATTTCAGGCCACTGAAGACATCGAAGGCATATCTCTGGACACATCAGATATACTCTTTGATGTGAAGCCCACTGCTTTTGAAAATATGCTTAACCTTAGGTTTCTGAAGATTTACTGTTCCAATTATGATAACCTTTCTGGACTTCGCCTTCCAAGAGGACTTGACTCTCTGCCTTATGAGCTAAGACTCCTCCACTGGGAGAACTATCCTTTGCAATCCTTGCCACAAGACTTTGACTCATGCCACCTTGTTGAACTCAATATGTCTTACAGTCAGCTTCAGAAACTTTGGGGAGGAACCAAGGTAAGCAAACTCCTATCCGCTCGCTTATACCTTTTCTCCAAATTTATATTATATATTTCATTTCCAATTTATTTTCTCTGTACAGAACATTGATAAGCTGAAGATAATCAGTCTTTGTCATTCTCACCAGCTGACTCAAATTGACGATATTTGTAAAGCTCAAAATATCGAGCTAATAGATCTCCAAGGCTGTACAAAATTGCAGAGTTTTCCAGCCACATGTCAATTACAGCATCTCCGAGTTGTAAACCTCTCAGGTTGCAGAGAGATCAAAAGTTTCCCAGAAGTTTCACCAAATATTGAGGAACTACATCTCCAGGGAACTGGCATAAGAGAATTACCAATATCCATTGTGACCCTCTCCAGACAAGATAAGTTGCACCGAGAGCTTTCCAATCTTCTAACAGAATTCTCAGGTGTTTCAAGTGCTTTGGATCTTGAGAAATTAATAAGCCGGGTCCAAATCGTTTCATCAAATCAACATCTTCGCAAACTAGTTTCCCTGAATATGAAAGATTGTGTTCATTTGCGGAGTCTGCCTCACATGGTTGATTTAGAATCTCTTAAAGTTCTTAATATGTCTGGATGCTCAAAGCTCGAGGATATTCAGGGTTTCCCACGAAACCTGAAAGAGTTATATCTTATTGGAACTGCCATAAAAGAACTTCCACAGCTTCCCCAAAGTCTAGAACTCTTGAATGCACATGGTTGTGTGTCTCTCATATCATTTCCTACCAATTTCGAGCTGCTTCCTAGGTATTACACATTCAGTAATTGCTCTGCTCTTTCTGAAAAAGTGGTCAGCGAATTTGTAGAAAACGCTCTGACTAATATAGCACCCCTAGCAAAAGAGCAACAGGTATCTCTCTCTCTCTCTCTCTGTGTTTTTGTTTCTCGCACAGATTGTTGTATCTGATTTATTTTGGCTTGCGGCAACAGGAACTCAACAAATCTCTGGCTTTCAGCTTCGCTGTGCCTTCACCTGCAAGTAAAACATTCACATTCAATCTGCAACCAGGGTCTTCTGTGATGGTACAACTGGGTTCTTCTTGGAGAAACACGCTTGGCTTTGCTATTTTAGTCGAAGTTGCATTATTGGAGGATTACCACGAGGCTTGTGGTTTTGGCATTAGTTGTGTTTGCAGATGGAAAGACAAGGAATGTGTCTCTCATAGGCTGGAAAAAAACTTTCATTGTTGGACTCCGGGGGAAGGTGTTTCAAAGGATCACATGTTTGTCTTCTGTGATCTCAATATGCGTCCAAGTACCTGTGAAGGAAAAGACCCCAGTATATTGGCTGATCTTGTCGTATTTGAATTTCAAACTGTGAACAAGCAGAAAAAGCTTCTAGATGAGAGTTGTAAAGTGACGAAATGCGGAGTCCATGTGATTACTGCTGCAAATGAAGATACAAGTTCTAACATGACTCAACCATTTTCGTCCTCAGATTACCTGCAGGAGACTTTTGATAATGTAGTTGAAGAAGTATTGAGTGTCATCTATGATGGCTTAGACGAGAGTGATAGAAATTTTTTGCTTTACATCGCATGTCTGTTCAATGATGAGGATGCTAATTTCTTGGTACCGCTTATAGCTAACATTGGCTTGGGGATCAGTTCTAGGCTCAAGGTCTTAGCCAATAAGTCTCTCATACATATATCTCCCTATGGTATTATCGTGCGGCATGGTTTACTTCAGAAAATAGGTAGGGAGATAGTCTATAGACAGTCCACTCTGCCTGGTAGCTCAATAGTGTTAGACAGAGACTTTGGAAAGGTCTTTGCGGATTCTTCTTCTTTGTTTTACATTTGGAACTCCGAAATCTTTTCAAGTTTCAGTGAGGAAGATGACTGTAATAATAAAATCAGCCACCTTCTTGCGGAACTCAAATGCAAACCCATAAGTACAGTCGAATGCAAAATGAAGGGAATCAAGTTGGTCGGCCCAAAGCTTGTAGAAGCAATACGAAAATCGAGATGCTCGATTGTAGTGCTCTCAAAGAACTACGCCTCTTCGAGTATGTGTTTGGATGAGTTGGTAGAGATTATGAATTGCAAGAACAAGTTGGCTCAAAAGGTGGTTTCGATCTTCTACGATGTGGTTCCTTCCGATGTCAGGCAACAGACTGGAGAATTTGGAAAGGCATTTAAAAACACATGCTTAGGCAAATCAGAGGTTGAGAAACAGAAATGGGCACGGGCTTTGGCCGATGTAGCAAATATAGCTGGAGTGGATTCTTGGGAGTGGTATGTTATGGTCCTATTGTTTATGCTTTATCTCAGATTAGTTTTTAAGAATGTTCCCTGTTATATTTAATCATTGATACTTTTAGTTTTATGCTTGTGCGATAATCTTTCTCCTTGTCAGGGATAATAAAGCAATTATGATAGAGAACTTGCCTCAGTCCTTCAAGGTTTGTTTGATTAAATCTCTACTGCAAACTCTGTGGGTCTTATGACTTTATTTTCGCTTTAAAGTTTTTTTAATTAATGATATGTTGTGTTGCTCTGTTTCAGATGCATTCTTCTATGTGCTTCGAACTGAAGAAGTTAGTTGATAGAATCATGAGAATCTTTCCTGATATAGAAGAATCGCGACCTGGATACTGCTCTGGTATACAGACTCTTTGTTTACTCTACAAAGCTTTGGATAAAGCTAAGTTGCTTCTTCAATATTGCAGTGAATCCAGTAAACTCTACATGGTATGTGTTAAAACTCAACTTTCAATACATTCTCCTAGTTGATTTTGGCACTAATCCCTTGGTTTATCTCTATGTGTAGTCTAATGTGATTAATACTGTGCTTCAATCTTCAGGCAGTAACAGGAGATGCTATACTCTCAAGAGGTTCTAGAGCAAAAAAATCATTAGAGCAATGCTTAAACGAAATTCGAAGTATGGTACCGACTGTTCTGGATATCAAGGTTTGTACCAATTTATGTTTCTTCTCATGTTTTCATAATTTTTCTAGACAAAATCACTGATGTTAATTTTGCTTGCAGATATCTCAGATAGTCCAAGATCTTAGGTCAACTGTGTTGACTCTAGAGTCCTCTGAAGCAGAAGCTGGGAAAGCTGTTAGAGAATTGATGCGACGAAGCACATCTTCCTCCGACTCTTCGGATGAGATCAGAGAGTTCCAAATTGCAGCATTAAAACTCCAACTTTCAACACCTGAGGCCATTGTGATAGAGAGAAGATCCCTAAAGTTGCTTTGGGCGAAATCAGGAGAGTGTGAAGGAAACAAGAGACAGATTTTGATGTATCTTCTCTGTCTCTTGAAAAAGCATGAAAGAATCATTTGTGCAGATGACAAAGAGAACTCTTTCTCACATCACCAGTCCATCGATGATTCTCGGCGTGCTAATGTTGTGGAAGCCAAGTGTTCTGAGGAACATAATGCTACACTTCCCGAGCAATTTAAATGCCCGCTTTCTCTTACCGTGATGTATGATCCTGTCATCATTTCCTCAGGCCACACCTTTGAGAGGATGTGGATTCAGAAATGGTTCGATGAAGGTAATGATTCATGTCCTAAATCAAAAAGGAAACTTGATGATTTAACATTGGAGCCCAATGTAGCGATTAATAATCAGATATCAAAATGGTGCGTGAAGCACGGTATTGATGTTCAAGATCCAGAAACAAAGCACACACAGGCTTTGCACAATATCGACTTCTCTGTTTCCGTTCATAGTTTCGGAAGTTCTTCCATTGATAGTTTCGGAAGTTCTCTCTGCAATATACCAGATCTCAGCTGCTTTTCGATTACGGATTTGAACTCGAGCTATTCCATTGACTCGTCATTCTACTCTAAGATATCAAAGGGTGATTACGTTATGCCAATTCAGACAATAGATTCTGCTTCAGGCGCAAGTTTCACTGATACTAGTCACAGCAAGATTGTGATAGAGCCCTTATGTGGACTCACTGACCTTCCATGGGATGAACAGATCAAGGTCATCGAAGATGTAAGAAGTCGTTTTGAGCACAACACTCGGGCTTTTCGGTCTATGTCACCGAGTAAATTTCTTGAGCCACTTATCACATATTTGAAGAATGCTCTTGAAAAAAATGGCACCGCAGGAGATATAATAAAAGGTGGACTGGATTTGTTATTGGCTTTCCTCAGTGGAAACAGGAGGTCTATAGAATCTTTGGAAGAAGACGTTTTCAAAATGTTCTCGGTCTTTCTCGAGTCCGAAGTAGTAGCTGAAGAAGCTCTGAACATACTTGAGGTTCTCTCCAACCACGCGCACTGTCTCTCCAAGATAACTTCAACAGGCTCTCTCTCTTCCCTTTTGAAGATAGTCGAGTCTCGAACAGAACATCTCCAAGAACAAGCTATGATCACACTCAAGAATCTCTCCTCAAGCAATGAAATATGTCTGGAAATGGTATCTCTCAATTTCATCCAGAAGCTCACATCATTTTTGCAACAAAACATTTTCTGCAAACACTCGATCATCGTTCTGAGAAATCTTTGCAACACGGAGAAAGGTCGGGTTTGTATCACCGAAACCCCGGATTGTTTAGCTTCCATAGCTGATTTACTCGAGTCAAATGTTCCCGAGGAGCAAGAAAATGCAATCTCCATCCTCCTACAGCTCTGTGTGCAGAAGATCGAGTATTGCTATCTCGTAGTGAGAGAAGTAACTGATATTTACTCATCTCTTCTCTTGATAGCCAACAATGGAACCGAGGAAGCCAAGGTGGGTGCAGCGGAATTGCTTAGAGCTCTTGAAGAAGTAGATTCCAACAGAGAAGAGGAAGAAGAAGAATCCTCCAGACCAGAAGAAGAAACAACTGCTTCAACTACTTCACAGGTTGTAACTTCAGTTACTCATCAGGAACCTATGGTAACAACACCAGCTCCAAAGAAATCTGGTCTTTTTGGAATCAATTTCTCCGGTCTCAAGAAGAAGAAAAGATAAAAGCATATATTTTGTTATGCTGTTTTTAACTTAGTTTTTGAAACAAATTAAGTGTCCTTTGGTTCTCTGTTTGTTGACTTAGGTTTGTATCCGAGGCCTTTTCATTGATACAAGCGTAGTTGTAATTTGTGAGGGAAATGAGCTGGCATTTGTAAATCATTAACTAATAACAATGGTCAATTCTTTTAAGAAATTTTGTTGGCATTTTTTTCAGCATTGCTTAAAAGTTCAACTACTGACAGCTGAGGCCATTGTGATAGATAGAGGCAAGAACCCTAAAGTCTCTTTTGGCGAAATTAGGAGTGTGAAAAGTAACTAAGAAAAGTCTTAACCCACATCATCGGCCCATCAATGAGATTCAAATGCCCGCATTCAGAAGTGGTTCGATGAAGGGGCTTTGCGCAATATTGAGTCCTCTGTTTCAATTGCTAGCTTTAGAAGTTATCTATACAAACCCCTCAAGTTATTCCATTGAATCGCATCCTCTTATAAGAATGTACAGTGTATCCTCAAACTCAAGCTCACAAGCTTTTTGATTATTTTAACTGAATTTAAAGAGTTTGTCGTTAAATTTCTATGGACTAGATTTTTGTATTTTAACACAAATCATTCTGACTAGTTGAATACGGAAATAGAACCATTATGTGACAGAAATAAAAAACCAAAGGAAAATGAGACATGAATGATCAAATTTAAAATGCATAAAATGTTAAAGATTAACCCTGATGCCATAGATTCTTCTTGATACAGAAAGGTCTCAGCGAGAACATATTCGTAAAATCTTAAGGTTTCAAAACAAGGTCTCAACAAAAATCCCAAAAAAGAGAACAATTTCATCTTGAATCCTCCTCTCCTTAGTCTGCCTTGGAAGCAAGAGCAGCAGCTTGACCTCTGAGACGACCAGTCCTCCTTGCAGCAATAAGACCAACCTTTTTTCCGGGTGGGGCATCACGACGAACAGTACTAGCGTGACCAATATGTTGATGGTTACCTCCTCCATGAGGATGCTCAACTGGATTCATAGCCACACCACGAACCTTAGGCCAGCAGTTTCTCTTGACACGGTACTTGTGGTATGCATTACCAGCCTTGAGCATCGGCTTCTCTGTTCTTCCACCACCTGCAACTTGACCAATCATGGCCCTGCATCCACTTGGAACAATCTTCTTCGAACCAGATGGCAACTTAATCCTGTCAAAATCAAGTGTAAATTTGTAACTATGAGAACAAAGCCCTTCTCAAAAGAGATACTACAATCTTTGTATAAGCATTTCTATTCCAAACCTACGCAATCAAAGAAATGAAACATAAGGTATACTAAACACAATTCTCATAACACAAATTAAGCAGAGCAAGCTTTGAATCCAATGGCGAGTGAAATATTGAAACTTGGCCTGAAAAACAACACATCTGCAGCAATCTTTACCCAAAAAGATTGACATTTCTAATCAATTCTAACTCAATAAACAAAATGCTCCACGAGAAATATCAAAATCATTCACACAAAACAATTCAGCAAAACAAAACATTAGATTATACATCATTAATCAATCCAATCACCAGCCAAAAGCATTGAATACAAACCTGCTGGTGTCGTTATCAGGATTGTGAGCAATAACAATGGCGTAATCACCAGAAGCTCTAGCGAAAACACCACGATCACCAACATGATGCTCAACATTACAAACAACGGCTCCTTCAGGGATAGATCTGAGGGGAAGAACATTTCCGACGACTAGGGTAGCTTTCTTCCCACAGTACAGAAACTGACCGGTGTACATACCTTCAGCAGCAACGAAAAGCTCCTTCTGCTTCTTGAACCGGAAAGGATGACGGAAAGCAACACGAGCTAACGGAGCACCACGTCCTGGATCGTGAATGATCTCCGTGACAACACCTTTGAGATAACCATTTCTCTCGCCGAAATCGAGGCTCCTGAATTTGGCCGGACCTTTACGGTGGTGGGTGTGGGACTTGAAGACTGAACCAGCTCCCTTACGTTGAGCTCTGATGACACGACCCATTGATGATTATGGGGTTTTGCTTCGTCTTCTTCAGATTACGGCGGATACTAGAAATGAACAAAATCAGGTTTATATCAACAGTCTCTCAAAACCCTAGTGGACTGAGATGGATTTACGCTCAATTGGGCCTTATTAAGCCTATCAAAAGCCCAAGCTAAAATACCGGGAAGATTTTGAATGTTTGGATAAGTCAAATCCATCAGATTTCAGGAGCAGCTAATCAGTGCACCCGCTTGTAGCGGATAACTGTCTCCTCGTATTCCGTTTTTGAAAAAGAACGATTTTATTAGTTTTTGATATAAAATGGATTTAATAAAATTAAAAAAAAAAGAAACTTTTTTGAAATAGAGAGGTGTTGTCTGTTTGTGGAGCGTCAAAGTTGAAAAAAAGCGACAGGCCAAGCGCATAAAAATCATTCACCGCTCCTTCTTCTCTGGCACATACACGCTCCTCCCACTTTCTTCTTCTTTCTTTCTTTCTTTCTCTATCTCTGTACCTCGACGAATGTTCTTCGATCTTCACGCTCTCTCAACTCTGTGTAATCAATCATTCGTCTCGGTATGCTTCTCTCTCATTTTTTAGCTAAGCTTTGAAATTCTTCAAGTGAAGTGATGGTTTTTGGTTTTAGATTGTTTGTGTTCTAAGTGAAATAGTGTAGCTGATGTTGCTGATGATGATCGGGTTTAATGTGAAGAATTCGCGCCCATTGGGATGTGATTTTGAATTTTTGTAATCAGTTTTTCTTATTTGAAAAATAAAATAGTTTGGAATTTAGTTTATATATTTGGAAAGAAATCATTAAATGTCATTTCACTGCAGGGAAAAAAAACGAAAGAAACAACAAAACGGTCGTTGTAGAGCTAATAGTATAATAAATATGGCGGGATTTTGTCGGATGAAATGATAATAACATTTACGGAATCGTGAAAGATTTTCTTTCCTTTTTTTGTATGTTAGTTCAAATTTCAAAACTTTTATCAGTTTTTTTGTTTTTTATTTAAGCTTAGTTTCTTCCTTTTTCTACGGATTGTGTAGAGTAAACTCATTGAGAAGGAGGAGCCAAAATGGACGGTAGAGGTTGGCCATGGAAGAGAAAGTCTTCGGACAAAGCTACGACAGACAAACCAGTGGTTGGAAACGAGTCAACTGCTGTTTGTTCTTTGTCCTACTTAGCTTCTCTGGAGAATCAGGTACTTTAATTTACTACCAGAGCTCTGTTTTTATATGAGATTATAAGTACTAATGTGTCAGTTTTGGTGAGATATAAATTTCAATTGAAGTCTCTTTTGTGTGTTTGGTTGTGTGTCAGGAGAAGTGTAAAAACACAAACTATGTTCAGATAACTATGGATTCATACACGCATATGAGTAAAATGGAGGATCAGGTCAAATTGTTTGAGAGTGAAATTAAAGATCTTAAAGAAAAACTTACGCTTGCACATTCTGAGACTAAGACTAAAGAATCTTTGATTCTTCAACATGCCAAAGTCGCTGAAGAAGCTGTTTCAGGTAAGAGAACCAATACCTTGATAGTTCTTCAAATGTTATTTGAGCATTCTTGTGTGTTTGTACTAGAAACCGCATTTTTACCTTTTTAATAACTGTTAATGCTGATTAGTCTTTGTTCTTTAGGATGGGAGAAGGCTGATGCAGAAACTTTAGCACTCAAACGTCAACTTGAATCTGTTACTCTCTTAAAGCTTACTGCAGAGGACCGAGCATCGCATTTGGATGATGCGCTAAAAGAGTGTACGAGGCAGATAAGGATTGTGAAAGATGAGAGTGACCAGAAGCTAAAAGATGTGATTCTTGCTAAAACCACTCACTGGGACAAGATCAAATCCGAGCTTGAAGGAAAGATTGATGAATTGAGCCAAGGACTTCACCGAGCAGATTCTGACAATGCAGCACTCACTAGATCGTTGCAAGAACGATCAGAGATGATAATAAGGATCAGTGAGGAAAAGTCTAAAGCTGAAGCTGATGTGGAAAAGCTGAAGACTAATATTCAGTTGGCTGAGAAGGAGATTAATTCGCTGAAGTACGATGTTCACGTTGCTTCAAAAGAAGTAGAAATCCGCAACGAAGAGAAAAACATGAGCTTGAAGTCAGCGGAAATCGCAAACAAACAGCATCTGGAAGGAGTTAAAAAGATTGCAAAACTTGAAGCAGAGTGTCAAAGGCTAAGAGGGCTTCTACGGAAGAAGCTTCCTGGTCCTGCTGCTATGGCTCAAATGAAGATAGAAGTTGAAAGCTTAGGGCATGAATTCACAGACCCTCGAGCACAGAGAGGCATAGCTCAAAATCCGAGTCACACTGCACATATCGCAAAGGCAGAGAATGCTGCTGATCATAAGTGGGAAGAGTGCAAAAGAGAGAATGGATATCTCACAAAACGTACATTGGAAATGGAGGAGGAGATTCAGACACTTAAAGAACATCTCGCTGCCCGTAACAATGAACTACAGGTTTCGAGAAATGTATGCGGTAAGACTCTTGGAAAGCTTAAGATTCTTGAAGGGCAGATGCAAATGTTTAACAATGACAAGAATGCTCCAAAGTCGAATAGCAGAAATCTTTCTGAAAGTATAACCAGTGGTCATGATCATAACTATCCGCCTAGTGTCACCTCGGTATCCGAAGATGGATTTGATGAAGAAGGAAGTTCCTCTGAGTGTGGCCCAGCAACCTCAACAGATTCTCATAAAGTGAAAAAAGTAAGTGTTGATGGTTCCTCAAAGCCTAGGATTTCTAATAGACTTGAGTTAATGGATGACTTCCTGGAGATTGAAAAATTGGCAGCTAATGATCTAGATGGAGCTAACTCGGCTTCGAAATCTTCCAACAGTGCCTGCAGTAGTAAATCGGTAGACAAACACTCCTCTAGTAAGTTCAGTGAGCAAGATGAGGATACAACAACACTTGATCAGCTGTTAACGGTTCTCCGTTCAAGAATGAACAGGATGTTTGAATCTCAAGAGGGCATTAGCATTGAGAAAATCGTTGAAGCCGCAAGACTTTCAATTCAAGATACGCGAGGATCATCACTCAAACTAATCTCAAGTCCTCTGTTTGAAGTTGCTGATGAAACTCTAGAGAAACATGTTTTGTCATCTCAGGATATCGTGCAGAAGAGCACCAAGAAACAAGATTTGGAAGCAGCTGTTTCCAACATTCACCACTTCATAAAATCAACTACAAAGGAAGCAACACAGCTTCAGGAGATGAATGGGAATGGACGACTGAGTGAGACCTTGGAGGAATTCTCTTCATCGGTCAGTAAATATTTAACCGGTGAATCAAGCCTTTCTGACCTTATTCTAGAACTCTCCCGCGTTTCAGTTCTAGCTAGTAATCTAAACAATAGTGCTTTGAATCTCAAGCCCCATAGCAAAGAGACCTTTGTCGCCGAGAGCAACGATAAGGTTACATTGCTCGAAAAAGAGGTTCAAGAGTCAGATGCTGATCCACTGGCAGACACATTAGCTAAGACAGAGGATCACCGTTTAGATAATGGTCATGAGTTGGAAGACTCATCATGCAAGAGCTTATTGAAAGAGGTGGAACAGCTTAAGTTGGAGAAAGAGAGCATTGCATTAGAATTATCAAGATGCTTGCAGAATCTTGAAAGTACAAAGGCAGGGTTGGAAGAAAAAGAACAGCTAATATCGAAGCTGAAATCGCAGCTCACATCTTCAGAAGATCTCCAAAGCTTGGCAGAAACACAGCTTAAATGCGTGACCGAATCATACAAATCGCTTGAACTCCATGCCAAAGATCTAGAAGCTAAAGTGAAAAGCTTGGAAGAAGAGACAGAGAGACTTGAAATGGCTTTCTCCACAGAAAAGCATGGCCATGAGGAGACTCTAGCTAAATGCAGAGACCTTCAAGAAAAATTGCAAAGGTAATATACCAAACAACTAAAACTTAGTTAGATCTTCCACTATGCATAGTTTTTGTTTTGTGTGCTAATTTTTTACTTATACTGAAGGAATGAGACTTGCAGAAAGTGTTCATCATCCAAACTCCAACCTAATAATCAGGTACGCTTCTAACTAATCTCTTCTTGATAAGATTAGCTTTCACACCCGTTTTGTTACATCCACTTAACTAAAATTAACATTATTCTTGTTGCCAGGAGAAAGACATAGCATCTGCAACAGAGAAGCTTGCAGCTTGCCAAGAAACAATTCACTTACTCAGCCAACAGTTACAATCCTTACAGCCTCAGAGCAACCACAATATTCCCAAATCTCAGTCCCCTGAGAAGAAGCTTCAACAGCACAAAACCTCAGAAGTAACACAAAACTCTGCACTAATTGATCTTCCCCATGATCATATCATTCAACCATCTCGTTCTGTTAGACACACGGTGAATCCAACGGTCCACGCGATCATCAAGTCTAGCTCTGTGTCTTCGTCTTCTCAAGAAGATAATGAGAAGCATACACGCGGACTAGGCCGTTTCTTCTCCTCTAAACCGAAGAGCAGTGGACGTTAAAACGCTAGGAGATAATAGACTCATTATCTTTTGGTTCGTTCGATCTTCATCTACCTTCCTGATATGTGTATATGCGTTTTTAGTATGTGAGAAGCGAACAGTTCTAGTGAAGATCTTTGTCTTATTAATTACTCTACACAACAACGTAACTAAACCTCACGTTAGAACTACATATGGCCCTAAATGTCTGAATTAAATTAAAATTGAGGTAAACCGGACTATAACCGAGACCGAATTAAAGTTTTGCTACAAAACCGAGCAAAAAAAAAAAAAAAAAATCATATCCGGTTCCTACATTTCTGATTTCATTCGGTTCCTACGTTTTTGTCCTTTCTACATAAAATCTCAATTTATAAAATTCAAGAGAACTTCACGAAAAAAGAAAAAACAATCTTTGATGTTAGATGTATATTGATATTTCATATGTCAAAAACAATAAATGTATGTAGGTAGAAAAATCATTGAATGGCAATTCTAATATATATTGAAATGATCATGGTCCCGTTAAGACTTTGAAAATTTTTATATACTTGAGAGTTGAGATGGAAACGAATAACTTAAAATATATTATTATAATTTAAGACATTTTACCGATTAAATCAAAACTACCGAACATAGAAACATGCATAATGTAAATTTTAGTGTCAACAATCTCATAAATAATGCAAATATCGACATCAAATGGTCTGCAAGACTGCAACTTTAGAATTTTTTGTTGGATTCAAGTTTGAGCTCGAATTCTCTCATCCCAGGTTTCAGTTAAAATGTAAAGATCCATGTTAATAACCTGAAAAAAAAATTCAAGCTTTTTTCAAGGAAGCGTTGGTTTAAATTTCAGATGAATAATATTCGTAGACAAAATAAAAATAGAAACGTGAGGTCCATGCAACATAAAAACAATAATGCAAGTATTCAAATGGATTTTAGAAAAATAAGAAATTAGAAGTTTGAAAAAAAGGACAGGAAACAGAGCAAACAGATAATGTTCATCAATGTCAAGCAGACAAGGTGTAAACCCAAAGCAACTTGATAGTATGGGCAAGCCAGAGTTTGTACAGACAGATGCCATTTTTTTCTTCATGGTCTTTTTAGTGTTTTTTATTTAATAATATACACATTTATTTGATTTGTATTCTACTGAATATGATATTTGAAATTTATTGTCTCGTCATTATTCTAATTTAAAACCAGAATATATGATAACTGTGTGCACTTATTGGATTAAAACTGCAAAAAAAAAAAATTATTCAAAAACCGCAAAAATTATATTTAAAAGAATAAAGAAGAGAAGGGTCAAGATAGGAGAGACATTGTGGTTTACATGTTATGCCTTTCGAACAACTCATCTCTTCAAACCCATTTTTAAACACACCTTGTCTTTTTTTTTAACAATGTACAATAAATTAATGAACTTAAAAATATCGACTAAAAACAATGAGGAAAATGTATTTTTGTTCGAAAATTAGATATGGACTAAAGGCTAACCTACTAATAACCTTATTATTATTTTTTCAATAACATGCAATTAATAATTAATAATTGTTCTTATATTATACTCCATGTATCTTTTGGTCACTTTGTGAGAAATTCTTATTGCAATAGATTATGGACTTAAAATATATCACATTTTATACAAAATATTGACTTTCCCTTGTAAAATTCATTTATCTAGTTAAAAAGAAGAAAAAAAAATCTAATAGTACTAATCAAATCATCATATTTTATTTTACAAGCCATCATTTTTAAAGCGAATAATATTTTTCTATATGGGGTATTTTTGTGAGATATTTCATGTATAAATATTAATTTAGCAAAAGACTAATTAAGTTTTAAAAAATATATATAATCTCTCTCAAGTTAAGATTTCTGCACTTATGCTCCACTCACATATGTCGATTGACAACGATCTTGATCTTGACAGCTTTAACATATGATGTAAAACATTTAGACATCATATTAATACCATTTAACCGGAAGGATCAACAATAAAAGCATAATCTAATATCTTTGTATCTAAGAAAATAATTTTTTTTTTATCTGTCATACACTTGAATTTGACTACGATCGAAATAAGCTTTGCTTATATATATTGACAAATCTTGAAGGCGGCCTCACGAAATTAATATAGTTTTATGATTGAAAGTAAAACAAAAACGAGACAAATGGAACAAATGATATAGATCATGACAACGAAACGACTAATAAGCAATTATTGTTATAAAGTAGAACCCCACTTAAACAGAAGTTACTGTATATGTAGACTTAGGATCGATCAGATGATATTTAAAATATTCTTGTTCAACAGAATATTTCTAAATCTAAACTAATGTTATGTGACTCCAACTGTATATGAATTATACACTACTGCAAAAAAAAAAATGCATTCAACGAAAATTATCTTTTAACCTAAGCTAGGGTCTCCCAATACGATAACCAATCCAAAACTGCACCAAAATGAAATCTCACCAAAAAAATAAAATAGAGAAGAGAGACTTGTTTCCCATTTTGAGGATAATTATTGTTAGAGAAAATAGTTTGTTAATTAATGACCGCTTGATTGATCGTTCTTCTGATTACTTTCTGGCTTCGTAGATATTGACTTGTGGAACAGGTCATTACGTTTTACCCAAATGTAGTAGAAACAAGAATAGAACCACAAATGGCAAATCGTTGATGTTTGGCCATTATAGTTGATATACCAGGAAAATTTGCTAATTTACTGTTTTTTCCTATATATGTTGATAATTTGATATATATATATATATATGCTGTATGGTAGTTTTTGTTTTACTTGAATAAAAAAATAATATGGTCATACAGATCATTTTTTCACAAACAATATACAGAAAACAAACATAACCAGAATTATAAATACGTTTTTTTATGTTTGCATACACTCATATAGAGATTAAAAAAATCTGGCAGTCAAAATAAAAGTATATATAAGAAAATCTGGCAGTCAAAACAAAAAATATCTTTGTCAAAGTAATACTTTGTACTGGATTTCTAATCAACCTTGGTTTTGTAACATAATTATAGTTAAATTTTTGAAGGATGAATAGAAAATATATCTGTTATAAACAAGAGAATAACAACTCAATACTCAGAATGAAAATTCTTGATTAAAAAATTAATACAAATAAACTAGCTATTCCTCTCAAGAACCAACGGTCAACAATGCACGTTGACTTGAGGGAAAAGTCGCCCACCCAACCTAATATACAAAATATTTATAAATAAAATAGAAACAAGACACCGAATATATATAAAAGGAAAAAAACCCCAAGAGAGTGGTTAATTAAAAAACTGTTAGATATATTAATCTAGCCACAAATCTTGAGTCGATGCTTAACGCGGTCCCCGCCATTTGCTTCCGTCTTCTTAGCAAAGAAAAAAACCCTAAATAATATTTTATATGTTCCTTATTTCTTGTTTCTTGATTTTTGATAATAATTTTGATGCTTCGATCTTCCAGAGTCTTGAGTGTGACAATGTGTGATCAAACCCTTTATAATTATAACCTTAAAGGGGAATAATTTCGACTGAATGACCAAGTGAGGTAATGATCAGTCTCCTCTCGATATCGAATTTTATCTGAACATGGAGATGAGAGATCGAAAGACGACTTCATCACAAGGGATAGTGAGACCCATCTCGTGCTCGAATCCAAACTCTTCCTCAGCTAATTGGAGGAGTGTCTGGAACTCAGGATGATCTAGCCATGAGATTGGGACCACATAGCGACTTCTGTGTTGACCGACGTAGACTGGGAAGTGACCTTTTGGCACATCGTTGAAGTAGCAATTACCTTGATTCTTCTTTCCTAGACTTGAGCACCTCTTCAAGATTTGCTTTAGAGATGCTGCTTGAGACAACGCCGCTTTGTTCGACTTCTTTATCGCCATGATTTGAGCTTGTTGAAACCAAACTTGATATAAAGTGTAAAATAGAGAGAGGAGAGAATAGAGAAAGAGAGAGCGAGCGAGAGAGAGAGTTTGGTATGTTTGAAGAAAGGTGTGGATATGAAGGTGGTGGGAGGGGTATTTAAGGGCACAATGAGAGAGAAATTTCGGAAGAGTTTATTAAATTTAATAAGAAAATGTTTTATATTTTTAGATTTTTTAGGTTTACTTATGACTTTTTAGAGATTTGTGACTAGGTTATATGTATTATATACACAATAACGACTAATTCATGCAGAACCACATGAAGTGTTTCCTTGGTGATCAAATCAAAAGCCGCGTAAGTACGTAACATATTGACATAAAATATAATTATTAAATCTCATCAACTCCAAACACATGTTTATTGGTACATTAAATCTCATCAAAATTTAACACTTTTTGTTAATACAGGATAGTATATATGGTTAACGTCCAAACACATGTTTATTAATTTTTCTTGAAGAGGTGCTCAAATTGTTATATGGCCAGAGTAACCAAATAGTCCAAGATTATTTTTTGCATTAAAGAAGAATTGAACTCAGGACTATAAAAAATTATGGTAATGCCCCAAAATATTCCTAGCTAGCTAGACAACTATATCAATCGATCAAATAATCCATTTGTTCATATGTTAATGAAAGCAGATATCATGTGGGAGGTATGAAACAAGGGCAGTTTTAGAGACAAGGCCATAAGGGAAAAAGAGGGCAAAATATGTGAAATAATACATACAAAAGAAAATTGGAGGGTCTTATAAATAAGGTAGGGACTATAAACATTACCCTACATTGTCTCCCTTTTGTGTTTTTGTTTAGACACGACTCTACAGATTAATACGAGTAGTGTCTGTTTTCTCTTCACTTGTTATAAACTCTTTTTCAGATTTTGTCTCTACTGAAACTTCCAATTTTATTACAACTAATATATGGAATAATAAATAAAAACTAGCATGGCCGTTAGTATATTATAGATGGCCCGTTTGTCATAAATTGAGTCCGTTGCAAAAGGATTACGGACGAAATATAAAGATATGTGAACCAAAGTACGTACTTGCAATTGCAAGACCACATGTCTTTTGCTACAAGTAGAGTTGCCAACACTTTAATGCCCATTATTTATTTTTTTATTTTATGTACAAATTAAAATGTGAAAGATAACATTAACACATTGGTTTTATATTTTTTCGGTTGAAGTTGATAACAAACTCAACTGAGGACATAGTTAGTTATTGCCAGGTTCATATGACAGTTATCTAATGACCGAGCTGAACTTAATTAAAATTATGTTGGTCACCCCCAAAAATATATTATATATAGAATAAGAACCACTCGGAAAAGTTAGCTGAATTGAAATTGATAGACGTGAACGTTATGTTAGTAAGTAGACGTTAATTGTGCAACGACAACATTTTTGGGATGATTTGAAAATTCAATCAAAGAGTTAGAACTTATGTACAGAAGATTAATAATACATGACAATTTGATTGATTAACTAATTTTAAACTATAAATTTAATCCCATGATATAAGATAATGTGTATAATACATGAATGGGAAAAGATATAGCTAAGCAATATAATAGATTGTCCCCATGTGAAAATTTGAAAATGAAATTAAACAAATGCTTAGGTTTGAACCTAATCTTTTGTTTAATTGATAGTATCAAATCCATGCAAATTCCCATCTCATTCCTCCGATGCCTTGTGTTCCACGTACTTCTTTCCCTTTCTATTCAACTTATTATTATTTTTTCCTCTTTTTCCCCTTTGATTTAAATGCGATGAATCAATCAACATCATCAAAAAAAATTCACCTTTGGCTTTGCGATAAGTCCAATCTAATTAATTGAAAATTTTCCATGGTAGAAACCCTATATCGTGTATAACTTGATAGCCAAAAAAGGAAATTTTAAGTGTGATTGAAAAAGACTTTTTGGCTGTTTCTACAATACTATCCGTCATCTAATCAAATATTTTTTTGTTTAATCAGGTGAATTCCTAATTTCTAAAATTTTATTGGTTGTATAGTTGTAAACCATCTACTATAAACCGAACTATGGTGTCCTAATGATAATTTACGGAAAACAAGCCGTAATTTCTCCTGTTAATTAATCCAATTCCCACTTGGAACAATTTTCTTGTTGTTCGGCCAGTTGGTTATGGACATCGATCCGTATCTTAAACATGGAGTGCTTGCATCTAACGAGCTTGTCTACTCCCGTATTAGTCAAGTTTCGATCCAAATTACCAGATTATCAAAAAGAAAAACATCTATTTTAAAGATTTAAAGCTAAAAAGCCTTTAAGAAAAATCTGTGGACGAAACATCTACTACAATATCACCTTAATGTATGAGTAATCAAAACATCATCTGCGACATCTTAGGGTTTCTATAATCAGGAAGCGCCAGCAAGCTAATACAGTTTCAAGATTTCTTTACAGTAATTAAAGTAACCTTTTAAGATTTGTTTTGTTTTTAAGATTTTAGCATATACTTCAAGATATACATACCGACAAATATATAGAAAGAAAAAAAGAAGAAGATTTTTTGGTCGACATTCGAGAAAGAAGAAAAACCAAAAAAGATTAAGAGTTTGGCTTCAACCGGAACATTTAATAGGGGCGGGGGATATACTTGAATTTGTATCTTCTTTCTTAGAATGACATGAAAGACGATAAACTTGATACTGTTTGTGAAAAGGGAAGAGAGGAGAAAAGTAAAAACTAAAACCCGAAACGTGGAAGATGGGATTTAATTTGTTGTATTTATGGGATGTATAATTTGAAGAAAACAAAACAAAAATAAGAGCTGGTTTTTACCAAAAAAAAAAAAAAAGAGATGGTGTGTGGGGACAAAGGAGGAGAAGGACAGTGAGAGAGAATCAGGTGGAAGTGGAAGGAACGAACACTTGGCTGTCCTGAATTGGCGCTTCTGTTGTGGTTATAACTTGTAGACATGATCCCTCACAGTCTTCATTGCCCTACAACCTAATTCTCTTCATCATCTTAACCAACTTTTCCACAATAATAATTCTCTTGATTTTTAACCCAAATTACCTATATTCGGATCACTACATGTCCTATTGATCAGTATCGATATGGGTATATTCGTTTTATTTGCAAAAAAAATTAAAACTTTTTATAAAACTAGGATTACCGAAAATATTTAAATTGTTACTTCTTCATATCTAAATTAGACATATTTCGAGTGATGTTTTTGTATGTTCATCTGTATTTACCCAACTTGGTATGTAAGGTATATGACTCTAACCCTTATTTAGATACATCTGATCTCAACATCAATATCCATTATTGGTAAGTAGAATAAGCAACCTTGTTAAACCTCACAAGTTATAACTAATTTAGTACAATATACGGCTCAACTAAAAAAAAAAAAAAAAAAAAAAAAAAAAAAAAAAAGAAGAAGAAGAAGGTACAATTCAAAGAAAAGAGCCTAATTGGCCATATCAAAATATTTCAATGCTCCTAACGACAAAAGCAAATATTTTCATTTGAAGCAGTCTTGCCCAAAAGTTGAATATCTTGAACCTAGATCTTTGTCTAAACTAAATTGAAGATATGCTTTGGAAACTGCTAATATCATTAGTGTTTTGTTTATACCTAAGACAAGTACATGTCTATACAACAAAAATAATACACTCAAACCTTGACACTATATAGTACAAAAGAGGTTGATTTTGCAAGGTAGGTATGATGTGATGTAGATACAAGGCAAAGTCACCAGTCAGGCTTCGGTTAGATAGAATTGATATTATTTTTCCTCATATATTTCCAAATTGAGAAACTTACAAAAGGGACGGTTCCTAACGACAAAATGCAAAAGGATAATATATATATATATATATATATTAGAATTAAGATTTCTTCCAAAAGAGTATTCCCCAGTTTCCCTACGAATTAAATTTCCGATTCAAAAGCTATAAAAGGGACAGCTCCTATCGACAAAATGCATAAACGAATATTGGAACTAAATTTTTTTTTTGAAAGAGTATTTTTCTCAACTTCCTTAATTACAAATACAATATTCCAATTCAAATAAAAAGGACAGCTCATAACGACAAAATTCATACAAGGAGTAGTATTCTTATGAAGATTGTTTCCTCATTTTTCTTACACATTAATTTCCACTCCAATACAAAAATGCATTAAAATTAATTCAGATATTATTAATTTTTTTTTTTTGTTTTTTAAAGTTTCCTACAAAATTTAGTTTCCAATCCAAAAACCTTTTAAAAGGGACCAGCTTTTAATGTAAACAAACTTTTTGAAATATACATGTGAATAATGCCTCAACCAATACAATAAATTAACTTAATAAACGAAGATACAGTATTTAGATGTTAAACAAATATAAATGTCTGCTAAATCCACAGAAGTAGAACCAAAGAGAGAGTCACAAAAGAGTTGCTCATATCCCTAAACTGTGTAGGATCCATGTCTGCAAAAATCTATGACTCTCCCATGTGGCACTTAATCTTCCAACAACAACTCAGCAAAGTCAGAGCACCACAAGCTGACAAATATTCTTCCAATGAAATATAAGCCACAAATATGATTTTGTATAACTTATGATGAGAGAAATTTTTTCTCCCACCACCATGTTCTAAGGCCAGTAGAGTCTGTCTTTCAGATGAGTACAACTCTTTGCAGTTTTTATGTCACATTTTGATGTGAGTTTTTTTAGCAAAAGCAAGAAAACCTCTCTGATAACTGTCAGTGCATGTCACAATCTGTTTTCGAGTTTCTCCTTTTTAGGAGAAGTGTTTGTGTTTTCTCTTCCGGATTTAGAGAGACTAAAGAAGTCATTTCAAGGTGTTTCTTGTTTGTAATTGCCTAAAATTGGTGGATTACTCATGTTCTGTGATTGAAAATGACCATAGGAGAAATTATTTATTACATATAGTACAGGAGGCAATATCTGTCCATGTCATGATGGTGGAAGAATTTAATCCTATCTGCTTGGTTTTTTCCACTGATTTTTCTTCTATACAACGAAAACATGATTAATAAGACGACCAGTGAATAGTTGGTTTTAATAATTTTGTCTCAAAAAGAAGATATGCACAACTTCTTTCAAGATACCGAGTCAAAAACATATATTCATGTATCTAAAGTTTGACATTCTTGAAGCACAGGCACAACTTCTTGCATTTGAAACAAACAGTCCAGGTTGAAAAAAGTTGAGTTATGTGATTCTTGTCTAAACCAATTGAAATATATATATATGCGTTGGAACTTGCTCATATTATATGGAGTATTTAGTATCTTGATAGTGTTTTCCAGAAATTTATTGCCGGACTAGGATCTATTGCTACAGCATGAGATCCAGTGTGTGATGCTACTAACTGAATCTCACAGTAGCTGCAAATCCAGAGACGATAACATCAAGAAAGCAAAAACTTAGCAATGAGCACTGGCAAGGAGTTTAGGAGACATTTGAAAAGAGAACGGGAAAAGACAGATCAACTATGCTTGCTTTATTCAAAGCCATATTCTACAGATAGTTTACCAGCATGTCAAATCTGAAAAAAGAAAAGAATCCTATGGCAAATTAAGTACGCCTACTATATCCAAGGATTACACCTCGAAGATCTACTCTTTTGCCAATAGATGAAAGATGCAGAATTAGATGTTTGAAGCATTCAAAGCCATGACTTTGCATTGTTCATTTAAGGCCAGAAGCTGAGCTTCTTTCTTGTCAAGAAGAGCGGTCAGTTTCACGTTCTCCTCCATCAGCTTTTGCACTTCTACCTCTTTCTGCGCTTTCTCGCTTTCCAGTTGTGTCGACTTAGCAACCAACCTGATTTCACAAGAATAAATAAACATATGAGAATGGATTCAGTAATATTGACATATAGCAATTGGCAACAACTCTTAAGTCAGTAAATCATGCGACAACCGCTTGCTACTGTACATTGATTTTTCCGCTGATCATGTTATCATAGACATTGCTTTAATAATTTGTACCTTTGCATTTGAACAATCACATACCTGTTTCATCACATATATATAAAACAGCTAACAAGTTGCAAACAGAGGAGATGAGACTGACCGGGCTTCAATGGTTTGGAATTGCCGCTCGGATGAAAGAAGTGTTTCTATAACATTGGTGGAAGTATTGACGTAATTTCTAAGTGACTCACACTCAGTCTTCACACGTCGGAGCTCCTCTTCATTTTCCGCAGCCTTTTCTCTATCTCTCCTACTATCTTCAACTAGTTTCTTAATTATCTCCGCTGTTTCGTCTAGAACAGTTTGATTCCCATGTACAATCCGTTTCATCTCCTCTAACCTCAAGGACAACTTCTCTATCTGGACTGTTTTCCTTCTAATTTCTTCCTCACCTATAATCACCCTCTCCTTTTGAAAAGAAGTTTCAGATTCAGCCGCCGTGACCCTCCTCAAAAGAGACTCCAGCACATCAGTAACCATCTGTATGGATTGGAGCGTCTTCCAAGTATAGGCTCCATCCTCTATAACCAAGGAATCCTGGTTCTCGTAAGTTCCAGCCAATGTATCTACACCTGGATTAGTCACTTCAGAAACTGAAGTATCATCTTCTAGCTCTAGCTGTTCAGCACCGAGCGACAGATGTGTTAGACCAGGAACGGCCAAGATTCTAGCTTTTGATCTCAAATAGCGCAAGCTTGCTGCAGCCGATTTGACCCTACCTAACAGAACCTCTAATTCCTTTCTTCCATCTTCCTCTGAACCTTCAAGTGAAGTCTCAACATCTACAAGTTCAGCTTGTAAATGATCTACATGCAGTTGACCAGACATCATCTCAAGATTCCACATCTCAAGGGCTTCTCTTGATAATGAATCTTGCGCAACCAAACTAGTATCCGCCTTACCAGCCATTCCAAACCTCTTTGTCCTAAAAAAGAAGAAACTTTCTTTCTGCAATAAAGAATATAAAAGAAGCTTAGAATCCAAACTAAATCTAGTCTAGTTTAAGGGCGGAAACAACTTGGTTGGTTGACCTAGAAAATAAAGAATAGAAATCTATGAAGCTTATTATAATGTTGTGGACTGAGCAAGGTCAATGATAAAGATACAGCCCAAGACAAGAATGAAACCAAAAAATCAATGAGATACACAAGCTAATAGATCTAAGAGTAACAACAAAGACAGAACCTTTGAGCTTCTTTTGATTTTGAAACCCATTTTTGGGTTAGTGGACTATCTCAAAAACGATAACTGAACTTGAATATCAAAAAGCCATGATCAAGACACGGAGGAACAACAAACGAGAGAATTAGCTAACTTTTTAATGATGAACAGTATAAGGATCCTTACGATTTCGACGGGAATTT
This sequence comes from Erysimum cheiranthoides, assembly GCA_011420285.2. Taxonomy (NCBI): domain Eukaryota; kingdom Viridiplantae; phylum Streptophyta; class Magnoliopsida; order Brassicales; family Brassicaceae; genus Erysimum; species Erysimum cheiranthoides. Next base: position 20,774,658 of record CM022177.2, on the reverse strand, counting down.
CCACCGGTTGATTCCGGCCGGGAAGCGAGGGAACTTGTGGATAGTCGCCGATGAGACGCTTGCCAGAGAATTGACAAGGAACCCAACTTGCTTTTTTCCTTTAATTTCCTTTGATTTTTCTTTTTTCCTTTTTTTTTTGGTTCTTTTGATAACCTACCGTTAAAAAAGGCCAAAAATTGACAGATGTTTGAATTTTGATTTTTTAATTAAGTTGAGATGGGCAGTCCTAACAATGTCTAGATTGCAGTATCGCAAGGTAATCTTTGAATCTGATGCGCAAGAACTTATCAAGATGCTTATTAATGGAGAGGATTGGCCAAATCTAAGGCCTCAGATTCAAGATATAAGGCATATGCTCCTCCGGTTCCAAGAGGTCCGTCTAGTGTTCTCACCAAGAGAAGGGAATCGAGTTGCCGATAGAGTAGCGAAGGAATCTTTTTCTTTTGAGAATAATGATCCTAAGTTGTATTCTATTGTGCCAAGTTGGTTAGTATCCACAGTGGATTTAGATGTGGAATTGTAAGAAATTGGTTAATGCAAAAGTTTGAAGTTGAGCCAAAAAAAAAAAAAAATTAAGTTGAGAAATCAAAGAGTTGAACAAAAAAGATTTAAACCATAATCTAGTCTCGGAAAAAAATTAGACTAATATAGTTATGAATGAATGATGGGATATTATAAAATCATAAAACAATGGGCAAGTTTCTGCAATTGACTGGAAATATTGCTTCCATGGGCTCTTTTTTTAATTAATGGGCTTTATGGGCCAGAACTTTTGTCGGCGGTGTTGTTGTAGTAAATATCAAAAACAAACCCTTCAAAAAACGTTAATAACCCAGTCCGCCCTAAATTAGATCGAGAAGACTCAAAAGAGCAAAGTAAACGGACTCAGAAAAGCTGTTCAATCCGTACAAACTGAAACTTGTACGGAAACAGAGAGATTTGATTGGAATGGAGCCAGTCTACGAAGAAGATGTTTTTCTCCGCAAGTATCAGCCCTCGGAACTTAAGATTGCTTCGGAATTTCTAACGACTTGGTTGCCTTTTCTATCCAGAGATCTCTGCAAAGACTGTGTTCATGTTCTCTCCTATCGAATCCGTTCTCTAGACCCAGGTTTTAGTTATTCTCTTCTCTGTTCTGTTTAACGGTAAAATTCTGGTTTTATTTTCATAATTCGATTGAAAAAACGGAGAATTTTCGTTGCTACTAACGTTGTGTATGAAGTTTTCTCAATTTATTGTACTATTTTGAGTCCTATTTAACTATTAAAGTTGATAATTTAGACCAATTTTTTAACTAATTCATAGTTTGGGGATAATTAGAGATACCACGTATCGAATATTCTGTGTAATCAAGATATGTAATGATTGTGTTTCCTTATTACAGAGCATTGTGGTAACATAGAGAAGGTTAATGGTTCTGGATCGGTGGTGGAAAACATGGAATCTGAAGAAGTTGATAATAATATGGAAGATGGTTGTGATGGGAAGTTTTTTGATTCTCACTCATTAGGTGATTTGAAAGCTAGGGATATTGTATTTGGATCTGTGTCAGACAGTGTAAGAAATGCGTTGCCATCTCAATCAGCTGTTTCTGAGACGGCGAGTCCACCAATGGCTTGGGCTGATATGGCACAAGAAGATGGCCTTGAGGAGGAAGAACATAAGGAGACTGAACTAGCTTCACAGGATGTTGATGCGTCTCCTTCCGTTGGAGACTCGATGAAGACGCCTGAGAAGCGTAAATTGTCTAGGGAGGAAAGAGAGCGTTATCGGTTTATGAATGTTAAGAAAATGAAACTATTTAGTTGTTTTGAGAAAGTTAGAGGGAAGGTCGTTGATATCCTAGAGGGACTTGAATTGCATACTGGTGTTTTTAGCGCGGTGGAGCAGAAAAAGATTGTTGATTTTGTCTATGAACTACAAGAGAAGGGTCGAAAAGGAGAACTGCAAGGTTTACTTCTTGTTTTCACTCATTTGCTTTTAAATATTGTGAATTTCAAAACTTTAATGTAACTTATCGAATTTTGAATTGTGTATCTTTTCAATATCAAGAACGTACTTTTACTGCTCCGCATAAGTGGATGAGAGGCAAAGGAAGAGTTACTATTCAATTCGGATGTTGTTATAACTACGCAACAGTAAGTGACTCTTTCCGCTGTCTTTTTTAAAAACATTTGATCAATTCTGGTGGTGAATGTGAAAAGAGTTATTTTCTTTGTATTTTGACAGGACAAAGTGGGAAACCCACCCGGAATCCTTCAACACGGTGCGGTTGATCCAATACCGTCTCTTTTCAAAGTAATAATCAGAAGGTTGGTTGGGTGGCATGTACTTCCTCCAACTTGTGTACCGGATAGTTGTATCGTCAATATATATGATGAAGGCGATTGCATACCCCCTCATATTGATAACCATGACTTCCTCCGCCCTTTCTGCACGGTATCATTCCTCAGTGAGTGCAATATACTTTTCGGATCAAATCTTGAAATCGTAGGACCTGGTGAATTCTCCGGTCCATACTCTATACCGCTTCCTGTCGGGTAAAGCTCTATAGGTTTGCATACTCTCTCTGAGTTGATCCCACCAAATTTTCCGTTGCTTAACTTTGCCACGATTTTTTCACCTTTTTTCTTCAGATCAGTTCTAGTGCTAAAGGGTAATGGAGCCGATGTCGCGAAGCACTGTGTACCTGCGGTTCCCACAAAGAGGTAATTTGTTAAGACCTTGATTGTTTTTAACGTTTGTTTTTATCTTTAGTATATACTACCATTCTTAATGGATCCATAACCTTTATCTTTTTTTCTGTGAAGAAAAAGGATTTGGTGTTTTGAGTTACAATTTGCAAAATATTTCACATATACCAAAATGAAAAATGTGAAACTTTTTCTAACATGCAAGTTTACATGTATAGAAATTGGTTTTTGAAACAATGGAAACCCAATTTATAGGTTTTTACTCTTTTTGTTCATACTGTTTTTGCTTTCCTTGGTTCTACTTTCAGGATATCGATCACATTTAGGAAAATGGACGAGTCGAAAAGACCAGTCGGATTCACACCAGAACCTGATTTACAGGGGATTAAGCCGTTGCCATACGAACAGAGCATGCCGAGTACTCCTGCTGCTGCAGCCATTAGCTCTTCAAGATCCAGCAACCAAAATGGTAACAATCAAGCTGCACATGGAGAAGGAAGCAAGCATCGTAAGTCGAGAGATTATCGTTCTGAGAGTCGAGAGTGGTCATCATCGAGCCAACGACGAGAAAAGTCACGATCTACTCCGAAGTCTTATAGACCCAAGGTTACTAGCTCCGACAACGTCTGAGAATTTGTTTTTTGTGTTTATCTTTCCTTTTGTAATACGAAATTAATATTTTGATTTTAATATATATTAAAGAAATTGTTCCTAATAGACGACCTGGCTGCTTTCGTTAATTTTTTTTCGTTTTGACCGTGTATTTTTGTTTCAACGTGTAACATGAATTTATACCTTAAATGATTTTGTCCCGTTTATAAGCAATAATAAATTTTGACTATATGTTTGCAATTGTATATCTGAAGATGATCAAAGTATTATTTAGCAAATACAAAATCACCGTTCAAAATAACATTATTTTTTCAAAAAGACCAAAGTTATGGGAACATTATGGGTTTGACTAGTAGTCATTAGAATATTAAAAGTGGAATTAAGAACTGAGAGAGGACGAAAATAAAATTCATAACTAGGGTAAAAAATAGAATTTTTTTACAAATGCTATTATTTAATTTTTAAAAACAAAAAACAAATTACATATAGGTGCAAATGGTTGTTTTCAAAATAAAGAAATGAACAATAAATAAAAAAAAAAAAGAAAAAAAGAAATGAACAATAATTAGAGGAACAATTACAAATGAATAATATTCATTTTCTTAATAATTAGTGTGTGAAATTTTTTCTCATTTTTCTCTTCTTTACTCCTCCAACAAACTGTAAATGAGATGAATGTTATATTTAAGAAAAATCTATTATTTTTTCTAAGCAAACAACACATTTGCAGCCATAATTTAATCGTTTGTGTTACTAGTATAAATTTGATGTCGTATAAGTTGACCTAAACATTTTGTTTGGCCGTATTTCTGAAATTCGAGGGAACAATTGGACTTTTATATAAAAAAAAAATTATTTTCGGACCTTATACACTTTATATATAACTCGGCTGCGCAATTTTGATGCACTGTTCGCTCGAGTTCTCAGGTTCTTCTCTCTCTCTCTCTCTTTTCAGTGGAGTCTCGCTGAGAGACCAAAAAAAAAAAAAAAAAACGAGAGGGAAAAATTGCGTAGAGCATCATCTTTCATCGTTAACTTCGAGGTCGTTGGTGTTAGACCAGAGAATCGACGAAAGCTTCTTAACTTTCTCTTTTAAATTAGCTAAATTTGATAAACCCTTGGTTGTTTCTCTGACCTAGTGGAGCACCTTGGGCTTAGCGTTTAGGGATCATCGCGGATTGGATATCGGAAAGGAGGAGGAGGAGGCCACTTATATAATTTATACTGCGACTGAACCCTAAGACAGCGTTTTCGCTTGTCTGGGTCAGCTCTTTTTTTTTTTTGGTTTAGCCATGAGTCCAATTCAGAATTTTGAGCAACACTCTCGTCGTCTCGTGGAGCCTGACCTACGTAATCACACTCACTCTCTTCTCTTTCTCTTTATTTCGTGGTGTGGCTGTTTGTTTGCTGAAGCTTTGATTTTGGATTGAATTTTTTGAAGTTTTAATTTTTTTCAGCGAAGTTTTAACCTTGGAGGAGTTTTATTTATTTTTTCTGATTCTGATGGATTTTTGTTTGATTTCGAGGTTACAGTTTTCTAGTGGGCAAGCACATTTTCTTCAATTTTAAATTACAGTGACATTTACTGGAGGCTTGTTTTTGTGTTCTGTAGCTATCCAGACGAGGCTTGAGATGGTGGTGGAGGTCAGGGACAGTCTAGAGATAACACATACGGCTGAGTACTTGAATTTTCTTAAATGTTACTTCCGGGCATCTTCAGTGATTCTTCTTCAGATTACAAAGCCTCAATTCACTGATAATCTTGAGCATAAACTTCGCAACATTGTGGTTGAGATCCTCAATCGTCTTCCACATACTGAGGTTCTTCGTCCCTTTGTTCAAGACCTCTTGAAGGTTGCGATGCAGGTGCTCACGACAGATAATGAAGAAAATGGCTTAATATGCATTCGCATCATCTTTGACCTTCTTAGGAACTTTAGGCCAACGTTAGAAAATGAGGTTCAACCATTCTTGGACTTTGTCTGCAAGATATACCAGAACTTCAGATTGACGGTGAGCCATTTTTTCGACAATGTCAAAATGGAAGAAGTGAAACCTGTGGAGATATCTACACCATCTGATCAGTCGCTGTCCATTACTGCACCTTTCAGGAATGGGCAGATTAACCCAAGTACTCGTTCATTCAAAATAGTCACAGAGAGCCCCCTCGTCGTTATGTTTCTTTTTCAGCTCTATAGCAGGCTTGTTCAGATCAATATTCCTAATTTGTTGCCGCTGATGGTTGCTGCTATATCTATCCCTGGACCTGAGAAAGTATCTCCACATATGAAGCCTCAGTTCATTGAACTGAAGGGTGCTCAGGTTAAGGTGAGACAATAACTCTATATCAGGAAGGAAACAATAACTTATTTGCACAATGAAAAATGATTTCGTTAAGGCCTACATTGCCTTGTTGTTTCACCTGAATTATTTTGTTTTTAAGGGACCATGTCATGGTATATTGACTTGTAGTGCTTGTTTTTTTTCTTTTGTTTATTTGCAGACGGTTTCTTTTTTGACTTATTTGTTAAAAAGTTGTGCCGAATATATCAGGCCGCATGAAGAAAGCATATGTAAGAGCATTGTAAATTTGCTTGTCACCTGTTCGGATTCTGCATCTATCAGAAAGGTGGAGAACTGTCTGTTCCTTTTTCTTCGGTATGTTTTCACCTTGTGATACAATCATGGCCTTGCAGTTAAAGTTTTTTTTGGGTTTATGAGATGCAGGAACTATTAGTCTCTCTAAAGCATGTACTTGGGACAGATTTTAAGAGAGGTTTATTTCCTCTTATTGACACTCTTTTGGAAGAAAGGTATAATGTGCCTTTTTGCCTTTCTGAATTCTTAAACTTTTACACCTGTGACCTGTCAGGGAGCTGTTTTGTTTTATCAAGTAGACCTTCTACTGTTCTGTATAATTCACCGTGCCGCAGTAAATATATTAACAAATAATGACTTATGCCATCTATGTGGTATTTATTTTCTGTGTCAGGGTTCTAGTTGGAACGGGACGAGCATGCTTTGAGTCTTTGAGACCTCTGGCTTACAGCCTACTGGCCGAGATTGTTCACCATGTTCGAGCAGATTTGTCCCTTTCTCAGGTGCTTCCTGTTGTGATCTGTTCAAGTTGTTTCTTACTTTAGCTTTGGTTTGTTTTTCTTGTTATTTGTTTGTCCTCTCGTTCCAAAGTAGCTCTTCCTAGTTGAGAGAATTTTAAGTTCTGGAAACTGTGCAAAACATTGACATTCGATTCTGTAGTAAGTGATACTAATATGTTCCAGTACATAGTTATTGCTATGTATCTATGGTTTTTGTGGTTGGGTATTAAAAAAGATCCTCATCTTAAAGGTCTTATTAATTGTGATCAGAAAGTGTTCACACTTGGGAAAGATGTTATATCTTGCTTTGCTTCTAGACATGAAACCTGAGGCATCCCAAAATATTCTGATAGATGAAGATTCCAATAAACAAATAATCTTAGGAATACAACATCTTTATAAATTATTCTTGCAACATTTAGATTTTTTCCCATTCCATTGTCTACTCTATGGGTGATCTTTCTTTTACAATTCTTCTTATTTAACTGTAAACAATGTGGCAGTTATCGCGGATCATCTACTTATTTTCAAGGAACATGCATGACTTGACCCTCTCTCTTAACATCCATACAACTTGTGCAAGACTGATGTTAAATCTGGTAACATCTTGTTTGCCTTATTTAAAATTGATATTTTACTTAACGTTTGTGTCACACAATCTGTCTACTATGTTTGAATCAAGATTTTGGTATAACTTAATACATATATTGGGTTCAGGTAGAACCAATATTTGAGAAAGGTGTTGATCAGCAGTCAATGGATGAAGCGCGGATTTTTTTGGTATTGCTTTACCCCTGAGAGCTCATATTAGAATTGATTGGCTGCTTTTATCATTAACTCATTTTACTCATCACCTGTTTGTAGGGGCGTATCCTGGATGCCTTTGTTGGGAAATTCAATTCCTTCAAGCGTACTATTCCTCAGGTAATTTTGGTTGCTTTCCAAGCTTCCATGTTGTTTCAGCTTTTTGGCTTTGTTGTTTATTGTTTTTGTATAGGTTTTGCTTGATATACCAGTTTTTATATTTTATATCTTCAGCTGCAACAGATTACTGACTTTTTCTGCTATGTTTTGTTTGAGAAATCTTGAACTTTTGTCATTCTGATTGTCAACTCTTTTATTTCATTTTATTTCATTGATGTGTCATTCATAGCTTTTAGAGGAGGGTGACGGAAAGGATCAAATCACTTTGAGGTCGAAGCTTGAACTTCCTGTCCAGGTAAATTATCTATGATGGCTGTTTTGTCTTAATAACTACCCAAACTAGCAGCCAATGTGAGGTCGTGTTCCACTGTTATATTCAAACTTGTTAGTTCCACAGCATTCGTCGATGTTCTTTTATTCTCTTAAATAGAGAGTCTACTTTCTTTTCTAAATGGGATTATAATTTAGGCAGACATATATATTTAAAGCCTGTTATTATTTCTACTGAAACATTATTGTATTGATTGATAATTTTTTATATTTATTTTGGATTCACATATTGTGTATCTGGCAATTTCTTTTAATTACTAGACCATGCTGGTTGCAGGCAGTCTTGAATTTGCAGGTTCCTGCCGAACATTCCAAAGAAGTGAATGATTGTAAGAATCTGATCAAGACACTGGTGATGGGTATTGAATCTTGGCCATACTGACTTTTTACCTTAGTGGATCAGTTATACATATTGATTATGTTTCTATATGTTAAGCACTTTTCCTACTTTGTGTTCAGGAATGAAGACAATCATATGGAGTATAACCCATGCACATTTGCCCCGGCCGCAGGGAATGCACCCACAAGCTCTTGCTTCGCAATCACCTGTTACCCAGGTTTTTAAAGGAATGAGAGAAGATGAGGTATTGAATGTGAGATTGTTTAGTGTAGGCACTAATAGTGTATGGCTGATAAACCTCGAGTAATCTCTACCTTCAAGCAGGTATGGAAAGCCTCTGGTGTTTTAAAGAGTGGTGTCCATTGCTTAGCTCTCTTCAAAGATAAGGATGAGGAGAAGGAAATGCTAAATCTTTTCTCCCAAATTTTGGCTATTATGGAACCTCGAGATCTAATGGATATGTTCTCTATATGTATGCCTGAACTTTTTGAGTGCATGATTGACAATACTCAACTGGTTCAAATATTTGCCACTCTTCTGCAAGCTCCCAAAGTATACAAGCCATTTGCAGATGTTCTGATTAATTTCCTAGTAAGCAGCAAACTCGATGTTCTGAAGAATCCAGATTCAGCTGCAACTAAATTAGTTCTGCATCTGTTCCGGTGCCTCTTTGGGGCTGTGTCCAAAGCACCATCTGATTTTGAACGAATATTGCAACCTCAAGTGCCAGTAATTATGGAAGTCTGCATGAAGAATGCGACTGAAGTTGAAAAGCCTCTTGGTTATATGCAATTGCTCCGAACTGTTTTTAGAGGACTTGCTGGATGTAAATTCGAGCTGCTTCTTAGAGATTTAATCCCCATGCTGCTACCTTGTCTTAATATACTTCTGACAATGCTCGAGGGTCCAGCTGGGGAAGACATGAGAGATCTTTTGTTGGAGCTTTCTTTGACACTTCCTGCACGCTTAAGCTCCTTATTGCCATACCTTCCCCGTCTCATGAAGCCTCTTGTATCCTGTTTGAGAGGAAGTGATGAACTTGTGAGCTTAGGGTTACGCACCCTTGAATTCTGGGTGGATAGTCTGAATCCTGATTTTTTGGAGCCAAGTATGGCAACCGTAATGTCTGAAGTGATCTTAGCATTATGGTCTCACTTGAAACCGGTGCCATATCCTTGGGGTGGTAAAGCATTACAAATCGTGGGAAAGTTGGGTGGTCGCAACCGGCGGTTTATGAAAGAGCCACTTACACTTGAATGCAAAGATAATCCAGAGCATGGGCTTCGCTTAGTTCTGACATTTGAGCCATCCACTCCATTTCTTGTGCCAATGGACAAATTCATTAATCTTGCTGTAGCAGCTGTTATTCAGAAAAACCTCACTACGGAGATCTACTACAAAAAGCAAGCTCTAAAATTCCTCCGTGTTTGCTTGTTGTCTCAGCTTAATTTGCCTGGATGTGTCACTGATGAGGGTCAGACGACCAAGCAATTATCAACTTTGTTACTTTCCTCTGTTGATTTATCTTGGCGCAGGAGTGAATCAACAGAAATAAAGGTTTGTTTTTGGTATTACTCTTATAAAGGCGATGGTTGTTTGATTGAACCACATTGAAATGTGGCATGGATTTTGTGTTTAATTGAACAACATTGACATGAGGCATGGATTTTATATTTGTTATCTTGTTGCCATGTGTTTGTCCTTTCTGAAAGAAACGAACTAGGACTGTTTCATGTCATTTCTTGTGAGTGACCTATTTTTTTTCCTTTTATGATCAGTGTTACTTGGGGTAATAGGATGTAAAAGGATTTATTTTAAGAGGATCGTTTTGCTGCTGATGTTTTCTTGATTAAACCACATTGACATGAGGCATGATTATTTTGTGTGTGTTATCTTGTTGCCATGCGTTTGTCCTTTCTGAAAAAACTAGCTAGGACTATTTCATGTCATTTCTTGTGAGTGACCTATTTTCTCCATAGATTATCTGTGTTACTTAATGTGAAAGGATGTAAAAGGATTTATTTATTAAGAGGAATTTTTCCTGCTGCAGGCTGACTTAGGGGTTAAAACAAAGACACAGTTAATAGCTGAGAAGTCGATCTTCAAGACACTATTGATAACTATAATTGCTGTCAGTTCTGATCCGGATCTCAGCGACCCAGATGATGACTTTGTTGTAAACATATGTCGGCATTTTGCAATTATTTTGCATGGGGACTATACCTCGTCGTATGCTTCAACTAGTGCTGGTCCACTTGGGGGTTCTGTGATTTCTACAATTTCCAAGCCCAAGAATAATTGGTCTACTTACTTAAAGGAGCTAGATCCTTTAATATTTTTAGATGCTCTTGTTGATGTGCTTGCAGATGAAAACAGGCTCCATGCCAAAGCTGCTCTGACTGCGTTAAATGTGTTTGCTGAAACTCTGCTGTTCCTTGCTCGTGTCAAACATGCTGATGTGCTGATGGCTAGGGGTGGTCACACTGCCTCTATGATTGTCTCCAGTCCTTCTACAAATCCGGTATATTCACCCCATCCAAGTGTGCGAATACCAGTGTTTGAACAACTTTTACCTCGGTTGTTGCACTGCTGTTATGGGAGCACATGGCAAGCGCAAATGGGAGGAGTAATGGGGTTAGGTACGCTGGTAGGGAAAGTGAATGTTGAAACATTATGTCTTTTCCAAGTAAAAATTGTACGTGGTCTGGTCTATGTTCAAAAGAGGCTTCCTGTTTATGCTAGCAAAGAGCAAGAAGAGACAAGTCAGGTTCTTATGCAGATTCTAAGAGTGGTTAATAATGTTGACGAAGCAAACAGTGACGCTCGCAGACAAAGCTTTCAAGGTGTTGTAGATTATCTTGCTACTGAATTGTTCAATCCTAATGCATCTATCACAGTGAGGAAAAATGTTCAGAACTGTCTTGCACTTTTGGCTAGCCGGACTGGTAGTGAGGTATCTGAACTGCTTGAGCCATTATACCAACCTTTGCTTCAGCCACTTATAAGGCGTCCACTTCGATCAAAGACAATTGATCAACAGGTGCCTCATTCTGCTAATTTTTGGTTGTTTTAAATCCTTTCTTACCTTCTTTAATAATATGCCTTATAGGTTGGAACTGTGACAGCTCTGAATTTCTGTTTAGCATTGAGGCCCCCCCTTCTAAAAGTGACTCCAGAGTTGGTTAACTTCCTGCAAGAAGCGTTACAAATAGCTGAGGCTGATGAAGCTGTATGGGCTGTGAAGTTGATGAGTCCTAAAGTACTTACATCCTTGAACAGACTTCGAACAGCTTGTATTGAGATTTTGTGCACAACTATGGCATGGGCTGACTTTCGAACTCAAAGTCACAATGAACTACGTGCAAAGATAATTTCCATGTTTTTCAAGTCCTTAACATGTCGAGCACCAGAAATTGTGACTGTTGCCAAGGAGGGTTTAAGACAGGTTCTTAGTTATCTGTCTTTTGTTTCCACTTCTTGCACACATTCAATTTGAGGATTTTAGGTAGATTTTCCTCTACCTAAAAGCCCTCTTTTCTTTCTAGGATAAACAATGCTATTTTTATGTACCTTTTTACTGTTCTGAAACTGTGTTTTTCTTTAGGTTATCAATCAACAACGGATGCCCAAAGAACTTCTTCAGAGTAGCCTCAGACCTATACTAGTTAATCTGGCACATACAAAGAATCTCAATATGCCTTTACTCCAAGGTCTGGCACGTCTTCTTGAACTTCTATCAAATTGGTTTAATGTGACGTTAGGAGGTAAGTTGCTGGAGCACCTTAAAAAATGGTTAGAGCCAGAGAAACTTGCACAGTCCCAGAAATCATGGAAAGCTGGTGAAGAGCCGAAAATTGCAGCTGGTAATCAAATTCTTGGAAATATATAAAAACAGATGGCTGGTCATGTGATTTTATATATGAACACTTTTTTTTTTTTTTTTTTTTTTTTCTGTCTCGCAGCTATTATCGAGCTCTTCCACTTACTTCCACTTGCTGCATCAAAATTTCTAGATGAACTTGTAACATTAACTATCGACTTAGAAGCAGCTCTTCCTCCAGGGCATGTGTACAGTGAGATTAACAGCCCATACCGTCTCCCGCTTACCAAGTTCTTGAATCGATATGCAACTCTAGCTGTTGATTATTTTCTTTTCAGATTAAGTGAACCCAAATATTTCCGAAGGTAAGAATAACATTGCATTTGAAGTTTCTTTTTTTTTTTAACATCGCATATTAGGTTGAATGTGAGCATGGGGTAATGACTGTTTCTCTCTTTTCCTTATAACCTCAGGTTTATGTATGTAATCCGCTCAGATGCTGGCCAACCATTAAGAGAAGAACTTGCAAAATCTCCGCATAAGATACTTTCATATGCCTTTCCTGAAATTTTACCAAAATCTGATGCCATACTGAGTGCTGCAGCTTCAATTCCTCCAGCTGCATCATCTGGAGATGAAAAGCCCGCCCCTATGAAATCTGAAAGTTCTAACACGCCATCAACAAAATCCAATGTACCGCCAGATGCGTATTTTCAGGGTCTCTATCTTATCAAAACAATGGTGAAACTGATACCCAGGTGGCTGCAGAGTAACCGTATTATTTTTGATGCCCTGGCTCTCCTTTGGAAATCACATGCAAGGACATCTCGTTTGCAGAATGAGCAAGAGTTGAATTTAGTTCAGGTAGTTTCATTTATGTCTGAACTTTATAATTTTCTGCATTAGCTTTGTGTTTCAAACTGAAATTAAATGCATGCTTTTAATGGTTCCTTATCTAAAACCTACGTGGGTATCAGAAACCAGCTCATGATCACAAATTCGCCTGCTGTAAGTAAATGTTGTAAGTAAATGTAGCCCTATGCAAGTATAAATTTTGTTTCAAGTATTCCACACTAGGTGTTTCATTTATCCGGAGTCTTTACGGTCTTGTATGTTGGGGCCCTCCTGACTTGTTTCTGTACCATGCTACCATCTTGTATTCTTGTTTTTGGGCAACTTGAGTTTCCTGTTACCTGATATTGTTGTAGAAATTAGGTTTTTCATGACTTAAGAAATATTAGATGTACTCAGAAAAGTTTGCCATCTCAAAGCTTTTAATTTTCTTAAATTCGCAGGTAAAAGAGAGCAAATGGCTTGTCAAGTGCTTCCTCAATTATCTACGACATGAAAAATCCGAAATGAATGTTCTTTTCGATGTTCTCTCAATTTTCTTATTCCATAGTCGTATTGACTACACCTTTTTGAGGGAGTTTTACATTATTGAGGTATCTTTCTCAAAACTTCATGCTTAATTCTCGTATATTGCAGTTCAAGTAGAATAACTGGGTTCTTTCATCAGGTTGCAGAAGAATATCCATCCAACATGAAAAAAACAATTGTTTTGCATTTTCTAAACCTTTTCCAGTCAAAAAAACTCGGCCATGATCATCTGGTTCAGGCAATGCAAATGCTCATTCTTCCAATGCTTGCTCATGCCTTCCAAAACGGCCAAACTTGGGAAGTTATCGACCCTAGTATAGTCACGACCATTGTTGAGAGGCTTCTTGATCCGCCTGAAGAGGTTAGAGTCTTTTCTCCCCTAAGCAACTGAAACTTTTGGTTTATACAGCGGAGAAAGATTGCTGGATAATTTTTTTGATGTAAATGGTAGCGATAGTAACCTGTCCAAGTTGTTATTTCTGACATGGTCTTATTGTACTTGTTCTGATTTATATTTCATCTCAAATGTTGTAGGTTTCTGCTGAGTATGACGAACCTTTGAGGATCGAACTTTTGCAGTTAGCTACTTTGCTTCTGAAATATCTTCAGAGTGATCTGGTTCATCATAGAAAAGAGCTTATCAAGTTTGGATGGAATCATCTCAAACGGGAAGATAGTGCCAGTAAACAGTGGGCATTTGTTAATGTTTGCCACTTCTTGGATGCTTACCAGGCTCCAGAGAAAATAATTCTCCAGGTACCATTTCATTTTTTTCTGTCAGGAACCAGTAGCCATTTTAATTGTGTTGGTGATGTTTATTGTTTCTTATTGTTTCTATTGAAGAGTGAAAAAAAGAATATACTTGGAATTTCTTAAATGAGTGTCATTTTTACCTCTTTTTTCCATTAACGATCTTGCAGATTGTCATTTAAAACCTGAGTTCAAGCATTTGCCTAACATACTCCTCCATCTAATCCAGTGATACAAATGTTTTTTGTTAACTGGATGTAGGTTTTTGTTGCGCTTCTTCGGACATGCCAGCCGGAGAATAAGATGCTAGTTAAGCAAGCCCTGGATATTCTAATGCCAGCTTTACCTAAAAGGCTTCCGCTTGGAGATTCAAGAATGCCGATTTGGATAAGATACACCAAAAAAATTTTGGTGGAGGAAGGTCACTCAATTCCAAATTTGATCCACATCTTCCAACTCATTGTCCGGCACTCAGATCTGTTTTACAGCTGTAGAGCACAGTTTGTACCTCAGATGGTAAATTCCTTAAGTCGTTTAGGTTTGCCATATAACACCACAGCAGAAAATAGGCGGCTCGCAATTGAACTTGCTGGATTGGTTGTCAGCTGGGAAAGGCAAAGACAGAATGATATTAAAATGGTTAGTGATGCCGACGCAACTAATGAGGTCAGTGATGGGTTACATCCTTCATCTGATGCAGATCCTAAGCGCTCATCCGATGGATCTTCCATATCTGAAGACCCAAGTAAACGAGTTAAAATTGAACCTGGTCTCCAATCATTGTGTGTTATGTCACCTGGTGTTGCATCGTCAATCCCCAATGTAGAAACTCCTGGATCTGCTACCCAGCCTGATGAGGAATTCAAGCCAAATGCTGCCATGGAAGAATTAATCATCAACTTTCTTATCAGAGTAAGGCTTTACACCTCCCACCTTCTATCATTGGGCATGTTTACAGATCCCCTTCTTCTCTGAACAATTTGCGTTCTTTAAGAAATAACGTTTGGCAGTAGCAATCTTAAAGCAGTATAGTATTCTGTATTAAATTCTATAATGAGTTTATGCGGATCGTAGGTTTTCTATGATTTGGATCTGGTTATTTCTAGACCTTATTGACCACCTTTAGTTTCAAATTATGTTGGTTGATCGTGACATTATTATGTTTATGACTGTAGTTTAAGTTTCCTTTCTCTTCATTGAACAGGTAGCAGTGGTAATTGAGCCTAAGGATAGGGAAGCCAACACTATGTACAAACAAGCTTTAGATTTTCTTTCTCAAGCTTTGGAAGTTTGGCCAAATGCGAACGTCAAGTTTAACTATTTAGAAAAGCTGCTTAGCAGCATGCCACCGTCTCAGTCAGATCCGTCCACAGCACTTGCTCAGGGCTTGGATGTCATGAACAAGGTTCTGGAGAAGCAGCCGCATCTTTTCATTAAGAACAACATCAGCCAGATCTCACAGGTATACTTGCTGCAGTAAGCTTTATCCTAATATATGAAAACATTTCTGTTCTTCGCTGACTGTTCTTTACGTCTTTTCTTCACCAGTTTCTTGAGCTGTCTTTCAAACACAAGATGTTGGATGCTGGTAAATCGTTATGCTCTTTGTTGAAGATGGTCTTCATCGCCTTCCCACAGGATGGAGCTAGTACACCTCCTGACATAAAGCTATTGTTTCAGAAAGTCAGTGAGCTGATACAGAAACATGTGCATGCTGTTACTGCTCCACAAGCTTCAGGAGATGATAACTCTCTCGGTTCAATCACCTTTGTACTTGTTGTCCTCAAAACCTTGGCAGAGGTTCAGAAAAACTTTGTTGATCCTTATGTACTGGTGCGTATCCTTCAGCGTCTTTCGCGGGATCTGGGATCGGCAGCGGGTGCTCATCCTAGACAAGTAAGTTATTCTTCAGTAATAGCTACCTTTTTTCTAAGAGATATAATAATATGCTGTCTTTCTTTCTTATTTGAGCTTAAATAGATTTTGCATTGTATTCATCACATCTTACTGACTGAGTACTGTAAATAGCTATGCAGTGCTTTTTTCATGTCTTGTAAGATTTTAGCTTTTATATTCCTCTCTTTCATCATCTTGCGGCTCTGGGTCATCTGCCTTATATCATTTGCTGACATGTTTTTGGTCCATACGTATACTATATAAACTATCAAATTCAAGCTTTCATCTCTGTCTCTTTCTCTAGCTTCTGTAAATTTCCCTGCATTTTTCGAATTAATAACATCTTTACTCTTGTGGTTTCTTGCTGTCCTTTTCCAGAGCCAGCGGGCAGATTCAGATTCTGCAGTAACTTCTTCTCGTCAAACGGCTGATGTTGGGGCAGTCATATCTAATATAAATTCGGTCTTGGCACTTATTGATGAAAGGGTGATGCTTTTAGCGGATTGCAAAAGACCCGTGACTCAAATATTAAACACTCTTCTTTCAGAAAAGGGTACTGATTCTAGCGTGCTTCTCTGCGTGCTAGACATGTTAAAAAGGTGGGCTGAGGATGATTATGGAAAAACAGGTTCATCTGGGTCCTCTGGTGCTTTCCTTACCCAGAAGGATATAGTTTCTTTTCTCCAGAAGCTTTCACAGGTTGATAAGCAGCACTTCTCATCTGTTGCTTTGGAAGAGTGGGATAAGGCTTATCTCCAGCTTTTATATGGACTTTGTGCCGATTCAACGAAGTAAGTTTTTGCTTTTCAATCTTATGTTGAGTCAAACTTTTTATTTGAGAGATTATATCATCTGTTTCACTAATAGGTATCCGTTGGCACTCCGACAAGAGATCTCTCTGAAAGTTGAAAGACATTCCATGCTTGGTTTACGGGCAAGGGATCCTGGTATGCGAAGGAAGTTCTTCTTGTTATACCACGAATCTCTCGGAAAAAATTTATTTGCACGGTTGCAGTACATTATACAAAACCAAGATTGGGAAGCTATGAGTGATGTCTTTTGGCTCAAACAGGGTCTTGATCTCCTCCTAGCCATCTTAATCGAAGAGAAGCCGATTACTCTAGCACCGAATTCTGCCAGGGTAGTACCACTTTTGCCTTCACATAATCCTGGAGTATACCACCAACCACCTGCTATGCCAGAGGAACCTGAAGAAGTGGCTTCAATGTTTGATAGCATTGTTATGAAGCATACACAATTTCTTAGTGCGGCCAGCAAACTTCAGGTGATTGCAAATTATTTAAGAAGTTTGCTGAGTCGTTATGGTGCTTTCTTTTGTCCTGTTAAATCGAATATAGTTACTAATTATTTTAGGCTCGTTGGTGTTTTATCCGCTTTGGAAGCTGGATTGATCTGAATAAATTATATGTACTCTTTTTCCGATATAGGTCGCTGATGTTGTTGGCCCTTTAAGGGAGCTGGCTCACACAGATGCCAATGTTGCTTATCATTTGTGGGTGCTAGTATTTCCAATTGTGTGGGCAACCCTACACAAGGAAGAGCAGATAGCTTTAGCTAAACCTATGATTTCTCTCCTGTCAAAGGACTACCACAAGAAGCAGCAAGGTCACAGGCCAAATGTTGTGCAAGCACTTCTGGAAGGGCTTCAGTTGAGCCACCCTCAACCCAGGATGCCGAGTGAGCTTATCAAATATATAGGAAAAACTTACAATGCATGGCATCTCGCATTGACTTTGCTAGAGACCCATGTCATGCTGTTCATGAATGACTCAAAATGTGCTGAGTCTCTTGCTGAGCTTTATCGTTTGTTAAATGAAGAAGACAGGAGATTTGGATTGTGGAAGAATAGGTCCATCACTACCGAATCGAGAGCTGGGCTTTCAATGGTTCAACATGGTTTTTGGCAGCGTGCTCAGAGCCTTTTTTATCAGGCGATGGTTAAGGCAACCCAAGGCACTTACAATAACACAGTACCTAAGGCTGAAATGTGCCTGTGGGAGGAGCAATGGCTCCACTGTGCCACTCAACTTGGTCAGTGGGATGCCCTGGTAGATTTTGGAAAAAGCACTGAGAATTATGAAATTTTGCTTGATAGTCTTTGGAAAGTTCCAGATTGGGCATATTTGAAGGATCATGTGATACCCAAAGCACAAGTGGAAGAGACGCCGAAGCTTCGTTTGGTTCAAGCTTATTTTGCCCTCCATGAAAAAAATGCAAATGGTGTCGGAGATGCTGAAAACATAGTTGGGAAAGGCGTTGATCTTGCCTTAGAACAGTGGTGGCAGTTACCTGAAATATCTCTGCATGCTAGGGTGCCTCTACTGCAGCAATTCCAACAACTAGTGGAGGTGCAGGAGTCTTCTAGAGTTTATGTTGACATCGCAAATGGGACTAAAGTTCCTGGAAATCCTGCTGTTGGTGGACAGGGATATCAATATGCAGATCTGAAGGACATTCTTGAGACTTGGAGGCTGAGGACCCCGAATGAATGGGACAATATGACCGTCTGGTATGATATGCTGCAGTGGAGGAATGAAATGTATAATGTTGTTATTGATGCATTTAAGGACTTTATAACTTCAAATACTCCACTTCATCACCTTGGTTATCGTGACAAAGCATGGAACGTCAATAAGCTTGCTAGGATAGCTCGAAAACAAGGGCTTTATGATGTTTGCGTTCAGATACTTGAAAAAATGTATGGGCACTCACAAATGGAAGTACAGGTACAGTTCCCATAGACCTTTAACTTTATTAGAATTTGAGCAAGGTTCATCCAATTTCAGAATTCTTAGAAGAACTGCATCTTTGGATTTAACATGTAGTTTCACATTAATTTGCCCTTTCTCTAAAAAAATTTACCTATTGTTAAAATGTATAACACCTCATCCTTTTCCATGATCCTACATAATAAGTTTTTTTTCCTTGAGTCTGTTTTGTTTGAGTTTGAAATATTGTTATTTTTAAAGTTGTCTTGGTCACCTCTGTTCTGCATCTGTATATGCAGGAAGCCTTTGTTAAAATTAAAGAGCAGGCAAAAGCTCATCTGGAAACGAAAGGAGAGCTTAATTCTGGTCTTAATCTGGTTAATAGTACAAATTTGGAGTTCTTTCTAGCGAAGAACAAGGCAGAGATATTTCGACTAAAGGGGGATTTTCATTTGAAGCTAAACGACACTGAAGGTGCTAATATTGCATATTCCAACGCAATCACCCTATTTAAGAATTTACCCAAAGGATGGATAAGCTGGGGAAATTATTGTGACATGGTATTTCTTCTGATTAGATACTGCTTCTTTTCCTGCGTTATTAATAGTCTCTCTCCTCATATTAGACATTATATTCTACTTCCGTTTCGCAGGCATACCAAGAAACACAAGATGAAATCTGGCTAGAATATGCTGTCAGTTGCTTTCTTCAGGGTATAAGATTTGGCGTTTCAAATTCCAGAAGTCACATGGCTCGTGTTCTTTATCTTCTTAGTTTTGATACAGCAAATGAGCCTGTTGGTAGAATATTTGATAAACACTTGGACCAAGTACCTCACTGGGTGTGGCTTTCTTGGATCCCACAGCTGTTGATTTCCTTGCAGCGAACAGAAGCACCACACTGCAAATTGGTTCTACTGAAAATTGCTGCAGTATTCCCGCAGGTAATTTCCTTCCAGTTTTTTAGATGAACTTTTTTTTTTGGTCATTTCATCTGAGTATGAGACTGTTTTCCATTTTAGGCTCTCTATTACTGGCTTCGCACATACTTACTGGAACGCCGTGATGCAGTAAATAAATCTGAACTTAGCAGAGTAATTTTGGCTCAAAGAATGCAGCAGAATGTTCCGGGTGTTAGTGCGGTTCATGGTGGAGGTAATTTACCATCCGAAAATCAAATCCATCAAGGTCCTCAATCTAGTGGGGCTGCTGGAACCCATGATGGTGGTAACCCACATGTGCAAGAAAGTGAACGTGCCACTGTGGAAAACAATGTGCATTCAGGGAATGATCAGCCTGTGAACCAAAGCAGTTCAACTATCAATGAAAATAACCAACACACAGCAATACGGAATGGTGCTTCGTTGGCAATCTCTGCCGCTGGTGCTTTTGATGCTGCAAAGGATATTATGGAAGCTCTTAGGAGCAAACATAACAACTTGGCCAGTGAACTTGAGGTAGTATTCTGTTTGTGAATTATACTGATTTCTATAAATTCCGTCCATACATTCATGGAGAATAGAAAAACTACTGTCTAGTACAAGTAGCTTGGATCCAGATTTTGACTCAATTGCACAATCCCTGCTACTTTACTTGGATAATCTAATGATGTATTATCCCTCTCAGATTCTTCTCACAGAAATAGGTTCGAGGTTTGTTACTCTACCAGAAGAAAGACTTCTTGCGGTTGTGAATGCTTTGTTGCATCGATGTTACAAATATCCAACTGCCACCACTGCTGAAGTTCCCCAACCGCTCAAGAAAGAACTCTCGGGTGTATGCAGAGCTTGTTTTTCTGCAGATGCTGTGACCAAGCATGTCGAATTTGTGAGAGAATACAAACAGGATTTCGAGCGTGACCTGGATCCAGAAAGTAATTCATTCCCTGTCACACTCGCAGATCTGACAAAAAAACTGAAAGACTGGAAAAACATTCTTCAGAGCAATGTTGAAGACAGGTTTCCCGCTGTGTTGAGATTGGAAGACGAGAGCAAGGTGCTGCGGGACTTCAATGTTGTTGATGTGGAGATACCAGGACAGTACTTTGCTGAGCAGGTATAGGTTTTGTCATTTCATTCTTTTTCTTTTCTCTTTGTGCTGTGTGGTGAACTAATCATATGTCGAACTGTGCAGGAAGTAGCACCTGATCATACAATAAAGTTGGATAGGGTTGGAGCAGACATACAAATCGTACGAAGGCATGGGAGCAGCTGCAGACGTTTGACTCTTATTGGCTCCGATGGCTCGCAAAAGCATTTTATTGTTCAAACATCATTAACTCCTAATGCGAGGAGTGATGAACGAATCTTGCAGCTTTTCCGTGTGATGAACCAAATGTTTGACAAGCATAAAGAGTCAAGAAGACGCCATATAGGACTTCACACTCCGATCATAATCCCTGTCTGGTCTCAGGTATGCCTTGAAAAGAATCACTTTAGTCCCCTTTCCGTTCTTGATTGAGATGATGTTTCATTCGATGAGTACTTATGTGCAATTCAATATACCAACCTGAAACTTCACATGCTCAATGTTGTTCTCCTTTTTGTTGTCCAGGAGTATGGCATGCTGACATTTTTCGTTTCAGGTCCGAATGGTTGAGGATGATCTGATGTACAACACTTTCCTTGAGGTGTATGAGAATCACTGTGGAAGGAACGGTCGAGAGTCTGATCTTCCTATTACCTACTTCAAGGAGAAACTCAATCAAGCTATCTCAGGACAAATCTCACCAGAAGCAATTGGAGATCTTCGGCTACAGGCTTATGGTGAAATCACAAAGAACATAGTCATTGACACTATATTCTCTCAGTACATGTACAAGACATCAATGAGCGGAAGTCATCTGTGGGCTTTCAAGAAGCAATTCGCTGCCCAGCTAGCTGTTTCCAATTTCATGTCCTTCATTCTACAAATTGGTGGGAGATCCCCAAACAAGATCTTGTTCGCCAAAAATTCCGGGAAAATGTTTCAGACAGATTTTCATCCATCTTATGACTCCAATGGAATGATCGAGCTCAACGAACCTGTGCCTTTCCGCCTCACAAGGAACATGCAGTCATTTCTCTCTCATTTTGGTGTGGAAGGTCCTCTAATGTCAAACATGTGTTCCGCATCTCAAGCAGTTTTTTCCTCCAAGGTAAGAAAATATATTACCAAAGCTTGAGTGGTTTACCAAAATCATTTGGCCTCTAACCTATTCTTCTCTTTTGCAATTTTCAGCAAAACGAACATCTTAGGTATCAATTAGCCATGTTCTTTCGCGATGAGCTTCTGTCATGGTTTGGAAGAAGACCTCTCGGAGTGCCTATTCCTCCTGTTGCAGGAATTGCTACTTTGAGTTCGGCGGAGCTGAAGCACAAAGTTAACTTAAACGTGGATGATGTCATTGGACGAATCAGAGGAATAGCACCACAGTATTTCTCTGAAGAGGTACAATCATCATTTTTTTTTTCCCCCGAATCATCATTTACATCTCCACCCAGCTTTTTATGCTACCTACTAACATTCTCATAAAACTCAAAGAGAGGGCTTTGTCCATTTTCTGAACTGATGAATCTGTTATTTTCGGGTTGTTCATTACAGGATGAGAACTCGGTGGAGCCGCCACAGTCTGTACAAAGAGGTGTGAATGAATTGGTGGAGGCAGCTTTGTCCCCTCGCAACCTATGTATGATGGATCCAACATGGCATCCTTGGTTCTAACTTGCTTTGAAGGAAACTTGGAACCATTTTGGGGGTATAATCTGAGTTTGAAAAGGTTAGGTTTGTAAATAGTTAACGTTATGTGCTCAAACTCTTTAGGGTTTTTTTGGATGAATTGTATTGGAACATCTCATCTTTCAAGTAAATAAGTCGAAGTTTCCTCTACACATCAATTCACAAATTTATAGGGAAGAAGATAACGAATGCTAACTACTGCCACAAGCTTAGAAGACCCGTTGTCGTATATACTATATATATTGAAAAATAATATCTGTCAGATTTAAATGTCAACCTTGTTAATAAAGAAATGTTGCAAAAAATGGGGAAAAAAAATGAAAATATGTTCCTGTTAATGACGCAAGTTCCCAACCCTTGCTTCCTTCCATGTCTCGATCTCTTGGCTGCTCAATTGAACCAAGCATTGCTGTGATAATCTCCTCCACTAAAGAGACCCGAAGAGCATCACATGGGTCTCTGTTTCTCTTGTCCAAAAACCACCAGACATGGCACCAGTCGCCGGAACCCTAATCTTCATTCTCCGACGCAGGGGAAGGCGAGAGAGAAGGTTAGTAATAAAAACAAGAAGAAGACGAAGAAGAACGAGATCCAATGGAGGCACGGAGGAGGGGTCCCGTACGGTAAGCGCATTGATTTTGGGTACGCTAAGGATTTCGATAATCGATTCACCATCGGGAAATTACTCGGACATGGCCAGTTTGGCTTTACCTACGTCGCCACCGATAACAACAATGATAACCGCGTGGCCGTCAAGAGAATCGATAAGGCCAAGGTTCTCATCCACAAGTTCCATTTTTTTATGTTATTGGTATTGTATTGTTTGTTAATGGGTTTTAGCTAAAGAACCATAATATCTATTTTGGAACCCTAAGAATCCAACCTTTAACGAATGTGCTTGCTTGAAACCCAAGTAAGCTCTCCATTAGAGTAACTTTCACAATCGTAGAGTTTCTTAGCGCGAAAGCGGTGTGAGTAATTCCTTACCTCCATGGGTTGTTTGGTGTGGTTTAGATGACTCTACCGATTGAAGTCGACAATGTGAAGCGAGAGGTTAAGATACTACAAGCTTTAGGTGGGCATGAGAATGTGGTTGGATTTCACAATGCATTTGAGGACAACAACTATATTTATATAGTCATGGAGTAAGCCTCAAGTTTGTCTCTGTTTTCGTGCGTTGCAAGAAAAATTGAAATCAGTTTGGTTTTGAGGGTTTTTTCTTTTTTTCAGGTTATGTGAAGGTGGTGAATTGCTAGATCGAATATTAGCTAAGTAAGAGTAATTATAGTTTTTGTTTTAAAACAATGCTAAAACTCTCTGTAGAAAAGAAACATTACCTCAAGTCAATTTTATGTGTTATATGTTTCCAGGAAAGATAGCCGTTACACCGAGAAAGATGCAGCGGTCGTGGTGAGACAAATGCTGAAAGTTGCAGCTGAGTGTCATTTACGCGGTCTAGTTCACCGCGATATGAAGCCAGAGGTAGGTACGGTTCGGTTTGATATAATGCCTAGATATATGAAAGAATCTCCATCACTTGAACAGACTTTCCCTTTTTACTCCTTCAGAATTTTCTGTTCAAATCAACCAAAGACGATTCGTCTCTAAAGGCTACAGATTTTGGTTTGTCAGACTTCATAAAGCCAGGTAAATGTTGCAGGTGTTTCACTTGTAAAGTCTTGTCTCTGAGAGTAGGATGGTAGATAGTAATATATATATGGAGGTGATGTTGTGAAAATGGCAGGAATGGAATTTCAGGATATAGTAGGAAGCGCGTACTACGTCGCACCTGAAGTGTTGAAACGTAGGTCAGGACCTGAATCAGACGTCTGGAGTATCGGTGTCATCACTTACATTCTGCTCTGCGGGAGAAGACCCTTCTGGGATAAGACCCAAGACGGAATATTCAACGAGGTCATCTTCTCACAAAACCGATTATGATGTTCTTGTTCATGGATATATTACTGACATGAAAAAAACAGGTCATGAGAAACAAACCTGATTTCAAAACAGTCCCGTGGCCAACCATTAGCAACAGTGCCAAAGATTTTGTGAAGAAGTTGTTAGTTAAGGAGCCGCGTGCACGGTTAACAGCAGCACAAGCACTATGTATGTTATGCAAATGCTATAAATTTCCATTATTAATTTTTGGTTTTATTTACTCCATCTTCTGGATTTTTGGTTTGTAGCACATCCATGGGTGAGAGAAGGAGGTGAGGCCTCAGAGATTCCAATAGACATATCTGTTCTTAACAACATGCGTCAGTTTGTGAAATTCAGCCGCCTTAAGCAGATTGCTCTGAGGGTATTTAAGAAAGAGATAGATTGTATTTCATATGAAATGCTTTGAGTCTTTTTCTTTACCTGAGTTGTTATGTTTTTGAAGGCTCTGGCGACGACAGTTGATGAAGATGAGCTGGACGATCTCAGAGACCAGTTTGATGCAATTGACATTGACAAGAACGGTTCTATAAGCCTTGAGGAGATGAGGCAGGTAAGAAGAAGACAACACAAGTAAGCGATTTCACTGCATGACTGCAATAGAGTCTATTAACTTTCTAATCTTAACAGGCTCTTGCTAAAGATGTTCCTTGGAAACTGAAGGATGCAAGAGTTGCAGAGATTCTTCAAGCGGTAGAATAAACTGAGTAGTTAGACTAAAGCCTCCTCCACGGGTTAGTGTATGATCCAAAATGTGTCTGGTTTATTTTCAGATCGATAGCAACACTGATGGCTTGGTGGATTTCACTGAGTTTGTGGTGGCTACTTTGCACGTAAACCAATTGGAGGAGCATGACTCTGAGAAGTGGCAACAGAGGTCAAGAGCAGCATTTGACAAGTTTGACATAGACGGAGATGGGTTTATAACTCCCGAGGAACTTCGACTGGTCAGTCTCATGCTTTTCACATTCCCCTCTTTGTCTACCTTGTTTGACTAGAATTAATGTTTGCAGCAAACGGGTTTGAAAGGCTCCATTGAACCACTTCTTGAAGAAGCTGATGTGGATGAAGATGGGAGGATAAACATCGATGAGTTTCGTAGACTTTTGAGAAGTGCAAGCATCAAGTCAAGAACTGTTAAAACCCCTCCTGGTTACCAGCTTTCTCGAAAGATGTAAATTACTCTCACTTGGCAAATCAGCAAACACATTATTTGTCACCATCTGTTTTTTGCTGTCATACCAAGAAACCGGTATAGATGCTAGATGGGATTTGTATAGAGGATACTGAAGAACACCCATCTGGTCGTAAGGTTTGGAAATGTTTCTCACGTCTTATAACGTTGGCCATAAACAATAGTTCAGTTGCAAAGAGATATAAGCAAATGATTTAAGTGTTATATACTAAAAGGGTGTAGCTCTCACTAGGAAACGATCTGAGAAAATGATTGTGTGTTTTATTTTCTTGTGATAATGTTACATAGTCAAGCTTGACTGACATAGCTGGCAGTGGAATACGTTTATCAGTTTATGGTTTCAAAACATCATTTACGCTAGCACCATGGGAACTATCTTGAACAGCTTGAGATGATGAGTAACTATTCGCAGTAGTTGTCAAGCTTCCTTTCTTCTCTTTTCCAGAAACATCCTGCATTGAAGTAACTTGATCAAATATAGTTATTAACAACACAAAAAGAGTGTTTTGGCAAAACTATTGAAGAATCACTCACCTGTTGAGCTAAAGAAGAGGCATGGATTTTAAGCTCAAGCTCTAAACCAACATCAGTTTTATGGTCCTTGCTTTTGGAATCTTGTTTGGTTGAAAACCCAGAAGACGAAGAAGAATGTTGCTGAATCGATACTTGTTCGGTAAGAGGATTGACGACTGAGGCTGAATAAGGTATAAAAGTGGACTGGCCCTGAGTTATGGCTACTACAGGGATAGGATAACTGTAATGTGGTATCCATGGGACCATAGTTCTGACTCTATGCTGATATTGAGCATTGAGAATCTCAATCTCAGACTTAAGAGTTGTTTTTTCCTCTCTCAGCTCGCTCTTCTCTTGCATTAGCTGCTTAGCAAACAAAATGAAAAGATGAGCAGATTCAAGTAGAATCCTATAAGACAATAGACAAATTAACCAAATCACCTCGCGAGACTCTTGAGATAGTGTTGCATACTCAGCCTTTAGTCTTTCAACTTGGTTCATGACATCCTTGAGCATCTGTATTGTATCAGTGAGAACTGAAACTTTGTCACTCTTAGGCCTATTCGGATCTACAGAAAGAAACCATTAATCTCAATTGAAAATCTGTATTCATCTTGTGAGATAGATAGATAGAGATACCAAGTGCATTTGCTAGCTCAAGAAACTGTTCTTTAAGCTTATCTCTACGGAGCTTCTCTCTCTCTGCTTTCCGAGAACAAACTGCTTCCTTCTTCACTTCCACCACCATCTCAGCTCTGGAAATTAAGACGAAATCAAAACTATGAATAAACATGACACAGCCACAAATTTTACATTATAAAGCACTAAAACCTGAGATTATGTCCCGAGGAAGAAGAAGAAGCAGAGGAATCATCAGCAAAATCGGATTCAGAGCAAGTTTTCAGTTTCTTCGATTGATCCATTTGCAACGTTAAAAATCTCCAAGAAAGATAAAGAGAGAGCCACAGAGATCAAATAGAAGTTGGTTTCTTCTTCTTCTTCTTCGTCGTGAGTTATATAAAAATGTAATCCGACGATAATGGTGGTGGACGCCGACGAGGCAAATCAACAACTTGTGCTCCCCACGCGCCACCATTCAAGAGATATCATACTCTACATCTTGTTACACTCTACTAATCCACGTGTACAACCGTCGATTCTGCTGACTTTAGTCTACTCAGATCTCAACCGTCCAACGTTCCAATATCCAATTTTACCTTAAAGGAACGATATTTTTGTTCGAACTTCGGGTGAAGAAGGAGAGAGTATGAAGATAGTGACTTACAACGTTAATGGCCTTAGGCAACGAGTTTCGCAATTTGATTCTCTTCTCAAACTTCTCGATTCATTCGATGCCGATATTATCTGCTTCCAGGTTTATTTCAATCTCCATTCGATTTTTGAAATTTCAATCCTTTTAGCCGATGAATCCGTGAATAGTTTTATTGGGGTTTGAAAAATCTAGGAAACGAAACTAAGGAGGCAAGAATTAACAGCGGATTTGGCAATAGCTGATGGGTATGAATCGTTTTTCTCGTGCACTCGCACTAGTGAGAAAGGTCGTACTGGTTATTCTGGTAAGCATCAAGCTTTGTGTTCATTTTAGAAAAGAAGAAATGGTTTGAGTTTTTTATGTTCTTGAATTCGCAGGTGTAGCAACGTTTTGCAGAGTAAAGTCTGCATCTTCAAGCTGTGAAATTGCGTTGCCCGTTGCTGCAGAAGAAGGAGTAACGGGTCTTGTAAATAGTAATTCACGAGGTGGGAAGAATGAAACGTCTTCAGTAGCTCAAGGTCTTGAGGAATATGAGAAAGAAGAGCTTCTTCGGATTGACCAAGAAGGACGATGTGTTATAACCGATCACGGCCACTTTGGTATGACTCAAATCCCTTTTTTCGTGTAAATGAATATTTTCTTTACGGTTTTCACATATCTTTGTCTTTTGTCAGTTGTTTTCAATGTCTATGGACCACGAGCTGTAGCTGATGATGCTGACA
Source organism: Erysimum cheiranthoides (assembly GCA_011420285.2). Taxonomy (NCBI): domain Eukaryota; kingdom Viridiplantae; phylum Streptophyta; class Magnoliopsida; order Brassicales; family Brassicaceae; genus Erysimum; species Erysimum cheiranthoides. The sequence continues at coordinate 20,746,726 of CM022177.2, read as the reverse complement.
GGATCGAGTTTAAGCATCAGTTCTATGATGTTTTAGAGGTAAGTTTATCGGTTTCTGAATATCGCGATGAGGTACCTCGGCTTATAATGAAAGTGGGTTAACTGTTTCTTAGTTTTCTTTTAGAGAAGATGGGAGTGTCTTCTAAGTCAAGGAAGAAGGGTGTTTGTTGTTGGGGATCTCAACATTGCACCTTTTGCTATGGATCGTTGTGAAGCTGGGCCTGATTTCGAGAAAAACGAGTATGTAAATACTGATATTCATCATATGCTTAAATCATTTTGCTTTACTCAAGAATTTTTTTTCTATTAGATTTCTCATTTCATGTCGATAAAAAAATGCAGGTTCAGGAAATGGTTTAGATCTCTGCTAGTTGAACGTGGAGGCTCATTCTCTGATGTTTTCAGATCAAAACATCCTGAAAGGTGAAATTTTGTGATAACTTTATTCTGTGTTTATTATTGAGGGAGACATCCACATTTATCCTTTCTATTATTTGATTACATTCTTTGAACTTTTTGTACGTTTATCATTGATTGCTGCTTTCTGGATTTCTAACAGGAAAGATGCGTTCACATGTTGGTCCTCAAGTACTGGAGCTGAACAATTTAATTACGGTTCGAGGATTGATCATATCTTAGTTGCTGGATCATGCTTGCATCAGGACAAAGATAAACAGGGCCATAATTTTCTGGCTTGCCATGTCAAGGAATGTGACATATTAACAGAGTATAAGCGGTTTAAGAATGAAATTATGCCAACAAGGTAAGTCTAGATGATCAAGAATGATTGCATGTTCTTTCAACTGAAAAGATTAATAGGTTACGTTTTTCATTTTACTTGGATCTCAAATTTACTGTGAATCAACTTCTGGACACTACAGGTGGAAAGGTGGATTGGGTACAAAATTAAAGGGATCAGACCACGTACCTGTATTCACTAGTTTTGATGATTTACCAGACATCCCTGAACACAGCACACCGCCATTAGCTTCAAGATATCTTCCCATGATTTACGGTTTCCAGCAAACTCTTGGTACAAGAAACTTTCTTATATTTTCCGGTGTGATGGATTGGTTCATATTCTCTTTTTATTCCTGTCTCTATCTTTGTTGTATTTTTCCTCACTCGGTTTCAACTGTAACAGTATCGGTATTTATGAAAAAGCGGGCCAATGAGGTAGCCAAAGCCATTGAGGTGTCATGTTCATCATCGAGTCAAGGTAATGCTTGTGGAGATATTTCGACAGGACCACTGAGAAACTGTGGATTAGCGGGGATTTCACCTGAGAAATTATGTTCTTTTGAGAAAGAATCCACGTGTAGTGTTACAGAAGCAGACACGGTGACATCAAGAGGTTCCACCAATAACCTTAGTGAGAAAATTGGTGTATCATCAGTGAGAGCTGAGAATATCTCTGCAGATGGAAACAGGAAAAAAGTTAGGAAAATCCAATCATCTCAGCTTTCTCTCAAGTCCTTTTTCACTACAAACTCAAAGGCAAACAATGGCAGGGATAAGTCTAGTTCGGATGTTTCCTCAAGTCAGAGCTCCCAAGTCGAGAGCATCTCAGAACCGAACATCTCCAGCAAAGAAGACAGCGAACCGACTACTTCAACACAAGAACAAAATCAAGGCAGTGCTTCAGCTAAACAAAAGAATGATGCAGCTTTAATGGAGTGGCAAAGAATACAGAACCTGATGCAAAACAGCATACCTCTCTGCAAAGGACATAAGGAAGCTTGTGTTGTTCGGGTCGTAAAGAAACCAGGCCCCACATTTGGCCGTAGATTCTACGTCTGCTCTCGAGCTGAGGTAAAAGAGATTAAAACCAAGTCTTTTTAACCGTGGTAATTACATGCTAATAGTATCTACATCTCTTGCAGGGACCTTCCTCTAATCCAGAAGCAAACTGTGGTTATTTCAAATGGGCTTCATCAAAATTCAGAGACAAGTAAAAGAGTGATGAGATCAAACATGATGAATAATGCGCATGGTTAGTTTTAATCTAGTGAGCCCAGGTACACCGTAGAAACTCGAAAATGTCGGTATATAGTTAATGTTATCTAATCTCTCGAGTCTTGACCAATGTGTAAAGTTGCTGGAATTAGCTTCTTTCCACGTTCCTGTCTCTATCATTTTATCCCTCTTGTCCTCTGTTTTTTAATGTATCGTTTCATCTAACGTGATTAACTTTAAGCTTTGTAGTAGCTAATATACTAATATTACAAGTTGCAGAAACTTAATTATAAGGTAACTTAATTCACATGGATACGTATACGTATACGTATGTGTGTGTATGGAATTATGTATTGTTTTATTTATATATATATATGGAAGATGACATGAAAGCGCAAAATGCTTATGGAAGCGAATGTGTCACCCACGAATTGGTGGTGTCAATCGTCGACGTCACTTACGATTGTTTTATTCGATTTATACCTGTAAAAATGTGTTGTTACTTGGCTTTTGACGATGTCAAAAGTCTTGAAGATAGACTTATCTCTTGATCAATTCTTAAAATATTTCTCATCATTCATAATTAAAAGGTAATAAAGATTAAAATGTTTTGCAAAAAATAAATTTACAGTCATATATCATTAAATCTGTTTGATCTAGATAAGTTTATCTAAAACAATTGAATCGATCGGGACTAGTTACCACACCAATTGGATTTTGGGTATCAAAGATGTCGACCAAACACGTGGTTGGAGAAGAAGTAGAGATCATATGATTACAACAGTTTGCTTATAACAACAATCACAATCTTCCAGAACCGGATTATGGTCTATTGGTTTCTACGTGATCATCTTGTTTAAGGACTAAGGAGAGTCGAATTTGATTGTAATGCGCACGAGAGCTCTTTTCATAGTTGGTCTCCTTTAAGACTTTTCAACGTAATGGTTTGATAACAACTTAAGGTTAGTTTAGTTCAAAGATCAATGACTAATAGTCTAATACTACAAAAATGAGTTTAGTTTAGTTTAATCTCCATCCGTGATTCCGGTTCTTTTGAATTACCTCCCGCAGAAGGATACAAGAAAACGAAATAAAATAATTCAATCGACTTTTCTTCTATGAATGTTTAGAAAACTAAAATAAAATAACAAAAAGCCGACTTTTCCTTGATATATGATAACCATAACCCATCATAAGAAGATACATTTGAAATATATTTATATTACCAATTTGATCATTTTTATTTTATCGTAATCTAGTACAAACACCGTTTGTTGGTATCATTAAATTCTGTGAGCTAAGAAAACAATTTCTCACGAATCAAACTGCAGATTAGTACTATATTTCCATTTATATAAGAAAATAAAGCACATAAATATTAGTAATATGTTTGTATGGTGGGAGGCAATCCATCTTTAAATATATAGAGAGACTTTTCTCTATCTTCTAGTAAAAATCTTTTTGTCATCTTAATATCCAACAAACAATAAACGGTCCAAAATACGTCTACATACAACAATAATAAATAAATAAATAAATAAAAATCTGCTTGTAAGAAGAATCCAATTTCGAATTTCCACCATAATATACATTTGTGCTAAAATTTTAAATTAAAAATAAATATCGAAAAAGTAAAAACCAAAGCGTGGACTGGTTTCTATTTCTGTCCAGTTATTTCTTTAATCCTTTGGCTTTAATTATTTTTGTAATATGTTGAAATGACAATTACAGCCACGGAACAATTTGGCCACTAATAATAAAAATCTTACGTACATTCTTATCTCTTGTGCAATTATTTCCAACTGGATAAGCCTTTTCATCTGAGTCAGATCTCGGATCCGACCCGACTTCATCCTTTACCCTTTATCCTATTAAACCCGACCCGTCTTTTAATCCTACTTGCCTTATTATATATGTCCATTTTAGTATGTAATTAAAAACTAATTGAATCTTAATCAAGCAATTAATGACTAATCGCCGACTTGGCCTATAAATAAATCCCTCAGTTTCCTTTCTTCTCCAGTCTTTCCCTCTCTCTCCTCGAACAAATAACAAACGCAGAGAAAAATCAAAACTCGTAAACGACAACGTTTCATAGCAACGATGCTTTCTTCATCTCCAACGGCTTTCGCTCATCCATTTCTCTCTTCTTCTCCGCCTCTTTCCCCTATATCTCCGCCGTCTCGCACGGCTCGGATCTCTCCTCCTCTCGTCTCCGCCTCGTGCTCTTACACCTGCGCGGAGGATTCTCCGAGATTGCATCAGATCCCACGGCGATTGACGACGGCGACAGCTTCGCTTTACGATATTCTCGAGGTTCCTTTAGGCGCGACGAGCCAGGATATCAAATCGGCTTACCGGAGATTAGCCAGGATCTGCCATCCCGACGTGGCGGGAACCGATCGGACGAATTCTTCTTCGGCAGATGAATTCATGAAGATCCATGCCGCTTACTGTACGCTTTCGGATCCTGAGAAACGCTCTGTTTACGATCGGAGGATGCTGCGACGGAGCCGTCCTTTGACCGTTGGTATCTCCGGGTTGGGTAGTTACGTCGGACGGAACTGGGAAACCGATCAGTGCTGGTAGCGAGTTGACTCGGTGACTGAGTCTGCCCGAGTTTAATTAGTGTAAATACGAAGCGATAATATCTGGGCTTGACGTTGTAATTAATTGTAGTAAGTAAGCTAATACGGACAAAGGATTAGTGTGCTAACATACGCCGTGTGCTAACCGTACGCTCCCATCCTCCCCACGAGTGATCGTCGGTACCGTTTGTTTCGTGTTTACGTAGGATCTACGCGTTTTTTTTACCTTGTGAATCCTATTAGTATCATAATTATCAATGAAAAAAAAATACATATTTTGCTTTGATTTGAGCTTTTTAATTTAGATTATGGTTTGGTTTCTCTCCCTTTTACCCAAGGGGAAGCTCGCTAAACACTAATTTGAGCAGATACCTATAATAGTTAAGGTTGTTACCGACTTTTTTTTTTTGTGTCAAAATTACGGACTTGCATGTTTAAGCCAAACAGAAAAAATTGTGAACAATTATAGTGTCAATCAATTACGTTTAGTTTTTTTTGTGTGTTTCCTCCTTGTTAAAACTGTCACTTTAAAACTTTTCATTCTGTCAACACACAATTGTTTCCCAAGCAATATACTATGATATTATCTCTAGGATTAATAAGTTAATCTAATATAGATAAAATTGTGAACCAAAAATAAAGATCCAAAAACTATGTACTATGTATGATACGGGTAGAGTAATACATATGGTCTAATTTAGGAATCTATACAGTTGAGAGAATGCATCCATATGTGATTATGATCTTCTGGCCCACAAAATGACTGATACTCTAGAACACGTGAACACGGCCAATGAAAGAAGATTTTTCCATGTGAACTAAACAAACCTATCACTTGTCGACTTCTTTCAAGTGCTAAGTTGAGAGATTTTGTTTAATAAATTTGGAACACGGACTATACATATGCAATTATGCATATTGTTCTAAGTTGAAAATTTGCACGACTTTGTTGATAAATGATAAACCATAGTAACTTCTTTTTTTTTTTTTTTTTTTTTTTTTGGTAAAAAACCATAGTAACTTCCACGTCATCTTTTAGGTTTTATGTTTTAATAATGAACCCTAGAATCGACAAATACGGGCCCGCGAGTTTGTGGAAACTAGAAAGTATGCTGATAAGAGGTCCGTTAGATCTTCTTCCATATAATTTTTGCTGTATTTTATTTTAATTTGTCGGGACTAATTAATATTTTTTTTAATAGACTTATTATTATATTTAGATACTTTTATTTATTTATTTATTTATTTTGTCGTAAATACTTTTATTTATTTAAATTCAACTAGTTATGTCCTTCTAGAAGCTAAAAGATATTATCTCCATTTTTTTCCGTATCTAAGACAAGTAAAAGCAAAAAGAGGCAACAAATATCCATCCCCTTAAACTCGTGGCTCTCCTTCCTCTTTCTTCTGTTGTTGTTTTGTTTTTTTTTTTTTTTGTGATCTGCTTTATTTTATTTTTTTGGTTGCTACTAAATAGAATGTGATTCAACGACTTCATGCGCAAAACATTTTCGACGTTTAACTGAAAGACGTGCTCCAGTGGATTATAAGATTCAATGTAACCACGGTGTCTTTTTTTTTTTTTGTAAAAAAGGTTGTATTTTATTGAATCCATTTATTCACTTTTAATGAAAATCTAATATACCTTGTTAATTAAACATAAAACGATCGAGGCAGAAGCCGCATAACACTCTCAATTCATAAACAAAAGATTTTCAATAATTTTTTTTATTTTTTTGATAAAAGATTTTCGATAATTTAGTTAGGTACTTTATTTCTTGTTTGGGAGAAATATATTATATCTATATGATATTTTGTCCTATTATTTTGCTTGCATGTGTGTATATAAAATAAAATAGATCCACTTGTGTTGTAATATTTGTAGCACTAACAAAAATAGTGTTTGAGAAAGTATTTTTGTCAATAGCTAGACCTATTGCGTAGGACTGGAAAAAAATCGTAACGAAACGAAACCAAAATTTTGTTAAATCAAACTGAAATAAAAAAACGAATTACAAATAATTTTTATAGTTTCAGTTTTTATAAAATTGGTAAGACCGTAATATCTATGCAAACTGTTAAATGTGTCTTAAGACAAGAGATTGTTTTCCACTATTATAGACTTTATAGTAGGTCATATTTTTTACTATTGAACTGTATAAATAGTTTAGTAGTAGTAGTAGTTATCTTCTTATTTCAGAATCTCATATAAATGTGAAACATGGCCCAGAAATAAATATGGTTGGTTATAACATTCGATGAGCCACACATGCACGACTTCAAGAAAAACCCAACTGGCCTTGGCCAATAAATGGTTATATCTCTTGGGCCCCAATGTATGTTTATCCAATAACCTTTCCAACAATTTTCTATTTCGACGGCTCAAGATATATATACATAAAGTAATATATTAATTTTGTTACCTTCTATGAATTCGGGATTTAAACCATGAGAATCCCAAAACACAGGTTGGCTAACCTTGGGAACCAATAAAAGTAAAATTGAAGATTGGAACTATTTTTGCTGATAATTTTTTAAACAGACCGTGATGGACGATGCAAAATAGCATTGTCGTGTTAAAATTTTGAAATCCTATTTTCCTCTATCATAAAATTTAAAATATGGAATATGCTTAACTATATTAAAAAAAGAAAAGAAACGGAAAGCTACGACGACTTGGTAAATGTACTAATAAGTAATTTACTCCGACAACGAAAGCCGGCGACGACCGGCGTGTTATGTAAGAAATACAAAGAAATGACAGATACCGTGTTTCAAAGACCAAACCAAACCAAATCCCAACAAAATGATTCTTCATTATCTTCAAAATTAAGATCAACCCGTTTGTTATTTTCTTGATCTAAACCAGTTTTGTACTTTTGTTATCTATGGGTGATCTAGCGAAGCAGATATTGTCTCGACCGATTCAACTTGCAGACCAAGTGGTGAAAGCCGGAGATGAAGCCACAATCAACAAGCAAGAGTGCTCCGAGATCAAGTCCAAGACGGAAAAGCTCGCTGCTCTTCTCCGTCAAGCGGCGCGTGCGAGCTCCGAACTCTACGAACGTCCCACGCGCCGTATCATCGACGACACTGAAAACGTTCTCGAGAAAGCATTGACGATGGTCCAAAGATGCCGTGACGATGGCTACATAATGCGTCTGTTCAACATAATCCCCGCGGCAGCATTCCGGAAAATGATTTCTCAGTTAGAAAACTCTGTCGGCGATGTCTCTTGGCTCCTCCGTGTCTCAACTCCCGCCGGTAACGACGACGACGAGGGGTTTGGTTACTTAGGTCTCCCTCCGATTGCAGCCAACGAACCAATCTTGTGTTTAATTTGGGAGCAAATTGCGGTTTTGATGACCGGTTCGCCCGACGATAAATCCGACGCCGCCGCGTCGTTGGCTTCGTTAGCGAGAGATAACGATAGATACGTGAAATTGATAGTTGAAGAAGGTGGAGTCAACCCTTTGTTGAAACTTTTGAAAGAAGGTAAGATCGACGGTCAAGAAAACGCGGCGAGAACAATCGGGTTATTGGGTCGTGACCCGGAAAGTGTAGAGCATATGATTCAGCTTGGTGTTTGTTCAGTGCTTTCGAGTATTCTTAAGGAAGGTTCGATGAAGGTTCAAGCCGTTGTTGCTTGGGCGGTTTCAGAGCTTGTTTCTGGGAATCATGCTAAATGTCAAGAGCTGTTCGCGCAAAACAACGTAATTAGGCTTCTTGTGAGTCATTTGGCGTTTGAAACGGTTCAAGAACATAGCAAATACGCAGTTGTTGCTGGTAGAGCCACGTCGATGCATCACGCCGTCGTGATGGCGAGCAAAATTAGTAGTAAAGACAATTTGCCGGCGTTGAACGAAGAGGAGGAGGATGATGATACTAATCAGATCGGAAACTCGAATCACATGCCGAATCAGATGCATAACATCGTTACGACTACAATGGCGATGAAAGCGGTTGGATCCGGTTCGAGATCGAGTCTATCTAGCCGGTTTGTGACCGATGAGGACGAGAAATTGCCAGAAAAGCTGCCGGTTAAGAGTTATAGTCTAAATTCACCGATCAAGTCTTACAGTACGGCGCATCAATCACGAAACGCGTCGGTCACGAGAGGGAGAGAGCTTGAGGATCCGGTGACGAAGACTTATATGAAAGCGATGGCGGCGAGAGCGTTGTGGAAACTCGCTGTAGCAAACTCATCGATCTGCCGAGTCATCACCGAGTCACGAGCTTTGCTCTGTTTCGCGGTTTTACTAGACAAAGGGGACGCAGAGACCAAGTATAACACAGCTATGGCTATAATGGAGATAACCGCCGTGGCTGAAGAAAACGCAGATCTAAGGAGATCAGCGTTCAGACGCACTTCACCGGCGTGCAAAGCGGTTGTTGACCAGTTATTCCGAATCGTGGAAAACGCCGACGCCGGATCCGATTTACTCATCCCCTGTGTTAGATCCATCGGAAACCTAGCTCGAACCTTCAAATCCGCGGAAACGCATATGATCGTGCCTATGGTTAAACTCCTCGACGACGGAGAACCAGATTTAGCGGCGGAAGTAGCGATCGCGTTAGCGAAATTCGCGACGGAGGATAACTACTTAGGGAAAGATCACTCGAGGACGATAATCGATGCTGGAGGATCGAAGCTTCTGGTACAGTTAGCGTACTTCGGAGAGAACGGAGCTCAGATTCCGGCGTTGGTTTTGCTGAGCTACGTGGCTATGAACATTCCTGACAGTGAACAGTTAGCGAAAGACGAAGTACTAACAGTATTGGAATGGGCATCGAAGCAAGCGAATGTAATCGAGGAAGAAGATATGGAGGCTTTGTTGTATGAAGCTAAGAGCAGACTCGAGCTTTACCAATCCAGAGGATCCAGAGGTTTTCACTTGTAATCTCCGTTGAATGAATCATTGTTTCTGGATCACATTAGAAAATAGTAGGATTTGATTTTCGCATGTATTCAAATGATTTTTATGTAGGTGGCTCTGTTATTTTACCTCCACCATTACCAAAAAAGTTGTATAAAGTTTTCTTTTCCAATATTTAAATTTGTGTAATTGGCTTGGTAATGACTAATGAGAGCACAACATTTTGTGGTTGTGAAAAGGCATCAGCAAAAAAACCATAGCCGGAATCTGAAAATGCCATTTATTTTCAGATCATCGAATGGTGGATTTTTTTTTTGACATCAGGTCATCAAGCTAAACTTTTGGTTAGTATGCATTTTATAAATTCTTAATTCTATGTAGAAGGTCTTTGGCTAGTTGTCAATTTGACCAGACCAATACAATTTGTAAATTCAGTTTAAGGAAACTAAATATCTGATTTAAACCAATCGAATTGAGAAATAAATAAAAAGGCCATACCGAATCCAGCTCGAGCCCATCAGAGTGAAAACCTTGAACCATAAACAATAAGGCCCAATATATAAATTCGCCGACGCGGATGGAAGAAAAAGTGAAGTGGCAAGTTTCCCAAATTTCCCACTCCCGCAGAATCTTCCACCAAAATTTAATTTTGGGCGGCGAGTCAATTAGGGTTTGATTACATTCCACTAATTAGGGTTTTTCTGTAATTTCCTTTAATTACAGAGTTAATCCACTCAACCTCTATATATACACACACGCCTACGGATTTACCAACCAAAAACCCTAATTTACTCAAAAATCTCAATCTCTGCTTAACTTTTTTTAACAATGGCTTCAGAAGATATGTCGGCGGCCAGATCTACCGGAAAGGTTAGCTGGTTTAGCGATTCTAAAGGCTTTGGTTTCATCACCCCTGACGACGGTGGCGAAGAGCTTTTCGTTCATCACTCCGCGATTGTCTCCGAAGGTTACCGGAGTTTAATTAGCGGCGATTCCGTTGAGTTCGCCATCACGCTGGGAAACGACGGTAAGACTAAAGCCGTCGATGTTACTGCTCCCGGTGGTGCTCCTCTTAAGGAGAATAACTCTCGCGGTAACGGTGCTAGGCGCGGCGGTGGAGGCGGTTGCTTCGCTTGCGGAGAGTTAGGTCATATCGCAAAAGAATGCAGCGGTGGCGGAGGAGGCGGAGAACGTGGAGCTGGAAAGGAAGGAGGTTGTTACACTTGTGGTGATATTGGTCACTTTTCTAGGGATTGCGTTCAGAAATCTGGTGGAAACGTCGGGGAACGTGGCTCCGCCGGAGCTAGAAAAGAAGGTTGTTACAATTGTGGTGACATAAGTCACTTCGCTAGGGATTGCATCCAGAAATTGGCTGCTGTAAACCTTAGAAGCGGAGGCGGTGACCGTAGTGGTCAATCTTGTTATTCATGTGGTGGAATTGGTCACATGGCAAGAGATTGTGCGACCAAGAAACAGTCGTCTGGTGCTTGCTACGAGTGTGGTGGTTCTGGTCACATGGCTCGTGACTGTAACCGGAGAGGAAGCAGTAGAGGAGGTAATATTAAGTGCTTCAATTGCGGAAAGGAAGGTCACATTGCAAGGGAATGTTCTGTAGCTTAATTGATTTCCTAATCAACAAAGATATGAATGAAAATTGAATCGAGTAATATAGCTGGTATATTTACTCTTCTTTTTCATTCTTATTTTTCTTTTGTTGATGGGAATGAAATTGACTGGTCCTTTTGGTGTTTTCTGAGTTTTTATTATTATACAAAGATTGATCCTTTTTTTTGTTATAACTATATAAGTTTTTAGCTTTACTTTATCTCTGATATGGATGCTCTCTTCTTCTTTTTTCTATCTGTTTCTGGAAATTTTGACCTCATTATTGCTTATGTCATCCAAGTTTCAGTTTTGTCTTTTGTTGAAGTACTACTAGTTTCTACTTTATTGACTTTGTACTTGATGTTCCAAGTTCCAAATTTTTTACTCATTGCCATAATTTTGACTCAAGATCATTCCAATCGGTTGTTCTTTTGGTATAGAGCATGTATTGCGCAATTCTTAGACATGGTTATTGGTCCATATCTAAGATAACATTCTCTTTCTTATTGTTGTTCATGTATGATTGACGTAAAATTATCAGTTGGATAGTAACCTGTGAATTGGTTGAATAATTTTGCAATCCCACGGTTTCCTGCCAATAAAAAGGGGACTAATATGGGATGTTTGTAACGTTACTTCTTGTTCTTGTCTAAAAACACATTCTCATGGACGAGGTTTAACCCTTTTAAGTAATGACATCAATCTGATATGTTGATTGTTACCTGCTTTGTACAGTCACAGCCATTAAGGGATTGTCACAATCGTTTGTATGACCTTTTTTTTTGGGGGAAATTAGATTAATCTCATTTGGTTAAAAGTTTGAACCTAATTACACCTATGATTAGCAAAATCCAAGACTGATGACGAATCTCTTCCTATTAGAAGAAACTGGAAAGCCAAGCTTGGTTGTCACTTTTCCTTGTCCAAACGAAGCTACAGAATCAAATGATCATTGATTGGGTTATAGTAATACACATATATAAAAGCCTGATTAGGTTAAATATCAGCCACGTCTCCTCATCCAATCAATTAAAACCCTACTAAAATTTTCAAGGTTTAGTTCCATTGCCGTTTTTAGATCTCTTGAAAAAGTAGTTCAAAGAGAAAAATATAGACCAAACGTAAAAATAATATAAACGCAATGCAAACGCAGACAAACAATCAAATCTCTAATCGGCCAGTCCAATGTTGCTTGGATGTTTGGAAATAATATCAAACTCCCATGAATTCAATATAAATTTGTATTCCTATCAAAAAAAAAAAAAAATTTGTATAGTAGAAAACACACATGAGACCTATATAACTTAATCATACAAATCATCAACATGTCCTGATCAAACACAAATAACTTGTAACAATGAAAGAAGCATGAACCAACCAAGTTGATATCTCTACATCACACAACTAAAGCTTGGAATGTCGTTGACCCAACACCCTTTATAAAACAATCTTACGAAATTCCCATCCAACGTTAGCCACAAAGTCTCTTTCCCATAATAACTCAATAAAATAAAATAAAAATTGTATTCCTCTCCTGAACCTTTTATTCTATATTCCAGTTTGAATACTTAAATGGTTTTTTGAGTGCCTCACGAAATAGCAAACATCATTATATTAAATTTTGTCATCTTATAATAATCATAATAATTAATTAATAGTGACACAACACAACTTGGGTGGGATAGTAGATACTCTTAGGACCGTGTCCCTTGGAAGAGAGAAGAGGGCAGAATCAACAGATGCATCACACACTACGTTTTCTCTCTGTCAGCATTTTTCTGTTCACCGCCTCTTGCCTTCGATACATTTCTATTTTATTATATAATTCAATTATTTTGTAAAATTAATCATCTAACCTGAGACGGTCGTTTGACTCGAATAGTATTTTCCGCATTTTAGACTATATAACATAGAAATTGCCAAAAATATATAAGAAAGACTATGTATCTTGATAACCAGTGAGGAATAATAGTCAGATAGACCGGCGTCTGAGTAGAAAATATTTTTATTTGGGTCTATGACTCTATAAGAGAATTCGAATCGCACCATTTTACATATTTTCATCGTTGATATGACATCTTAAGTGATAACAATATTTAGTTTTTTTTCTATAAATTTTGAAAATTAGTTTAGATTTTGATTAATACATAAAATATATTTTGTTACTTTTACTTGTATTTTCATGATTATCACTTATCATGATAAACAAAACATTTCTTATTATTTTGTACAGAATAGCGCAATCCAGTTAAAAAAATATTGACTTAATTATGAAGTTAACAAAACTACTAGTGATCAACAGTTACAGTCAATTAAGAAGTTACAACAAAACTACTAGTGATCAACAGTTAACAGTGACGATTAACTTTCCGAGTCCGAGGTACTATTGCTTAGAAATAACAAACGATCCCAGAATTTACTTAGAGATAACGATGTACTCATTTACATGGATGGTGATTAGTAATAGTCTGCGTTAGTGATCGGTAACCTACCAAACTAACAAAATTATCGTACGCTCTATCGCATTAAAAATGAAAAAGGAAAAAAAAAATTACAAGCGAAGTAATGGATCGTCTGAAATTAATATATATTATTTTTAGCCAAAGGAGGGGACAAGTTCTATTTAGATCACCGACATGAAGACTGATCATATCCATATGCAACCCATATTGTCATATTGCACGAACCATACAAATAAACAATTAAGAACGTAATAAAATACTATTTTCTATAATATAAAAACATTTTTCTTACATATTTGAATATGAAGTTTAATAATAGAAAATAACGTGAACATGTACGGCACATTGGCCGACTCAGATAGACAAAGGCGGCATGGGCTCACGTGAAAGCCGACCTTTCTGAAAAATCTTAAGCCCTTTAAAAGATCCAATCCCCCAAAGCCTCTCTATCTCCCCACTTGCTGTCTCTCTCCAGTTTCTAAATTCTCTCACCGTATAAATAGAAGGGAAGCCTACACATTCACACCCTATACATCTCTAGCCAGAGCAGAAACAGAGTCACCGGAAAACTTATCTCCGGCGACACACAAACACATAAAAGAGTTCACATATTTGATTCTGGTGACTCTCTCTGCTCTAATGGGTCAATCTAAAATTTCTCTCTTTCTTTTTTCGATTCTTGTTTTAATCTACGGCGTTTCCTCCACCACTTTCACAATCGTTAACCAGTGCAGCTACACCGTCTGGCCTGGTCTTCTCTCCGGCGCCGGAACCTCTCCTTTACCCACCACAGGATTCTCATTAAACCCGTCTGAGACACGTGTCATCCCAATCCCCGCAGCTTGGTCCGGCCGTATTTGGGGCCGTACTCTCTGCACACAAGACGCAACCACCGGAAAATTCACTTGCGTCACCGGAGACTGTGGTTCGTCAGCCGTTGAATGCTCCGGCTCCGGCGCTGCACCTCCGGCGACACTCGCTGAATTCACCTTAAACGGAGCCGGCGGTCTAGATTTCTACGATGTCAGTCTCGTCGACGGTTACAACATCCCCATGACAATTGTTCCTCAAGGCGGCGGAGATTCTAACGGAGTCGCCGGAAACTGTACCATCACCGGCTGCGTGGCGGAGCTCAACGGCCCGTGTCCTGCTCAGCTGAAAGTGGCGGCAACGGGAGCTGAAGGTGTAGCTTGCAAAAGCGCGTGTGAGGCGTTTGGGACGCCGGAGTATTGCTGTAGCGGCGCGTTTGGAACGCCGGACACGTGTAAGCCAAGTGAGTACTCACAGTTTTTCAAAAACGCGTGTCCCAGAGCTTATAGTTACGCATACGACGACGGAACTAGCACCTTTACCTGTGGCGGAGCTGATTACGCCATCACTTTCTGTCCTTCTCCTAACCCAAGGTAATATTTCTATTTTCATTATTTACCAAAAATATATGACTATCTTCAAGTGGAAACACGAATTAGAATATTTGAAAAAACAAATTGGTATTTTTGCTTATTAAAAGGTTGGTTCCGCTGATCCTATCAAATCAATTAAAAAAGTATAAAAGTTTGGTTCGGATTCTCTAAGAAGAAGTCCGGTTTCGATTTTTTATCACATTCAAAAGTGCAATAATGTTGGAGATGAACTAAATAATTCACCTTTCTTTTGTGTAACGTTTTGAATGAGGTGAAATCACCGAATAAAAATCATGGCATGCTTTTTCATAATGGACCGTGTTGTTTTGTCAATTTGTGAAATCATATGACAAGACGACATTTACATTTTCACCCGTTGGCATAATTATATCAACATAATAAATATAGAATAAATGAAAATAGAAAATATCTAATGTTCTCTGTTGTATGCATTGATTTTTTTTTTTCAAACGTCGGTGAACTGTGGCCATGTGTGGTCCATGTGTGTGGTCCAACACGGCTCTTTTGTTTTTTTTTTTTTTTTTCCTGACATCATCAATTAAATTGTTTTATTGTATAATTCGTCTTCAGTGTGAAGAGTGCAACAAAGGGACTCCAAACCGAAGCGGTTAACTACTCTGCGGCATCTCCAAACGCGTCGCCAACTCTCTCTACCGTGTTTTCGATGGTGTGCGTTTTGGCTGTGGCGTCTTGGGTGTTACAACGCGTTTGGTGATACCTGAACGGCGACGTTTTAATTTTTCAATAACACATCATTCGAGATTTTCACCAAGAGAAAGAAAAGAAAAATGGCCACAAGACAAGATTTAGTTAGTCGAATATTAGATTATTCGAGATGATTATTTTTAGAACAACCTATTTTAGATAATTAATTAGTTATAGTATAGTTTCTTCGTAATGTTTTTTAGACAAATGTTCTGTCTTTGTGATTTATGTAAGGATATATAAAAGTTTTGCTTGCATAATTAATTGATTGGTAATGCATTTTAAAATTTTAAATAAAATAAAAGATAAATAAATAAATGGAATTGAAAGGAAGAACCTAAGAAAAGGCCAACTTATCAAATAACTTTTTCAATATTAAAATATGATTATAAAGCCATAGTAATCTAGCTAGTTACCTAAGTACAGTATATTGATGCTGATAAAAATTAATCGACTTCTTTTGAAATCTCATTTGATCATCAAACGGACAGTTTTATATCAAATTCAAGGGATGTATAGAAAGATAAGAGACTTATCTTTAGATATCGAAATCCTTATCTTAAATAAAGTTAACTTGGAGGATGTACGTTGAAAATCTTTAAAAAGTGGCGGGTAATCACAGTGTTTAAGTATACAATATATAGACTACAAACAGCAGATAACACATTTAAAAGTTGCTGTATTCATAGTGTGGCGGCGAACATTTTCTCTTCCTTTTTTTCAAAAAGTTGCTATATTTGTTTATTCATTGTGAATGATTACCATTTACATATAAAAATAACACCACCAAGCAGTGTCAGTTGCAGAGGAAAAACAAAATTCGACCTTGTGATTAAAGATTATATACCTCTCCCACTCACACCAATTCCCTTTGAATATTCTGTGATTTCTCAGTCTCCTTCTCATGGCTCTGTTCCGTCTCAATCTCCCATCTTATGCCTCTGTTCTTGGATTTATCATCTTGTTGCTCCGTGATGGTCTAAGATTTCTCCGTTTACTACATCTAAGTTTATGTCATTTTCACTCAGACTCTGTTTGAATCTGGTTTTGTTTTTCCCCTGTTTTTGTTTTCTCTAAAGGTGTCAAGTGTACGACGTTCACGCTAGTTAACAAATGCGATTTCACGGTGTGGCCGGGGATTTTATCTGGTGCGGGTAGTCCCAATCTTGATACCACCGGGTTCGAGCTCTCCAAAGAGACCTCTCGCACTTTCCGAGCACCCGCAGGTTGGTCCGGTCGCTTTTGGGGACGTACCGGCTGCAACTTCGACTATTCTACTAGCACCAGATGCTCCACAGGAGATTGCGGCTCGGGCGAGATAGAGTGCACCGGATCTGGAGCTGAACCGCCAGCCACACTAGCCGAGTTCACTCTCGGCATTTCAGGATCTCTAGACTTTTATGATGTCAGCCTCGTTGACGGCTATAACCTCCCCATGATCGTTGAGGGTTCTGGTTCGTGCGCCACCACGGGTGCATCTCGGACTTAAACCAGAATTGCCCAACGGAGCTAAAAGCCAAGAGCGGTTTGGCTTGTAAAAGTGCATGCGAGGCATTCGGAACACCAGAGTATTGCTGCAGTGGCGCATACGGTTCACCAGGTACCTGCAAGCCATCAATCTATTCACAAGTCTTTAAACTAGCTTGTCCTAAATCGTACAGTTACGCGTACGATGATGCCACAAGTACTTTCACTTGTAGTGATGCTGATTACACCATCACTTTCTGTCCCAACTTGTCCAGGTAAGGAAAAAAAAAAAATAGTCAAAACAGTTAAAAGGAAGGAAAAAGTTTGGTTTATAAAGATTCAAAGCTTTGAATTATGTATTTGTATTGTGTGAAACAGTTTGAAGTCTCCGAGAGAACCACCTCCTGAAGAGACAGGAGATGTAGTATATGGTTCCGGAAATGAGTCGAGTACAGAGATGCAACAACCTATGGAAGAAGCGTCATTAGCGAATTCTTATTTCGCGGATATGGCCATTGGAGAATCGACTAGAAATACCGTTTCTTTCGTTCTCCTTTTGATTTTCTGTTGGATCAGCTTTGTAGCTTTGGTTACTGAGAAAAAATGACAAAAAAAAAACCTGAGAGGTAAGGGGCCAAAATTGAACTTTTGATTTCCTCAATGGTGAAGGCAAAGCTTTTCACTTTGCGGGAAAAGTTCAATTAAGATTCATCATCTTGTATCATTCTCACGAGCAGCATTATTTCAAGAAATCAAAAGTTTTGAAATCAATGTGCACAAAGAGATATATCAATGTTTATCAGAAAAAAGTTTCATAATGGCTTCAATCATATTGAGGATCACAATTAGGCACATACACACAAACAAAGATTCTTCTAGATAAAAAGAAGATATAGGTCCATCTCAAATGATTTTCTTAGTCATCTCTATAATTTCTCAAATGGTTATTATACCTTATTTTCCAGGAAAGTTTATTTTCAGCACTAGAAAAACCAGAAAAGACAACTAGAAATTATATTCAAGAAGCCCGATTTAGAATGAAGAAAAGTTTGATGAAGTTCATCAATGGCAGTACACTTGATATAGAATCTTATAGCTTTTATTATTTATATTGTTCTATATCTCCCTTTTAGATGAACGGCTTTGCCTAACTTGTGTGTATGTGTGGTGTGGACCTCTCTATGCTAAAAAGGAAGATAAGAGCATCTTACAGAGAAAGTCAAAAGGTTTCAACTTTCAAGTCTACCCACTAAATATTATATCAATAAAGCAAACACTCAGAGTATGTTAAACAAAGCTTGAAAGATTGGGTGTACCTGCGTTTATTCGCTATCCATAGCCGCAAATAAGAGATAGTCTTGACTAAATATGATTCGTAATTTGAATAAATAAAGGGTAGCAATGGTTCTTGTCATAGTTAGGCCAAGCTTCGTCTCCTTTCACAAGCGTCTCATGGCGCTTCCAAACTTGTGCATCGTAGTTTTCAGTTAAGACGTAGTATAACCCAATGTCTTCAATCTCCTTCAAGAACTTGTCTAAGGAGTCGCCTCTCTTAGGACTGAAAAATAATGCTTCGGAAGTTTCTTTGGCTTTAAGCAGCACCTTGATGGTTCTTGCAAGGTGCTTATGAAATTCCTTGAAAAATGTACTGTTGAATCATAAAAAATATGTCTCGTGGTAAGGGATAAGAAAAACATATCTATAAAGCGGAAGACTGAAATCGAGAGCAAGAAAAAGTGAAGAAGGTACCAATCGCTTGCAACTATGATGTCGAAAGTGTTGGTTAACTCTGAAAGTTCATGCTGATTCCAGTGCAACTCCATGGCTTTCACGTTTGTGTCACCAAATGCCATGGAGTTGGATTCTATGTTACGCTTAATATCTGGATGTTAAGTACATCAATGAATCCAAAAAAAATTGATTCCGGGTTTCCGTATCTCAAGGGTTCAGCCAGAGAAGACAACTCTAGTGAAACAGTGTAACGCACAACAAAACAAGTAGGATACAATTGACTACTTGGGGATTTCCATCTGAGATTACCACTTTTGATGCTTCGGTGGCAGCTGCAATAACTAAACCAGCTAACCCATACCCTGATCCAAGCTCAATTACTCTTTTACCTCTGCAACATCCCAATGAGCCAAGTAAAATGTAAGTACACAAAGTTATAAGAAGACAGATGCAAATCAGTCTTAAAACTGAAGACAAAAACCTGAAACGATCAGGCTGAGACTTGCAAAAGTATGCTAGAACTTCTTCTGAGGGCCACTGACCTGGAAGAATGACAGTAACCTAAGTTATGAATTCAGAGATTCGAAATCCAAATAACATTTAAGATCCCCAAGCAACTCCAATGTGTTTGATTCTTAACTGTTTGAATCATGATTAATGCCAAGTTATATATGAGTATGACATACAGTACTAAAAGTTCAAGAAGATATGACTCCGTTTTATAGTTTGAGAGCTATTATATCAGCCGCATACAAGCCAACCACACAGAGCAGAGCAGCAACATTATAACAATAAGTTTCTACTCAACCAAACTTGGGTCAAAATGTAAACTTTATCACATCACAGAGATGGGTTGTCGTCAAAACCAATAGACACTCATTTATGTGACAATAGCACAAGTGACAAGTAGAGATACAATAAGATTGACAACTTACAGACAAGTCCTGTATTATCAATGTTGTATTGATTAGATATCTCGAAGTCATTGAGATCACTACAATTATCCACTCTTTGGCTGCATAAATTTAAAGAAGCTCTCAGGAGTGGCAATTCTATAGAAGATAAGAACAAGCCGTAATATGAAGACATTCAGATCAAATCCTAACGTTAGATAGAGTTTCGGAGAACCAGTGATGGGTAATGTGTAGCAAACGCATGCCTCCCGAGAATTATCCGATGCCGGAGAAGAATTCACCACTTGGCACGGAATCAAATTGAATCCCTGAGTTGCTTTCCTTGAAATCCGCTTGATCTCAGCTTGAGATTGTGAATCTGAGGAAATTGAAAAATGATCCATTAGCTTATGAATACGTGAAATCAAGAAAATAATGCCGGAAACGAAACAAGGGGAAAGTCCAACCAGATCTACGGAGAAGCGCTTGACGAAGAATATTCCATCTAAGAGAAGAAGAAGAAGAAGAAGAAGAAGAAGAAGAGGGATCCATGGAAGAATCGTTATAGCTTTCTCCGCCGGAATCGGAATTTATCTTTACTGGCTCAAACAGCGAACAAAGAAGACGACGATTTCCCTTCCGGCGAAATTTACTTGTTTTTTTTTTTTAACTTCGTTAGCACAGTACTTTTTTGGAGTCAACGAATTACGTACAGTAAATAATGTGTCACAGCCAAGTATAGTAACATAAAAGTCCTCAGTTAATTTGACCAAAAAAAAAAAAAGTCCTCAGTTAATTATTTTAAAATTGAGGACTTAATTTGTAAATTAATATTTAAACTGACAGATGACAACACAACTGATAACTGATAACTCAATAGTCAAAACCACATATACAAGTAGTGATTAGACATCTGTTTAAACAAATCTTATTTACCCTCTTAAAGGTTTTTCTTTCTCCTAATTATTTATACAGTTTCATTGTTTTGAACCCTATTGATTTACTAATTTTGAAAAATGTTTACTTTCTATAGAGTGATATGAGATGATGCAATTGGATTTCCTCTTAATATATATTTCTATCAAAAATAGAAAAATAATAGGTGACAGAATATTAGGTTTTCTAATAAACAATTTCACTTCATTCTATTAAAAATTACCAACTTTGACAAAAAAAAAAAAAAACTACCAACCATTTTTATACAAACATTATCCTTCTTTTTACACACTCAACCAAACAGATTCTCATTATCATAATTGATTATACCTTTTAATCATTTTGGCCTTTTATGTTTCCTAATAGAAAAAAAAAAAGATTAATCTTCCTTCATGGTTTACATATGATTATATTATTAGATAGAGTTTCATTAGGCAAATAATACATATTGTCATTATCATAGTCAATATACATCTTAATCAGTACTTGATTATTTTTTTGTTTAAATATTACACTAAAAGGGGGGGAAATAATAAACAAATATACATTATACACTTATCAAAAATAAACTTTGGATATAATAATAAATTAATTTTTTGGATAAGCGCGGGAAATTCCCTAATGATTGTTAAATTTTAAACCGGCCCGGTTTAGACAAAGTACGCCCTCTTCAAACACGCAGCCCCCACGTCTTCCTCTTTCCGACAGCAAGATTACTTACTAGTTAATCAAAATAAATTCTCTAATCTTTTCTACTTTTTATATTTTTGGCCCAAATCTTTTTCACGTTCATATAAATAACCAACACTTGTCCTTCATTTCCCTTCGTCTTCTTCCTCCCAATCTCCGGCGATAATGGAATCCTCTGCAACTGCTCCAAAGCTTTACCCAACCGTCGACACTTCAACCACCGAAGCTCCTCTCCCTAATTCATCTTCTTCCTCTTGTACTAACAATCTCTATCCTTCACTCGATGTTAATGATCTTGTCAACAACATCTTCCCGGATCCCACCGTCTCCGATTCGGCTTCAGCTCCTCCCATGGCAACGGAGGAAGTGATTCTCACAATCCACGGCGCGATTCTCCATCTGATCGACAAATCCTACAGTGTAGAGCTCGCTTGCGGCGATCTCGAAATTCTCCGTCTTGTTCAGGGAGATATCACCGTCGCGGTATTCGCTCGCGTCGCTGATGAGATCCAATGGCCGTTGACTAAAGACGAACCCGCCGTGAAGGTCGATGAGTCGCATTACTTCTTCTCGCTTCGACCCGTTAAAGAATCCGGGTCGTCGGATCATTCAATTAAAGAAGAAGAGAATGAAATGTTGAATTACGGATTAACAATCGCTTCAAAAGGACAAGAGTCGTTGCTGGAGCAGCTAGACAAGATCTTAGCTGACTACAGCAGTTTCACGGCGGAGAAACAGAAGGAGGAGAACGTGTTGGATTTGACCGCGGCGAAGGAGACGTCGCCGGAGGAGCTGAAGGGAAAGAGGAAAAAGATGGTGGAGAAGCAATGTACGGCGTATTGGACGACTCTGGCTCCGAATGTTGAGGATTACAGTGGAGTTGCAGCGAAACTGATCGCTGCTGGTTCTGGTCAGCTGATAAAGGGGATTTTATGGTGTGGTGATGTCACAATGGATCGGCTCATGTGGGGAAATGACTTCATGAAGAAGAAGTTGTCGAAAGCAGAGAAGGAGAGAGAAGTTAGCCCTTCAACTTTGAGACGTCTCAAAAGGTACAATCTTTAAATAACTGTTTATCTTTGAGAGTGTGTTTATCAACTCAAGATTATAGAGCCTTGGAATGTGGTTTTTGTGCTTTTTTTAATGGTTTTGAGTTATATGTAACAGAGTGAAGAAGATGACGAAAATGACAGAGAAAGTGGCGAATGGTGTGCTCTCTGGTGTTGTTAAAGTTTCTGGATTCTTCTCGAGTTCAGTGATTAACAGCAAAGCTGGGAAGAAACTCTTTGGCCTTCTTCCTGGAGAAATGGTTCTTGCAACACTTGATGGATTCAGTAAGTTGCTTTATTTCTTTCTTCATGATCATAATGATGTTATTGGAGCTTCCTTCTTCTCATATGCATTTTGTCTATTTTCTTTTATTGTTTTGACAGACAAGGTTTGTGATGCTGTTGAAGTTGCTGGAAGGAACGTTATGAAAACATCTTCCACTGTCACTACTGAAATCGTCGATCACAAGTAAGTAATCGAAAAGATTACAAAAGCGAATGTTCATGCCAAAACAACATTGGTTCTTTCAATCTTATATTGTTCGGATGGTTAATGTTTTGATGTTATTAATTTGTAGGTATGGAGCAAAGACAGCACAGGCGACAAATGAAGGGCTTAGCGCAGCAGGGCATGCTCTTGGAACTGCATGGACAGTTTTCAAGATCAGACAAGCTCTTAATCCCAAGAGTGCCATGAAGCCATCGACACTAGCTAAAAACGTAATTAAAACGGCAGCTAAAGAAAAAAAGAAGGGGAAAAAGAGTTCTAAGTAAGCTAATGGATGTTGGGTTGTTTTGTACATCAGTCTCATTGCCTTGTTACAGAAGAAGCATTGAATAGAGAATAGAGATTTTAAAAGATTAGGTTTTGTTGTGTTGTTGTTGGTGCAAACTGCTAAGTGTTTTGCTTCTTCAAGAATCATGAGATTTATACATAGATACAATTTTTTTGTATTAGGTTTTGATTGGTGACCTCAAAATAGCATAAAGCGTGTGTTTCTATGGTCTTTTAATGGATTCGTTGTTTTTACTTTTTGCCTATATAATGGTTCTTTTGATGGCTTGATTTTCTCTGTTTTCCAAGTAGTGAAAAGGAACAAATTGAGTCATATTTTTATGTACACACACTTCATTAGGCAACTCTTCGATCAACCTTAAACAAAAACAAAATGCTAAACCTTAAAATAGAACAAACCTTTCCAGTTAAACATCGGTTTGTATATTAATTGATCCGGTTTAAGTCACATGCTTTGCCGCTTTTATGCAACCGGAATAAACTACACGTCGTTTTATGGGAAGCAAAACAACACTGTGTTATTTCTATTTTCAGCCCCTCAAGTTAAGAGAAATTAAAATAAAACCTGAATTGTCCCCGACAGTAATTTCGAACCTACGAGCTTGGTGTTGTAAATTCGCGAAGGTCTGGCCAACTTAGCTAAGAAGAGCAGAGAGCAGAAACGCGAAACAGAGGAACCCACTTCCCCGCCATGAAAGAAGATTACGAGGTGCGACTTCTGATCTCTAATTCTTCGGCCTTCATCTCTTTCAAGTTATTAGGGATCAAATCAGATTCGATTTTCCTGAAAATTTGGCGTGAATTTAAACCTAATCTTCATTCAACTGTCTTGGTTGTGCTGCCAAAGCTGCGTCTTTTAATCGGCACCATGAAATTCAAGATTTTTTTTTCAAGGATTAAAATATGACTTTTTCGTTTTCCCAACATGTCATATATACTCCATACAGCTTTAATGGAATGAATAATCTTTTGACTTCAATTTTTTTTTCTGAAATCGGGATCATGAGATTTGTGTCGCTTCTTTGTCCTTTCATTCTGATACTTGACTCAAGTTCTGGAATTTTGACATTTGTTGGTTAATTGTTATTTGAAATTTGAGCTGTTGTGTTATCTTATAGGTTGATGAGAAGAAGCAAGCTGCTGCTGATGTATTATTTAACTATTCCAAGTTTGCAATGGCCTGCATCGGCAATCAGACTCGTCCTACTGACATGAGGTTGCACTTGATGAAGGTATTGTTTCAGCCATTTAGTTTGCCTCTTGTGATTTGAGTTTTCATTCATTCAACTTCAAGGTTGATGACTCTAGCTACTTTTACAGGAGATCTCGGGGTTGCCAACTTCTCTGAAAAGAAGAGAAACTGCAAGGACAGCAACTTCTCCTGATCCAGTGGGCGAATCATCAAGCTCTGGTACTGCCAGACTGGATAAAACGGATAGTTTCAGGGCACTTTGATTTTTTGTTTTTTCGACTTGTCAGGGTCTCACAACATTAGATGCTTGTGGATCACGGGCTAAGTTGATACTGTTAATGCTGTATTCCGAGATGTGTGACTCTAAGAAATAAAGCATGTTACTACTTCGAAATATTATTCTGTTCATATAGTCTCTTCAGACATACGGTTACGGTCTGTATTATAGTATGTTTTGCATATACAGTGGTAATATCTCCCATTTCTTGAATATAGCATTTACTGATAGTGTAGGTTTTATGTTATTCCAAAGCACAGATTGTTTGTTACATAAAGTATGAGTCATCGAAAATTGGAGGGTTATTGCAACCTAATCAGCTATGGTTTCTCTTGCTTCCTTCCTATAGAATCTGTATCTTCTTATCCACAGTGTTCGTTCCTCAGTTAAACTTTGTTTATTTTGTTTGGTAAAAGTAGTCACTGTTTGTGAGAAAGCCATGTGAGAGAGAGTTCACAAACTGCTATGTAAATGCTGTTTATCGGAGTATCTTATTATTGTTAGGAGGTTGTATCATTAAACAACATTTGTAATTTTAGAGCAATTCCAAAGCAATGAAGATTGAAAAGGAGCATGAAGGTAAAGCGCTTGAATCTTTCTTTTTATTGCATTCATTCAATTAACATTTGTAAATTTTTCTCTTAACCCTTTACGTATCTCTCCTCACTTGCCTCTTTTGCTTGCTTCGTAGCATATGGTAAGGATCACAGCAACTGCAGCAACAGCGATTCCAAGTGTCTGCTGCGTCACGGCTAAAGGAAATTTTCTTGGCGGATTAAATCCTAGTTCTGAGAGTTTCTTGTGTGAAATTGCATAAGCTTTGAAGAACATATCCTCGTCCTGACATACACATCATAATTTTTTTTTTTTTTGGGTTGAACCAGAGAATCATCCAAACTAAAAGTTTCTTATAACCGTACTGAAATCCAATATACCTTTGCATACATCTTAACAAAGGGGAGGAACTTGGGATCATCAAATAGAGCCTTGTCGGTTTTCAGTTGTAGCAATCCCGGAGTCTCCCCTTTTAGAAGCTCTCTGAAACATCAATCAGCAAACAATGTAAGTTTCAGAACCCTCTCTCTTCTGCTCTAACTTTGTGTGGTTTTGTTGTTCACTTACACGAAATATGAGTTATCAAACTTGAGAGGATCTTGTGTCCAAGGACCTTCAAAATTTGATCTCTCCTTATGTGCACGCCCCTATATACAAAAGCAGCAACCGAGTTGGTTCATTGGAGAATGGTTAGTGACCGGCGAATATTTTTAAGGAGAGAGTTAGGGCTTAGTACCAAAGTGTGGCCTCCAGAGAGAGCTACAATGTCTCTATCCGATAGACCCATACGAGAGAAGAGAGTTCTTAAATGTGAGGCACCTGAAATAATCCAAAAGGAGGGTTTAGCCAGTTTGGGAAACAGAAGTCTGTTGCAGGAGCTATAAGCTGCGGGAGTAACCTTCATTTGGATTTGGAAGTTCTCCGTCGTCCGGGGAATCAGCATCCTGATATCATATTTCTCAACATTAGTAAACTCACTTATAGAATCTATGATTTAAAGGATACCCTTTAGTGGTAAGTGTGAGTACCTTACGGCCTGGAGTAAATGGGATTGTAGGGCCACCGGTAACCTCCACTGCAACAACTCCAGCAAGCTGAAATGAAGCAAAGAATCTGTCAAGCTAACCATCAAGGGGGAAGAAAGTTTTTCCGAGTTTAATGGCTTAGAGATGCTATATATCAATGAATACCTGATAAAGGTCTGCGTAAGAGACTCGTGGATGCTTAGCCTTTACTTCCTCTGAAATCAGAAGCCAAAAGTCAGACATCAAAGAAAACAGCAACCGAAGATTGTCTGGTCCTGAAGAGTAGTAGCAATGAATCAAAGGCATTATAAACTCACCGCAGAAGGCGACTGCTTTCTCCAAACCTTTGTTGTGTGGACGGTTTAGCTCTTCCTTGAACCTGATTGATCCATTGGGACCTCCGGTTTTCTTTTTGGCATCATAGGTTCCTGCATCATGCCATCTATATGCATACAAGAATTAACATTTGGAAACATTAAGACAAAGAATTAACATTTGGAAACATTAAGACAAGAAAGATAAATGGAGAATGATTTTGAGAGGCTCTTACGCAAGACGGAGCATAATGGGAGCACAGTTTCTGGAAGAGATGAGAGCTCGAAGGTCCCTACGGGTCCTCTCTATCTCATTTAGGTATTCTGCATCCACATTCACTGCCATTGTCAGAATTTCAAAGAGCAAGCAAATTAACCCAGATGGATGAATATGATTAAAGAATGACTCAGAATGGTGGACATATAAATAGGATTGAAGGAAGAGTCAAGGGGAGAAGTATGTTTTGTCATCTGGAGAAAGCAAAGTATTATTTATAGTTTTGGGAGAACTCTTGTGCTAATCTTCGCACATATTCAGTTTTTAAATTGTTGCATAAAATTCACACTTGTATTGTCAACAAGGCTTTGTCTGAAGAAGCTTTTACCTCCAAATAGAAACCAATAAATAAAATCTACACACATACTTTGTTAAGCTCATCACATTCAACATCTAGCTTGACCAGAAGGAAGTCTTACTAAATATATCGAGCCCATATAAGGTTGTTTATAGAATCGAGCCCAAAACACTTTATAATGACGCTAAACTTTGGCGCTACAACTATTATTACGATAATAATTTAATGAAAAAGTAATCATTATCCTAAGTTTAAAATCCAGATACCAAAATCGAATTCCTGAACTTGGTATTTATTTCCTGAGCATGTATGTGTTCGGACAATATATATGAAATTATTAACAAAAATTAAGTTCAATTTTTAAGTGGTTGACAAAATTGAAACTAATCAAGTACAATAACCTTTTTT
The DNA here is from genome assembly GCA_011420285.2 of Erysimum cheiranthoides. NCBI lineage: Eukaryota > Viridiplantae > Streptophyta > Magnoliopsida > Brassicales > Brassicaceae > Erysimum > Erysimum cheiranthoides. The sequence goes on along the minus strand of CM022177.2, from coordinate 20,719,202 downwards.
TTTTTTTGTGCAAAAGAATCGGGAGGTTGATGGCGGAGATTATTCCATTAGGGAACGCTTCAATGGCAATAATTTCCGGCCATCACTTTCTCCTACTTGTCTCTCTCCCTTTCTCTTTCTCTCTCTAGTTCTCCTCTCGATTCCAATTCATCGTCTTCACGTTCCTTTGTTTTTTCATCTTCTTCCTTGATCATCATCACCTCTCTCTCTTTCTCACACATTTCAAAAAATTTTCCTTTTAGGGTTTGTTTTCCTCATTTACATTTCTTTCTAGGTTGTTCTTTTGGTTGTTGCCGGAGATGGTTTAATTGAAAGGTAATGGTGGAGGATTCGGAGAAAGTGGCTTCACATTGTGGGTTTTTCTAGGTTCCTCAGGTGTAGATCTGAGGTTCGATTCTAATTTAAAAAAGATTCCCCCTTTTTTTTTTTTTGTGTATTGTGTCATCATCATCATCAATGAGCGCTTCAAGGTTCATAAAGTGTGTGACCGTTGGTGATGGAGCTGTTGGTAAAACTTGTTTGCTCATTTCTTATACCAGCAACACCTTTCCCACGGTATTTATATCAATCTGCCTCCTTTATCTTCAACTCAATTCTATTAGGTTCAATGAAAATTTTTTATTTTATGGCTTGTGGGAGATAGATGAATGGATATATAAACTCAATGTTGTGAATTTCCATGGAGCAGGACTATGTTCCGACTGTTTTCGATAACTTTAGTGCCAATGTGGTTGTTAACGGGAGCACGGTGAATCTAGGATTGTGGGATACTGCAGGTAATGAATGATTCAACTCATCATACAGCTTTGCAGCTATCAGAGTCTGAATGATTGTTTCCATTGTTTTACAGGGCAGGAGGACTATAACAGATTAAGACCTTTGAGTTACCGCGGTGCTGATGTTTTCATTCTTGCCTTCTCTCTCATTAGTAAGGCTAGTTATGAGAATGTATCCAAGAAGGTCAGTTTCGCCCTCACTTTCTAATTCTTGAACAAGAGAGATCGAGGTCTGTCCTTTTTTTGGTGTTATAAATTTGCTGCTTGATCTTTTCTTTTACAGTGGATCCCAGAGTTGAAGCACTATGCTCCTGGTGTCCCAATCGTCCTTGTTGGAACCAAGCTAGGTAATAAGTTACTCTGTTATATGTTTGATGCAGTTATGTATGCCTCATTCCCATTGCATTGTAGTCAGGCGAATCAGCACCTACACGGCCATTTTCACATATTTTTATTAGTGGACATAACTTCACATTTTATTGGTTCTGGTTCAAAGTTGTACATGTTCAAGATTAGGTGAAACCGGAGGCTAGTTTTCAGAGAATATTATTGGTCAACAGGTTTCTTCTTGTATCTTGCACTTCTTGTGAACCATATGCTATATAACCTTCTTGTGATGACATTTTTTAAACTTTAAGTGACCTTCTTGTGATGACATTTCAAGAGGCAATCATATGCCTTTAAACATCCTTCAATCAAATAACTAATGTATACCTTTATAAAAGGCATTTTGCAAGATCTTCAGTAAATGTTTGGTTGTAACTCACGATCGTTTGCTGCATCTGAAACTTTGGTCTTGGCCTTGTTGATCATCTAACCTTGGTTTGTGTCAGATCTTCGGGATGACAAACAGTTCTTCATCGACCATCCTGGTGCTGTCCCTATTACCACTGTTCAGGTAGGAATACTTTTCTTTTTTCAGTTTTTCGAAAACCCATTTAATCATTTTCCCCCTCTGCATCGAAGGGAGAGGAGCTAAAGAAGCTAATTGGAGCGCCTGCTTACATTGAGTGCAGTTCAAAATCACAAGAGGTAAAAGAAGAAAATGCATCTCATGAATCAATTTTTCAATGTTTCATATATCTTTTTGATGAAAACTACGTGGATATATAAACTGCAGAACGTGAAAGGAGTGTTCGATGCAGCGATCAGAGTGGTCCTTCAACCTCCAAAGCAGAAGAAAAAGAAGAACAAAGCACAAAAGGCCTGCTCCATTTTGTAATAGCCTCGAAGTTAAGAAGCTCTTTGAGATGTCAGGGTGGATAAAAAAGTATTGCTTTTTCATTTTTTGTTGTTTCGGTATTCATTTGTGATCGCTTTCTCTTAGTTCCTTAAAAAAACTGATTGTGGGGTTGAATCAACTTCTCTTTTAACTGATAATATTTAGTCTCTCTTCCATTTACAAACGTTGTATCAAATGTGTTGATGTACATCCACTTCACATGAAATTTCCATCACGTAAACAATCTCAATTTCTCATTCTATTAGTGTAAGAGTAAGAGAGATTGAAACGTAATACTATTACTTATATGGTTACCAACCGCAAAGAATAACAAACAGTGTGCTCTTCTTATACAACCTCGGAATTTTAAGGCTAAACCAAAAAATGGCTGGTCCGGCTCCGGTACAAGGATATACCGACCAGGTTCCTTGTTAAAAACTTCCTGCTCTTTGATGTTATCAGAACGGGACTGTGTAAGGTAAAGCGTAGACATCAGCTTCTGGTAAAAGGCGAGCACATGGCCATCCCATTGACTTGCTTACGTGCTTGATCTCATTATTTCTGTTAAGTTGTATGCATCTTTCAGTGGGGCTACTTGACTTCTTCGTGGACCACCAACATTCTTCATCTTCAGAGTTAGTGAAGTCTACTCTTCTCTCTATCGTGTTAGGGACCCAATTCTCAACAATGTTCAAGAATTGCAAAGCCATCGATGGAGGGCAAATGCTGCATAGGCTTGAAGGTTGATAAGTCTCTGGAGTAGAGGATGCGGATATCTTCTCTTTACCGTGTTTCCCTCTAAAAATGGGATCTTTCCTTTTCTCTTGACGTGGCTTCGAAGTATGTTCTGGTGCAGAAGTGGAACAAGGATGTTGATTAACAGGCTCTCTAGTAGCAAGCTGGGACGAATTTAACTTTATTCCGGCGGAAGAAGACGCTTTTTCTTGATCCTCCTTGTTGGTCATCATGACCTCGGGATCTTTCTGCCTTCGAATAGGCAATCGGATCCGAATGATGCTTTCTTCAAATTCATATCAACAATTTGAAGAAAGAATGTCAACAATGTCCTGAAAAGGAAATTAGAGCCGACAAGAATACTAGATCCTTCCCCGGGGAAGGAAGAAACACAAACAAACTCACCAGAGTCGTTGTTGTTATGTCTACCATTGAGAGGCTGCTTCTCCTTCTGCTTTGGTAGTATCTCATTGCTGTTAAGAGTGCTATCACAAGAGTTTTGGGACGTCGACTGAAGCAGCTCACGTTCTACAGTAAGGCTGCTCTTCTCCAAACAATCAATTTCGCTTTCTTTTAATTTGCGAAAAAGATCAACTTTGGCACCTTCATCATTACGCAGTCGCTTATGACTGTGTTTTTCGCTTTCACCTTCCTTTCCCTCCCTCTCCTTCCTCTTTCTCTCCTTCCTCTTTTTCTCCTTCTTCTCCTTCTTCTCCTTCCTATCCTTCCTATCCTTCTTATCCTTCTTATCCTTCTTATCCTTCTTATCTCGTTTTCTCTCCTTCCTCCTATGTTCTTTCTTAGCTTTCTCTTCTGCCCCCTGGATTTACAAAAGCAATGGAATACCGATTAATTCACAGAACTTGCCAAATTCATAACCAAGCACTCAGATAGATCCTCCCTTAAGCTCTAAATTACATACCACAAGTGGTTTATGCATATTTAGTCAATGTTAGAGTAGACAAATGTACTTTAATCGTATTTTTGATTAGCATTGGGACATTGATTCGCAACCGTGTGCTTTGACTTAAGTACAACTTAGAATATCGATTTTCAATTGATATATCTATCTCCATCTTTCAAGCCGACAAATTTCCGTCAATTTAACAAAACCTAGAACATAGATACCAGAAAACTGGAACCATATTCGATAGCCAACACAAGGAAGCTGAGCATTCGAAATCTCATGAACCCGAAACCAAAAAACCCAAGCCATGTGAGATTAAATGCTCAAACAAACCTTGATCGATACGATCAGAGCCTCATCGCGGATTCCGTTCAGTACATAACCAGGTGGCGGGAACGGAAAACACCGAGACATCTTACACGATTACACTCAAATCCAAGGGGAAAAAAAAATTGGATTGGGAAGGTAAATCGGAATCAATACGGGAAAAGATGAAATCTCAGATCTCGCGAAACCCTAGATCGATCACGAGAGACAACAAGTGGGTTTAAAGATGTTAGGGGTTTCTAATAACGCGCCAAAATCAAATCTACGAAGTTACAGTAGACGTAAGCCAAGGATCGGAGGTATAGTTGAGCGGAGAAGATCGAAGGAGCCGCGAGATCTCAAACCCTTCGAAGCTCTCCGATGAAAAAAGTGTTTGTTATCAAGACATAGAAGCTATATTTATAGCCAAATAGGATTGACCCTACATGGGACAAAACCCTTGTTTGGCTACAGGGATAGTAAGTTAACACGCGTCCTTTGATTGGTAGACTTTTCTTCCCTTAGTACACGCTTTGGTGACAAAAGGTCTGGCCCAGTAAGACCGTAAAGAAGCCCAATTAATACAGAGGCCTTTTAGAAATAAATTTAATTTTGCGATTTCACAAGCGGTTCCTCCCCTCCATGGAGGTGTTTTAAGTTTTAACTCACAAACTGGAACCGAATCTACTTCAGTTCAGTTCAGTCGATTTTACAATATCCGGCTTTAACACTTTGGTACGGTAAATTGGAGAACTTAATAACCAATATGAGATGAAAGCAAGCAAAAGCAATATAGTTATATATATAAAAAAAAAAAAGCCACTGATCCAGATAGATGCAGAAAATATACACAAGACTCAACTGACCAAATCAAAGACGCTTATTATGACAAACTCAGAGACTAAAAACTTAAAAACCTTAAATGATACTACGAGATTGCCATGTAAACCTAAAACCCTGAACTAGCACTGCTACAAAACTTGCATGCTCCTTACTATATAGGTGACCATGATCATCATGAACAATGATCATTGCAATGAAGACAAAACCTAATATAAACAGAGAGGAAAACCGATGCGAAGCGTCTGACTGCAGCAAGTGTAATCAGGTAAGGTTGTTTTGAGCAACAGCCTGACATAATTCATCCTCATAGAAGAGCACTCGAGGGTGCTTTGGAGCCATTGGTTTGAACAAAGTCGGCCTTTGGAGAACAGAAGGAACGATGCATCTCGAAGGGAATGTTGTCTGGTCTTGGAAAAGAACGGCAGCAATTTGCTTCATCTCTGTGAATTTGGTTCGAATGGGTGGTCGAGGAGCATGTTTTGGTGCTTTCGGGGTATGTGGACTTGACACCATTGTTGGGTTACCATCTCCTCTGCTGTTTGTAGATCAAGGAAGTTTTTGTTAAGAGCGGCCAAACAAGTTGTTTGATGCTCTTTTTCAAAAGGGGTAATAACTGAAGCAAAACATGTACCTAATAAATGGCCAACGATTTATTGGCATTGGGGTCATGACTCTCAACATTTCCTGCCTTGAGCGGTCTGGTGTTGTATAATTGAAATGATATTGTCTTGCAAGCATGGTCTGTTTCAAAAGGAAACTCAAAACAAATTAACGCCTAGCAAGTAAAATAGCAAAAAAATAGAGCCTTCATGGATGCAAATTAAATAAGTAGATAGGAAAAAGATCATACAGCCGTTCTTATTCTCTGAGAAACATGGAAAACTGCCTTCAGCTGGTCATGGTGCAGATGACAAACTATTTTAACCTGGAAGATACAGAAAGTATGAACTTTGTAAGAACTAACTTCATACATTCAGATGACTACCAAAAAGAAGCTGTGAACTTAGAGTAATCGAAAATTTACCAGTAAATCCATGGGAAGGGATTCAAGTTGAGATTCTGAATTGCAAGGATCAGCTTGAGGAGTTTTTGGTGTCCTGACCAAAGTGTTTTGCATAACAATACCCATTGGAGATAACATTAGAGGGCTTTTCTTACAACCATTACTCTCCACCTGCAGATCATCAAATTGCATTGGCCTCACCAGGTTACTCCGCTTAACAACGTTGACAGGTGACAATATTAGAGGGCTTTTGGGAGAATTAAGATGTTCCACAGCCATTTTATTGTTCCTTGCATGCTTAGTATCAAATACAGGTACTCGCTTCTTCCCCAAATCATTGCATGACTTAGCAGCCGATGCTTTGCTGTAACAAAGCTGAACCAGAGCCCCTGGCTTTAAATATTTGTTATTTGTACCTTTCAATTTCTTTTTCCTCACTGAGGTTTTCGAATCCAAGTCCTTTGGAGATACCTTCCCCATATACGTTAGCCTTCTTGATCCTCTTGATAGCTTAAGCAGAGATTGCTCTCTCTTTAGCAGTGACAGCTACCACAACACTTTCCAATAGATTAAGTATCTATACAGATAGTGGAAACAGCAGAAATCATCAATCCAGAACTTGAAGCAATCGATTTAATACATTAGATATCAAAAAGTTGCTTTTCCTTGGAGATTCTCTAGATATCAAAAATGATTTAACTATGGATGACGAAATTGTAAAATTAAACCTCAGCCAAATCATTCAACCAATCACACTTGAAAAAAGCATCAAATCAAAGAAGTAGGAGAATCTCAAGCAAATTCAAACCCTAGAAATAGGAAAGTAAAAAAGCACAGAAAAGGAATTACCTTAAATTAACAGAGACCTCCTTCTACAAAAACCGATCAGATTCAGCTTCGGATTAGAGAATCGAGAGAATCGATAGGCGGAGAGAGGAAGCTCAAAATCGAGACAGCGAAAATGGAGGGAGAAATGGGTACAAGCGAGGGAAGCGATTTGAGCAAGAGAGAGAGAGAGAGAGATGGAACAAAAAAAAGAGGCGCTAGGGTTTTGTTTTTAATTTTGGCTCTGATTTTGAATTTATTAATTACGCCCGCCAAAACAATTTCACTAAACGCTACAATTACCAAAGCAATCTCAATACGTGGTACGTTACTAGTGGTTAAACCTAGATTATCGGAGACGTGGGACCTCTTTTCACTAGCTCAACCAAATTTGACGGCGGAGATTACGCGCTCACATAGATTCGACCTCTTATTTTTATTTTCTTTTTTTCTTCAAACGAATTTATTAGTACCACGACTTTTCCTTTTTTACTTTATTCCTTTAATGACGTTTCTACCCTTATCCTTGTGGTTTTCACGCTTTTGCGATGAAGGGTAATTAAGGACTATGCAATATGAGCTATTAAGTCCGGATCCTATGTGGTGTGTAATTAGCATGATTAAATTGAATGTTAGAAAAGGACACTATTTAACCCCTATCACGCCTTATTAATCACGACGGTGGCTCCTCTTGTGAGTTTTTCTTTGTCATTTCTCTATGTAGTATAGGATTTTATTTGCGTACTGTATTAACTGAGTGAATAAATTCAAAATTTGGGAACCTATAAAAAAAAAGCTTTTCAATAAATCACAAAACGATATTTAAATTTCCTTTTTTTCTCGTGTTGATATTAATTTCCCTTTCTTGTTGTTTAATTCGCGTGCGGGGCACCGCCTACTTTGGTCTGGTACATTTTTTCTCGCTCTGTTAGACGATGAGTAAACAGTTGTCTGGGAAAAGTCCATTTCGTTTTGGGCCAATAACACAATAACTGAATTATATAAAATATAATGGGCTTACTAATTAAATAGTTCAGCCCATTTTGTAGAATGATGAGTTTTTGTTTCTGTTCAAAGTTCAAACAATCCACTTTATAACAAATCAAACCTAAATATATTAGGCTATTAGCTGCTGCTACTACAGAAAATAGTATATAAAGCTATAATTATTGATACAGATTAGACTTCACGGGTTATCCTGATTGGTATAATTTATGCGTTATGCTAGCAATCTAGCATATATTGGTTTGTAAAGCTACGTACTATTAGTCTAATTTACATTTTAGTCGATTAGCACATGACTTTTATTTATTGTAAAGTTATATTGTATATTGTATCGTGTATAAAAGTTTGTTAATGTATTATATATGCTTGATGTCAAAAAAATGTAAATGCTTTTGATAATATAGTCGTATTTTTTTTTTGGTAGGGTGATAATATAGTCGTTTTTATATATTATTTTTGTGTTTATGATTATCTTATGGAAAGTTGATTATGTTTTATCAAATTAAACACAATATGCTGATCGAATTCGACACATCTAAATTGTAAATCAATCGGAATAGTTGAGTTTAAAACTTTAAACTTACTATTCGTATTTCATGTATTACATCAGGCGAACTTAATTTTGTATTGGAAACTGACAGGGAAAGAGGAAGATAGTAAAAAGTACTGTAGTGGTAAATGCATTGATAAATGGAAGAAAAATTATATATTTAAGACTTCGTTCCTAAATGGTAGAGCCTGATCAAACTATGAAACTACAAAAAAGTGTGTGTTGATGCTTATAGTTTAATCATTTATTTTATTTGGTCAGAAACTCAGGGTCCGAATGGTAACCGCGGTTTTTGTTGTGCGGAGAAAGCGTTATTGCAGTGCGGGACGGTTCAACTGCGGTACGTGCGGGAGAAATATATTTGCGGGACAAGTGCGGTTTTTACAAAATAAGCGGTACAAAATAATGTTTGATTGGTGAAAAAGTATTTGCGGTGCGGATTATAGATTATTTATATATATATGTATATATTAATAATTAAATATTTTTTGTGTGTTAATAAATAATCATGCAAATTATCAAAATATAAATTTAATTTTTTTATTTTGTAGTTTAAACTATATATTAAGAAAAATTTAATTTAAGTTAATATCACAATATGAAATATAATAGATCATTTAGTAAGTATATTATTTACATTAAAATTATTTAACGAAAACATTAAATTTAAATATTATCTTAGATGGTTGGATAGTCAATGATATTTTGCATAATATTTTAAACATTTAAATAAATAAATAAATATTTGAATAATTATGGATTATAATAAAAAATAATATGAGATATTGTTTGAATTGTAAGACAATGGTATAAAACAAATGAAAGAATATTTGACTAACCAATTATTTTTTAGAGTTTTATAGATTAATTAAACTAACAATATTTTAAATTATATAATAATAGAAAATAATAGTTAAAATAAGAAACACACTCAACCCACATCAAAATAGGTGTGGAATTGTTACAAGTGCGTTTTTCTAAAATAATAGAACAAACAAAAAAAAAAGTCTGCTTTATTTGGTCAAGTGCGTTATTACACTTTTTGTATTTCAGTAATTATCTTTTTCTTGAATGGTAACATGAGTGCAAATACGTCCCGCACCCCACAAATACGTCCCGCAAAGATGCTTCCAATCACTGCCTCAGAAGCAATGCAGATTTTGAGGGGTACTCTTTTTCATTAATACTATTTGTTTATAATTCCGACAAAGTGTTAGACATTCGATGACCATTTTTTACTAATATAACCCAAAAAAAAATTAGTTTAAGTACTGTATAAATACTTTTGGTCAGTGGTGATTTTGTTTTTGTGTTTTTTAATTTTTGTATGGAAATTTTAGCTGTCCCATTTATATTGTTACAGATAAGGACATTTCGAGACATTTATTTAATGTAAAGTAAGATGCACGATTATTCCCAACTAAATCACATGGAGACAATTCACCTAACAACTAAAACAACAGTTTGTCTATCTTTATTACCTCCAATAACAAGTTTCTTTCTTACTTTTACAACAATGACATGCTGTGACATATAAATTGGGTTGTGTACTTGTGTTAGTTCGTTTGATATATATTTTTTGCTTAGACAGAATTTGGTTACCTGCGTAAAACACATTCAATATATCACAGGAGTGCAAGTGGTATGTTCCCACACGACACACGTTTGTTGATTCTACAAAACATTGTCTCAATATCGTTTTGAAGTTCTTGGTATTGTTTTTCTAGCAGTAGGCTTATTTTAAATTCAGAAGTGTCTGTAAAGAACCTCTAAAAAGTTTAAGCTTATTATTAAAATAGCTCTTCATATACATTTAAAACACTAAACAATGACTTTGTGCAGATTGGTAGTTGACAAAAATGTAATTTGTTACTAACAAAATAATGATTGTTGTATATGATCTATATATAATTATATCGTTTAAAAAAATAAAAAAAAAATTAATAATTATATCGTTTACCGTTTAACTTTTCTTTTTTTTTTAACCGTTACATACGCATATTTTTATATTCAAATTGGGGTATGACATAATAACAGCACTAGTATGTACCATTATAATATAACTTTTTAAAAAATTGTGTGTGTGATGTGCGAGTTATTTAAAATCAAATGGACATTTACGACTTTGATCGTTGTCATGGAGCAACTGTAATATTAACATTTAAACCCAAAAAAATGTAATATTAACATTTATAGGAAACTACTACTTTAATGCTAAAATCAGTAAAATGCACTTGGAAAGAAAAATGGTTAGACTTATAGAGTAAACGCATGGTATATAGGCACTCTCAAAAAGATGGAGGGTGTAGCAGTCATAGTCCACCAGGACCACCACCACCACCAATGTCCACCCTTCCCACACATGCATATCGTATACGTGCCAAAATCTTTCTGACTCCCACAAATGCATATGTATGAACCGGATAATCATAAATCAAAAACTTACGGATTAATTACGTAGCTTATCGCTAAAAATGTTTAGAATGGTGATAATTAGACTGCATTTTGATATCTTAACTTTCTGTTTTTGTGTTAACCAAGATGTAAAGATAGTTATACTTTCTGGGTTTTTTTGTCGATGTAGTTTTAAGTTTTGAAATATTTATCATTCTTCTTTGATCTTTGTTTGTATGTTTTTCACTTTTTTGGTCTTAAAACCTAATATTCATAAAAGATTATATACATCTCCATTAAAGATAGTAAGATACTCAATAAGTATTAGCTTACCGTCCGTTTCGCCAGCTGTATAGAAAACAATCATGGTAATCCACGTGCAGCAAGAACAATAAGGGGAAACTAATTAAACAAAAGTATATGGAACAAAAAAGGCATAATTACCATAACTGCAATTCAAAGACAAATCAATTTCAACCGAAAAAAGGACTAAAGGTGAATATTGCGATGGATTACCCTTCCTATCTTCACCATTATCATTACAGTGACTGCAATTCAAAGACAAATCAATTTCAAGCGATCATGTCTCACTTTGATCCCTTTTATGTCTATTTAATTATTTTATAGATGCAACTATCCATACTGTTTACTTTTTCTTTATAACCCGTCTTATTATATTAACGCGAAATCAAGTTAACCGTATGCCTTTTAAACCCTTAATAGTAACAGTCTAATTACAATTATCTATCAATCTAAGCTTAGCTAATCTTCTGTTAAATGACTAAAATGTCAATATGCCACCTGCCAGGAGTTTCAATTTCTCAGTGGTCACAATGATATATAAATATACATATACTTTTAGATTTTAGTTATTGGAATTGTTCATATACATTCAATACGTAAAACAAATAAAAATATTTCACGTCGTTATGCTTTATATCACGAATTTACGAAGAATTATTACAATATTCGTTTCAAACGAAGTCATTTATGCCGACAACAAAAAAAGACAACAAAGTCATAGTTACTTTTCCGTTAGATAATTCTCAACGGGATTTTTATAATCTCACATTCCGAGATCTTATTAAGGTAGAATTAGTCTATAGTAGTAATTACTCGTAAAACTCAAACTCCGAGATCTTATTAATCAAAGGTATAATTAGTCTGTCTTAGACATGTGGTTAATTATCTAGTAGCAGTGTCACGTACAATCAACGTGTAACACAGAACACATTAGCTAGGATTTATTTATAGTCAAATAAATAAAAGGGAACGAGAAAAGTCACCGGGGGCATAAAGGTAAATAGAGAGAGTTGAGCAGGGCGTATGGGTAAATGCAAGAAAAAGCAGGATGGGGGCTCTTCAGCTCCGACGAGTGGCAAGTGAAGGTGTGGGGAAAGCAATGAGCAACACATAAATCGACAAAAACAAACCGTCTTCTCAATATGACTCATCTCTGCCTCTGGATATAACTCTCTTCACGTTGCAGAGAATCTTCTATCTGCTCCTAATTCGAAGACGACGAAGTTATCTCCAGGTGATTTGCATTTTCCTGGAAACTTTTCTTTCTAATTCCCAGACTTCACTTGTGTTCTTCTTCTTCTTCTTCAATCAATATTACTTTAGCATTTTCTCTTTTTCTAATATTTTATAGAAATCCGTGAAGAGAAAAAGTATATCTGTTGCCTTCTTCAATGCATCATGTGAGCATTCCAATATTGTTTCCTCTCTCTTAAATTTTTTTTTTTATATAAAATTTTCCATTTGACTTGACTCTCGGCGGAGGAGTTTGTTACCGGCGAATTGTTCTCTCACCTGAGACTCGTCGGAGGTTTAAAAACTGTTCATAACCGTCCCTCTTTTTGCGCTTCTTTTACTTTATAGTCTTTGGATTTTTACTCTTTCGCTTTCGTCAGCTTGAAGTTTTCAAAGAGAAATCATCTTTAGGGCTTTTTAAATTTTTTGCTTTTTGTTGTTGAAGATCTTTGACGTAGAAAAGCCTATGGACCTGAAGAATCTCTTTGATTGGTATCTTACGGACTTTTTCTCTTTTTTTTTTTTTTTGCTTCTTTCTTGTTTTTGTTGTCGCAGTCGGAGAAACTGCTCCCTCTTTAGTCAAGTCTCGCCTCACTCTCTGAATATGATGCGATTTCTCAGCTGATTTTTTCCGATTCTCTTGGTGGTGAGTGGTGACCTCTGATTTAGCGTCGGAAACTGGACTCTTACTCGATCTCGATCAACAATGCCGGCGTTTTAGAACTTCGGATCGCGCGAACTCTCTGATTCCAGTAATTTCCAGAAATATTAGCTCAGTAAAGGTAAAATTTCGAAACAATAATTCCATGTTTTGGATCTTAGAATTGGCTGAGACCTGCTTTAACGCAAGTGACGAATCGTTATCATCAGGAACTTTCCAACGGTTGATCGAGGAAAATGTCACATTCATGGGATGGTCTTGGGGAGATTGCGTCGGTGGCGCAGCTGACTGGTTTAGATGCCGTCAAGCTGATTGGCCTCATTGTTAAAGCTGCCAATACTGCTTGGATGCACAAGAAGAACTGTCGCCAATTCGCTCAACATCTCAAGCTCATTGGGAATTTGCTGGAACAGCTGAAGATCTCTGAGATGAAGAAGTACCCAGAGACTCGGGAGCCTCTCGAAGGGCTCGAGGATGCTTTAAGGAGGTCTTACCTTCTGGTCAATAGCTGTAGGGACCGGAGCTATCTTTACTTGTTGGCTATGGGTTGGAACATTGTTTACCAGTTCAGGAAACATCAGGATGAGATTGATCGTTTTCTCAAAATCATACCGCTCATCACTTTGGTGGATAATGCTCGGATTCGGGTACTTTCACCTGAATTTATGATATGAAAGTTTTGCTGCTTGCTTTTTACTTCTTGTATGTTGAAACTTTGGATAATTATGCAGGAGAGGTTTGAATATATTGACCGTGATCAGCGCGAGTATACTCTGGATGAAGAGGATAGGCATGTGCAAGATGTTATTTTGAAACAAGAATCCACCAGAGAAGCAGCATCAGTGCTGAAGAAGACTCTCTCTTGCTCATACCCTAACTTGCGTTTCTGCGAAGCTCTCAAAACAGAAAACGAGAAACTGCAGCTCGAACTTCAGCGTTCGCAGGAGCATTATGATGTGGCTCAGTGTGAAGTCATTCAGCGTTTAATTGGTGTTACACAAGCTGCAGCTTCGGTTGAACCTGACTCTGAGAAGGAGTTGTCAAAGAAAGCTTCGAAAAAATCTGAGCGTAGCTCAAGCATGAAGACAGAATATTCGTATGACGAAGATTCTCCTAAGAAAAGCACTAGTCGTGCAGCTTCGAGGTTAGCATCTCCAATTTGTTCAGCTTAAGAGATCCAAACTTCATGTGCTTTCTTTAAATGGAACTTGGGTGTATTGTTCTATTACAGAATAAATATTATTATGTGATTGAGGAAGTAAAGTCTCCAATACTTTGCTGTGACTGTAATGTTTTAAGGTCTGTTTTCATGTTTGAAGGCTATGATTTGGTACAATGTCAGTATAACGTCAGTTACATAATTGTTCCATGCAGATCCACTTCTAATGTTTCATCGGGGCATGATCTGCTTTCACGAAGAGCATCACAGGCACAGCACCATGAAGAATGGCATACTGACTTATTGGCTTGTTGCTCGGAACCTTCTCTTTGTAAGTCCCCACTTCTTGTTCCAATGTGTTTCCACTTTGTTTTCTCCGTCATATAGATGACTAGCATTCACATTCCATAGTTTCTTTATCTGCAAAGTTGTGAATGATTCAATGATGGAACCGCAGGCATAAAAACATTCTTTTTCCCGTGTGGTACTTTGGCAAAGATTGCCACTGCAGCATCTAACAGGCACATCTGTAAGTACTGTGACTTTATTATATTTCAGTTTGGTAATTAATACATGTGAAAACTAATAAGTCAACTGTTTATTTTGTTTTTGTTCTCCCAGCTTCAGCTGAAGCATGTAATGAGCTAATGGCGTATTCTTTGATACTTTCGTGTTGCTGCTACACTTGCTGTGTAAGGAGGAAACTCCGGAAGACACTGAACATCACGGTACATTCTCTTCCACTCCCTTGAACCTTTATTGATCTTAATTACATTTGATCCCTATATGATTCCAAGAAATTTGCTATCATTTGCAAACCATAAACCAACAAATTTGTCCCTGAAATTTCGGTTAGTGATCAAGTAGACACCTGCAAAAATTCTCACTAGGAACTATCATGGTATGATATTGAATGGTTGAGATTGAAATGGCAATGTTTATGTCACACAATGTAGAGTTGGGATGAATGCTTAATGTTTTCTGATTTAGCAGGGAGGGTTCATTGACGATTTTCTATCTCATGTGATGTGTTGTTGCTGTGCTCTCGTCCAAGAACTGCGAGAAGTTGAGATTCGTGGGGCGTATGGTATGAATTACATAGAATCATCTTAACAATATTTGATTTCCATCTTGAAGCTCGAAGAATGATCGTCTCTTGATATCCTGGCAGGTATGGAGAAGACGAAAATAAGTCCGCCTGCTTCGCAGTTCATGGAACATTGAAATCTTATATTATACAAAAGGCAAAAGGTGAACAAAACAACGATATGTTGTCTCTCTGGATATGACACGAGATTCTTCTTCGTCTTACTCACTGTCTTTGTTTTCAGTCGTTGTCATATGTAAATTAGTTCGGGATTCTCATCGGAATTTCAGCAATTGTGTTGTGTATCATATTAGATTAACTAATTCTCTTATTTTACTTTTATTACATGATAGGGGTATTTTATTTACCTTTACGGATTGCCAATTGGACCCTTCTTTTTTTGGTGTCAAGAATAGAATTATTATTTTTATAAATTAAGGAACATATACGATTTGCTGGTAGCTGAATATTATTACATTGCAATTAAGAAAATTCTTTGAAGAAGAAAACATATGAAGAAATGCACTCGAGTTATATAACCAATTCATCACCATGGCTAAAAGCCTAAAACATGGAGAAAAATGATATGAGTGATGATTCTCTAGCTCCCAAGTGGACAAAACTTGTCGGGTATTTTTTCCAGAGATGGCTTCCAATATCAGAATATCTACAATTCACGTATGTTAACGTTTTCTTAAACCCACAGTTTACTTTACTAATCGTTTCCCCGATAAGGGTAGACTCGTAAATCCACATATCATCTTCTTCTCCAATTTTGTGTTCTCTGAGTCTAAACCCTATATTCAGACAAAGTAGAGACTTTTTTAAAACGCTTCGACCAACATCGCTGCGGCCAAGCATCGCATACGTTTCGGCGCCGCCGAGGCTGATTTTTAGAACCCTGTCTCACCCTCTTCGACTGTTAAAGCATCCATCGCAACGACTCTCTTTCTCTATCAAACTGGTAATCCATCGCTTGTTTGATGCTTTCGATTTCGAATCTGCACGTATCTCTATCTTTTTCATTATATACGTCCGTTTATAGCAAGAGTTAGCGATGTACAAGTACAATGGAACAGGAATTACATACTGATTGAATATAACAGACTAATGGTTACGTTTAGATTACTAATCTTTTAATAAGCTCATTAATGACGGGAAAATGGTTTTGTCTCATCATCTCATGAGTTAGACATTGATAGTATTGTCCACTCTTCTGTATTCTAAGTGATTAATCTAAGTTTTCCATCTCAGCTGCTTGCAAATTGGACATGGCTTGTAATTCCTCAGGCTGCGAGTCAGGTTGCTATGACCGTGAGAAGGAAAATGGAAGCAATACAGAGAAAGTTGCAGTAGATGGTGCCGTTAGTCAGGAGAGTGTTTGTGTCAAGTGTAAATGCAATGAGCCTATGACGTTTGGGGACGGTGGCTCCGATGATGGAAAATTCTGCGCTGAGTGTTTCAGGAACAACGTCTTTGGGAAGTTCCGTCTTGCTGTTACTTCTCACGCCATGATCACTCCTTCAGATAAAGTCCTTGTTGCTTTCTCTGGCGGATCATCTTCCAGGTTTTGCTCTCTTGTTTCTTTATTTTCTGCTCTTTGATACGCAATTAATTGTTGTCTAAACGTAGCAAGCATGATGTTAGGGTTGCTCTTCAATTTGTGCACGAGCTGCAAATCAAGGCTTTGAAGAATTACGAGGCGAGTCGAGATAGATCTTTGCCTGTGTTTGGTGTTGGTGTTGCGTTCGTGGATGAAACTGCAGCTTTTCCTGCTCTCTCCACAGAAATGATTGACGCAATTGAGTGGATTCGATCTACTGTGTCGAGTCTGTCTCCACCTGCAAAAGATCTCCATGTTGTTCCAATCGAAAGCGTTTTTGGTTCAGACTCTCTTGAAGCACGGGATAGGCTTGTAAAACTATTAGATTCTGTTACTGATGATACTGGAAAAGAAGACCTTCTGCTGCATCTGAAAATGTTGTCGTTGCAAAAGGTTTGGGGATTATATTGTTTTTGTTTCGTTTGGGAAAATAAATCAGGCTTGGAAATATCTTTAAATTGATGTTTATTTATAATCCTTTTTAGGTTGCCTCTGAAAATGGGTACAACAGATTAGTGGTAGGATCATGCACGTCGAGAATTGCTTCCCATGTTCTTTCGGCTACTGTCAAGGTATGTTGTTTGGACTCGTAATTTCTCTGGTTTAGTTTTCTATAGATTGCATTGTAGAGTGAGAATCTTATGCTGTAGAGTGATTAAAACGGCTACCTCCAAGGATGTAGATATTACAGACCAACCAATTACATCTGTAAAAATTAAAGTTTTGGTGTAATGATTTAATTTCAATACACAGTGTCTATGTATTTTGTTTGGACATTCCGTTTAGACTAGGCTCTATTAAAATTGTGAGCTGAATTGCTTTTTCTTGAGACAGGGACGAGGTTATTCACTATCAGCAGATATTCAGCATGTTGATGCGAGATGGAAGGTTCCCATTGTACTTCCACTTCGAGATTGTGTTAGACAGGAAATAACTCGACTCTGCCTTTTGGATGGGTTCGTATATTGGCTGCCTAGTCTATTTTGTATCGTTATAGTGAACTTTAATCTTGCATAATCCAACTGTCGAGTGACATCTGACAAATTCTGGGCAGGGCAGTCTAAAGACTGTGGAGTTGGCTTGTCGTTCTCAATGCGGCATCAATGATTTGGTGTCTACATTTGTGGCTCTGTTGCAGGTTCAAATCATGTTTATCTTCTGCATTTTTTGTTCTAGTGCATGCATGATTAGCTGTTACTTTGTTTTGGCTGACGGGTTTTATATCCGTTGTGCAGGAAGAAAATCCTTCTCGAGAATGCACAATTGTACGAACAGCTGCAAAGCTTACTCCTTTTTACTTCAACAAAATTCCCGAAACAGATGATTCTAATGTTCCTTTGGCTACTCAGAGGCGCCTAAAGAGATTCAATCTCAAATATGATGGTTCTAGAACTACAGAAGCTTTCTGTCCCATCTGCAATAGCCCACTAAATAGATCAGACTCATCAGATTTGGATACTTATGAAGAAGGCCAGGAATCTGATGTCCTTTATGCTGCTTGCTGTTCAAGTTGCCGGTTTCAAATACTTCCACAAGATGGAACATCTCTTGAGCAATTCAGTTCATTTCTACCAGATCACATAATTTCCCAAGTGAAGCATCAGAAGGTTCACAGTCAAGCTTATCTGAGGTTAGTCCCTGATAAGTTAGTATGCAATAACTCTGGTCTCAAACTTGAATTCCTTTTCAATCAACCTATGTTCATTTTGATTTGACAATTATTGGTAGTTCATGTCTCCAGGAAGCAGCAGATTTAAAACGAATATCAAACCTGAGTGAAACACTATTTGAAACTCCTAACAATTGTTTCCAATTATTTATTTCAGGGAAAAAATAAAAGACTGTTTGCTCTTGGACGATGAAGAGGCTGTCTAAATCTGCATTGTTTGTGCTGTTTCGGATTCTTGCACAAAGGTATGAGAGGAAGTTAAAATCCTGTCATGCTTGTTAAGGATATTCTTAGAAACCTAAGATCATATTCTTGGTTTAATGTCTATCTTATATCAACTTAGATGTTACAACAATGATGTTTTTGATGTGAAGCAAAATCACTGAGCAATCGAATTAAGTGTTACATTTATAGAAGTGTAGAATCAGATCCCACTCTCACTATTCTTTTACACGAGTGTAGCAACGTAAGTAAATTGTGACCAAACGGTCACCGATTAACCTTTGGTAAAGTTATATAAACAATCTTGGACGAATCTGACCACTACAAGAATTGAGGGCATCAATCGAAAACTCTCAAAAACAGAGGCATATATCTGAATACTATTTATTCCCTCATTGAAGGACCGTTTTGTAAAAACATAAGAGTTCAGGGCCATGTCTGGAAATGTTTAAATTTATAGGGGCGTTTTGCGTTTACTCAAAAATCCAAAACCATCGCTCTATTAGTAAAGCCGGTCAATTCTGCCGGAGATCGGAAAAAAAAAAAAAAACCGGGAGAGAGCTAAAGATCAAAGCTTTAATATGGTGAGATTAAGTAGAGTGCTGCTAAAAGACGCCGGAAATGTAATCGACAAAACCCTCTCAGAGATTCTGGTGTGCCCTCTCTCGAAGCAACCCTTGAGGTTCCGATTTCTTTCCTTGAATTTGTAAATAGCTTAAATTCAATTGGTCTCGGAGTAATTGTTTAAGCAATTTGACGAATTGTTTTTTTTTATAGGTTTTGCGAGAAGACGAAAGCACTTGTCAGCGATACTATTGGTGTCTCTTTTCCTGTAAGCTTCTATCCAAATTTCAATCCAAAACTTTTCGATTCAGATGAGTTGATTATTGCTAAGATGCTTTGTGTTATGTTGAGTTTCCATGAAAGTTAGATGTATGGCTCTTATTAACTTCTCTAGCTGAAAAATTGTACCAAAAACACTTATCATATATGCTTTTAGAATCATATCTCTAATTCAGTGAACATGTTCTGATCCCAACTTTGATATTTGAGGAATTGGCATATCGGAGATTGAGATATATATATATTTATAGAGCTTGATTCTTCATTTGCTTCATACTAAATAAAGTTAAATAATGAATTTATTCTTGGTGTTGATTTGGGATTCACTGATAGAATAATCATATGCTAAAGTGATTGTGATTGGTCGGCCGTGTTCTTCTTCATCATATTCTTCTTCTTCTTTTATAGTTCACTTCATGATCACGATTCAGTGTTAATACTTGGTTTTATCTTGTTAATCATATTATTCTTGGTTCTTTTAGCTTTCACTTCATGCTCACGATTAAGTGTTATAAACTTGATTTTGCTTCTCTTAACACGTCAGATCAAAGATGGGATTCCATGCTTGGTTCCAAAGGATGGAAAAATACTTGAGGAGGAAAGTGAGGCATCAAAAGCTTAATGATTTTTGCTTTTCCACCCAAAAAATAAAAATAAAAATGATCGGTAGTAACTTGCACCTTATCTGCAGCGACTTATCAAAAGGTCTTTCTGTCTTCACATTTTAGGCTTGTGACCACCTTCTGGTAGCACTTTTAAGTTTTTTATGGGAATCATTGATGTAAGCAATTGAAACACAATAGAGGTGTAGTTTCAGGTGAATAAATCAATCTTTGCTCCTAAAATTTCTTCAAGTCTAGGATTCTTATTGACTGGAAGGAAACTAAAAGTATTGGATGCCTATTTGAGGGGCTCTAAGTTATTACCATATATATAATGTGAGTATAGATTCTAGTCATAATCCCACTTTTGGTAACTATACTTCTTTATCTTAATGCCACTATTTTTATACCACACTAGCTCTTGATGTCCACTTTTGGTTGCTAAAAAGAATACACAGCAAAATATCAATAACCAAAAGTGGATCAAAAAGAATCTTCTTGGACATGATCAACAAGACTTATCACTGTCAGGTAATTGATATTGGACCAAATGGAGATAAAACTATTTTCCTGATAAACCAAATAAACACACCTACAGTTTTTGATGGTGACCGGTTATAGCAAAAGTTACAATGCATTGGATAAACAAAACGTGGGGAGTGACCAGACTGTGAA
This sequence comes from Erysimum cheiranthoides, assembly GCA_011420285.2. Taxonomy (NCBI): domain Eukaryota; kingdom Viridiplantae; phylum Streptophyta; class Magnoliopsida; order Brassicales; family Brassicaceae; genus Erysimum; species Erysimum cheiranthoides. The sequence continues at coordinate 20,698,579 of CM022177.2, read as the reverse complement.
TAAACTTATCATGTTATCTCTTGACCAACCAAAAAAGTGGAGTGACTTGATTCCCATTGGCTTGGAGGTTTCAATATCATAGTGCAAGTTGTTGGCTTGTATGGTAGCCAGCCAAAGGAATTGATATTTTGGTGATAATGTGACAGTGAGAAAATTAAATGTGCAGTGATAGGTCCCCTTCTCACTTTTCTTTGGTATTGTCATTATTTAAGTGGAGCACTGTTTTGTCTATTGGTCACTTGAAGCTTGCTTCTTTTGAGAACCAAATGGGTTGGTTAAACTGTAAAATATAACTTTTTTTTTTTTAACTAAGCATTAGAAGAGAGAGCATTACTACAAAAAACACAAGTAGAAGTACAGAAGTGAAAAGGGTTGAATAGGGGAAACGACAGAACAAGGGGAGAGGCCCAGAACAGGTGTTCCTGTGCCTTAGGAAATAGAAAGATCCTTTCTCTTTTCGGGTCTTTTTTTCTTCTATTTTTACATCATCTTTCTTTCCACTGCAATATCTTAGTTCTACAAATTTAGCTTAGTTATACTTATAGCTAATAAAAAAAGGTACAAACTTTTCCATTTTTTCCACTTCTTCATGAGACAAGCTCAATCCCCAAAAGAGAAACAAGGACTTGTAGATTTCTCAAAATGGAGCTGTGGAAGACCGTTGGAGTGTGTTCTTTTTGGGTTGCTGAATTGCTGCTGCCATTCTTAACTGCACATACATAAACACACAACTAAAGTATCAGAAACTTACTACTCAAAATGTCTCTGGACAAAAAAAGTGTGCAAAACAAAATTTACTGCAGAGGCTCTCTATTATTATAAGTTGGTTAAGCTATAAGGAAGTGAACTATTAACATGAGTGCTTCAAAAATGGCAAAACAATAAGAACTTCTCTCTGCTTGTTTACCACTTTACCTGATCTTGTTGTCTCCTGAGTCTTGCATTTTCTTCCTGCAGGTGAGCAACTTCAAGCTCTAACTCGTTTGTATAAGCCTGCAAATGAGAACCAAAATCCAGATACCTTTTTTTAGATCAAAAGCATTTTTTATATGGCAAAACCACATTTCTTTTCTTCCCTTTGATACACAAATGTACAAGGTTAGGAGAGAAGAGGAGAGGCACATTCCTGTTTCCTAGCTCGGGAACGAGCCGCAGATTCTCTGTTCTTGATCATACGCTTATGTCTTCTATTCCCTGAGCCTTCATTGGACTCTTGGCCTCTTTTCTTACCAAAACAAGTGGATGTAACCAGAGCCTCAAAAGGGGTGTTGAAGGAAGAAACGTTTGAGAGGTGATGGTGGCTATGCAGATTAGAGTTTGGGGTAACGAGAGGATCTTCGTTATCGAGAAACTCGAAGCCAGCGCCGGAATTCAAGCTCAGAACAGTTGCAGGAGGTGGCAAAGGAGATGAGCTGAAGAGAGCAGTGACAGTGGTGGAATCGCCATTAGAGTTAGAAGCCATGGTCAGGCTTGTGGGTGTTGGTTCCTGGTTCAAAGGTCTGTTGAGAAAATCTTGGAAGATCGAATTAGGGTTTTGGTTCTGGTGGTTGTGGCTCCTGAACCTTGGCTCAGGGTTGTGTTGTGGATGTTGGCTGTGTCGGTTTAGGTGGTGGATGGAAGCAAGGTTGATGTCTTTCCAAACTTCTTCCATGGTGATTAGAGATCTCTTCTGGGCTTGAGAGTCTTGTGAGGGTAAAGGAGATGATGATGAAGTTGATGATGATGATGAGGACGATGGTGATGAGGATGAAATGGAAGAAACTTTGTTGGGAGTCTTGTTCTTGTTTGTAGCAGAGACTCTATGGTTCCTCTGATGCTTAGCTGATGACAACATTGGAAAAGATAACAGAAGTGAACCAACAACACAGCTTTAGTCTTTGTGTCAATTGTCTTGTATCCTACACGCAGAGAGAGAAAGAAAGAAGAGAGAGAGAGTAGTGAGTAGAGAGCTCAGAGAGCTTCTTGACTTTCGCCGGTCATTTCTGGAATGATGGGTTGGGTCCAGGCTCCAGAAGAAGAGACAGGGATTGAACTATTCCCAAAATAAATAATTTGTTACAAGAAGAAGAAGAAAAATTCCATAGCTATGTAATTAAAGTGTTGATGTCTTCAACGTGAAAGTTTTATAATGAATATCTTTTTGATAATTTCAAAAGTGAAGTTAGTGAACTATTTTCACGATCCTTATATGTAAAGAGTGAGTGGGGGAGAGATGCTTGATAAAAGGCAGGCAATATAAATTAACTTTTGTTTTTATCTCACTTTCTAAGATCACATCCCTTTGGATCACTTTCATCTTTCAAGTGTGATTTCTTGCTAAGATTTATTAAGGAAAATTTACCAAAACACACTTTTTGTTACGGAATTAGACATTTTGAAAATATAGATTACCTATTTTCACTATTCGAAAATATCAAAATATTTTCCTGTCATAATATTTTGTTTTTCTTTGCCTGATGTAGTTTTGTTTACAAAAAAAAATATTTGAAACCAAGATAAATATTATCGAATATTATTCATATATAATTTTATGTTTATGTAAAAAAAAAAAAGTTATTAAAATTTAAAAGTCTGAATAGGATATGTTTGATTAGTAATTTTGTATGTTCTTCGGAAGAACCATAACTAATCCGAGGAGTGGTTATCACTTAACGATTTTGCAGAATTAATTTCTTACTTGAAAATTGATAATTGAAATAAACAAAACCATGTGGAAGCACATAATTCGATCAATTTTACAACGTTCTATGTCTTCCAACTTTTTCTTAATAGTACTATAAATTTTTCACCGTAATATTGACCGTAAATTTGAAGTGCATTTAAATGAAACAATGGAGTTACTGTTTATTTGTTCCCCACTTCAAGTCCTTGGTGTTCATGTCATCCAACGAGATTTGATTACTGTGTCAATAGTCTGCTTTACATAGATAGGGAAATCAATTTGTGGGTCTGAACTAACAAATTTCAAATATAACAAGTGGATAGTGTAAAGCCAATTTAAATCAAAATATTTGGTTTGTGGATATGTATGACCATATATTCTAGATATTTATGTCGATTGCTTTGATTATCAGAGACGAATAATAAACTAATTAATAAGCCAAATAGAAGATGATAAATACTACAGTAATAAATAAATAATTATGTTATATGATCTGAGTACCGTCCAGATATCTAGATATTCGAATATATATGGTCAGATTCCAAGTGCATATCTAGTCACGCTTTTCATTTTTTTTTTATTACTGCAAGTTGATATAAATATTATAATAAATACGAGATTTATGTTTCTTTTTTTTTATTCTCAACAAGATTAACTATTCATTTCCGTTTTATGAAAAAAGAAAAACAAAAGTTATTCATTTCCGTACATGTGTATGATTATAATATATTTGGTGGCGTAACATTTCTGAATGGGCAAATAGCCCTCAAGGAAACGTCCCATCTTTGAACATGCAATTGCAAAGAATACACTAGAAGCTGTTTTATTAAATTAACTCACCGAAAACGGAACTTCTTCAAATATTATTCACATCAAGTTCTAATATTTTGTTAGAAGCTATTTTCCATTTGTTGGTAAAAAGTATAGAGAGTTTATTTACATGTTTCAAAACATTGAGCTTCAAACTACATTTGAGTTTCTTTAACGTGAAGCACAAATATTATATATATTTTATATTTGTTGTCAACCACCAATGTTTTGGATGTTTGCATGAGTTTTCTCTAGATTTGAGCAAGAAATTTTAAACAATTTAATAGAAAGAAAGTTCAAACTAGTAGTTTTGTTTCTCATGTGTGTGTATTTGACAAAAATCAAATAACTTTTTTTTTCTCAGACCATTTTTGAAAGAAAAAAAAAACTCAAAATAAAGTTGAGGTAGTAGGTAACGAGTGAATACAAATGTCCATAGTATCACAATTCACAAATTGCGCAGAACTTCTGAGTTGTATGAGAGAGAGAGTGTGTGACACATGTCATGTTTCAGGGGATTGGACAGGTGTCAGCACAATATTGCTCTGTCCCAAACTATATCAAATCTATTTTTCTGTCTTTTTACATCCTTTTTTGTTTACTTTTAAACAATGCATATAAATGGAAATTTTTTTCTATTTTAGCAAGTTATGGCCTTTGCCCTGCTATCATTTGTTCGGGCAAGGGACAACGTCACAACGCTATAACATACTCAATCTCTTATTTGTCATCAAAACTCGAATTTATAATTTTAAAGCCTTTTTTTTTGGATTTTTTTTAGTATAATCGCCGACTTATAAAGAAACTTGCTAACCAAAACAGCAAGTGAAAAAAAAAAATTTCACTGATAAAACATTGTTTTGTTGAGGTTAAAGAATAAAAATATTAATTATATCTTTATGTATTGAAAAATATTTAAAATAACATCTTATTAAATTCGACATAAAATCAATGTCCATAAATTCAAACAGATATCCGCTTTAAAGCGACATTTAGGGATTTTTTTTATTATCTTGACATAATAAGAATTCCACTTAAACAAATCAGGTATTATGCTTGATATAATATAAAATTTGGATACCCAGCTACTTAGTGCAAGTTGGTTTGAAAGTAGAATTATTGACGTAAGCTTTCATTGTATAGTAAAACTCCAAAATTTAAATAAATAATCATTGAAAAAAAACAACTAGAAGTAAAAGGGTTTGTCTTTAACAAAAAAAAAAGTAAAAGGGTTTGTCTTTAACAAAAAAAAAAAGTAAAAGGGTTTATAGACTCGAAATCGATGGACAAGTGATTTGATTTGATGAAGACCCATCTCCCTCATATTATATATATACACTCGTATCGTATTTATTCATTTACGCTTACATTCAAATTATAATCCAACGAACAATATGAATGACCTGTGAGTTCCTGACCGTTGGATTCTTTAATTCTACTGGTCCGTACAATAATCATCTGTCCGTTGGTTGTCTTTTAGGGTCTAGACCGTACGGACGCAAAGTAGTCGTAATAATTTACTACTCCCTCTGTTCCTAAAAAATTGATGTTTTACTTTTTTCACACATATTAAGACATGATAAAGTTTTATATTTTAATTAGTTTAAAATTATTTTATGAGTAGAAAGAGAAAATTTAGACAATAGTTACCATGACATGTGTCAAAAAGCATAAAGTAAAAAAAGTTATTTTAGTTTTTAATTCTATAAAATCAATTTTTAAGGAACAAAATTAAAAGCTAGAACATCAATTTATTAGGAACAGAGGGAGTAATAAAATATATATGCAAAAACTTGGAGTTGAAATAGCCAAAAGAATGCTAACCGTTGGATAGTGGAAATGGTGGGATTGTGTACTTGACATCTCCAAATGGTAAGAATAATTCGGACAACTTTCTATATTTTTGGTGTCTCTTGTGAATTAGGGTTTACTTTTTTCTTAGTCTACGAAGAATAGTTCTGATTTTTGGTTCGTAGAGAATTAGAGATTGTGACATTGAACCTATTCTTGGGTTGTTCCTATTTATTTTCCACATTTAGCTGAACATATAGAATATTCTGATATATGTGAGTGTTTGTGTTTGCTTAATTACAAATAATTATGACTAAATTAAGTAGAGCCTAGAATGATAACTAGATCAATATTAGGTTTCAGCTAGAGACTGAAGGGTGAGAGAAGTCATATTTCATTTATTACGAAAGATAAATACAGTTATTACTTATTCGTACGTGAAGTTTAATTCGCTGCAATAATCTAAAACCTTTATTAGAAAAAGTACCTAACTAGTCTAGTCTAAAAGTGAACACTAGACACTAGTATGCGAAAAACGAAATAATTTCAATATGAATAGGCACACATGTGAAAAGTGATGATCAAAGGTAAAATTTCACGGTCATACCCTATAATTTCTATACACTTCGGAATACTTATAACTTTTGAATATACATGTTAACCTTTTTGTTGTTAAGTACCCAAGAACCTAATAAATCTTGTAACCTTTTTATAATCGATGTACGTCAAGCTTATAAGAATAAAACTTAGTGTGCTTTTTACTTTTTGTTGTTTCGACTAGCTTATTCATCATTGGATTAGTCTAGACTCGGTTCAAATTACTTGGTGAACAAACAAAGAAAAAGATCGACATCAATACATCACCATATAAATGTTTATTTACTAAGATATTAATGATGCTTCACTGGCAGATAACAGTTAGAAAAATCAAATTTAGCATAAGAACTAAGAAGTGTGGTAGTAAACGTGATCATGTTATTTTGTCCATTAAAAAAATAAGCAAAATCAATGCTATTTATAAAAGCATAAACCCGATAAGCCATATTAGAATTTTGCAGATAAAAATACAAATACAGCTTTTTTGGATCAAAATGAATATGCAAAGACAGTTAATGTTATAACTCTCTAAGTCTTAACTCCGAACAATTTATTTAAAAAGTGTTTATTGTCCCACATTCAAAATCATACCCAACACAACAGTACAATGACAGCAGAGCGTTGAGCACGTGTTTGCTCATGTTCACATCAAAGCAACAAGCAACAGTAACAAATAAGACGTCGCCGTTTTGGAACATGTTTAATTTGTGTGCTACTTGTTTCCTGTTATAATGTTAGGTACAAAATTAAATTTGAGGTATGTTGCTTATGCTATTGCTTCACTTTAGCAATCGTTGCTTTTTCCCTCGCAACGAAATTGCAGAGGAATACGAGATTCACGAGTAAACTTTCTCTTATGTTCTCACGAACAAACCCATCAACAATCGAAATATTGAAATACGAAAAAAGAACAAAGGACAGGATTAGGGATTAAGAGAGTATTAGCAAGCAAAGTGAGGAAAAACAAATCCCAGACAATAACAATGGCTAAAAGCAACCATAGTGACCAATCCATAGTATAGGTAGCAAAAGTAGCATAAACATAAAAAGTTATTAGCATCCAAAAATAACCAAAACCAAAAAAAAAAAGAAAACATAAATAATGCCAAAGTTTCCGCTAGCTAGAAGAATCACAAATGTTTGATCCTTTTTTTTTTTTTTTTTTTCATTATGGGTCTCTTCTCTTTAAGCTTTTTTTATGCCTCACCATTTTCCTTTTTTTTTTTTTTTTTATTCGCCATCATTATTGTTTTCCTGATTTTTGGGCAGGACAAAATAATATATTCATGTCCAACACTAACCAACCGCCACACGATGCTTCAACGGTTTGCACCATCTGAGTTGCTGTGGCTGCTCACAGGAGCAACACCAGAGGACTGTTGCTGACCATCTGAAAGAGCTTTGTTGTCTGCTTCTGTAGGTTGCGACTGACTGCTTGAGCCACCAATGTGATCCGTCGAGCTCTGATCAAGCGACAAGTTTCCAACTCGGCTTGCTAATGCATTTGCCCTTTCAGCAGATTGGGGGCTCGAAGCTGCAGCGGTCCTCACTTTAGGAAGCAACCAATTTTGCCAACTATGGCGCTTCCTTATTAAGTCACCCTAAGAAGAGGAAAACGTATTTGCAATCAAATAAAAGCAAAAGTTTTCTAGCGCACAAGGGAGTAAAATCTCAATGCCATATGACTTATCAATTGGTGAGAAGAACAACAGTAACACTGTTTTTGCAAGGACAGACATTGGAATTAACACACTAAAGGACACATCTACAAGAAATACCTGCACTTCAACAAAAGCTGAACCTTGTAGAGCCTCCACTATTTGCTGGATACTATCTGTAAGTTCTGCAACCTGAAGTGAAGGAAAAAAAAACGAAACAACACAGGAAGCTAAAATTCACAGAGGATAATACAAGATTCTGGATACGGTACTAAGCAACTAAAATGTAATAGTGACTAGGATTGAGAGATGGAAAACGAAAAGCAAAGGAACTTGGTGAGATAGAGCCTACTGAGCTGCTAATTAGTCATAGTTTTTCAAGTTTAACATTATGTAACACGGTGTACGGGAGCAAAAGAAATATTCACAACTGATAATATATACCACCCTATCTTAAGAACACATCCCATTCGCTGAAAGTATGTACATGCACGCCACATCTTTATACAAACAGTCATAATAGAATCTAGTATCCTATTGGATTGAATACAAGGTCACCTTCATCCTTGGTATGAGTCAAGAAAAACTTGTGGACATCTAGGCCAACATGACAAAAGTGAACGAGGCCAACATGAAAGATAACACGTCTAGAAAATAATTTACCTTTTTGAAACCAGCAATCACACGTAGGGGAACAAAACCCTGGTCGTCCATGAACCCGCGAAGGTATATGTCTGTAACCAAATTCTCTTCACTGTAACAAAAACATTTGCATCTAAATTACTCCTTGCCAAAAGAGAACTGAACAGTTGGAATTTTATCATCGAGAAGAATAAAAGAAATTCAATATGAAGGTACTACCTAAAATAATAATGTATTTGCTTCTGTAGTTTTATGTTTAAGGGAGGATCTTGTACATGGTAGAAGACTGGACCATGTGCAAGAGGTGTCATGAAAGGCATACGGGGATAATACTGCGATGCCAATTCTGAAATGAAGAAGACGCTTTAGAATATCATAAATGAAATTCAAAAACGTGATCTTCAAATGTGTCTCACCAGGAGGGAAGGGCAAAGGACCGCTAAAAGGCTGAATAGGCTGAGCTGCCATAAACTGAGGAGGAATTGGCTGCACGGGTGGTGGTGCATGTCTTACAAATGCTGGAGTACCTCTTTGTGATTGGGCATTTCCATCTCTCCCATTAAAGCTTCTGTGAAAAGTCCAATTTTGATTCCCATGCTCCTGATTGCGCCTGCCACCATGATTTTGGTGATGATTACCATTTTGGTTCCTGTACGAGTCTCGTTGTGATTGGTTGTCAGTAGCACCATGGGTTTGTGATGCAAAGCCATTCTTCTGGTTTTGGCCTCTAGGAGAAGGGTTGTGCGAAGGCAATTCGGCAAATGAACCCTGCACTGATGGTTGAGAAACAGTACCATTAGCAGATCCAGAGGATCCATTCCGTTTAAATGATCTCTGGCGCGAGTGATTTGGTGTTGGACTGGGGTTTGCACGGCCGGCTTGCTTTGTTGCAGGAACAGAAGCATTTGCAACTCCCTAAATAAAACACAAGGAAGCATCTTCATCATTAAATCAGGATAAAGAGAATTATCCAGAGTAGGATCACACATGCATAAATGAAGGCATACATCAAGATGAGCATTCAGTTTGGACATTAGAGATTCAGAAAGGAAAAAAAAAAAAAGAGAGAATTTTGAACAGATGAAACAATTCAAGACTGTCAGTTCTGTTGATGCTAACGAGCTCAGTGGCTCAATATGCATTCGCAATCCAACAGGAAGGTATTAAGACGCATCAGTTTTGATTCTTGTTAGGAAATAAACATGCGGATGCTGAAGTTTATGTAGATACATTGCAGTATAGACAATCCAAACTTTGGCAAGCCGCTTAACCTAAAGATTTCTTTCAACAAAGGGCAGTGAGAAACATTTAAAGCTACAAGGGTTTCTAGCGACCACACACCAAGAAGTTGCATCAATCTCTATGATAGACAGTTACAGTCAAATAAAAACAGATAGATGATATGCAGAAGCTAAAGTCTTGATATACTTCCATGCTTTTTGAGCAACCAAACAAAAGCACACAATCAATAAGGTCACGATAATCGTTTCAAACCTGAGAAACGGGGACAGAAGATGATGATGACGACGATGGTACATCACCGAGACTTTTTAACGAATCAGAAGAAGACTTGTTGGAAGGAGCTTTGGTGGTCTCAGAAAGAGCAGGCCAGGACGAAGCTCCCATGACAGGTCCGACCTCAGAAGCCCCATTAGACGGCCGTTTCCAAACTGGTTTCTTTCCAGCATTGGCCTGACCACCAGATTCATCCGATTTCTCATTTGCAGCAGCCGCCTCTACCGTGGAAAGAGAAGCAGGTGGAGCAGCAACGGGTACAGAAGCAATCGGCTCGATCGGAGCCCTAGGCTGAGGAGAGGAAGGACCAGCAGCGGCGGCGGCGGCGATCGGCTCTGATTCGCCTCGGACGATTTGAGTCCACGGAGAAGAAACCTGCCGAGAAGGACGGCGAGGCGATTGTGCTACGGCAGCGGTAGGGCTGCCGTGATTCTCGCTCACGCGACGAGGAGACATAGAAGAAGAAGCAGAGTTATTGGTAGTGGCGGAAGCCATGAGAGGACAAAAATTAGGGTTTGTTAGAGAGTCGATTAGCTCCGATCGACAGTATCTAAAATAACGATTATCGATTTAACCCCAAAATGAAAAAAGTTAGCGAATTGAAAGAATCCGAAGAAAACCTCTGCGATTTCAGGAAATTAGGGTTAGGGTTTCAGTAATGCAAAAAAAAGGTAACACAGCGATTTTTCCAAAAAACAAAAAATTCCCAGAAGGAGAAGACGATGGAGCAGTGTAGTCTCTCCTCTTCTCTCTCTCTCTCTCTTATTTTTTTTTATTTTTTTCCTTCTCTTATATTCTTTTCTCTTTTTTCCGTTTGGTTTTGGTTTTGCTTGGCTACCGCGGAAATCGCAAGTTACGAAATTACCCTTACAGTAAACAAAAGAAAAAACACACTTTGTTTCTCTTTCCCTCAATCTCATTGGCTCTCAACCTTATTGGAGGATTGTTGACATGTGAAAATTAAGAGTTAAATTTTTTATTCTTTTTTAATTTGTCAGAATTTATTTTTTGCACTAAATTAAGATAAAATTATATATAAATAAATTATAAAATCAAATCAGTTAGTTTTTAGTAACAGAATCTCGTACGTTTAAATTTGTTATCAATTATTCGGAAAAAAATATATTTTTTTTATCAATTATAGATACCTTAAGATTATTTCTTAAAGGTACTAAATTTACTATTACCTAGTTATTTCTTCAAGGTACTAAATTTACTATTACCTAGTTTTTCACACATATAATTTTAGTGTGGTAATCAATTTAAAATGTTTTAATCGTCCTAATGAAATTTTGTTTAAACCTAGACTTGAGAAATACTTACTATATGTCTTTAGCAAGTGAATCTCACACGTTTAAAGTAAATATCAATTAGCTATGAATATCAATTATGTGTTTACATCTTGGGTACATCATTTGCCAATAATAATAAACCCTAAAAATAAAGTCTTTTATATACCTTTCAGAAAACGAATCTTTTTTTCACAATATGTAGACATATATTAATCTGAATATTTGTAACCAATTCATTCTCTTTTTTTGTTCCATAGACAGAAAATTGACAAGAGAATATCGAGTAAAAGAACACAAGAAATACAGTAGACATATAGTATGATATACCATTGGGTTATACGAGGTTCATAAATGGGTAATATAATACAAAACCAGTACTAAAAATAATCTCAAACCAATATAACTTTATAAGAAATGATCAAAAGTGAAAGAATCATTTTTTGACGGTCGTGTCAAGCGTCGTTGGCCACTTGCCGAGCCAGTTTATCAATGTGGAGCCCTTTTTATTTCCTTTTTGAATATTCAGCGTTCCACTCCATAATCGAATTTCGAATCCCCCTTTTGGTTATAAGATATAATCTCGGTTTATTTCGATTTACCTACCTCATTACACAAGGAGAGAAAGAGGACAAGAATCTGCCAAGATAGTAAAAGACCATATATTTCCATGAAGAAGCCGATCTCTATAATCTCGTTATGACTTATGATACAAAAAAAAAAAAAAAAAAATTGGCTTGTGTTTTGGAGGGGGCTTACAAATCTACAAAAGTGTAAGTAATATGAACATAAATCTGAAAAAAGACCATAGCTTTACTGTTTTTAATCTTTGGTTTGAGGAAGAGCTACTTTTGGAGATGGTTTGGTTTGTTTTGTGCGACTCTGAGGAATTATTATGAGACCCTATTCCGGCTGCCATTGCCGGAGCTACCGCCGATGTTTTGTTTTTTCCGGCATGGGTTGTGTTTATCTCTTCAATATCATAGCCTGCGTTACGAGATAGTCACGGATCATAAGTCAGAGCACAACGGGTTTTAGTGATCTAACACACGTAAGAGGAAACTTACAGTCAAACTTTTTCCAAGCTAAGACGAGTTTCTCTCTGTCGAATACCACACGATACCCCGTCATGTAGTTTTCTGTTTCATTAAGAGTAAATGAGGTCATTATTTAGTGGATGTTCCATGTTCGATAAAAAGAAAAAACTGATCTTACGTCCAATTATGTTGAGTTCAGAACTTTTGACAATGGCCAGGCAATATACAAGTTCTCCCTGTGAAAATGTAGAGATACTAAAAGTATCAGCACACAGGTAAAGATTCGGTAGAAGAAGACAAGGAACGATGGAGAAAGGTGTAAAGAGAGAGTATAACCTCGGTAGAGATGACGATTATAGGATCGTTGATGGTGAAGTGACTGTTTCCTTTCATTGTTAAGCTTATACTCGGTATCAAACTGGCATTCGCCTCATCGCTAATCACACAGTTTACAAGACAAATGTTTAGATTTGATTGACAATGACAAAGCAACATTGAGTGTGGATGGATACAAACTCATACCTCATGTCATAACAATACTCGAATGGAATCCTTGAATCCGGTGAATGGCGCTTATCTTGGGCCTGAGAATGGAACTGAAGAAGACAATGCAAATCATAGAGTTATCACAACTGAGCATCACTCGAAACAAACACAATATATGATGGTGTTTAGATGCTTACACTCTCAGAGACTGTCGTATACATCGGATCCACCAAATAAGTAAATGATGTACCGGTGTCGAAGAGAGCTGTAAACTCGTCATCTATTAGAGTAGTCCCCACACGTACCCGAGTCACCGTGATGTTGTAGTTTGGGCTGCCATGAATTTCACCACGGTTAAAAGGTGCAATCATCAAGGAACAGAATTTACAATTTAGCGCATAAGTGAATTACCACTTACTGTGAAGGATTGAGATTAAACGGTGTCTCTTCCTGATCAGAACTACCCTTGTCCCCAAAACTGATCCTCCCAACTCCATCATGCCCGAAACACATGGAGAAAGAATCAGCAACCAGGCCTTCCCTTGCCAAAACACTTGGAACCGATATCTTTTCCATGCCAAGACCAAATAAACCATTTGGTGCCGCAATGTCAAGAAAAGAACCACTTTGAACCTGTCCACATCTGCACATAATTCACATTTTCAGGAACTTATTGCATTGAACTGAAACACAAGAAGCTAGTGAAGCAGTTGCGAAAGATGCAAACTGTACTAACCCGAATGTGACATATGCCTCAACACGCTCTGGATTCTTATCTTCGGTTGTCAGGTGCATAACATCTTCCATAAGAATACCGGACGTAGAAGTCTGAGCAGAGACGTAAGACACCATATAAGGGCAAGTGCTGAATGTTCCAAGGCATTGATTACGCTGTGCACATAGACTGTTGTTGCAAGTGACCTTCTTATTTGTACTTGAAACTTTAGGGTTGTAAATGCTGAGTTCAAATTCCTAAACACAGCAAATAGAAACTCAGAATCAAGGGTTCGATCATGGAAACTTATAATTCAATAGCTAAGATGAGTAAACTGAAACAACCGAAGTAGCGTAAAGTGTTCAACATACAGAAGCGTAAGTGGCTCCTTCGGTTGGTGCACATTTGCCGCAATCACAAGGGACCCAAAAGAGGTCACTTCCTGTATCAAGCGCCACCATGAATCTCATTCCCGGAGTACCCAATTTCACCGTCGTGTAATGCAAACTAATATCAGAAGATTGAATCAGAGTTATCCTGAGACAGAGAAGTTTCTGGAACAATCTGAGCAAAATGCAACTTACAATCCGAGAGAGCTGATACGAGAAGTGGAGTTGCCGTCGGAGAAAGTGAGTGACGACTCTGATTCGGACTCCGAGAGACGACGGCCACGGATTAGCCAATCACGGAGGACGAGAGCGTTGAAGTATTCGAAGCTTCCCTTAGGGGGAAACTTAGCAAATCTACCGGTCGAATCGGACCATTGTTTGACTTCGTCGGAGAATCTGTGGTGCATCTCGAAGGTGAAGATTCGACCATTGCAGCTCCCGAAGCTCAGTAACATCAAAATCGGGATCAAGAAGAGAGTACTCTTGAAGAAACAGCACGACATTGGAAACGATTTCGGAACTCGACAGATTTATCCTAGTTTCCCGGAGATTTTTCTCGGGAAAACAAAGAGAAAGCGAGAAATCATGACCAGAAACCCCAAAGAAGCTGAAATAATTCGAAAATCAAAATGCGTGGATTTAGATCTTGGAATAGTGAGAAGAGAAAACAAAATTAGGTATTTTGTTTGGGGAAGAAGGAGGAAAAAATGAGACTTAGAGAAGAAGAGAAGAGATCTATGTTTGTTCCTTGTTGGCAGGACGTTAGGTGAGTGTTAACAGTAGTCGTGAGTGAAAAGGTCCATATCCATGTGTTTAAAAGTGAACTCTGATTCTCATTTCAGAGACCACTGGGTCCCACCTCCTCATTTTTACAATTCTTCCCCTTCCCCTAGAGTTTCTATTTATTTCGGTTTCTTACCCCCATATTTCAGAACGACACTATTACATTTAATGGGATCAAATTTAACTCGGTGAGATAAAGCGACGAAACAAAAGAAAAGTAATGGACAAAATATGGAATATACACAAACAAGATATACAAAAAGAAGCTTTAACTTGGACAAATAGATTCCAAGTCCTCGATTTGGTCAAAGAGCAAAAAACTAAGACTTAAAAGGTCGTAGAATTATCTGTTGTTGTAAGTGTCCCAATCGAAGTTGGGTTGAGAATAAGCTTCGTAATCCACAGGTCCGTCCACGATGCTATCCACGGTCTGAATACTCCGGAGAAGAGCTGGGTGATACCGGTCTGTATCCGAAGGCAAAAGCTTGTACATCACAAGCACCCCAAGTGTGAATATGGCTTGAAGCTTTGTGGAATCTCCTTTGACTGAGAAGAAGAGCAGCATCGAGACGAGGTACAGGTCCACACAGAACCGCATGATGCACAAAACCGTGTCCATTAGCTTTCCTTCATTGCCTGCAGGGAAGCCACGCACCCTGTACACGTAGAGGAAGTTGTATTTGTCCACAATGTATCTGTAACCAAAGTAGACAGCACCTACAGGGACCACGAGTGGAGCGAATGAAGAATATATCATCGTTAAGGCAAAGATGGTCAGATTAAAGGCGTAGTATTGGGCAAAGTCGAATTTTTGTTTAGGGATTGGTGAGGTTCGGCTGATTGGGTATTCAGAGAGGTCTTGGCTCATCGGTTCGATGTCACCGAATCTTGGAGACTCAAACATGTTTTCAGGGAGAAGCGGTGTCTCAAGGTTGCTACTTGGCTCTTGATTTTCCAAAGCGTACTCTTCGTTTTGCTCGGGGACAAGCTGAAGCATGTCGTTCTTCCTGAACTTCTGGATTTTTTTCTTGATCCACGGGATTGGAGCAAGTAGATCAAAGGAGATTCCTAAGAACGTGCTTGTGATGAGGAAAGCTAGAGCAGAAACGCATGACCTTGATAAGAAGGAAGGGCTCATGTATTCTTCAATCCTCTTGCAATCCTCACCATCTAAATAGCAACGGCTCATTTTCAAGAGTGCACTTTCCAGTGATGACTCGACAAGAGCCTTGAGCACGATGAGGTTCACAAGGAAGAAGCAAACCATCTTCAAGAGGGCTGCTCTTTGTTCTCCAGACACTGTTAGGTGCCGCTCAAACTTGGAAAGATACGAGAGAGCAGAAGGGATCACAATATACATACTAACAAATATGAAGACGTTGGGCAGGAATTGAAAAATCAGAGATCCGATCCAACCAGAAGTTTGCACCCAAGTGAGCCAAGACTGAGCACTATCCAATGCCTCAGCATTGAAGATTCGGCCGGCACTTACCAAGGCACTGATCAAGGCCAATGGGGAGCTGAAAAACACAAGAATCAGTAGTAGAATAGTATTAACAATAACTCTTCGTACGATAAGAGCGACTTTTGTCAATCCGAGATGATTCCAATAAATATCAGTAGCCAAGGGTGCTCTCTCGACTTTCCACTGGTTTCTCTGTAGCCGCAGCTCTGTGACAGAGAAGAACTTTCCAGTACGCCTTGATCTCTCGTTTCGGAAATCCTGAACAGCCTTATTAGCTGTGTACACATCTTTAAACATCACAAAAGCAACCCCAGCACCTTGTGCTCGTCCGTCTTTGTAAGCTGCTAATTGAGACTCCAAATCAGCTCGTAATTCTTGCAGCTTCCTCAGTTTTTCATCGTCTGTAAAACCAAACCTCTCTATCATCTGAGACCAATATACCTTCACTGTAATCCACAAAGCACACACACAAGCCAATAGTCCGTTGTTTCCAGCATTGTCAAACTCATCCGGTAGAAGCCTAGAGTCCATCTTGGCAACTAACCAAGTGATCTCATCTCGAACACGGACCAACTCTGTAGCAAGATCATCCAATGCACACAAATCCATGGGAACAATAATCTTGTAAACTTTCCCCGGGTACTTTAGCCTAAAGCAATCTTCAAACTCAACTCTATCCGACCCTAAATTCTTAGGCAAACCCTGCACCATTATAGTAAACACAGCAGTAGAATTGGCATTGGGGTCGCTGATATTCCCATTCCCATCTCTAAACCTAGTAAACTTCAACCTAGCTTCAATGGCCGAGATTCCGAAATGGGAGATAACAACAACAATGACAACAAACACAAAATGCAGCCAAAGCAGAGCCGAGCCTTTCTTAATATGAGTAATCATGGTTTTGGAAAGCTCATCACTCAACAAAGCAGTCCCAGCATATAGATTCAACGGAAGCATAACCGAAACAGCTAAAAGAGCAATGGAGAAAAGGAGCACAAAGCTTCCACCTTCGATTAAAAGAAACTGAGCAGCATCAGCACCACAGTGACGAGCGATCTCGCGAGAGGTGGCTTTCCAAACGGCGAGGAGCTTAGAAAAGAGAGCAGAAGGACCAGGCATACGACGGTGGTCGCTTCGTAGCTTAACGAAGAGAAAGATGGAGACGCAGCATAAGAGGCCAATGACGGAGATATTAAGCAGATACTGAATGTTACCATACCAAGCATCTGGGATTTCCGGTAAGTCGCCGGAAGATGGAGGAGGAGAGAATGACTCATCCCTTGTCATTGATGAAATCGGCGGCATCGCAGTGCCGCGATGCATCGCGTATTTCTCCACCAAATTAAGAAACCCAAATCTTCAATTTTGCTTCAGAGATTCACAATTTAATAGATGTTTTCGATCAAGAGAGATTTGGGGACATTAGGGCTAGATATTGGGGGAGTAGATCGACAAAGATGAAGGGGAAAAGTCGAGGGGCGCATCAAGCCATGGTAGAAAGTAAATATAAGGAGGAAGAAGGAACGCAATCCCGGTTTGGAATAATCTCTCAGATTCTCCTCCTTACCATATGAATTCAATAAATAATACTCGTAATGAATTCAGATAAATAATAGATTATTATAGTTAAAACTGAAAACACAAAAAAAATTAATAAATAATTTTAAGGTATAGTATTTCATTATTTTTAGTAATTAAGTAAAAAGATGGAAAAGATTATAAAGATGAGAAGGAGATATCTTCTTCGTCGAGAAACCTCGAAAAAATAATATCAAAAGCGCGTCGGTGACTTGTACTCTCAATCTCTTCTTCCTCTCTTTCAATCTTTCACATCTCCTTCTTCTCTCTCTCAAATTCATTATCCATCCTCCACTAATTCATCATCAACCATGTCGTACGATTACCTCTTCAAGTACATCATCATCGGAGACACAGGTGAGAGTCCCACCACCGCCGATCATTACCTTTCTTATTTCCCAATTTTGATTTTCCTGGGTCAGATCGATTTCGTGCCAATTTTCATGGGTTGTCGTTGTCCTGTTGCTTCAGGTGTTGGAAAATCGTGCCTGCTTCTTCAATTTACTGACAAGAGGTTCCAACCAGTCCACGATCTCACCATTGGTGTCGAGTTCGGTGCTCGCATGGTCACCGTCGATGGACGCCCTGTCAAACTTCAAATTTGGGACACCGTACGGTTCTTTCTCTCTCGCCTTTCTCCTCTCTTGTTCTAATTAACAACTTTTTATCGATTAGGATTGTTTTGGCCTAAGGAAGATGTGATTAAGGAGATTCATTGTCATAATCAATACAATTTCTTTGTATTTTATAGAAACAATGCCCTTTTAGAATTGTTAATACTAAAACTATATTTGAGAATCATGGCCAGAGACTCAAACTCGGGTTCTTGGTTAAGTTTCACCAGTGCATTGGTGACTTTGCTGAGTCCTTGTTGTCATTTATTCTGGTCAATAGGTCTTGATTCTTTTATTCGTTTTTCACTCGGTTATGTAGATGACATTGAATTCTTTTCCATTGGATGATGTATGGGTTGGAGCTGTTTATGTTTGGTTTTTGTGCCTTCTGGTTCGAGTTTGCTATGATGTTTTTTATGATTTAACCAAGCGTTTGATGTTCTAGGCTGGACAAGAGTCTTTTAGATCCATCACCAGATCATATTACAGAGGAGCAGCCGGAGCTTTACTGGTTTATGACATCACCAGGTTAGTATTATCTTGCAACAGTATATATCAGCTCGAACTCCTAAATTCCCCAGCAAGTTTTTGGAAGTGATTGGTTCTGTATCTGTGAACTGATAAACCTAGAACCGTAGAAAGGTTTTGGAAATTGGTATTTCCCGAGGACTTTTAGCATATATGTACAGGTTTTGGGAAGTTACTTTTGATCTGAATAAAGTTTTGGCTATGATATTGGCAATGCTCTTGGGAGGATGTTGAGTTAACCATCCATCTTAGAATTCTACTAAAAATGATATTTTTCCTCCATTTTTTTGGATTTTTCATGCTTTGATCTTTCTGCCCTCAAACTCAAAAGTCTTGTTTTTTTGGTTGCAGGAGAGAGACGTTTAACCATCTGGCAAGCTGGTTGGAAGATGCTCGTCAACATGCAAATCCTAACATGAGTATTATGCTAATTGGGAACAAATGCGATCTTGCTCACAAGAGAGCTGTTAGCAAAGAGGAAGGAGAACAGTTTGCCAAGGAACATGGCCTGCTATTCTTAGAAGCATCTGCAAGAACAGCTCAAAACGTTGAGGAGGTGACACTGATTCTTTGCTACTCTTTTCCCCCATCCTGTTATTTGGCTGTAATAACATGGAGAGTTTTGTCTTCTTTTATTGGATTAATATTGCTTAATATCGCATATATATTCCAACAGGCATTCATAAAGACCGCTGCCAAGATCCTCCAGAACATTCAGGATGGTGTTTTTGATGTATCCAACGAGGTAATTTCCTTCATGAATCTTCTGGTGTTCTGATCCCTTGATTGTGTTAAAGTGTGACCCAATTCCTTTGATCTCTCTGGACTTTGCAGTCATCGGGCATTAAGGTTGGCTATGGGCGTGCTCAAGGTGCAGCAGGAGGCAGAGATGGTGCAATTTCTCAGGGAGGTGGCTGTTGTGGTTAGAAAGTCCTTAAGACACATATCTGCTGTAATCTGGTGATTCAGAAACTACTATTGCTTTTATTTACCTCTGCAAATTGATGATACACCAGAATGTATAGTTGCGTTCTTTTTTCTCTATTTTCCGATTTGTCTTTGTCAAAAAAACTCAACTGGTGCATTTGAGAGTGAACAGCCTGATCTTTATAAACAAAACAGGCGTTGGCTTATTTGGAACATTGTTGCTTTTGTATGAAGAGTCAAAGCTCTCAAGGTTAAGCAATTGAAATCAATGAAATCAGAATAATATCCAGTCCTCATCTAGTTGAAGTCTCCTTATTCATCTAAACGAACTGATTTGAAAACATGACAAGATGGTTTACAGAGATCCTAATAAGCAAATAGCAATAGAAAACAAAGAAGCCATGATGCAGTCTTTTATCCTCTTGGTCCCTTTAACGCCGATTAGGTAATGTCCCTTCCCTAAGCCGCAAGGTATTGTATGTACGCGTCACTAACATGAGTCTCGGATCATCCTCTGGTATTTCACGTTCCTGTGATTCCCACAACACAAAAAACAAAAACCCATCACTAACTAGTACCGAGAAGGAACTGAGTTTATGCCCTGTTTTTAAGATCTGAGAAAAGGGATTTTTTTTTTTTTACTTTCAATCCCTTGTAGTAAGCTTCAACAGCAGCTAGTGTAGGTGGAATGTTTCGAGCTTGCATAAGATCCCATATCATATTTGCAACTGTGTACCCGCCCGTCTGCCACAAAAGAAAAGGAGTTTTTTTTACTTTCAGTAAGCCAACTCTTCATACCAGCAAAGGTATTTTCAGTGTTTTTTTGGGGAACTTCAAGTTTATTTACCTTTTCACCAGCGGCTTTAAGTAGCAGATTGCTTCCGGTTCTTAGGTCTAAGAAGAAATTGCGTTCATTCATTTTGATCTGCATTTACAAACAATTATAATCAGGCAAAGGCTCTACCATTGGCCCATGTTTTGTTTATTTCACAGATTCTTCTTTCCAGTACAGCTCGAGCCTATAAGTATTACCAGAGTGTCTTGAGCAATCTTCATTCCATTCTCGGTGTATCCTGTCATAGCCCCCTCTATAAGCGTCTGTAGAACCAAAAATAAATAAATTGACATCTTCAGCATGTACAGGTCACGTAAAGATATATGTTGAGCCAAGTCTGAGAAACAGGATACAGAAGCATAATTTTTTTCGCCTACTGAATCCATCGAGAATTAAAATTGAATTCTATATTCATTTGTAGGGTTTTATGATTGAGAATTAACAGCATATGTTATATAGAAGTTGTGATTCCCGCACTATATATAGGAAAGAAGAAGTTCGTTCTTAAAACGAAAATTGAAATACCAATGATGAGGTCAGATGATCGTTACCGTGTAGAGTTCCATGGCAGGGACTTTGTCTGAGCTCATGTAATCTTCAAACAATTTGAGACCTTTCTCAAAGTCTTGCGAGTGTAGATAGCACCTATGTAGATACAAAATAAGATACATATACGATACTCAATAAGAGTTTATAATGTAATATACTAGTAACAAAAGTTTTGTAGCTAAAGACTGCCTTCTAACCAATGACGATGCCAAATGTTTTAACATCTAAATGCAAATTTCACATATATGTATACTAGGCCAACTCATTTGTGGACATAGATACAGGCACAGAAAAATGACGTCTAATATTGTTGATCAAAGAATCACAGTGCATGCTCTGTACCTCATAATTTGTAGCACACAGTAAGTGTCAGTGTCTTTTCCGTCTTTCTTAAGCATCTCAAGAAGAGCTTCCGTTGCCTGCCATGGGGAATTGCTGGTCAGATGCAAAAATCAACTCCGAAACTGGCTTTTGTTAATCCCAGAGCAGAAAATTCCCTTTAAATTCAGGACATTTTGGAATTTAGATAGACATATCCTCTTACTTTTACATCCTTTAGATCAGCGAGAGCACTAAATGCTACGTGGAACACGGTCAAAATTCTCTGCAGAAACCTAGTCCTGTGGGCATATTCAGCAGTTGGAATATTGTACAGCTCCTCTTCACTGATGCTAAACATCACATCTTCTGCACTCTTCCGTGATGAATCAATTGCTGACCAGCCTTTTGACTGCTCCACGAACTCGAGAATCTTTTGAGAAAAAAAGGAGGATATGAGAAAACCTACATTAAGAAAAAACTGAAAGGAAATACGAACAGGAAACCTTCACAAGTTACCTTGGTAGAAAGATTATCTGGTTTTGGCTGCTTGTTTAAGTGTGCAGTTATGAGTCCTGCATAGCAGAACTGGTTCAAACCAACACCAGCAGCAGTCATATCTCGAACTATCGCATACCTAACCATTATTTGATGTCAGATATGAATTAGATTAGACCACTTCTTAGATTGCGTTTAAGAGATAATATGCATTAAAAACTTATAAAGAAATCACTATGATTAGTGAGCACTCAAAAGAAAATAGAAGCAGTAACCTACACAAGATCTAACTGGCCAGAAACAGCGCACGCATTGAGCAGGCAGACAAAGGTCTGTCCATTTGGTTTTACGTCATATCTCTTCATCTCGTCGTAGACCTTACAATAAGAGACAAACCAAAAGGCTCGTATATGAATGAATGAATATTAAGAATGTAGAAGAAAAAAAAACTCTTCTACTAAAGCAGAGAAGATAGCATACTCGGATTGCCTCCTTTCCATTCTTGCATTTCCCACATGTGGAAATCAAAAAGTTGTACAGATTTACCTATAAAATGAACATACTGTCAACAACACAAGCCACGGATGAACCAACTCATTTTGTAAAGTCTAAAATTATTGGACAAGGAATCGCTCAATCTACTGCTAGACTCTCAAAAACTAAGACCATCCTAACCAGAGAAAGTTATATAACTTTTCTTATGAACAAAACCAAACAAGTTTTTTCTATATAAGAGCCAAAACAAAAGAAAGATCACAGGACTTACATCTGGAGCAATTCCCATGGCCTTCATTTCTTCACGGAAAAAGAAAGCATCGTTTAGCCGAGCACCCTTCATCGTTCCCACAACAAATGAATGGAATATATCAGCTGTAGGCTGCACACCGTCTAGCTTCATATCATCATAAACATCTCTCAGCAAATAGTGCCTACCAAGCAGAATATATTGTCAT
This sequence comes from Erysimum cheiranthoides, assembly GCA_011420285.2. Taxonomy (NCBI): domain Eukaryota; kingdom Viridiplantae; phylum Streptophyta; class Magnoliopsida; order Brassicales; family Brassicaceae; genus Erysimum; species Erysimum cheiranthoides. Next base: position 20,675,940 of record CM022177.2, on the reverse strand, counting down.
ACATACACATAAATTAATGAGGTAACCAATAAACACAATATCACGAATAGATAGTGAATGAACCAAGTATCCATTATGGCAACAACGTTCCCAATCTCATCACATTCATATTGGATCTCTGCATGTTATGAACACAGTGAGCCATACAAATAAAGGGGGAATTAACCTGCGCTGAGCTGTGACGGAATTGACAGCTGTGTTGTATTCCGACAGATCGTTGGCGTAATTTCTCTTTGCGAGCTCCTCCGGAGATGAAGCGAAGTAACGCCGGCTAACCAGAGCACGAACCAGAGATCGATTTCTCCCTGTTTCCGTCGATCAGAAAATCAAACGTAAGCATTCGTGTAGGTGCAGAGATATGTAAATGACGAATGCGCAGTGGATCGAACAAAAAGTAGCGACGAAGAACGATCGAACAGTGATAGACGAAAAATGGGATCTATCTAATAAGCCACAAGGATGATAATCGGTGATGTCCATAAAAGCATACCTGAAATGGATTGAATGAGGAACTTCATAGCTCACGATAAATCCTTACTTCCTCCAGAAATTTTGCCGGGAATCAAAAAGAAACCAAATACAAGATTTTCCGGCGAGACTCAGTCCACGAGAGAGTGAGAGAGGGGAAAGCTGTATAATCGAGTTCCGCCGTCGGAAAATGGATATAGCAGCTCAGGCCTCAGGGTTTAGGGAATAAACATAAACCGGAAAATAAACGAATCTAACCGGGTATCAACCGGTTTGATTTAATAGCTCGCAAATTTCATAGCCTTTTCGATGCGGACTTTATATGGGCCCTTGATGGGTTATTGGGCATAATTTGCAGACAACTTGACGCTGATCACGTGGCCGTCGTGTGATCATATCAAGTGCGATGCTTCTGCCACGTGTACCGTAGAGTGAAACGATGAGGGAGAAAAAGATATGTACAGTTGGGATGTCCCAACTACTACAAACTTTGAATGTCGGAAGATCACGTGAAGACAACTAACATATGTTCTTGCGTTAAGTTAGAACTATTGACCAAGAGAAACATTTGTTTAATCAAAGCTCGTGCTATCTATTACTCGTGAAATTTCATACTAAAAAACTTTTCTGAAAACGAATTTCAAAAACACTTTTCCATCAATACTTCTAGAAATTTGTAGTGACATACTGACATTTACTCCCCGTGATTAAAAAGCTGTGGTTCATATTTTATAAATTAATTAATTACAGGTATAAAGTTTCATACTATACAGTATACAACGTTAAACACTCTTTTAAATATACAGGTAACTGTGGGTCTTGAAAGAAAGTTTTTATATTTTAAATTCAATAAAAATAACACTGAAAAACACATTTTACCAATATACCAAATAAAAGTTTAAAAACTTAGACCCCCAAATTTATAATAGTATGATATTAAGAGGTTTAATGCGTTACTTTTTTGTGTACATTAGGCACCCCGAGAAAAGCATCATGAGAGAAAGATAGGGACTGATCAACATAACCATATTTCCTTTTTTTGTTAACGACTAGACAACATATCCATATTACAAGTTACAACATGGAAAGCTCACGCAATAATTGCACTAGCCAAGATTGACATTGTAATTAATTAGGTGTTGGTGAGTAATAATGTTTTTTTTTAGATGGTAGAAGAGCTAATTAACAAACCAAATCAAGAACTGTGATTTGGCATGATTTTAGCTCCTGGAGGCCCACGAGCCACAGATTCACACATAGAAATCAGTTTCTTTCCTTCACGTCATAACTACAGAATATCACGAAAATTTAATTCCTCACTTCAAAGTTTGGTGAGACCAACACACCATCTAAAGTCCAAATTAAATGGATTTGGTTAGGTTTTTGGGTTTGATAATCAACTAAAATTCAAAACTTTTTTTTTCCATTTCTTTGTACATATACAGACTAACCATAAGATTACGACCATAGAAGAAGAAGAGAGAGAGAAGAAAGAGACTGTGCAACTGGGTAAGAAGGGAGATTACAGATCACGTCTACACATTGGGCAAGATCCGTGCCTGAGTAGCCAATTGTCTATGCAAGGCAAGTGAAACATGTGATGACAATGTGGCAAGCTTCTTACCGTTTCACCAAGCTGAAAATCCTGCAAAATGACACAAAACAAGAAGAACAATCAAACCTTTTGGTTCCGGATTTATGGTTTCATTTGAGCTGAAAGGAGCAAAAAACCTGAAGACAAACAGAACAGGAGTCTTTGTTGCCACAAGCATCTAAGTTGTTTTTGTTAGTGATTTTGATTTTTGGTATTTTATCAACCAAATCTCCTGTTAATCCTTTTGAGCCACCGGTATCAAAGATACTCGAGAGCTCTTCGAAAGTTGTATCCACAGCTCCCATCTGATCAGTGAAAAGAGAGATGATTTGGATCAAGAAAACGAGCTCTCTCATTGAGGAAAATGGAACCAATAATACATTGCTAATAAAACTGTACCTGACTTTGAACCGCGCTTAACATTGCTGGACCTATGCGTTCCCGAACAAGTCTACCACTTATAAGACTAACGATTACATCAATCTACACAAAAGTTAACAAAAATCAGTTTGAATCGAATTGGTACTTAAAAACAGAGCAGAGAGTAGTTTCATTAGAGAGATCTCAAGCTCACCAAGTAGAGGAGGCATCCGAAACGTGACTCATTAGATTTCCAGAGAACAAGAGATGATTCAAAGACTTCGATGGAGAAAACAGCTCCTGAAATGGCTCCAATTGCTGCTCCTCGGATAAACCCACTCTCGGTTTCTTGGCCTATCAAAGCTCCAGTAAGAGCCCCAAGCAATGTGCCCACTGAAGAAGAGAAAAGGAAACAACTTCCTTAGCTAACTACATAAAACCCAAAGTTGCAGATTTTCTGCTAACCACACGAATTACAGATAAAGAAAGACTGGAAACGATCAAATCAAATACAAAAGAAGGTAGACAATCTTAATCAAATTTCGGATATGCACCAAACAGAGACTAAATCGGGATGCATACACGACGACAAGAACAAGTCTGGAATGCTGGTTAAGAAAAGGAGAGACATTTGAGAACAAAATTAGTCAAGAAACAAGAGGCCGACCTAATGCGAAGAAGAAGGTCAAGATCGCCGAGAGAATTGTACCCAGAACAGCGGAGACGATGAAACGACATGCGTCTTTAATCCGTTCGACGAAATTCCCAAGAGAGGGACACGAAGAGATAGGACAAAACCCAGATTGGATTCTATAAGACGCCATTTTTTTCAGAACCCACCAAAGATTAAGAAAGAGACCCGAAACGATCGACGGTAAAAACAAAAAAACAGAGCTCAGTGGAGCTTATACAAGAGAAGAGAGAGAGAGAGAGAGAGAAGAGAGATGGAAGATAGAAGAAAGAGAGAGAGAGAGAAAGATGGGTTTTGCTTAGCGCTTAAGAGAGAAGATCCGATGTCTGGCCTACTTGCAATTAAAGCTTGGGTCTTCGTTTGCTTGAAATTTTACCTCAAGTAGGTGAAGTAAAATCTAGGGTTTCGGCATGTCAAGATCGATGTTTGAATACACGACTAAAAATCTCTCGTTTTCAACGCACGAGAGAGACATAGGTAAGAGAGAAGAAACCCAGCTCAAAAGGATACATTGGTAATTAAACAGTGAAGTAACTTTTTGTTGTATTAATTTTTTTTTATAATTTTTTATATTATTATTTATCTAATTATCTCTATGTAAATCTTTCTTGGGTACCTGATGGCATAATCGGAGAAGCATTTATTCACATATTAAGACAATAATCTTCGTTAGTTATCTACTCCAATTCACTCTCATGGGAAAATAAATGAAAAGTCTTAAGTACAACTCAATTATAATTTGGGTCAAAGTAGTTGTTAGCATTAATTATAACGTTCTTGTTACTTCTGTATATATTTGCTGTAATGGTTATTAACTTATTAATCTCAGCAGGAGAGAAAAATAACAAAACAAAAACACTATCACTGTTTATTTTACCGTTAATTTTTACGAATTTTACTAATTTTTATTGCTATTTTAATTACTAAAATAATTTTATCACTTTTTTTTAATTAATCAGCCCCATAATTCTTTTAGACCGTCCGCAGTGCAACAAGTGTTTTAAAGAGATGTTATAATATTTTATTATTTTTTTTAAAGAAAGAGATAGTGGAGAAAGAGAGAGGAAGAGAAAGAGAGGGAGAGATAGGGTTGCAACCGGTTGTAAGGTTGCAACCGGTTTTTATGTGTCAGTTAACTTTTTATTTTTTTTCTATTTTTTTAATACTTCTTGCAATCGATCGGGTAGAGTGTTGCGTTTGCTCTTAGAGTTAGTATAATTATTTCGTGCATTAATTTGCAATACCAAATGTGATAGATTATTTAAGTTATAAGAAAACACAGGAGATATTTAGATCGTCTGGATATTACAAAAATATGGTAGGGTCCTTTCTGATAATACAAGCAATCAGAAGAGACAATTAGATACGAAACAGAAATAATTTCTATACATGTTAACTATTTGAGGAAATCTCAAAATCTTATATGATTTTGCCTTTCCTTTTATAGTAAGTTCCCTAATATGAGCAATAGTTTATTGTTATACCAAACTGAAATGGTTAAATGGGTCCGGTGAGACTTGTTATTGTGCCACGTGCGAGAAGCTAGCTAAGCTATATGTGCGTACATTCTATATATCTATCTATATTAACAATTACCATACATAATTGTTTTTGAATTTCAAAAAAAAAAAAAAAACGGAAATACCCTTACCGTTTTTGTATTCCAGAACTCTGGTGTTGTGGAAGCCCCCTTGGTCCAGTGGTTTGACCAAGGGTTCATTAATGCTTCTACACCAGGAGGTCTCGGGTTCAAATCCCCGAAAAAGCAAGTTATACAGATTAATCGAGGCAAGTTTACAAGGAGATCTTCCGCGTGGTGCAACCAGAGCCGTTTCATCGTGGTCGTGGATCCTAGTGGAGCAGGTAGCGTTGTCCGTTATAGAATTGTCCTAATAGTAGTTCTCATAATTTGTATCAGCGTTAAAAAAAAAGAAAAAGAACTCATGGTGTTTTGGACATATACATTGGTACTCGTCTACTCGATTCGTCATGCCGTCATGCCGTCATGGTCTAGAGATCCATTTTGAACAAGGAAAAAAACTGTTGGTTGTCCATGCAAATCACCACATTTTTATACGGTATATATCCTGAAAATATCTACCCCAGCATGGTTGACAAAAAAATATCTACCCCAATTTATTTCCCCCTATTATTTTAATGCCATCATTCTGTAATAGTTACATCAGGGGGCAATTAATGGTCCAGAAGCTGGTCCCATTAGATTTAAAAGAAATCTAAACATATGCATGGTTGCGTGTCACTTACATATCTTGTATGTTTTAGTTTCTCTTCTATGTATGATACTATGATAGTATGATGTAATGAACTAGTTCACCGATTGCTCCCTAGTCCCTAGTATTTTACTAGTTTTTCTTCTCCAAAATAGTTGTATTAGTGATACTTCAACTACAATTTGGTCTCCACTCTCCTGTAATCATTTTTTACAAAAAGTTTTGTATCTGATAACGAAAATAATTTCTAATTTAAATGCCGTATTTGACAGGGGATATCATGCATTGAACACATAAATATTTTTTAGAGTATATATTTGCATTCAGTGACAAAAAAAACTTAAGTGTTCTTTTAAGAAAATAACAATGGGTAAAAGTGAAAGTAACAGAACTTTAATTTACCTGTAACTCTGTAAGGATAATATAATATAAAAAATGGAAAATAAAAGCCAAATAAATAAAGAAGAAATAATTATGATTGGTAGGTTATCTACATGATGACCCACGATTTTACCGGTGCGTCTTTGTATTGGCGTGATTGATAATTTAACCCGGCCACCACTTGCATCTGCTCCTTTATTTATTTGTATGCAATGAAATCATGCATTATCAAATCAGCTCCATATATCAGATACGTATACGCGCGGTTTCGTCCATACTAAAATAAATAAACTTATGGAGTATACAATATTACGATGAAACCAGACACACGAATACACGATAAATGAAAGAAATAAATATAGTATGCAAAGAAGATGAAATCATATGAGACTCTTTCTCGTCTGGTAGAGAAGATGAAATCATATGAGCCACAAATGTAAAACCATTTCGTTAAATAGTTCGCGATATATATTTGTCAACAAACACAATGTAGTTAGTCTCTACCGATGTCATAGGTCTAAAGACTCTAAAAACTATCAAAAAAAGAAAAGAAAAATAGACTCTAAACTATTATCACATATTCTTATAACTTTTTAAAATAATGCTTCAGATTATGGACTGAAACTAGTGAGGTTTTTTAAAAGCAGATACACTGACCACTGATGGATCAAACAACTACCAATAATTAGTAGATTTTTTTTGTTTGACATAGTTGATAGATTTAGCTGAAAAGTAAATTAGTAGTAGTTTTTAACCAAAAAAAAAAAAAAACTATTCATTTAGTAATATATATATTGATGGACAATGTTTTATACAGATTATAATGTTTAAGAGACTTGAAGTCTTGAAGTGTTGCTAAGAATAAATTAAATAATAATATATATCTAATCATGGCCTAAACAAGGAGCGCTAAATCAACTAATCAACTCAGCCCTCATCTGGATTGGGTTGTGGTTTTATTGAGCCCAAGTTTTCTTCTAATCTGATTTGCTATTTATAACCAGTTTTTTCCTCCTACTTATAGCTTTTCAAGTGATACAAATCAAAGAAGCTGGGCTAGATTGAACCGGTTAGCTACAAAGATGGGTTGGGCCCAATTCGAACGGAGCGACCCATATTCAAAAATCAAAATAAATATATATTTTTCATAAAAAAATTTGATTGCATGCAGGTGGTGGCGATTTTTTTTTTTCATCACCAGGTGAGGTAATGAGAATTAATGATGATCAATCAATTCATATTTTTGTCAGAATATGTTTTCGATTCTTGATACAATGCATAGTCACGTGAAGCATGGTGGATTACAAGCTGGGATTTGTGAAAATATACTCCGATTAAACAGATAAAATTCACTTGATACAAAAAAAGGCAAAGTATATTCACCAAAAAGTAAGAAAATTAAGAAAATTGAAAAAAAAAAAAAACAAAGCAGCCATCAGTGACTAGAGGAGCGCACCCACACGGATCTGTAAGATTTATTTTTTTGTTTGCTTACATATAAAAAATCTTCATCGGCTTCGACCCGTAGCCTCACCAACTCCGCTAATAACTCTCTCTCTTCTGAAACAGATCTCTGCTTTGCTTCTCTACTCTCGACTTGTATCATCCATGGGTACCGATTTATCTGCTTTCTCTATCTTGCTTACGATCGAAAATGATTCATGATTTATGATTCTTACTTTCTTGTTCTCATCGATGCTGATTTCCAACTTTTTTTTTTCGCGTTTTGAAATCGAGTTTTGTTTTGATTTACTGTATCGATCTTTTTCTCTCATGCGTTTTCAGCTTCCGAGAATCCTTTCCGTAGCATATTGAAGGCGTTAGAGAAGCCTGATGGTGGCGAATTCGGGAACTACTACAGCTTACCTGCTTTGAACGATCCCAGGATCGGTGAGTTAGCTTCATTTGATCGATCTTAATGCTTCTTTGGTGAAAATGATTTGAGTTTCATGTGACAAGATGTTTGTTATGATTTCGTAAATGATTTGTATAAGTGGAAGGAGATGATGCTAGGTGTGATTTTTTTTGAGTTTTGATCGAGAGAAATGTTGTGGTGGATGCAGATAAACTACCTTATTCCATTAGGATACTTCTCGAATCGGCCATACGTAACTGTGATGAGTTTCAAGTTAAGAGCAAAGATGTTGAGAAGATACTTGATTGGGAGAATACTTCTCCCAAACAAGTTGAGATTCCGTTCAAACCTGCCCGAGTGCTTCTTCAGGTAGACAATGAGCGCTGTACACAATCTTGATGACACAAATGTTTCTGATTTCCTGAAAATGCTCGAATGTAACTTCATTTTTCTGTTCCTTTTCAGGACTTTACTGGTGTCCCTGCAGTTGTTGATCTGGCTTGCATGAGAGATGCTATGAATAATCTCGGTGGGGATTCTAATAAGATTAATCCGCTGGTTAGTTTCCCCGCTTTTTTTTTCTGAAATTGGTTGATATCATGTGTTCTTCTGGTATGCTATAAGGTTTGATACAAGGCCTTGATACTTGCAGGTCCCTGTAGATCTTGTCATTGATCACTCCGTCCAGGTGGATGTGGCGAGATCAGAGAACGCAGTGCAGGCAAACATGGAGCTTGAGTTCCAGCGTAACAAAGAAAGATTTGCTTTTCTTAAGTGGGGCTCCAATGCCTTTCACAACATGCTTGTCGTACCTCCTGGATCTGGAATAGTTCATCAAGTAAGTAAAGGATTGTTTCAATGCTCGAAGTATATTTCATGCTTATTCAAGATATACTAAAGTTCTATAATTTTGCGATTGACAGGTCAACCTAGAATACCTTGCCAGAGTTGTTTTTAACACAAATGGACTTCTTTACCCAGACAGTGTTGTTGGCACAGACTCTCACACCACTATGATTGATGGACTGGGTGTTGCTGGATGGGGAGTTGGCGGTATAGAAGCAGAAGCAACCATGCTTGGTCAGGTAAATTAAATGCTCTTTCGGTCGAGTACTCAGAGCTAACTGTCTGAACTCTTTCTGAAAGTCGGGTTCTAATCTAGAGATGATTCGTTTGCAGTTGAGGTTTAAACACTTCGTTTAATTTTCTTCTATTATAAACTGTAGCATGAAATATCTCTTTCTATGCAGCCAATGAGCATGGTCTTGCCTGGTGTTGTGGGTTTCAAGCTTACGGGAAAACTAAGAGATGGAATGACAGCTACTGATTTGGTCCTAACAGTGACTCAGATGCTAAGGAAACATGGAGTAGTTGGAAAGTTTGTTGAATTCCACGGTACGTTCATGAAAAATTTGATATCATATTTCATAAATGTCACTTCTTTACTTATCCAGTACATGACTGAGTAAGACTAGCTCACATATGCATCCACTGCTTTTCTGTACACAGGGGAAGGGATGAGAGAGTTGTCTTTAGCTGATCGTGCTACAATTGCTAATATGTCTCCCGAGTATGGTGCAACCATGGGATTCTTCCCCGTCGATCATGTCACTTTGCAGTATCTCAAGCTGACAGGCAGGAGCGATGACACTGTAAGGGGTTGCAAAGGAAATATACATAAGGGTTGCGTTCGCTATTACGTTTCATAAGGGTTGTGATTTGTGAATTCAATTGCAGGTCTCTATGATTGAGGCGTATCTACGAGCAAACAAGATGTTTGTAGACTACAGTGAGGTAAACCGTGGCATCTCTAATGCTTCATTTCCTGTGTCTTTATTGTCATCTATCATATTTCATAACATATGCTCCACTTGGAACTTGTTACTCATCTCAGCCGGAGACTAAGACTGTATACTCCTCAAATCTGGAATTGAATCTCGAGGATGTGGAACCTTGTGTTTCTGGTCCCAAGAGGTACTATTTGCGAATGTCTTACATAAATTTCTACTATCCATTCTACTTAAAACATTTATTCTCTATGCACAATACAGGCCGCACGATCGTGTTCCTTTGAAGGAAATGAAAGCGGACTGGCATTCTTGCTTAGATAATAGAGTAGGATTCAAGGTTAGAACTCTCCGTTATTTTCAGGAGAAATTCTTAATGTGAATGCTTGCAGTCTCGAAAGCTTAATCTATAGGAAAATGATGTCACCTCTAGCAAATGTTATTATGGTTTTAAAACAAGACTAGGTATTATGTTGAAGTATTTGAGTTATTAAGCGGGTCCAGTAAGCAACCATGTCCTGCAAAACTTCTGATTTTATAATTAAGCTCCAGTTTACAGAAATTGTGGTTAGTGATTCTAATTTATGATATTTCCAGGGTTTTGCTGTACCAAAAGAAGCACAGAGTAAGGTTGCAGAGTTCGATTTTAACGGGACCCCAGCACAGCTTAGACATGGAGATGTTGTTATAGCAGCAATCACCAGTTGCACAAATACCTCAAACCCTAGTGTAATGCTTGGTGCTGCCTTGGTTGCAAAAAAGGCATGCGAACTAGGACTGGAGGTTTGACTACTTCCTTGTTGCTCTGCTCTTTTGTGATCTGTGTTTCAAAATCTTTCTGTGCAATGAAATAATAGAACTGTTTGAAATTTCTCCACTATTAGGTTAAGCCATGGATTAAAACTAGTCTTGCTCCTGGCTCTGGAGTTGTAACAAAGTACTTGGCAAAGAGGTACTGCAGATACACCGTTGAATGTTTTCTTAGTTATTTTCTTATTCTCTGTATTATGTTGTCCTGAGTTTTCAAGTCATGCAGTGGCTTGCAGAAATACTTGAATCAGCTCGGCTTCAGTATAGTTGGTTATGGGTGTACCACATGCATTGGAAACTCGGGGGATCTCCATGAAGCCGTGGCTTCAGCAATAGTTGATAATGGTAAATCCTCAAGTAGTTAATGATACAATGCTTATTCACTTGAACTTTCGAAGGTGAACTAAAATAATTTTTATATATGTACAAGACTTGGTGGCATCCGCTGTGTTGTCCGGGAACAGAAACTTTGAGGGACGTGTTCACCCGTTAACGAGAGCGAACTATCTAGCTTCCCCGCCCCTTGTTGTAGCCTATGCACTGGCTGGCACTGTATGTTAATGCGAACTCTAAAACCATTACTCAACAATCAAATATTCATGTTATATGAAGCACGGAATCATTCCCATGTATATTCTTGTAGGTTGACATTGATTTTGAGACAGAGCCCCTTGGAACTGGGAAAGATGGTAAACAGATATTTTTCAGGGACATCTGGCCCTCTAACAAAGAAGTGGCTGAGGTAAATATATACATGCTGCTCGTGCATACACAAAAATTAAGAGATTTCATAATTGGAAGGGATGTCATTCTCTGTTTCGTTTTTTCAGGTTGTGCAAGCTAGTGTCCTTCCTGATATGTTCAAAGCTACATATGAAGCAATCACCAAAGGGAATTCTATGTGGAATCAGTTATCTGTCGCGTCAAGCACTCTATATGAGTGGGACCCGAAATCAACTTACATTCATGAGCCGCCTTATTTCAAGGGCATGACTATGTCTCCACCCGGTCCACATGGTGTGAAAGATGCTTACTGTTTGCTCAATTTTGGAGACAGTATTACCACTGATCATATCTCACCAGCTGGTAGCATCCACAAGGACAGTCCCGCGGCCAAGTACTTGATGGAACGAGGTGTGGATAGAAGAGACTTCAACTCTTATGGGAGTCGCCGTGGTAACGATGAGATTATGGCGAGGGGCACTTTTGCCAATATCCGTATTGTCAACAAACACCTGAAAGGAGAAGTTGGTCCCAAAACAGTTCACATTCCCAGTGGAGAGAAGCTTTCTGTCTTCGATGCTGCCATGGTATATTCTCACACACCTTTTTGATCCTTTCTAAAACATCAAATTCAAGCTCTTTGATCATAAGCATTGGTTAGGATTATGATAAGCTTTGAATAAGTACTACAGCTCAACTCTTAGCTATAGGTCTACTTTATCTAGCCTAGGACTGAATGTGCAGAGTAGAGCTGTTGTGAGTTGGTTTAGAGGACAGTTAGTGAAGGCTGAGTTAATAATAATGTCTCAGCGGATTGGTTTGGGAGTGGAAATATTAATGTTTTGTTCTTATCAGATTATTCTCTTTTTTTTTTGTACCAGAAATACAGGAACGAGGGACGCGACACAATAATTTTGGCTGGTGCTGAATATGGAAGTGGAAGTTCTCGTGATTGGGCTGCCAAAGGTCCAATGCTTCTGGTAAATTTCTGGGGTACATGCTTTTGCTTTTTCCATATTTAACATACACATTATTCGTTTTTATGTGGATTTTAAAACGTTATGACAGGGCGTGAAAGCCGTGATCTCAAAGAGCTTCGAGCGAATCCACCGAAGCAATCTGGTGGGAATGGGAATCATACCTTTGTGCTTCAAGACAGGAGAAGATGCCGAGACTCTAGGCTTAACAGGTCAAGAGCTTTACACCATTGAGCTCTCAAACAATGTTAGTGAGATCAAACCAGGACAAGACGTAACAGTCATCACAAACAATGGCAAATCTTTCACATGTACACTCCGATTCGACACAGAGGTAAAATAAGAAAATCGGCATCCCTCGTTCTTATTTCGTCTTGATTATTTCTAACTTTAAAATAGACTGAGATGAGGAACTTGGGATGTGCAGGTGGAGTTGGCTTATTTCAATCACGGAGGGATATTGCAATACGTAATCAGGAATCTGATCAAACAATAAAAATCTGGTAAACCCAAGAGAGACCTCAGTTGTATCCAAAAGGTTTGTTGCAATAAAATGTTTTCAGGGAGGACGAGAATGACGTTAATTTATCAAACTTAACTTTCTTTGTCCTTCATCTTTTGCTTCTTGGTAGTCAATTGGAACCATTTTCTCTGTCAAGTCATTTTTTATTTGAAATAAATATGACAACTCTTTTTTTTCTTTTTCCTGTAACATTTTTGAACATGCAATTTCAGCTTTGGTTTTTTAGGATATTGATCCAAACGAAAGACCCCCACCCAAATGATGGGTAAGACACATTAATAGAAATATTCTGCCAATGGAAATAATTAAACACATATAAACTTTGTAGTTTTTGACAGCATAAAAGAAAAGAAAAACTAGAGAGGGGATATAAGCGCAAATATAATTGTTGTTTGTTTTTGAAAGTGAGCTAGAGGATGAAATTTTGTCAAAGCTGTTTGAGACCATGGAAACCTGCAAATGACGACAGAAGCATTAAAAAAATCTGAGACAATGCAAAGGATTCAACACTAAAGTGAGGCTAAGAGCTTACCTCTTAAGGCTATATAGTTTTAAACTCTTTAATCCGAAACCATTTAGTTGATGCCCACTTGTTTCCTTTGATTACTGGACAACCACCTGAATCAAAGAAACGAGTTTTAGAGAGATTTGGCTTACATCTCATAATCTTAACTAAATCAAAAGGATATATTACGATTCAAGGGATGTTTAGAGAACGGCAATGTGTCTCTCTCTCACCGTGCAAACTCGAAGGGTCTCGAGACCCGTCAGGCCTCATGCTCCAGAAGAGTAAAGCGTCTCTCTTCTTTGGTCTAACAGAGAGTCTTTCTTTACAAATTTTTCCTTTGGCTGCAGGGAAAACTGTTTCGCCGCCTTCATCGACGTCCGAGCTTATTAGTAGTAAGATGAGAAAAGAAAAGATTAACTTACGCATTGGAAATTTTTTTTTTTTTTTATGTGGCTGATGAGAAAAGTTATAAGGGTTTTATGGTTTACATACAGGTACATAAGAACAGTAGCAATTCTTTGATCTCCGTCGAAGTGAGGCTCATATTTTTGCCCAACTTCATAATGGATAACTTGAAGCCCTTCTCCATTTCCTGCAGTTACATTGCATTTAACTCCACAAGAAATTTCCAAGAAAAGACTAACAACGCCGTTAGAAAAAGGACACCCGATGCTCTTAGACGCGCGATCAACAAAACATGATTTGTTTGGTCAGAAAATCCAAACGTCTATCAAGTTTTGGACAATTTAAAACAGAAGCCACATACATACCTACGGGAAGGAAGGTGAATTCTGAAATCTTATTCTCAATCTCTTTCACAATTTTGTCATGTCCTCTTCTAAGAAAAGTTCCCGAACTCGTCCGTCCACTGCACATTAACGGATTTCAAAATCTCAAATCTTTCCAAATTAAACTTGAAGAGGGAAAAAATAAAACTAAACTAAGTACATAACCTAACCTGCTTTCTCTAGGCAGTCCGGTTATTGTGTCACGCACCTTTGACTTCGCCATACTAGGTTTCGCGAGGCTGATCAAGTGCTCACATTCTTCATTTGTCTTACAAAATTAATTTAAAGAAGAAAGCATATGATCAAATTCTAAATTAGCTTTTGCATATAAATCATGAGAGAAACATGTGTTCCCTATGTGTTTTTACTGGAGTAGGTAAGATCTAAGTACAAACTACATGGGATAATTTATTAACAACAAGAAGTTGTAATTTATTTAATTAGCTTGTCTGACAAGAAATATCGAGACTAGGTGAACTAGCATGAAGATGTTCATCAGTTCTCATGAAGCATATATAGCAAGTCTAAATCAAATTTTACCCCAAATTAAGAAGCAAAAGAATATAATTACCAAAAAATTGTGGTAAACAAAAGCTCTAGGCTCCTCCGAGATGATTTCGAGCCAACGTTCACGGGGAAAGCGCAACGAATCAAAAGGCTTTTTGTTACACGTAAGTGCTGTTAACAAGGGGGGAAAATAACACAACAAGTTCAAGTCCTTATCTTCGTCCTCAATTTTCACATCCACAGATACTTGATCACCGACTAATTGATTGAACATGTTGATGTGCTGCATTAGATCTGAAGTTTTATATTTCTTCTTCTTCTTCAGCCCGTACAACCTCTGCCTCAGATACGGTATGGTGGACAGTGAAGTCGACTTAGACATTGAGTTCGCTAGTGAATCAAATATGAACTCGTAGTGAACTTAGAGAAAACGAATCTAGGGTTTTCCTTTTACGAATTGTGTGAATTCATAAATACTCTGTAGATCCTTTTATACAATTCCCAAAAGAAAAAACCCAAAACAACTAGAATTTGCAAATCATCATCTATCTATACTATATAAAAGTTGAGGCTATAAACTTTAAAACTACCAATTATGATTAGTCACCTCATTAATTAACATTTTAAATAATTTTTTATATTAAAATATTTACAAAATAAAAATAATAACATATGGAAATAATAGAAATGTAAATTTGCTAAATTTCAAATGGCAATATATGTTAAATTGTCTAAAATATTTTAAAAATAAAATAATAATAACATATGGAAATAAGAGAAACTTAAATTTGCTAAATTTCAAATACTTCATCTGTTCCATTTTAATAGATGTTTTGGCTAAAAGCACAAGAATTAAGAAACAATAAATGTTTTCTCATCTATAAAAATGCAACCAATAAAAAAAAGACTGCATAATTTAAATAGTCATAAACTATTAAATAAATATAAATTATACATTGAAACTTGAGAAAATCTAATATTATGGAACAAAGAAAATAACCTTAAACCTCTTATAATTTGTAACAGAGAGAGTATCAATATTGGTTATAAAACCCCAAAACAACTAGAATTTGCAAATCATCAAAATAAAATAAAATAAAGTAAAATATGGAATATTGGAATGTCGAGAAAGTGACACGTCACACGTGTACTATAAAGTATAAAACAACAACAAATTTCTCTTTTATTGATACTAGATTTAGGACCCGCGTATACGCGGGTTTAAAATAAAAAATTGATAACCCGTGTAAGAAAAAAAAAATAATGCCCACGTACGTGGGTTTATAACTAAAATTTTTATAACCCGTATAAAAAATAAAATTAGATATTTTGTAAAATATCTATAAATAACTTAATTAAAATTTTTCTCCTTGTCTATTAATTATTTTAATATATTTTAATTATATAGTTTTTTTTATAATCAATCATGTTTTAAAATTTTATATCTTCATCAAGTGAAATCAATCTTTACGCATCAACCTCCTAAACGTTAGCAAAAGAATTTGTAACGTATCAAAACGTGTAGAAGCATATGAAATTACCACATTTATATCAAAACATCTATTATAACACAATAGTCATATCAAACGTCTCTAAATCCTCGCATCCACAAAAATATTAGTACACTAATCCTAAATAATCACATCAAAAGTAAAACATATTATACATTATAAAGAATTTCACTTATTCATCCAATGGAAAAAATCATAGGGTATCCACCTACTAAACGTTAACAAAATAGTTCGACACCAATTTTTAAAACAAATAAATTAATAGCAAAATATATAGGTTTTGATCAAAACTTACCTTATCATACGATAATATCTTCTAGAACAATCAGTTGAAACATCACCGAAATCTTCATGCATCGATACATATATATGGTTTGTTCCACATCTTCCAAATTTACAACCATAATAAAACACAATAAATCCATATGATCTCATACGAAAACCTATCAAAGTATATATATAAGAAACCGATATTACCCGTAATTATCGACGGAGTTTTTTTAAAAAATTCAATTTTCATGAAGTAGGATAAAATTCATCCCTATAATTATCTTCTTAGACTTTTTAAAATATTTAAATTTATAAATTTTCTTAACATTATCTTTTTTATACTTTTAAAATTATTTAATTCATAATTTTTTTTTACATTATTTTTTTACAATTTTAAAATTATTTAAATTTTAATATCTTCTCATAATTATCTTTTTACATATTTAAAATTATTAAACCAAACTTTTTTGACACGTGTCAAAATCTCGGATTGCTAGAATCCACACATGTCGCAATCTCTTGAGTTACTAACTTCGAAAACCCAACTTTATATAATAAGATATGTCTATCTAGCTCTTTTGTGTTTACGTACGTAGGGACATGTATAGTAGATTCAAAACGTTTGCAGATACATAAATAAACTCAACCGTAGATTGTTGTAAAGAGTAAAACTCAAAAGCGTGGTAGTAAAACGATTAATGTACTTCAAAAGCTTGGTAGTCAACTGTATATCTGTTTGTTGAATCATTATAAATCCGTTTTCAAAAAGCTCCATAGATCAACATGCCGAGACTCACAAGATTATAATCTTAGCAGTGTATCTTTTCATCACAAACAACAATTTTTCATTATGGGGATTCTGACACACCAAAACGAAAATTGCTTGTTATACATTTTTATATATATTAATTATGTGTATCAATAAGATTTAGGCTTTTTGACTCTTGTTAACAAAAATCGAGGAAAGAAAGAAAATAGTTGAGTAGGTAACTTCAGCTACATAAGTTAACGTACGTAGAGGCCAGATCATAGAAACCTGCAAAAGACGACAGAAACATTAAACAATCTGAGAGACAAATAGACAATGCAAAGGATTCATCACTTGAGTGAGAGGTTAAGAGCTTACCTCTTCAAAAGATATCTTCTACTTATTATTCAATTGTACTCGTGAACGTGAAACCATTTAGTTGATGACCACTTGTTTCCTTTGATCACTGGACAACCACCTGAATCAGTCAGAGAAGATTTTGAGAGATTTGGTTTTTGATCTCTACCATGATTTAAGAGAAGACTCATAGAAAGACAATGTATCTTTCTCTTTGCATCTCTCACCATGCAAACTCGAAGGGTCTAGAGACGCGTCAGGCTTCATGCTCCAGAAGAGTAAAGCGTCTCTCTTCTTTGGTAAAACAGAAAGTCCTTCTTTGCCACATTGTGAGAGTTCGTTCCACCATGGGACATCACTAATGTTTCCTTTGGCTTCAGGGAAAACTGTCTCACCGCCTTCATCGACGTCCGAGCTTAAGTGTTACAATAAAAAAAGGAAGCTTTAATTAATTAGCACAATGTGGCTAATGAGAAGGATTGTAAGGGTTTATGGTTACATTACAGGTACATAAGGACGGTAGCAATTCGTTGCCCTCCTTTCCTGACATTGAACTCATCAAAGAAATAGTCATGGTGAGGATCATATCTCTGCCCAACTTCATAATGGAGGACTTGTAGCCCTTCTCCATTTTCTGCAATTACATTACAATAACTCCACAAGGGATTCCAAAACAAAGAAACCGATATAAATATTTCCTATACGATCAACATTTCCTTGTCCGGATCCGAAAATCCAAGCTTGTATTAAGTTTTGGACAATTAAAACCAGAAGCCATATACCTATAGGAATGAAGGTAAATTCTGAAATCCTATTCTCAATATCTTCCACGATTTCGTCATGTCCTCTTTTAAGAAAAGTTCCAGAACTGGTTCGTACTCTGCATATTAATGGATTTGCAAATTTAGAAGTGCCAAATCTTTCCAGATTAACCTTGAAGGGAAAAAAAGACAACACTAGAGTACAGAACCTGCTGTCAATGCTCTTTCCGGTTTTCACATCAACCACCTTTGACTTCACCATACTAGGTTTCGCGAGGCTAATCAAGTGCTCACATTCTTCATTTGTCTTACAAAATTTAAAGAAACAGAGCGTAATGATCATCAAATTCCAAACATTTGAAATATATATACATCATTTTTTTCGAACATAAAATCCAAAGATCACATTTACATTCTTTCTCATGAGTAAAAGATCTAAATACAAACTACATGGGAAATTTTTATATTGACAACATGTTCTAATACACATCTAAATCAGAGATTAATAAAACAAATTACCAAGAAATTGTGGTAAACGAAAGCTCTAGGCTCCCACGAGATAACTTCGACCCAGCGGTCATCATTACCGGCTTCATCTCCATCATCCTCCCTACTTAATAAACTCAAAGCTATTACTCCATCACTTTAATTAATGTAACAAACAAAAACATATCAGAAAAATCGTATCCCTAACCTCTCCTCGATCCTTTGTACGATGGTGGTCAAATCGTTCGACGTAGAAGAGCTCGTGTTGGTGCTGGGTAGTGAAAGGATTCCGAGACCGACAAGGACCAAAATGACAAAGAGTACAAGTATCAGACCTGTGAAAGCTTGCATCGATGAAGAAGATTTACGAGGCTGATGACGGAAGTGCTTGGGTTTCTTCGCCATTATTGTTTGATTCTACAAGTTTTGAAGAATCCTAGAGAGATCTATATCGAAAGAACAAAAGACGTTACAATGAAAACATGCATTTGAAGATGGAAGCTAAAGTACAATAAGTTTTGATTGTTTTGTTTTCGTCCTGGCGTGTCTGTTATATACAGAAACAGAGTGACTTCACACAACTTGACTTAGAGTTGGGACTATGCCTCCGTGTAATGAATTGGCTAATTCATAAATACTGTAGTTTGAGTTACCCTTTGGAATAATTAAGGAGTTAGGTATTTCCTATTTCGAAGATGAAATGAAGATAATTAACAGATTAGATTCTTTTTAGCTTAGGGACTCCTCTTCCTTTATAGGTTTGGCCACACTAGCAGTTAATTAAATAGAAACGTTAATGGTTTTGATTTTTCAGTATTTTGTCAACATGGTGAAATACTGGAACTATTATTGCTTTTCTTCTTCTGAGAAATCTTTTCTTGATATATCGGTTTGACAAAACCGAAAAATATACAGTCAATGTAAATCAACTGAACCGATATAAAACCGAATCTTAAAACTCTGGGCATAATTTTTTTAGTTATCCATTGGGCCTGAGACATTTACGGCCCAGTTAAGAGGAACCGACCTCTTAGGAGCCGCCCCTTCGTCTATAAATAAAGGCTTAGGGCTACGTTCTTTTCTCTTTTGCTCATCTCTCCTCGTGAAGAGACGAGAGAATTCCAGATCTGGTCGTGTCAAACCAGAGAGGGAAAAACGAAAAAAAATTTTAGCTTCAAGTAACTGTAAACTGACTCACAGATTCAAACAAATTGGAAAAGAGGGAAACACAATTAGGGTTTAATTCATTTTTGATTCCCCTTTCAATTCACGTTCTAGGGTTTTCGATTTTTGATTTGTCTTTGATCGGAGTCTAGCCGCCATGGATACACGTTTTCCGTTCTCTCCGGCTGAGGTCTCCAAGGTCCGGGTGGTCCAGTTTGGCATACTCAGCCCCGATGAGATCGTAATGTTCCTTTCTCTTTCGCTTTCTCTAGCTCTTTCAGCTCATTGCTCCGCCGTCTGTTTAGCCGGCGGGGAAATTGTAGTGGAAAGTAAAGAAATCGATTGGTTTAGTTGAGGAGTATGTTCTTTTTCAATCTATTGATGTTAATTGGAGGTTGCGAGTAGGAAATTGTGTATCGCTGGTTTCTAATGGCTTTTTTTGGCTTTGGTGTTATTCAGAGGCAAATGTCTGTTATACATGTTGAGCATAGTGAGACCACCGAGAAGGGTAAACCTAAGGTGGGAGGATTGAGTGATATCAGGCTCGGTACCATTGATCGGAAAGTCAAGTGTGAGACATGTATGGCTAATATGGCTGAGTGCCCAGGGCATTTTGGCCATCTTGAGCTTGCTAAGCCAATGTACCATGTCGGTTTTATGAAGACTGTGTTAAGTATCATGAGATGTGTTTGCTTTAATTGCTCCAAGATTTTAGCCGATGAGGTATGGTGTAGCTTATCTTGCCACTGTATCTCTTGTTTTGCTTCTTATAGAAGTAAGATTGGAACTGTATGGGTATGTTGTTGTTGAGAATAATCCAATTGGTTATTTTCATGAAGGAGGAGCATAAGTTTAAGCAGGCTATGAAGATAAAGAATCCCAAGAATAGGCTTAAGAAGATTCTGGATGCCTGCAAAAACAAGACCAAATGTGAAGGTGGTGATGAAATTGATGATGTCCAAAACCAAGACACGGATGAACCAGTAAAAAAGAGCAGAGGTGGATGTGGTGCCCAGCAACCTAAGCTTACTATTGAGGGTATGAAGATGATTGCAGAATATAAGATTCAAAGGAAGAAAAACGATGAGCCGGACCAGCTTCCGGAGCCTGCAGAAAGGAAACAGACACTTGGTGCTGATAGGGTTTGTCTTTTCTTTCGAATAGACTTGCCTCTTCATGTTTGGGGTAATCAAATGACATGTGAGATTCTTGCAGGTTTTGAGTGTTCTAAAGAGGATCAGTGATGAGGATTGTCAACTCTTAGGGTTCAACCCTAAGTTTGCTCGTCCTGACTGGATGATTCTTGAAGTCCTTCCCATTCCTCCACCCCCTGTCAGACCATCTGTTATGATGGATGCCACCTCCAGAAGTGAGGCAAGTCTTGACTGACTATATTTATATTATTTTCAACTTGCTTTTTTGACTCTACCAACTTAATGTGTATCGCTGAGTTCATACTTGTTGTTGATGCAGGATGACTTGACCCATCAGCTAGCCATGATTATTCGACACAATGAGAACTTGAAAAGACAGGAAAAAAATGGAGCGCCAGCTCATATTATATCAGAGTTTACACAACTCTTGCAGTTTCATATAGCTACGTATTTTGATAATGAGTTGCCTGGACAGCCAAGGGTAATGCTTTTGTATCCTTCCAGATATCTGGTATGATACATACGGATGTTGGTTTATCTTGGTTGCCCTTTATTTTCTTCAGGCTACTCAAAAGTCAGGGAGGCCTATTAAATCAATATGTAGTAGGCTGAAGGCAAAGGAAGGCAGAATCAGGGGAAACTTGATGGGAAAACGAGTTGACTTCTCGGCACGTACTGTTATTACACCAGATCCAACAATAAATATCGATGAACTTGGTGTACCGTGGAGTATTGCCCTGAATCTCACATACCCAGAAACAGTTACTCCATATAACATTGAAAGGTTAGTACATCTGGTGTTTATTTTATTTTGT
This sequence comes from Erysimum cheiranthoides, assembly GCA_011420285.2. Lineage (NCBI taxonomy): Eukaryota > Viridiplantae > Streptophyta > Magnoliopsida > Brassicales > Brassicaceae > Erysimum > Erysimum cheiranthoides. The sequence continues at coordinate 20,654,471 of CM022177.2, read as the reverse complement.
CAGAGTAAGTTTTCCATGTTATGTTGACATTTTATTTTGGCAGATTGAAGGAGCTCGTTGATTATGGGCCACATCCTCCACCTGGTAAGACTGGAGCGAAATATATCATTAGGGATGATGGCCAAAGACTAGATCTTCGGTACCTTAAGAAGAGCAGTGATCAACATTTGGAACTTGGATACAAAGTATATACTACTACTTTTCTTAATTCTATCTACTCAATGCACAAATGTTTTTTTTTCTGGAAGTCGTCATTTTTTATGCTTTCTTGGTCACAGGTGGAGCGGCATTTACAGGATGGTGATTTTGTTCTGTTTAATCGTCAACCAAGTCTGCACAAAATGTCTATCATGGGTCACAGGATTAGGATTATGCCATATTCCACTTTCCGTTTGAATTTGTCTGTCACTTCTCCTTACAATGCTGATTTTGATGGGGATGAGATGAACATGCATGTACCACAATCATTCGAGACCAGAGCTGAGGTGTTAGAGCTGATGATGGTTCCTAAATGTATTGTCTCCCCCCAGGCGAATCGGCCTGTGATGGGAATTGTGCAGGATACCCTCTTAGGGTGCCGTAAAATTACCAAGAGAGATACCTTTATAGAGAAGGTAACAATTTCATTAGCAGTTGTTTGTTAAAGTTATCTATGAGCTTGATGAGAGGATAAACCAACTCTTATGCTGATGTCTTCTCCATTTTTCAGGATGTATTCATGAATACACTTATGTGGTGGGAAGACTTTGACGGGAAAGTTCCAGCTCCTGCAATTTTGAAGCCACGTCCTCTTTGGACTGGCAAACAAGTTTTTAATCTTATCATACCAAAACAGATAAATCTGTTGAGGTACTCTGCTTGGCACTCAGATTCAGAGACTGGATTCATAACTCCGGGGGATACTCAAGTGCGAATTGAAAGAGGGGAACTTCTTGCCGGAACTCTTTGCAAGAAGACCCTTGGTACATCCAATGGAAGTCTCGTGCATGTCATTTGGTAAGATGATGCATTTTGTTTACTTGGCATAGAAAAAGTTACATCAAGATCTTAGAGTGTTGATTGTGGTTTGTTGCATCTGCTTACTTGCTAAATTTTGTTACCTAATCTAGACTTAACACCGCGTGGTTTCATGAGCTCTTTTGTTTTAATTTTTCTTTACTTGGCTTACAGGGAAGAGGTTGGTCCTGATGCAGCTAGAAAATTCCTCGGTCATACTCAATGGCTTGTCAACTACTGGCTTCTGCAGAATGGTTTTACCATTGGAATAGGTGACACAATTGCTGATTCATCAACAATGGAGAAAATTAATGAAACTATTTCCAATGCAAAAACTGCTGTGAAAGATCTTATCCGGCAGTTCCAGGAAAAGAAATTGGACCCTGAACCTGGTCGAACTATGACAGAGACATTTGAAAACAGGGTTAACCAGGTACACTAAAACTTGATAATTATTTGATTTTTCGTTTGGTGCTCTGTCACTACAGTTTTTATCTGTGCTGACTCAAACTTTTCTTGTAGGTCTTGAATAAGGCTCGTGATGATGCTGGAAGTAGTGCTCAAAAGAGTTTAGCAGAAACCAATAACCTTAAGGCCATGGTGACAGCAGGATCCAAAGGAAGTTTCATCAATATATCTCAAATGACAGCGTGTGTCGGTCAGCAAAATGTAGAAGGGAAGCGGATTCCATTTGGATTTGATGGGCGGACATTGCCACATTTCACCAAAGATGACTATGGTCCTGAAAGTCGTGGATTTGTAGAAAATTCGTACCTTCGTGGGTTGACTCCTCAGGAGTTCTTTTTCCATGCCATGGGAGGAAGGGAAGGTCTTATTGATACTGCTGTGAAGACATCAGAAACTGGATACATTCAGAGGCGATTGGTAAAGGCTATGGAGGATATTATGGTTAAATATGATGGGACAGTCAGAAACTCGTTGGGTGATGTTATTCAATTTCTCTATGGAGAAGATGGTATGGATGCTGTATGGATAGAATCACAGAAGCTGGATTCCTTGAAAATGAAGAAATCGGAGTTTGATAGGACATTCAAGTATGAGATTGACGACGAAAACTGGAATCCTACATACCTAAGTGATGAACATCTTGAGGACTTGAAAGGGATTCGGGAGTTGCGTGATGTATTCGATGCAGAATATCAGAAACTTGAAGCTGACAGATTCCAACTCGGAACAGAAATTGCAACAAATGGTGATAGCACTTGGCCGTTACCTGTTAACATCAAGAGGCATATCTGGAATGCGCAGAAGACTTTCAAGATTGACTTGCGCAAGATTTCAGATATGCACCCAGTTGAAATTGTTGATGCTGTTGATAAACTACAGGAGAGGCTGTTGGTTGTTCCTGGTGAAGATGCGTTGAGTGTGGAAGCACAGAAAAATGCAACCTTGTTCTTTAACATTTTGCTTCGCAGCACTCTTGCTAGTAAAAGAGTTTTGGAGGAATACAAGCTCAGCCGTGAGGCTTTTGAGTGGGTCATTGGTGAGATCGAATCGAGGTTTTTACAATCGCTAGTTGCCCCAGGGGAAATGATCGGTTGTGTTGCTGCTCAATCAATTGGAGAACCTGCTACGCAAATGACTCTGAACACCTTCCATTATGCTGGTGTCAGTGCAAAGAACGTTACACTTGGTGTTCCCAGGTTGCGTGAAATTATTAATGTAGCTAAGAGGATAAAAACACCATCCCTATCAGTGTATCTCACTCCGGAAGCTAGCAAATCAAAAGAGGGGGCTAAGACTGTTCAGTGTGCTTTGGAGTATACTACTCTCAGGAGTGTCACTCAAGCTACAGAAGTCTGGTATGACCCAGATCCGATGAGTACTATTATTGAAGAGGACTTCGAGTTTGTGAGGTCGTACTATGAAATGCCAGATGAAGATGTTTCTCCGGATAAAATATCTCCTTGGCTGCTTCGTATAGAGTTGAATCGTGAGATGATGGTTGATAAGAAATTGAGTATGGCGGATATCGCGGAGAAGATCAACCTTGAGTTTGATGATGACTTGACTTGCATATTCAATGATGATAATGCTCAAAAACTGATCCTTCGAATTCGCATTATGAACGATGAGGGCCCAAAGGGAGAATTGCAAGATGAATCAGCTGAAGATGATGTTTTCCTTAAAAAGATTGAGAGCAACATGCTGACAGAAATGGCGCTCAGAGGTATTCCGGACATCAACAAAGTTTTCATTAAACAGGTTAGAAAAAGCAGGTTTGACGAGGAGGGAGGATTCAAGACATCTGAGGAGTGGATGTTAGATACAGAAGGAGTTAACCTCTTAGCTGTTATGTGCCACGAGGATGTGGATCCAAAGAGGACAACAAGCAATCACTTGATTGAAATTATTGAAGTTCTCGGAATTGAGGCAGTTCGTCGTGCTTTGTTGGATGAACTCCGTGTTGTGATATCTTTTGATGGCTCTTATGTGAATTATCGCCATCTTGCCATCTTGTGTGATACCATGACCTATCGTGGTCATCTGATGGCTATCACTCGACATGGTATCAACAGAAATGACACTGGGCCTCTGATGAGATGCTCGTTTGAAGAAACAGTTGATATTCTGTTAGACGCTGCAGCTTATGCTGAGACAGACTGCTTACGAGGTGTTACCGAGAATATAATGTTGGGTCAACTTGCACCAATTGGGACAGGAGATTGTGAACTGTATCTGAATGATGAGATGCTGAAGAATGCAATTGAACTTCAGCTCCCTAGCTATATGGATGGTCTGGAATTTGGAATGACTCCTGCTCGTTCACCAGTGTCAGGCACTCCTTACCATGAAGGCATGATGTCTCCTCCGAACTACCTGCTGAGTCCAAATATGCGTTTGTCGCCAATGTCAGATGCACAGTTTTCTCCATATGTTGGTGGAATGGCCTTTTCGCCTTCTTCTTCTCCAGGCTATAGCCCATCATCCCCTGGATACAGTCCTACTTCCCCTGGTTACAGTCCCACTTCACCTGGATATAGCCCGACTTCTCCAGGTTATAGTCCCACTTCGCCTACCTACAGTCCCAGTTCTCCTGGCTATAGCCCAACAAGCCCTGCTTATTCTCCTACAAGTCCTTCCTATTCTCCCACCTCCCCGAGCTACAGCCCAACCTCTCCAAGCTATAGCCCTACGTCCCCAAGCTACAGCCCGACATCACCGAGCTATAGCCCGACATCACCGAGCTATAGCCCTACATCCCCAAGTTACAGCCCGACTTCACCTGCGTACAGCCCGACTTCGCCTGCGTATAGCCCGACTTCGCCTGCGTACAGCCCAACCTCTCCTTCATACAGTCCAACTTCACCATCTTACAGCCCAACATCGCCTTCTTACAGCCCTACTTCACCTTCCTACAGTCCTACATCACCCGCATACAGCCCTACATCTCCTGGCTACAGCCCAACTTCACCAAGTTACAGTCCAACATCACCAAGTTATGGTCCTACCTCTCCAAGCTACAACCCTCAGTCTGCGAAATACAGCCCATCTCTAGCTTACTCTCCTAGCAATGCAAGACTATCACCAGCTAGCCCCTACAGTCCTACATCTCCAAACTACAGGTAACTAGTGACCCCGCGTTTTGGTGTTTTCTTAATTTATATACCTCTATGAAGCTATCTCTTAATCCGTGGTGATATTTTGTGTCACTCTCTGCAGCCCAACATCACCATCATACTCACCCACATCTCCATCTTATTCTCCTTCAAGTCCAACATACAGTCCCAGCAGGTTTTACTCTACCCGCTTGTAATCTTGAATCTGGTGTATGCAGCGATCTCATTTGAAAATTTACAAAATCTATAATTTTTAACTGGGTTGTTGTTAAATCTGTCTCAGTCCTTACAGCTCAGGAGCAAGCCCTGACTACAGCCCAAGCGCAGGCTACTCGCCGACACTTCCCGGTTATTCACCGTCATCGACGGGTCAGTATACACCACATGAGGGCGACAAAAGTGACAAGACTGGAAAAGATGGGAGTAAGGATGATAAAAGCAAGCCTTGAAAGAGAGAGAGACATTCTAAGCTTTAGGTAACGTCTAAAATCTCTTGGAATCATTGGCTTTAAAACTCCTAATGGCTCACAAACTTAGCCACATGGCATTTCGCAGGGGAATTCACAGACAGTGAAGGCTGAGAAAAGGAAGAGACCGTTCCAAAAGTGATCTTATGCGGGAAACTTTATGACAAAGATTTTCTTTAGTAAATCCTTTTTTGTGAGTTGTATATTATTCTAAACCTATCCATAAAACCATCGAATCCTCACCCAAATAGAAAATAATATAAACAAAAAAAAAACCAAAACATGTCATAAACTTTAGTGTTCGTTTTCAGAAAGTAGACATGTGTAACGGTTAATTTCTAATACATGAAAGGATTCTTTATATTACTGTTGCTTCATTGAATAGATACGAATAAAGAATACCTTGTTCCGACAAATATTGATTGACATGTGACCACTTTAAACAGCTCAGTTAATTGCTTGTTTCATTCATACCATTAAAGAATGGTTTTTGGGATTTTATGGGATTCATCATTTGCCCGATTTTTTATATCGAAGAATAATCCAACGGATATGGTGGGTGGATCTCCGATTGGCATTGCTGGTTTTTGACTTGTCTTTTTAATTATTTGTTCAAAGACAGAGAAGACCTCTTCGCATCATCATTATCAATTCTACCATTATTGTATTAGCTTTTCTCTTTACGTCTAGAAAAATATTTGGCACAACATTCTACAATCAAAATTCGTCAACAATAGATTTTGTGAACTAATAAAGTAAAAGTTGAAAGCCTTTGACAAAAAAAAAAAAAAGTTGAAAGCCCACTCGAAGCTTACTACAGTACAATGAAGAACGTGTGCAACCACCCTCTCAGATCTACACGGAATCAACAAACAACTCCCATCACGTCGTGCCTCCACGTGTCCCTTCTTCGTCTTCCTTCCTTGTCTTTCTCTCTCAAATCATTTCACCTAAAATAATAAATATCTTTAAGTACTTTTCTAAAAAAAACTTTCAAACTCAATCCATTTATAACAAAAACAAAATTCCAAAAATCAAAATACTTTTCAAATTCATCTTTCGTTTCTGCAGCAGCAACAACAACCGAGCCCTGTTTGTAAGGGTTTTCGGTTTTTGTTAGCTTTGATTTCCTTCCGCTGAATTTGTTGAAACCATGGCGGAGAAAACATCAGAAGACGTGATGCTTTTGCACGGTGACCTCGATTTGAAAATTGTTCAGGCGAGGAGGCTACCTAACATGGATATGTTCTCAGAACACATGCGTCGTGTCTTCACGGCTTGTAACGCCTGTACTAGACCCACCGATGAGGATGTAGATCCCCGAGATAGAGGCGAAGTCGGTGATAAGAACATCCGTAGCCACCGTAAGGTAATCACCAGCGACCCGTACGTAACCGTCGTCGTCCCTCAAGCGACTCTTGCTCGAACACGCGTTTTGAAAAACTCACAAGATCCTCGTTGGGACGAGCATTTCAACATTTCCGTGGCGCATCCGTTGGCTTATCTCGAGTTCCAGGTCAAGGACGACGATGTTTTCGGCGCGCAAATCATTGGTACGGCTAAGATCCCGGTTCGAGACATCGCATCGGGAGAACGCATATCTGGTTGGTTTCCTGTACTCGGTGCTTCGGGAAAACCGCCCAAGAAAGAAACTGCTCTTTTCATCGATATGAAATTTACTCCGTTTGATCAGATCCATTCTTACCGATCTGGAATCGCCGGAGATCCGGAGCGTAGAGGTGTTAAACAGACTTATTTCCCTGTGAGGAAAGGAAGTCAGGTGAGGCTTTACCAAGACGCTCATGTAATGGACGGAATGTTGCCGGAGATTGGGTTGGATAACGGGAAAGTTTATCAGCACGGCAAGTGTTGGGAAGATATTTGCTATGCTGTATCTGAGGCTCATCATATGATTTACGTTGTTGGTTGGTCTGTCTTCCATAAGATTAAGCTTGTTAGGGAACCTACAAGGAAATTACCAAGAGGTGGTGATTTGACACTTGGGGAATTGCTCAAATACAAATCTGAGGAAGGTGTTCGAGTTTTGCTACTTGTGTGGGACGATAAGACTTCTCATGATAAGTTTGGGATAAGCACGGTTTGTGTTTTTTCTTTAGATTACTTTTGCTTATTTTTGAGCTTTAGGATTACTACTTGCAATGTTAGCTTTCCTGTTGAAAGAATTGGGGTTTCTGGTGAGGATAATTTATGTTTTGATTGGTTATTTGGTAGTTTTTCGATATTAAGATGTTGTATGGCTCTTTTTTTTTTTTTTTTTTTTTGGCAGCCTGGAGTTATGGGGACACATGATGAAGAGACTAGGAAGTTCTTCAAGCATTCTTCTGTGATATGTGTATTGTCACCTCGATATGCCAGCAGTAAGCTTGGCTTGTTCAAACAACAGGCAAGTTTTAAATTAGTAACTGTGGATGTTTGCTTTCAATTATAAGATATTTCTAGACTCTGATCCATGTTGCGCCATTGTTTCTCATTGGCTTAATTAAAGGCTCTTTTTACATGTGGGTATCAAAATGTTGCAGCAATTTCGTCTTTGGCATAGCTCTTATCTATCCATGGAGTTTCCTTTTTGCTCTCTGAGGTTTAATGTTTTGTTTAATTCCCAGGTTGTTGGCACTCTCTTCACGCACCATCAAAAGTGTGTTCTTGTAGATACTCAGGCTGTTGGTAATAATCGCAAGGTCACAGCTTTTATTGGAGGTATAGATCTTTGTGATGGCCGCTATGACACACCTGAGCATAGGATACTCCGCGATCTTGACACTGTGTTTAAGGATGATTTTCACAATCCTACATTTCCTGTGAGTATATGATTATTCGCCGGTTGTTTTCAAGTTAGAATCCTAATTCCTTATTTCCTCCTGATTCCTATTCTGTTTCTACATCCTCAGGCTGGTACTAAGGCTCCAAGACAACCTTGGCACGACTTGCACTGTAGGATAGATGGGCCTGCGGCATATGATGTTCTCATGAACTTTGAGCAGCGATGGAGAAAGGCAACACGATGGAAAGAGTTTAGCTTACGTTTAAAGGGGAAAACTCACTGGCAAGATGACGCTTTGATCCGGATAGGACGCATATCATGGATTCTAAGTCCAGTGTTTAAATATCTTAAGGATGGTACTTCAATAGTTCCAGAGGATGATCCATGCGTTTGGGTTTCTAAAGAAGATGATCCTGAGAATTGGCATGTTCAGGTCCTTCCAGATTCCTTCTAAACAATATTGTGTCATGTATTAAATTTTGTTGATTTGATCTAACCATGCGGTTTCTCTGACTTTCAGGTATTCCGCTCCATCGACTCAGGATCTGTGAAAGGATTTCCAAAATATGAAGATGAGGCTGAGGCCCAGGTTGGTAGATCAACTTATTTGCTACTATTAATAATTTTCCTTGGCAAAATCACCAGTTGTTCAATGGAATTGCTGTTTATAAGCCATTGTCGCCATTTGTTATAAAATGCACTACTAAGTCTTCAAAATCATGTACTTACTGCAGCATCTGGAATGTGCCAAGCGTCTTGTAGTAGATAAAAGCATCCAGACTGCATACATCCAGACAATCAGATCTGCTCAGCATTTCATATATATCGAGAATCAGTATTTCTTGGGTTCTTCGTATGCCTGGCCTTCTTATAAAGATGCAGGTACGTCTTGATATATAAGGACAATTCTTAGACTCGGACAGAAAAATACTCGCATTGCATAGGCAAAATAAAATTAACTGCTTAGATTCTAGAATTTGTTCTCATATGGTAGTTTTGTATGCTCGACTCTATGTTCACCTGACTATTATTTTGGATGTATTCTCCATCTGTGTAAAGAAAATTGAATGAACTTTTTCACGTTAATATTCTGATCCTGCGTTGTTCTTGAATGAGCAGGAGCTGACAATCTTATTCCTATGGAATTGGCGCTAAAGATTGTTAGTAAAATCAGAGCTAAAGAAAGATTTGCTGTATATGTCGTCATACCACTGTGGCCTGAAGGCGACCCAAAGTCTGGACCTGTGCAAGAAATTCTATATTGGCAGGTAAGACATTTTGCTGGTTGTAAGATTAACACACATTAAATAAATTCTTCCATTTCTTTTCAAAAGAAACTAACATTTTTGCTAAAACATCTTCGTTTGCAGAGCCAAACTATGCAGATGATGTATGATGTTGTAGCAAAAGAACTGAAATCGGTGCAGTCAGATGCTCATCCTCTCGATTACCTTAACTTTTATTGCCTTGGTAAACGAGAGAAACTTCCAGATGATATGCCAGCCACCAATGGCAATGTGGTATAAGCTTCAAAGATCTCTTCATTCACAAAAACTCTCTCTAGCTTACAGATAGAGCAATCATACATATGCTTTCCAGTTTCCCGTAGTAATTACTGGAACAACTTCCATATGATCTTTTTAACTGCATTTTTCAGGTATCAGATTCTTATAACTTCCAGCGTTTCATGATTTACGTGCACGCAAAGGGGATGATAGTAGATGATGAGTATGTACTCATGGGATCTGCAAATATAAACCAAAGATCCATGGCTGGCACGAAAGATACTGAAATAGCCATGGGCGCATATCAACCTCATCATACATGGGCTCACAAGGGAAAGCACCCACGTGGCCAGGTTTGCCTTCCTCCTAACATCATCATCATCATCATCATCTATACCATGACCAAACCACAAAGTGTCTCTACTACAACTTTACAATCTATATCTACGTGGGGAAAGTTTCGAATTCCTGAATCCTAGATTTAAAAATAGTAAAGAAATGGTTGAGATAGCATTCGATCTTGCGAAAAACCACGTTCTTAGATGCTTGAGAGAAGTTGTGTTTCTTCTCTAGATTCTTGAACTAGTATATATATATTGAATCTTCTTGAAAGAATAATAATAATAATAATAATAACACATAAAGAGGTTTTGATGATATCTCTCTATGTACACAGGTGTATGGATACAGAATGTCACTATGGGCAGAGCATTTAGGCAAAACGGGAGATGAATTTGTGGAGCCATCAGGTCTGGAATGTGTGAAGAACGTGAACGAAATCTCTGAAGAAAACTGGAAAAAATTCACAGATTCGGAATTCTCAGAGCTACAAGGTCACTTAATGAAGTATCCTCTACAAGTAGACGTTGACGGTAAAGTAAGCCCTCTTCCTGGTTACGAGACTTTCCCAGATGTTGGTGGTAAGATCATTGGAGCTCATTCCATGGCTCTCCCTGACACTTTAACCACGTAATGTTAATGTTAATGTTAAATGTAAATTTCAGCACTTTTGGGGTTTCTTTGATCCTGAATAGCTGAAAGTGTTGTTTGAGTTGTACATTTAACTGTGTTGTTTTTATTTTTATACATTCTTTTGTGATTGCAAAATGCAGAGATATTGAGTGATGAGGCAAAATAATATGAGGATATTATATTTTTCACTCGAATATATTGATGCTCTGTGTAACTGTGTTCTAAACAAAATTTGTGTTTTGAATATTGATGTACAGATTCCAGATGGTTCTAATCATCTATCTAACTAGAGGTGCCAAAACCGAAGTTTAATTATGTTTAATGGCGCAAATTTCCGGTATTAGAATGAAAATGAAGCGAAAATCAAATCGAACCGGGGAATTAAAATCCGGATTGATTAATCGATACAGTTTTGTTGCAGAATGCACCATAAGAAACATGAGTCTTACCACATGCAATTACTACTCGTGTAATATAAAAATTAAAATAATAAATTCATCTGTAGACAAGGGGGAAAAAGAAAGCTGAATTTACGCTTCGTTGCTTACACAAAAAAAAACCCTAATTCTCTCCGTCTCAAGCGCAACCTCTGTTTCTTTCGAAATGGTAAGCTTCTAGGACTTAATCTTTATCTTCTTCTTGATCTTCGTTTGGTATTTCTGAGGAAATTGAGGTAATTTACTTCGTTTTGCAGGCGGATTCTCCTCAAACAAGGTTAGATTCAAGTTCCTATTGCTTCGCATTTCGGAGCTCTTATAGCATTTTGAATTGCATTACACTACGAATTTTGACTTCTGAAAGATCTAAAACCGTTGTGTCTTTCTTTCTTTATGTATTTGTTGTTCTGTTGATTTTATTTTGTTGCGAATACTATTCAGCTGGATCTTGTAGCTCAAGTGAGAAAAAAAAAGCTAAATTAGATGGTGTTTTAAAGTAACGGGTCTCAGTGTAATCTTTTACTTGATTTTCTGCATCAGGGATTCACGATCTCCTTCACCCCGAAAAGAACGAGCTAGATCCAGGTCCAGATCTAGATCCAGGTACAGGTCTAGGTCAAGATCTTTGCCAAGACCCATATCTCCATCAAGAAGCCGTGGAAGGTTAGTTATTGCGTTGAGTTTAGGGTTTTCTTATCTAGTTTTTTGTTTACTTCACTGAAAATTTTCACAAGTATATTGTGTTGTAATCTTTTTTTTTTTCCATTTAACTCTACTCTTTCTAGGTCAAGGTCAAGAAGCCGTGGAAGGTTAGCTCTAGCTTTCTTTCTCCATCTGAGTTTGCGTTGGATTGATAGTTTTCTAATGTTTAGTTTTTCCATTACCTGAATGGATTTTGGTTGACAGGAGTGATATCGAAAACCCTGGTACCACTCTCTATGTGACTGGCCTTTCTACAAGAGTCACCGACAAGGATCTTGAAGCACATTTCTCCAAGGAAGGAAAGGTGATAACATCTAATGCTTATTCTCCTAACTCATACTACCAGTTTAAATCTATTTTGTGTCTGCGTTTTTTAGCTTACAATCCTCAATCATGTAGTTAACCAACTGGTTTCATTTCCGTAGGTTGCTTCTTGTTTTCTTGTAATGGAGCCGCGCACCCGTGTGTCTCGTGGTTTTGCCTTTGTTACAATGGATAGCGTTAAAGATGCTGACCGGTGCATTAAATATCTCAACCAGTCTGTACTAGAAGGCCGATACATAACTGTCGAAAGGGTAAAAATTTCATGCTCTACTGATTTTGGTGGCAATATGATAAGTTTGATGTCATTTTTTGTTGACTTGGAGGTTTTCTGACAATTCAGAAAATATTGCGTCAAGCAACAATCAGAGATGATAAGAGTACTCATCCTTGCTCAACATCATTAGTGAAACACAGCTTGATCAATCAAATCGCCAGCTTAAACAGCTTTTCCAAATGATCTGATCCAACTAATCATAAGCAACTATATTGCCTCAACTCCCAACTCTCAACTAATCAAAGGACATTATCAAGTATCAACAACTATTAGTCAAGTGTTTCTCCAGCTTAGGATGCATCTTGTTTCCTCAAATATACCCTGGCTTTTGTAACTTGAAAAGTTGTGTTACATTACATGAGGTTTATGTACTTTGTGTTATCTTCAGTCCCGGAGAAAGCGCCCAAGAACTCCCACCCCAGGCCACTATCTTGGCTTAAAAAGCTCCAGAGACAACGGTAAGTGAACATTTGAAGCCTCTTACAAATGATTGAGTCTCTATACAAATGAAAGATTGCTAACTGTTACAATTTCTTTGTTGTTGTGAAAAAAAAAGACCGAGATGGCCATAGCAGTCGAGGGAGGCACAATGATCGTGATGATTATAGAGACCGTAGGTCACCAAGACGCGACTATTCACCTCGCGATGGAAGAAGGTCGAGAAGAGATCGGTCGTACTCTCCTTATGGAAGAAGCCCAGAGAGAAGGTCAGAGAGAAGGTCAGAGAGGTCAGAGAGAAGGTATGAACCCCGTGGCTCGAGATGACCTGTTTCATCCTCTTGACAAAGCAATTCAACAACTTATCTGCTGATTTAGGTTGTGTAATTGATCATCCTTAAAATAGCACAAATATTCTGTAAGGCGACACTATGGGTTTCATGTCTTTTCTGTTGCGTTTTATTGTGTCATAAAGGAGTGAAGTGAAAACTACAAACTGTAATAGCTTATCTTTTCTGTCTCTATGCGACTTGTTTTTTGAGTGAATCAGAATATCTTATGTTATCAGAATCTTGAGATTGTTCTCAAATATATATTTGAAACAAAAAGGTAGAGGTACCAAATTAAAGCTTGAAACTTTTTCAAACTAAAAAAGAAACCCCAAAAACAAAGCTATGACCAGAGTCAAAATAATCGTATATACGTGTTTATCGAATAATATAGCACGAACCTCATCAAGAATTGGCGTACTTGTGCCAACATAGCAACATAAGAATACATCTTCTGGCGATATAAAACCTGGAACGTCTCTCCTTCACCATCGCTAAACATCCTTTATTCCTCTCCTCTGAGTCTCTGCAACCTTGTTCTTCCCTTTTCCTCCTTCTCCTCGTTTTTGTCGTCGATGAGCATTGCCCCATAATTGTTGTCTTCTCTTTACTTGGTTTCTTCACTCTTGTACATTTTGCTCTGTTTGTGTTCTCTGGACAGAGGATTTTCCAGTATAAAAGAAAAATGGAAGAAGAAGAAGAAATAGAAGCAAAATTAAAGGGACAAAATGTGAAAAGAGTGGAGAGGAAAAAAATAAAATGAAAAAACAAGACTATAAATAGAGGAGTGGTGGAGCAATGATGAAGCGATGACGTTCAACGTCATTAACCTCTTTATTTTATTTACGTATTCTCCACGAAAATCCATTAGTTCCTTTTGCTTGTGTACTTACGCGATTAAACAATTCCACACTACGCTTTATCATTGTTACTTAAATCGTTTAATGGTGGAATAATTGTCTTTGTGTTAAAGTCTCATATGATTTTTATTTTTATCTAAAATGGTCTCATGGTATGTTTTTTTTTTTTTTTAATTTGTCTCATGATATGTTAAGATTAACTCTTCTATATTTTGATGTTATCGTGTATATATATATGGTGAGTTACGCTCCAAATCGTTTATTGTGGATATTTCAGATATAATGTTACGAGACCTAATGATGATCATGTAATGGAAAACGCAACATTTTTTCATTTCATATGGCTGTTATTTTTTTGGTTTTCGTTATTAATTTATCGTTAGTATCTGCCGGATTTGATAAACCAACCAAAAACGCGTCTCAGGTGGTTTTAGTGTACCCAACGACCAACTGGCTTATCTCTTTCCTACACGTGTCCTCCACTTATTGGTCTCATATCCTACGTGTAGTGGACCTTACCTTTTCCGCATCTTACGTTCATCAATTAATTTCTTAAGCTAATTATTTTACTTGTATTTTTTTTTTTTAACGGCAATTATTTTACTTGAATTACTTTTGTTACTAAGACTGGATTTCTGTATTTTGTACACAAGTTTGTTCGTCGACAAAAGATTTTGAGAGACTTTTGAGTTTTTGAATTTGAAGGTTAAATATTGGAGACAGTTATTATCTGAGACAAGCAACATTTTTATTAATAAATCTTGTAACTCAAAAATATTGAATGAAACTAGGTAATGTTTGATTAATTCGTGGGACTTCAAAATTAATTTAATTAGTTAGTTATAAGAAGAGAGTCGCAGACGCAAAAGTAATGTCAGCATGAACTGGTGGAAGGGAATAAAGTTCTGGAGGAAGAGAAGTACTGACCAATCATTGGTACTTGATTGCTTTTTGTCACGTCATCACTCTTCCTTCCACAGCTGTGTAATATTCCTCTCTTCTTGTTTTTTCTTGACAAATATAAATATCCTCTAATTTTGTAAATTTATTTAGATATTTTATGATTTTAATTACCGAACCCAGATATGGTACTGATATAAACGTCATAAGATTCGTTCACCTTCGACAAAAAAAAAAAAAAAAAAAAAAAAGAGATTCGTTCACATTTCTAATCCCGATTTTAAGCTTGCGAACGTTGGCACTCTGTTTACTTGTGTTAAAGAGGTAATGTAAAGTTTATATAGATTCACTAATTTACATAATTACATCTCTTGCTGATCAATTAGTATACCAGTTGACTGGTAGATAGATAGTAAACCACACAAAGCAGTATGGGCCACACGGCCCAAATAAATATGCTGTTGGTGACTTGTTGTGTTGGGATTGAAATTTGAAAGGCCTATACTTTTATTATTAGGCCCTCGTTCTCGTATTATGTACTATTATTGTTTTTTTTTTTGGCACAATTTGTATTTTACATATTTTGGCAACATTGTTTTTTGATTAAAAACCCTGGTTATGTAGGGAAAAAATGCTCATAACTCCCGTGTTGCAAAGGACCACTTTAATCCAATATTAAACTTATACAACGTCGGAAAAAGAAGATACTCCAAAATATAGCTAACTGTTAAATAAATAAAAACACATCTCCATAAATGTCATCATATTTGTATCATAAATAGCAAAAGAAAAAAAAAGAAAAGGCACACACCACCATCTATTTTTTTCTTTTGCTTCTTAATTAAACAAGAGCACCACCATACAATTTTCTCAAAGCAAAAAAAAGCAATATTGACCATTATCCATTTAAAGATTAGAAAAACAAAGAAAGAAGAAGAAAACAGAGTATTCTCGTGACCCACACCACACTCATATGGACCCCAATCGATGACGTGGACAAGCCCTACGTGTTACACAACGAAACGTTCATGTCCTCCCTGGCTTTCAACCGAAACACCTCTCTCTCTCTCTTCTCTCCTATTTTTGTCTCCTCTCACACTCTCTCTCTCTCTCTCTCGCTCATCCTTTTACTTTTACTTGAATCTTGGATCATTCTCCTTTTTTATGGCTTTTGGATCGAACAAGAGATCGTACTGTTGATTTTCGTTTTGTTAAACCGTTGTTGTCGTCTTTCAATTCTGACCCGCCGTTTGTTTCGTGAATTCTGGTTCCGATGGCTATCAAAGAGGAGACGGAGGAGAGTTGCGGAAGCAGAGCCGTCATGGCTTCTCTGTCTAAGGAAAACCCTAGACAGCATCGTATGAAACTCGAGGTGTACAGTGAGGTTCTTCAACGAATCCAAGAATCCAATTACGAAGAAGCTAATTTCCCTGGTTTTGATGATCAGCTCTGGCTTCATTTCAATCGTCTTCCTGCTCGGTATAACTAACCCTCTATACCTTTATATGGATTTCAGATCAATGATGATAACTGTTTGCAGATTGTCTACTCTTAAAGTCTTGTCCTAATTTGGTTTCAAGTATGATGCTTTGTTCATCTGAATTTGTAATTTTATTGTCTGAATGTTTCATAACACGTGCACTGTATGTTGTTTTCCCATTTTCTCGTTTGTTAGTAATGATGCATGTTCACTTGTTTATTTGGTCGTAGATATGCTCTGGATGTAAATGTTGAGAGGGCAGAAGATGTTCTTACTCATCAGAGGTTACTAAAATTGGCTGAAGATCCTGCAACTAGACCTGTTTTCGAAGTTCGTTGTGTACAGGTGATTAAACCATATGTTTTTTACTTTTTAAGCTTGATTCGTCGTTGATTCTGATATCTTTGTTCAAAGTTGTATGATCTTTTTGCTCACTTAATTTTGTTCCTTTTTCTTACAGGTTTCTCCTACATTGAATGGAAATTCTGGTGACGCTGATTCTTCAGATCCTGCTGTGAAGGAAGATGCTCAAAGCTCGTACCACTCGAACAGGCAGGGTTATATGCACTTCTATAGAATTTTGGCTCATCTTTAGACGTTTTCACTAACATTTCTACTATTTTCTTGCTTCCTGTTAAAAGGGTTCTTGCACCTCCAACTTTTGGTTCTTCTCCGAATTTAGAGGCTCTTACACAAGCCTACAAAGATCATGCTGAAGACGATGACAGCGCTGTCAATGCACAGTTGCCTGATTCTCGGTGAGAATTATTCTGAATGTGAACTCACCTGAGTTATATTGTGTCTGCTCCAGTCTTGTCTGTATACAATTAAAAAGGAATACTTTGTAGCATGGAATCGTCCTCTCGTGTTTTGCAGGTTGACTTGATTTTGTTATACAACCTACCATATGTGGTGACATTATCCTTTGTTGCCTATCTTATAGACCGATGCACGAAATCACCTTTTCAACAATAGACAAGCCGAAACTCCTTAGTCAGGTTACATTGTTTCTTCCATTTCTTTTTTTGTCAGCTCTGAATTGATAATTAAAGCGTGTGACTTGGTGTTCTTTAAACAATTGCTGCAAAATTTCTCTTCAGAGTAAAGTGATGTTTATGATTCCCAATATACAAATACGTGCATTTCGTTGCTAATGGTTAAGTGCACTTTTAAGGATCCATTAGATGCAGTCATGTATAGAATGGGTGGTTATTTTTCCATTAAGCCATTATCTAAGCGGGAAACGGTCTTTTGTTGCAGTTAACTTCCATGCTTGGTGAACTTGGATTGAATATTCGAGAGGCTCATGCTTTCTCTACCGCAGATGGTTTCTCTCTGGATGTATTCGTTGTTGATGGTTGGTCACAGGAGGTATGAATTTCAGCTTTCTGTATGGATCACATCTTTCAGAACCATCATGTTACTTGTGACTGATGTATTCTAAATAAATGACTTTGAAAGATATTGACCATTGAATACGTGACTGATGTATTTAAGTAAAAGACTTCCATTGATGACTTTTCTGTCCCTGTCATCACTAAGCTGGTTGAATCACCTTATGCACTTTGGAAATACAGGAAACAGACGGTTTAAAAGATGCATTGAGGAAGGAGATAAGGAAGCTTAAGGTATCATTCATAATTTTATTGTCATGAGCATTTCTTATATTCAGAAGATTCCTTATGTATTCTCCATGCCTCATTCTTAGTTTGAATTCTGAAAATGCAAGTAATGCTGCTTTAGCATTAGCTCGATCCAAAACTTAATGTGACGCTGTACTGATGTTTTGTTACTATGTTTTGAATCAATTTTGATAGTTGTTGTCATGTCTCCATATTCCACACTGGCTGCTCTGCAGGATCAACCTTGTTCAAAACAGAAATCTATTACTTTCTTTGAGCATGACAAATTTACCAACGAGCTGCTACCTGCTTGTGTTGAAATTCCTACGGATGGAACTGATGAGTGGGAAATTGACATGAAACAGCTCAAAATTGAAAAAAAAGTGGCGTGTGGATCCTATGGGGAACTGTGAGTTTTATCATTCCAAAAATCTTCCTTTTTCCTGGTTTAATGTTAAAAAATGAGTAAGATGTAAAAAAAAAAAAACAAACTTCATGTTAGGAAGTTAACTAATATATATATATTCTTGATGGTTATGCAGGTTTAGAGGAACTTATTGTAGTCAGGAAGTAGCTATCAAATTCCTCAAGCCTGAGCGTGTAAATGCGGAAATGCTCCGAGAGTTTTCTCAGGAAGTGTATATAATGAGGTATACTACAAGTGATTTTCATTGTCAATGTCACTCATATTCTTAATAGTATTTTTATTATATAATATTCCTCTTAAAATTCCATTTCATGGTCTACATTCTAAACATGCGAGAGTTTCTTTCATTTTTTCACAACCAGTGTCCATCATTAAGCAAAGTTTATAATCAGAGACATGGCTAATTTTCTCAGTGGGACGGTTTTCTTACTGATACTTTCTTATTTGCAGGAAAGTCCGGCATAAAAACGTTGTCCAATTTATCGGTGCATGCACACGATCTCCAGACCTATGCATTGTGACGGGTAAGTTCTCAGTAGATTATGAATATGAGACTGGTTCTATCTGAACTGTTTTGTAAATTCCCTAACATTTCATTTGCAAGTTTTGGCTTGTCTATGTATCCATGGTCGACTGATTTTATCATCCTGTATATCAGAGTTCATGACTCGGGGGAGCATTTATGATTTTCTTCACAAACAGAAAGGCGTTTTTAAACTTCAACCTTTGCTCAAAGTGGCACTTGACGTCTCGAAAGGAATGAACTATCTGCATCAAAACAATATTATTCATAGAGACCTTAAGACTGCTAATCTTCTTATGGACGAACATGAAGTAAGCCTCAATCTTTAGCCACTGATCATGTAGTCTTTCAACATTATTTGGTCACAGTTTATGTAGTCTTTCAGCCTGTAAACCTATGAAATTCTATATCTTCCTCTCTCTGTCTCCACATCTTTTCATTTTACTAGAACAGAGGTACATGTGTTTAGATTCTGCATAATTTTGAACAGGTTGTCAAGGTTGCCGATTTTGGAGTTGCCAGAGTGCAGACTGAGTCAGGGGTCATGACAGCTGAAACAGGGACTTACCGATGGATGGCTCCAGAGGTATTACTTCTTTCTCTTGTTCTTTTTTTGTTTTTTTTGCTGCTTTCCTTGCTTTTGACACTAGACCTTCTGAACTCAGGTCATTGAGCACAAACCTTATGATCACAGGGCAGATGTCTTTAGCTACGCGATTGTGCTGTGGGAACTTTTGACTGGGGAAGTAAGACTTTAATATCCCTCTCTGGATTTTTGTAGGAAGTTACTAAACTGGCTAACTTATGTGTTTTAACACCGTTATTTCTTTATGGTGTTTAAATGAATGAGAACAGCTCCCATATTCTTACTTGACTCCACTGCAAGCTGCTGTTGGCGTTGTCCAAAAGGTATCATGTCTATAGGACTTTAATAGTTATTTTTCTCCTGCTTTCTTGAGAGTCCTTTAACACGATGACTTGTAATTATTCTTTACAGGGGCTTAGACCAAAAATTCCGAAGCAAACACACCCAAAACTGACTGAACTTCTTGAGAAATGCTGGCAGCAAGACCCAGCTGAAAGACCCAATTTTGCAGAAATCATAGAAATGCTTAACCAACTAATCCGTGAGGTAATTGCTTCATCATTGTAACTCTCTGACCAGGTATATCCATACCATTGCAATAATATGTTGTGAAACCACCAGGTTGGGGATAAGGAGCGTCACACGGAAAAACATGGTGGCGTTTTTTCAGGCCTAAGAAAAGGCCATCGTTGACACTCTCGAGTGTGCTGAAACTTTGGTTTGATAAGAGTTCTATTCACTTCTCGTTTTTCTTTGTACAGTTTCTTAGTACCTCACTCTTCTTTTCTCTGTATAATCTTTAACAGCAATTTCCTTTTGATACATTATCACTGCAGAGAATGACTTGCAACGGAAGTTAATAAAGTTAAAGACCATTTTCTTTTTTGAGCGGCTACGATTTTCTTTGTTAATTGAAGCAAGTAATCTTATTATTAACTGGTAGTAAACGATTTTATACAGATACAGAAACACTTGTGGTGAGAACATCCACATAATTTATTGATAATTACAGGAAGTGAATTGGTCATATTTGTTTTCACTCTTCTACTGGCAGTTCATTCTCCGTCCAAGCGACGTATCCTCCAGCTATGTCAGTGATCGCGGTGAAGCCCTGTACATGCGGCAACATTAAACCGTTTTTCCTAAAATTGATAAACGATTCGACTACTAAGCTATATAAAGTAGAAGTGAATCACACTTACAGCAGTGAGAAGATCAGTTGAAGCCATGAAGGACATTTGCCCGCTCTCACAACCCTGCGATAGTTTTTAATGTACCTCAAAGATGTTAGGATTTCATCGTAGTGTTTACTCTCTGATGTCGGTATTGCCACAAAATTGAAACTTACAATGATGATTTCGTCGTGTTTCCTGAAGTGGGACGAGACCTGTCTTAGAAAACCCGGGTTCTTAACCGTCCCTGATCCAACTCTGTACATGTAAGGTACGTTGATGGCACTAGTCGGATGTCCCACGCTGAATTCGTCTGGTGTCCTAACGTCGAGATACCTGTATCCTGCTTGAGCTAGCTCACGCGCCACTCTTACTGGTACTGATGTAGGAATTCTAACTGCCTCTGCTGCAACATTTGCTCTGTTTGTTGTCGTTGCTTTCCTCCTTCAACAAGAAGTAATCACTTGCTTTTAATAGGAATTCATAATCTAAAAATGGGATAGAGAGAGAGAGAGAGAGAGAGAGAGAGAGAGAGAGAGAGAGAGAGAGAGAGAGAGAGAGAGAGAGAGAGAGAGAGATTCCGATCGTTGCTCACCATCTGAAGTTTGAGTTTTGAAGATTTGCTACAATAACACTTCTTCGTGTTGGTAATTGCCAGTTGCAAGATCCACATGTTGGTAGAGGAGGTGAAATAGTCGATGACCAGCTTCCCATTCGTGCGCTTGTGTTAAAAGCCGTTGTTTCCATTTTTTTTCTTCTTCTTCTTCTTTAAAACTTCTTTTAGTCTTTTAGATGCTTTGAGTTGGTTACTTCGAGATACTTCTTCTCTCGCGGTTAATGTTTATATATATACAGACACAAAGGTATGGGTGCCACACTGCCACGTCAGTCACTTTGATGTCCGATCTTTGAGTCTCTATCTATCCTTCTACGGATATATTCCAATTATGTACCAAAGTCGATTCCAAAATGTAAGCCATCCTATTCCTCGTAGATGATGAATCATGGATGAGTCCAACGCGGTGCCTCGTGAGTCGTGTTGAATAGGATAACTTGCTGACTCGGATGGATAAGAAGACAGTCAGGCCCAATCTTTGAGGGGCTGAATGATTTATGGATAATAATAAACAACATTTGGGCCTTAGGCCCAATATTGAAACAAGTGGCTGACATGGTGGAAGCAAAGGAGAAGATGAAGTTAACAATGGTGGACCAACTATTATTCGACGACGATGATGATGGCGAGGTTTGTCACTGTGTCGTCTTGTCAATTTCATTTCGGCTTCCGTGAGTTTCCTCCTCCTTCGTCGACTCCTTATCCGAGACGGTTTAAGGTAAATTCTTGGCTATGTGTTTTGGTCTGTGATGGTAGTGTGATCGGTCATTTGAAGTCAGATGTTGTGAATTAGGTCTCTGACCGGAGATTCCCGGCGATTCCGATCAAATGTTCTTCATCTGAGCCGGAAAATGGTGAGGATTCGGCGCCATCGCTGTCTTCCTCCTCATCGTCGTCCACAAGTGAAGTATCTACTACTAACAGTTCGACTTACAACTGGTTCACCGGGATCGGCGGTATCGGGATGTTAGACACTGCGTATTTGACTTACCTCAAGGTGACTGGCTCTGATGCGTTTTGCCCTATTGGTGGTGGCTCTTGCGGAGATGTACTAAACAGTGATTATGCCGTCGTTTTCGGTATTTTCCATTGCTTTATTAACTGTAGAGTTAGGTTTGCATAGTTTCGGTTTGGATTTTGCAGTAGACTTTCGAGATTGTATGAATTTAGGCAGTCCTGAATCTTTAGTTTTAGTAGTTTTGTGTTTGTGATTAACTAAATCTGGAAAAATGTAGTAGTTTGGTTTGAGATTTGTATTCGTATAGACCTCTCTTGATTAATTGGCTTAAGTTGAATATGGTCGAGGTGTCCGTGCAGTTTTTTATTTCTTGAAGTAGGAATTCGATAAAAACAAAAAAAGAGAGAGGCATGATTAGGTCCTGTATAAAAACTTGCATGTGATAATCTGTGTGAATCTGTGCTAGAAAACTATATCATTCACGAGCCTCTATACTTTAGTATGCATAGAACTGTGAAGTTGAATAGCATGCTTCTCTCCTCTATGTAGTGCTTGCTGTTCTCCCACATAAACCATTTGGAGGTAATTTGTTTGAAAGCCAATTATAATCCTTTTACATTTTTCCAGGTGTTCCTCTCCCTGTGATTGGATTTTTTATGTATGGCTTAGTGGTTGCTCTAAGTGCAGAGCTTGGAGAAGGGAATTTACCTTTTGGAATCAGTAAGACCAATGGGCGTTTTGCGTTATTTGGGATCACGACTGCAATGGCATCTGCTAGTGCATATTTTCTGTATATCCTTAGCACAAAACTCTCAGGATCATCATGCCTGTATTGTCTGGTGTCTGCTTTCTTATCATTTAGTCTATTTTTTCTCTCTTTAAAGGTAGCCCTTTATTGCTGTTTCTTTTACATTTTGGATTTATTGTATTTAGACTCGAGATAACTTCTAATGTTTATGTGCTCCCTGCATGTTGTAGGATGTGAAGTTGCAAGAGATACAACAAGTTGTCGGATTGCAGATATGCTTAGCAATCATAGTAGTTGCCTCTTTAACTGCTTCTTACAGTACTGCTCAACCAATCCCTTCACGGTAATCTAAGTTCATAGTTTTCTTTTGCGATGGAAATTTTATTCAGTCTGTAACAAGTAGAGAACAAATAGCTGCCCGAGGATGAATAAGTCAAACCGGGTGGTCCCTTTTAATCCCGATGGTTTTTGGTTTCACTCCTTGCAGCTCGGGTGACATTGAACTGCCATATTTTAGAACAGAGATCACTTCATCGTCAAGCCCTTATGCTATTGCTTTAGCAAAACATCTAAACTCCATTGGAGCTAAAATGTATGGGGCGTTCTGGTGTTCTCACTGCTTAGAGCAAAAAGAGGTAGTTAGTTAGTTCACTCATCTCATCATCAGTTTGATAGGAGTCAGTTTCATGGGTTTCTTATGTTCATGTAAGCTCCCTCCATCTATAGATGTTTGGAAGAGAAGCGGCAAAAGAACTGAACTACGTGGAATGTTTTCCTGATGGATATAAGAAAGGAACTAAGATACTCAAAGCATGTGCAGATGCTGGGATCGAAGGATTCCCAACATGGATAATAAATGATCAGGTGAGTAAATCCTCTGACTCCTTTGTACATTTCATCACATGTGAGTTCCTATTTCACCTCTTTTGTTATTTAGGTCTTAAGCGGAGAGGTAGAACTTGCAGAACTAGCAGAGATGTCTGGATTCAGCTTTGATCAGGCAAATGAGGCCAATCAACTTCAGTAAATTTTGTATTGTCGCAGGAAATATTAGGTGAATTCGTGAATGTTCTTTGCTTGATCCTGATAGCTATAGGGTGTTCTATGCAAATGCAAGTGATATAAAGTGCTTATTATTTCCGTAGGAGGTTATTACTTCATGATATCTCTCTTAGCCTTCACCAGAGAATCACTATGGTTCCAAAAAATGTTAGCTTCTACTTGAAATTTGAGAATCTGGAGTCATCTGGTATTGTCGTACTTAATGTGTATCTAATGCCTAGAAATGAGGTTTATGTAAGAGTCACACATGTATGTATCTGTATATATACATATGATATACGCGTGTAGAGATATACATAAATAGATGTGTATGTATATCGGTATATGGAATTCGTAGAAAATGATGTCCATGAGCCTCCAAGATTTGGTGGCCTTTTGGATATTTTTATTGCATGTGGCCAGCTCCTGGGTATTTTTCTATTGTAATGATCCAAAAATTTCGCCGTTATTATCCGTTTGATTTGATATGAGTAGATTAAGTTTTCTTTCTTACTTTTTTTTTTAAGATTCCATTGGGATATAGATATGAACATCGAGATCTTTATTATTATAAGATAAGGTGTTAGCAAAAGCAATGATTTGAGGGATTTAGTTTTGCTCAATGTCAGATGAGCCAAAATAACGTTTATCTTATCCAATAAGTAATAACATGAATCATGTGATGAGACGTAACGCTTAAGAGCGCGCGGGAAAAGAGTCAAAAAAAGCAGTAGCCGTTAGATGTAGGGGAAACGGAGGGACCAGATTAGTTGCTTTACAAAGAAATATCAAAAGAAGGCAAAAATTATTGAGATAGTAGGACCCACGAAGAGGTGAGAAAGATGATGTTAAAAGGAAGATGCTATAGAATATTCGTAACATACCGTCGTTTCTTACATTACCCTCCAATAAATATACTTTCTTTTTCTTTTCTATTTTGTCTTTCCCTTTTTTTAAATGATCATCATCGCCTTCTTCACTCGCCTCATTTGTTATTACCGTCTTCTTCTTTAATTCAACTGTGACGAAGCAATAGAGAGAAGAGAAACGATGAGTTCTCAGATTTCGGAGATCGAACAAGAGCAGCTGATCGAGAAGCTTGAGATCTTCAAGATCCATGGCAGAGACAAACGTGGCCGTAAGATCCTTCGGATTATCGGCAAATTCTTTCCAGGTACTGATACAATCGGATCTGCTTTTTTACTATGTAAATTTCTTTTATGTTCGGATCTAATTTGAATTTCTCTAATTTCAGCTCGATTTCTGTCACTGGATGTGTTAAAGAAGTATCTAGAGGAGAAGATCTTTCCTCGATTAGGGAGAAAACCATTCGCCGTACTTTACGTCCACACCGGCGTACAGAGGAGTGAGAATTTCCCAGGAATCTCAGCTCTACGAGCGATCTACGACGCGATTCCAGTAAACGTCAGAGACAATCTCCAGGAGGTTTATTTCCTCCATCCAGGTCTTCAGTCACGTCTCTTCCTCGCCACTTGCGGCCGATTTCTATTCTCCGGCGGGTGAGTAACTAACCGGACCGTTTTTTGTATTTTGTGGTCGACGACTTTTTTCTTGCTACTAAGAAATTGATTGATTAATTGGTGTGGTGATTATTGGCTACGGTAGGTTGTACGGGAAGCTGAGGTACATAAGCAGAGTTGATTATCTGTGGGAACACGTGAGGAGGAACGAGATAGAGGTGCCTGAGTTCGTGTACGACCACGATGATGATTTAGAGTACCGTCCGATGATGGATTACGGTCAAGAGAGCGATCACGCTAGGGTTTTCGCCGGAGCCGCCGTGGATTCATCAGTCTCCAGTTTCTCCATGAGGTGTATCTCATAGCCTAAAAGGCTAAAACCCACCCAACTAGATCTCGGATCGTATCTTATATAACTATATAAAATATACGATTATAAAAATTACAAATAGGTGTGCTTTTTGAAATTAGTGAGCGTTTTTTACGGAAAAGAAAAGAAAGCAGTTGGTGTTTGGATAAGGAAAGAGAGAATCTTTTGATGTTTTTCTTAAAATCTTCTTCTTTTTTTTAATTATTAGTTCTTTTCTATATCTTTCTTTAGTGGTGGGGGTTGCGACTTGATATGATAAATGTATATATGGGTGTGTCATATGTGAGTGTAATAAGTCCGTTTCTTAGACGATTAACGGAACTTTTTAGATAAAAAGAAGCCATTTCTAATTTGTACACACAGCAAATATCAAGTTTTCATTTCTGCTTTGGGTTCCTAATATTCGGTTTAACGATGTGAATGAAGTAGAACCGTAGAACTACATACTCTTTTTTTTTGTTAAAAACTGAACTGCGTACCTTAATAGAACCAAAGCTAGTCTAGTGTTGGTACGGTTTGATTTCAATCCAGATTCTGTTTTCTTACTAGAAGAACGCGGTAAATCACAAATTAAGCGAATGGATTTAGAAAGTCCAACTAAAATCTAGTCAAAGTAGTGTTTGTGATTACACAATTACACAAAAGACCAACAACTAAGCTTTTTGGTTTTATTTGGGTTTAACTCTGGTTTACTTTTCAGTAAGTCTATTTGACCGGGTGGAACACAATGTATTGTACTCCATATGTTACGACTTTAAGAGATAATGGACCAATGCCTAAACTACACGCAAAAAGGGTGGGACAAACGTTATTGTCTACTGAACAAATATCCGAGGAACTTAGCTACATTTTCATTGTAACTTCATTATCTTTGCCGGTTTCTTGTCATCAAAACCTTCAGAATATTTATCTATAGCTGAGTTATGCTTCATTTTTCTCCGGTTAACAAACTCTGAGAATGACGGAACATGTGGAAGCTTTATAGGCGAACGGCTCGGACTCACCACTAGCTGTTGTGTAGGCTCATCAACCCGTGACTTGTCCGTGTTAATCTTGTCATCTTCTTCCTCTATGTTCTCGGCCGGTTCAGTCACCAGCAGCGGCTCTCTTAATGACTCTTCTTCTCTAGCCAATCTGGCCACTGAGCTAAGTCGGGTCATTAGCTCATCTCTGCTTGCGTTTCCTAACCATCTAACAGTACTCGCAATCTGTGAGTAGTAAAACGATTTCCCAGCTTTGCTATACTTTCTATAGCACTCGTTTTCAAGAAACTCAGATGCTTTTTGGGAATCAATCCTGCGATATTAATTTCGAGGTTCCAATTAATGAGATAAGATAAGCTTCTTGAATAAGAAACACTTAAGAGGATTCAAGAGATTTTACTCTTCTAGACCGGCGAGTAGCTGAAGTACTCGCCTAACCTCATTCAACACTCTCTGCTTGCTTGATTCCCTTAATGCTTCTGATATTGCATTCTTCTCGGACTTTTTGACCAGAGAATAGTTTCAATATACTTTGCCAAAGTTAAATCTTTCACACCAAGCTGGAAGATAGAGAGATAAAGTGTATCTGTTACCAAACCTGTTTATTCTTCTCGTAGTACTTCTCCTCAGCCCGCTCTAGTAATACCAGTTTCTCGTCTAGTCCCAACTTTTTTGATAGTTTAGGTCCTGCTAGGCTCTTGGCAGCCTCAGTTCCCTCTGGGTGTACAAATAAATTAACATGTGAGTTAGAGATATTTAGGTAAGAAGAAGTTTCATTTGAACAGATTAAGAATGCATGCGCTAAGTATCAAGAGAGTTACCATCTGAATCTGATATATCCTCATCGGAATTGCTTCCATCTTCATTACGATTCCAAAACTCGGAGTATTGTCCCTCACTGATCTTATCATTCGAGCTTGCAAAAGAATGGGCACGCGGTTCAGTTAGACTCTGTATATCTCGCTGTGGATTTAGATGCGGTTAAAGGCAAAACCTGGAGATAAAAATTCGAGAAGAATTGTGTCTTCGGGAGGCAGTAGTCATGAGCTCTTCCAAGCAATGAGCAACTTGATTTGGATGCTTACATGCATCACACGTTTTCTTGCATTGCTGCGCAGGAAACTGTTTGCAACAAGGAAAAAAGCAGCGTAATTTAATGGACAGTTAAGGAATTTGATTTATGAATCAGTAAAATACATAAATCAAATACATAAATACACCTCTTCACCAAAGCTCTCAAGAATCTTTTTTCGTCGGCATCCAGAACCTTCGCAATAGGTCACAATCTAAACATATGCAACATGAATAAGAAAAAGTTTCAACTAAAATACACAGAGATTGAAAGAAACGAGAAAGCATTTACCTGTTCAAAGTCAGTTGTAGGCTTCTTAGAGGATGGGGATTTCTTATTCTCCGAATTCCGTAGAAGAAATTCCTAGCAAAGTTTGGTAAAGTAAGTTCGTGAACTTACACATAGAATGAAAGTTGTGAAGCCAAAAACTGTCATAACCAGATTAACATTACCATTTTCTTTCTGTCATCTACACCATAGTATAATACACTTCTTGAGGGTAATTGATCCCGACCTGCTCTGCCAGACTCTTGATAGAAAGATTCCATTGATTTTGGAATGTTAAAGTGGCAAACCATTCGGACATCCTTCTTATCTATACCCTAGAAAGTCAGTAGTTTCATCATGCTAAAGTACATAAGAAGTAAAAAATTTAAAAAGATGCAACTAGAGAAAGAATCATCATTTACCATTCTGAAGAGAAACCATCAGACATTTACCACGTGCACCAAGAGCTCCCAAAGACACAAAGAAAATGATCATAATAAACCCAGGACCCAAATGCAAGGTAATTCACAAAGTTATGTATACCCGAAAGCCACTGTGGCAACAATTACTTGCTTCTTCGAGGACAGCCAATCATCTAAAACGGTACTCCTTAGTTTGCTATTGAGTCCTGCATGATAGGCTGCAAACATATAGATAAGCTAATGTCAGCGCTTCTGGCTCAATATTGAAGCAGAGAGAGGTAGATGGTACGGTTTTTTTACCAGCAGAAGAGATCCCAATACTGGATAGATGAATAGACAAGTCATCACAGGTCGTACGCTCTAGGCAATAGATAATTGCACAAATATTTCCACATGACTTGAGCAAGTTGCCCAAATCAGTATAAGCATTATCTAACAGATCTTTGTACCGAACTGCACCAACAAAAACTTATTTAGACGATAGGAAAGCATTTCTAGAAAATCCATTCTCGAGTAATGAAAGCGTCTCAAATACCTCATAACAGTTTACAGAGAGAAAATATCATACACAAATTAATAGCTCAAAGGGAAACCTTCATAGAAGATATTTGGGCGATTGAAAGAAGACTTGAGGACCAAAGGATTCCGCAAATTCAAGGAGTCGATAACATCTTTTTGTACCCTGAAAAAAATTGCTGTTGAGAAAATGATCTACAATTTACACATACGTTTTTATAATAATGCAGTGAAAAAGAATGTCACTTAGGAGCAGCAGTAGCAGTTAGAGCCAACACAGGAACATCCGCCAAAGAATCTCTCAAGGTTGAAAGTTGACGATAACTAGGTCTGTAATGTGAAAAACAGGTTAGACTATAGTAAGCGTCCATGGAAAAGCTGACACAATCACCAATTATGAACCTGAAGTCGTGGCCCCATGATGAAATGCAATGTGCCTGAAATATACATAAACACTCGAGAAATTCAAACCAACATTCAGGTTCAAAACCTTAAGCTTTCCTGCTTACTTTTGTATACAAGGCTTTACCTCGTCTATAGCTATAAGATTTAGGAAACCCCTGGAATGGAGTTTTCTCAGCTTCAACATAAAACCTTTCGTCGCGATCAATTCTGGAGTAACATACAGCAATCTTACTGAGGGTTTTCCAGAATCAAGGTCTTCATGGATCTAAAAACCAAAGTCAAGAATCACATACAGTGAGATTAAACAATATGATATATACAAGAAGTGATAATTTTGGCTCATCCAAGTGATTTTATCAATATTATGGCAAGCACATGGCATGAAATTTTTAATTTTAACAAAGGGTATTGGTGGAAGAGGTCAGATAATAGAATAGCTTCACGTTGATATATATACACACACAGACCTAGAAACACACTATATCCAAATCACCTTGTTCTTAACATGTGTAGCTTGGGTGGATGAGAGATACTCAGCAGCAATACCTTTCTCCTTCAGCGCCATTACTTGATTTTCCTTTAGCAAAAGATAAACAAAGAATGGTCCTTCAAAATCCATTGACAAGAAAGCTTAAACGAGAAGAAGACAAAAAGAAAAGAACAATACACTTACCATCAAAGCTGAGAAGGTAAACACAAGAGACCAAGAGAATAAACAAAGCACATAGTTAGAGACACCAATCAATCACAGATTCTCAATTCATGAATCAGGAAAATACAAAATATATACCAATCAAAGGAGACACAACAAGGACAATTCCAGGCTTAGCTAATGCAGGTATCTGGTAACAAATCGATTTTCCTCCTCCCGTCGGCATCAAGCAAAAACAGTCTCTTCCTAATCTCATCAATGACATTACAGAAGTTAAGAATTCCAAACAAATCATTCCAATTTTCTCACGAGTAAAGAGAATAGTCTTGTGTTAATTCACATACCAGATACAACAGCTTGAATAGCCTCCAATTGCTTCCCTCTAAAATCTGCATGACCGAAATGCCATCTCAAAAGCTTCACCAATGCTTCTTTACCGGCAACATTCTTTTCGGAGCGGTGCACATTCTGGACCGGCAACGGCGATTTCTTCATATCTCTCTGATCACCTCTTCGACGTCTTGAGGAAACTAACAAATTTTTAGAGACGATATCTCGAGTGTTTGTGATATTTTCATAGATTCTAGGAAAATTTCAAAGAATCTGTCGACGCTTCCTCAAGACGCTGCGGAAAGTGGAAGAAGGCGATTGGGAAAACTTACAAACGACAGCGTTTCAGGGCTGCGTACCTCAATCGGACGATAACCAACCCAAATAAATAATCTCAACCTAACCATAATTTAATTTACCGGTAGACAATAACAAAATCCATCCCGAAACTATTGTTTATTCTTCTTAGTTGTGTGTAATGCAAATTTTGCAATATCGATTGAAAAAAAACAATTGCGCATGTTACTTGTTGCATCGTTTAGAAATTTGAAG
Source organism: Erysimum cheiranthoides (assembly GCA_011420285.2). Taxonomy (NCBI): domain Eukaryota; kingdom Viridiplantae; phylum Streptophyta; class Magnoliopsida; order Brassicales; family Brassicaceae; genus Erysimum; species Erysimum cheiranthoides. The sequence continues at coordinate 20,623,681 of CM022177.2, read as the reverse complement.
GTCTCAAAGTACAAATTTCTCTTGTTCCTTTTGCAATTTTCAGTTTACTCGGTCAACTAAGTAACAAGCAAATTTATCATTTATTAATTATTAAAAAAGAAAAGTTATTCCAAAAGAAAGGTAACAAGCAAACTTTGAAACTTGAATACAATTTTGACTGTAATGGACAAGACAAGACAAGACAACATTAAACAAAAGGAGGACTAAGCATTTGAAAACAACTCTGATCAGAAGAAGAATCACCCATCTTAGTAATGCTGCCATCACAAAGCTTATATACCTTAACATTGTTTTTCTCTTCCTCGTCTGTGAAATAGATCGAATTCTCCAAACATCCATAATACTCTCTAGCCAGGACAGAGAAACAACTATCTGTAGCCATCACAAAAGCTTTGTCTCCCAACGACTTAAGCTCAACCCATTCAACCAATTCCTCGTCCATCTTATAAACCTTAAAACCAGTGGTCATCTCTATATTAACTCGGTTTACGCGATATTTCTTACAGAAACGATGAACAATGCATAAGTCTCCACAATACTCCACGAACCTCTTGTCTTTGCAAGCATCAATCTCGTAGTATTCCATTGGAGTTGAAGGTCCGTATTGAAATATGTTGAGCTCAGACAAACTAATCCACCATATTGCACCTTTTAGGTCCAAGGCATAGATGAGACCTTTGTAATGTACAATATCCGAGAAATATTTAACTTCTTCATCCATGATTCTTGCCCAAGGATTATTATTTGCGGTACTATTGCACCACCAGATTTCCTTCTTGTGATTAACTACGAAAACCAGATCCTCTACTAGAACAACTCTAGCAAAATTACACGATGCTCTAGTCCGCTTATACAAGTATTCAACGTCGTATGATTGATGAATCTCTGAAATCGTGAAGTCCAAAAGATCTAGGGTTTTGTCGGAAGAAGAGTCGACGGAGATACGAGAGAGAGGAGAAAGGAGTTGCTTGTTAGAGGAGTCACATACATCTTGGGTTTTGATAAGCCATCCTTTATCCGGACATGACGAGAGAAACACACGATAGAAAGCTGCGGGAGAGAGTGAACACGTTTTATCATTATTGTAAGGCGAAAGAAGGCGTCTACGGTTGCGGTTGTGGTGGCTACGGAAACGCTTTTTGATCGCAGCCGCAGAACGCCAGGTTTTGCAGATGCCACGGAATCGTAGAAGCTCGACTTTGGAGAAGAGACCGTTGGCTATATAATCGAGGAGGTCTTCGGGTAAATCAGACCACTCGACGACTTTACTCATCTCTCTTTGTTTGTTAAAACCCTAAGATTTGAAAAGCAGATATGTAGGTATATGTATATGTTTTAAAAACTATATTTCCTTTTTTGTTGGTCAACGAAATTATATTATTACCTTTTTATATATGAAAGTTTTGTTTACCTTCAATTCATTGAATGCTTTACTAATTTACTTTAGAAATTAAATTGTTTTCTTATTACAATTAATTTTAGCTTCTTGACTTGACCAAAATATTAATGTATTGGTGGAAATTTTTATTTGTTGTTTAGTCAATTTTTATTTATTACCAAAAGAGTGTCAAGAAGTGAAAATTTATTTAATGTTAAGATGCACTTTTTGAAGTTTATAGCAATTTGTTTTCTTCTTAATAATATACATTGTTAGGACTACTTTTTTAATAAATTATATATGACATTTAAAAAATCAAAGATTTGTCTATTCATGGAGTTTGATGCAATGCATGAATTATGAATGTATTAAACTATAAAGATTTTTATTTAATATTTTAGTTTAAATATACATCCAATCTGAAAGAGAAGAGAAGATTGTCTATTTAAACATTTTTTTTTGGGGGCAAATTTTTGATACATGGAAATTTTTGGCTAATTTATTATTGTCTATGTTTTTGCAAGTTTTATCTAAATTATATAATTATTAATCAAATTATTTCAATTACAATTTTTAACTTCTATGATCTTGGCTGAAGAACTTAACCAAAAGTAAAAGTTATTATGTTTGTAAAAGTAAAAGAATTTATATTTCTGAAAAGAACTTAACTTTGGATTTCTGAAAAGCTAGTTTCCAATTCATATTTCTTGGACCGGTTTAACTATAGTTTCTGACAAGATCAACAAACTGAATCATTTCTTCTTCATACAGAGAGAGTTTTTTTAAAAAAATTGCAATATCCCATACGTGATTTCTTTCTATATATATAGCAGTAGTAGTGGAAGTTACCGGCTTCAGATCAATGGCCCTTTACTGTGTCTGATTGCTTCAAAACGTGCAGCCAACATATCATAGTCAGGCAGTTTTGGGTGAACATGATGACCGCTTGAGTCCCGTCTGGACTCACCGGACTGAGGAGCCTGAGGCGGTGCTCGGTTTGGCGGTAGAGAGGAAGAACGACTGTGTAATGGTCCTTCTTCTGGCTCTGTCTCTTCCTCGTAGTAGTCTGATTCATCATACTTGATCTCAGAAGTTGCAGGAGGAGGAGGAGGAAGTGATGGAGAGTTGTAGCTGTGTCTCCTCCTCATTGTTTCCTTTGCTTCTACTTCAGCCTTCGTGTAGTCTTCTTCCTCGTGGTCAGATTCATTAATACCCGGATTGTTGTAGCTGTGTCTTCTACCGATTCCTCTGTTTTCTGCACTAGGTTTTGAGTAATAGGAACTTGTTTCAGAGTCTCGTGATTGTCTTCTTGAACCTGGATGATGATCCATGTACTGTGAATCCTTGTGGTTTGTTGAATGATCGGAAGATACAGAAAACTCCTTGGTGCTGTCTCTTCTGGTAGCTAATAAGGAGGCTACTTGTGCTGCTGCAACTGCCTGTTTGGCTAATTCAGTAGCTGCTTCAGCTGCTGACTCGGTGTCATGATAATGCGTGTTGATGCCCGTGCTACTACTCGATCTGACGAGCAAAACAACGGAAAGACTTCATTTTTTCTCATCCCATATATAGTTAGACATTGTTGAACCAAAAGCTGGAATGCATATATACCTGGGAACTGTTCTGGTAGGATCAATAGGTTCGTTGCTAGCTGCACGATTAACAGGTAAGCTTGAGGCGCTGACAAACTTACTTGGCCCGTCCTGTTCACACAAGAAGAACACAACTCATAAGATTCTCTGATGTTGGAAAAAAAAAAGAGGAAGTTGAGAGGGAGATTAAGAGACATACTATGCTTTCTTCTTGAGGCTTGAGAAGTTCTTGCTCTGTCTCTGTAGTATCCCAATCAACCTGGAACTCCTTTGCTATTTCCTTCATGATCTTCAGTTTGTATTCTCCACCGGGATTTCTAACCGAAAGCTTATCAATCAACTATAAAAGCACAAGAGAGAAAACAAGTTCAGGATTGCATCTGGCATCTGGAAACGAATCACAGCTCGAGTTAACTAATCAGAAACATGAATGATTTAGTTACCATCCGGTTTACGCCGCAGCTAGGACGCAAATCAGTAGCAGCAGATACAAAATCTTTCCCATATTTCTTCTCAAAGATGTCTCTAAGATCACTAAGCTCCGGAATCTCAGAACACCTAGGCGCCGCAAAAATCAAACTAGCAATACCTTCCTTAAGATCCACAGGACATTGCCTAAGAGAAAGTCAAACACATATAAGAACCTAAAATTGAAGTAAAGTAAAGAGACAACTAAAAGCTGATAGATTTGTTGAACATACTTTTGCTTGGTGATGATAGTGAGTCGAGCAACAATAAGTTCACAGAAAAGCTCGATGATTTCGTTTGCTGCCTGAATGTTCTGTTCCCTTATCACATGCTCAACCTAAATTCGTCACAAAGCAAATCTTCACTGAATTGAATGGAATTGCAGGAAAACTCTAAGAAGTGAATCAGGAAAGTGAAATACTCTGATTCGAGCGGTGGCATCTTGACCGGATTGAAGAAGAACGGCGATGTCACGCCTCATTTGCTTCACCACAACTTGTCTTTTGTTCCTCAGAAGCTTTATCCGAGCCACAGCCATCTTCGCCGCCGTTTTGCTTTTCTCCGATCAAATTACCAAAAAAAACACAGACTTTCATCAGATGCTTAATCATAGAAAAGCCCAGATCGGAAATTTCTCAAACGCAGACCAAAATTCTTGTTTTTTTCTCTTTTCAATTAAGAATCTGAGAATGCCCAGATCGATTCTCGAGATAAGAAGTATCAACACACTAAAAAAACCCAAACTTATTCCAACTTTGCCAAATCGAACACGGAAAGAAACATTCAAGACCAGATTTTTCTGCGCACTGAAGCAGATTGAGGGAATTTAGGAATCGAAGAAGCATTAAATCAATAAAAAAAAAAAGAGAGTACCATTTGGAAGAGTTAAAGCCACGACGGAAGAGAGAGAGGCTGAACTTCACGAGCTTCTTGGTCTGCGCAGAGGCAACTCCGGCCGCCGTCATTTTCTTCTCAGCACCGCGTCTCTGACACAGAATAAGAAAGAGATGATGTATAGAAGAAGAAGAATGCTAGTCTGAGTGTCTGTGTAACGGTCCGCTGAAATTAGTAAAGTAACGCTCTTTTAGGTCCCCACAAGAAGAACACACCGACTTATGATAGGCACTAGCTGGACTTGGACAAATCTTGACGATGTCAAAATATAGCCGTTGTATCTTAGACACGTTTCAATCCAAACGAGCATCCCAAGCAAAGCATCCTAACGCAGTAAGCACCGTGGCTTGTAGTTGTAAATGTGTGTGATTCATTGATTTCATAATGGGCTTGGGCTGTAATAGGCTGGATTTTGGTCATGGGCTTCTTTTGAGTCAAACTTTTTATTTATTTATGTCAATAGACAATAGTCAATATTTTGAAGGTCTTATCATCTTTAGTTAATAGAAATCTTAGGTAATAAGTGTAAAGATTTGACAATTTGATTGTCTACCATATTAGGAGATTTTATCTTATCGCATTCAGGATATCATTAGTACAATATATGATATTACTTTTACTAAAATAGCACACTTTCTCTATTCTATAAAAACCTTATACATTGTCCAAACCTTATACAAGATTATCAAGAAAAAACAGCTTTCTATGATCATGGGAAAATTTTCATTGAAATCTGCTGTCATCGTCCTTTTAGCTTTTACTGGTAAGTTTAGTGTTTTTCTATAATATGGAAATAAAAGAATCAGATTGCATTACTTACTTATGTTTATTACATTTTTTGTGTTGTAGTGATGATATCCGTAACAGTTCAGATTGTTGAGGCGAAACGTCTCTTACTTGAAGAAACTTCTCTACACATATTGCATCATGAAGCTTCACCGCCGGTTAAGCAACTGGGGTTTGGTTTTTGTAAGCCACCATGCAAAGAATTATGTTTTGGTACAGGCTGTTATTGCGTTTGTATTCCTCCTCCAGGTCTAAAAATATAAATTATAACCGCAACTGAATAAAAAGATAGTGTTTGTTATGGTTGACTACTTAATTTTATGTGAGAATTGTGTGAAACTAAGAAAAATACATTCTTTCGAAATACCATTTTTAGCCACTGGATTTCATTTTCATGGCTTCGTTATATTCTAAAAAAAAAAAAAAAAAGATTCTTTTTTAGTCGTCTGAATTTATTAACTATTACAAATTATGAGAACTGTTACATAGACGATTCTACCATGGGCAATTCCTTCCGACCCTATTAGATTCACGACAAACCATACTTCCTTTCTCCTTCTCCATGTTGACGCTTCCTTCTATCTGTACGTAGAATCACGGCGAACGGCTCTAATTACGCATCACTGGAGATCTCCTGTAGACTTGCCTCCATTAATCTGCATAATTGTTAATAAATTCGTAATTTCTGGGACTCGAACCCCAGACCTCCTGGTGTAGAAGCATTAATGAACCCTTGGTCAACCACTGGGCTAAGGGGCTTCCACAAAAAAAAAAAAAAAAAAAAGATTAATCTACTAATTTTGTAGAAAAATGAAAAAATAAAATATTAAAAATGTCCTCATAAAAAATGCATCCACAAAAATGGTTTTGATTTTGAAAAATGGTAAAATTTAATTAATTATTATTATTTAAACGTTCTGCTATAAATAAATTTCTTTTTTACGAAAAGAATAATAATCAGTAACTATCCTATTTTAAACTTTAAAATTAGTGATTCTGCATTAATCGTCACTCTCTTCACATCCATTGTTCTAGGCGTTAAAATTACAAATATTTATAGTCTAGTAATTTTCTCATATTTATAAGTACATAAAAAAACTTTACAAGAGATGTTCACACCTGTGAAGTGATCTTAGTCTAGTGGCAAGTCCACAGAAGACAGACACTATCACACCAGGGATCGAATCCCCGACCCTACAATTTGTAGGAATTAGGCTAATGGGCCGGCCAGTTGTGGCCCAAATGTTGACAAAAAAAAAAAAAAGAGATGTTCACACCTGAACGAGTTACAAACTTACAATAAACACACATCCTCTAAAACATGGACGCATGTTTAAACTCTCTCAACAAACAAGGGAAAAAAAGAAAGACCAAACCAACATTTTAAAACCAATCGACCTGGTCAAGAACAACTAATTTATTTCCAAATCCAGACCAAGAAATTCGAATCTGATCCATTTTGACTTATGTGGAGAGGATGTTAAGAAGAGAGACTCTAGCTTGTATCATTACCTTGAACAATCCTTCAAGTCCCTCTTCAAGCTCTTCCATGGCTGCCTCTACACCTTCGGATCTAACCAATGCACATTGAATCCTCTCACATACTTCTTCACTAATCTCTTTCTTCTCTTCTTGATCTTCCCTCGTCGTAATCACAACGAGCTTGCCAATCTCAGATTCCATGGCTTCAAGCTCGAGACAAGAAAAGCCCTTCTCATGCTCTCTCTTCTCCTGGTGATGATGATCTATTCCTTTCTTTACAAGCTTCATAACAATCCCCCAACCTTTGTGGTGATGATGATTCTTAGTCTTTAACCCTTTAGGCGACGACAAGAACGAGAAGACCGAGCGTAACACGAAACAAGTCATTACACTCGTCTCTTGCATAACTCTAACCAAAACACTCATCTCTTGATCATCACCATCACACCAAACACTCTCCAAAGATGCGTCTGTCTCTTTAGACATTACCATATACTTCTTGATCTCCTTCTTGATCTCTTTCCTCGATGCCATGTATGCATCCACGTCACTCTCGAGGTTAAACTCGCCTCCTTTCTTGCTTCTTCTCAAAGCAGACTGAAGCTCAACAACACTCTTCTTGATCTTCGACGCCACGTCCTTAGCTCCTCCACAAACCTCTAAGTACTTCAGCGACACTTCAAGAAGCTCATCCATCAAACCATCACCATTAAGAAGAGCTTGTTGAGTTTCAGAAGAAGATTTGAAGAGATCGTCACTTAAACATTTATAAAGCTCGGTAAGACCAGAGAGACCGTCACGTACCATCGTCTTCGACTCTAACGAAGACGACCCCAAAGCTCTAACCTTGGAGACCACTTCTTGAATTCGCCTAACACTCGGATGAGACCGAACCGGTAAGCTAACACATCTAGCTTTGTATGCCTTGTGGAGTCTTGGGGACAATGAAGACATATACATCTCAAGTAATGATGGTGAGAATGAGTTATTCGAGTTATGCTTTGTTCGGTCCTTAGACTCTGGGGTTTATATAAATATACATAACGAGATAAATGTACATAAATGTCAATGAGTAGGGCCTAGCTCAGCCAAGACGTGAAGACCATGTGAAGTGAGTGTGGGTACTTCACTAAGGAAGAACAGAACACGTAAGGCTCAATAAATGCTATGTCGTTTGATTATTGAGTTAAATCGTTGTCGAAGTTCGATGTTTCGGTTTCGGTTACTAAAACCGAAACCTTTTTCACACCTCTTTTCATGCACCAAAGCCACCGCCCATTTACAATTCTTTAATATTGTAATTATTTTTAGTCTCGTTGGATTTTGTTTCTTTTGGAGGTTACAGATACAATGCTCTATTTTTTAATGTGTGGGTACCTCGATTGAATTTAATTTCAAGATCTTTGGAAGATTTTGTTACATTTGTTTAAGTAAACAATTTGAGATATGTATGCACGGATGATGTGGTCCCACGCAAGAGACGATGCCTCCCTTAAATAACACCGTCACACGTCAGCAATTATGTTACCATAAATTAAGGAGTATCAGGTTTTCCACTGATCAGGTTTAGAACCTTTTGGTTCGAGTTTGGGATCTTTTCGCTTTAAGGATTAATATATGGATAGTTGAAAATAAAGTGTCAATCGATACTAATATCATGTTACGATAAAGCGTTTATCGATTTTCGAATTAATTAAACTGAAAACCACTTTAAAAAAAAAAAACATGATCTTAGTAGTATACTAGTATATAGAAATCCGTTCAAAACCACAAAACAATGTGACAATGAAGCCAGAGAAAATAAAATATTAAAGAGTGTCATGGTATATGTAAGTCTGGTGTTGGACCAGATAATTGGGTTCATGTCTGTTGCATATTTGGGCCCAACCAAGTATGAAATTAGCAAATACATAGAGAAAAAGATGGAGCTGCAGAATTGATAAGCAAAATATATTTGATACAACTATGATAGATGTGAAAGAATATGCGAGCTTCTTAATTAAATCTTATTTCAAATCCCATCTTATTTTATAAGTGAAAGTTCTTACGAATGGAAACATTAATAACATATAGTACAATTTAATATATATTTTTTACTTCTACATCTTCTACAGAAGATTCGCTACCATGATCGGTATGTACATGTCTTTTCATGCTTGATAATTATAATACTAGCACGCATAAAATTCAGCAGCGATAATTGTATGCACGTTCAAGGTCAGTGACTTTATACTGATAAGTCAACCCTCCTCTTCATTTTCATAACAAATCAAGACACAAATGTATAAGTTTCAACTTTCAATCGAGTTTATGATTTTCTAACTGATTTAGTCATTTTGAAATATGACTCTTAGATTGTTTCACAACATGTAGGGTATATAACGGCAATGTTGATTCTATTTTACAAAATTCTCTCTACATTTATCAATTGAATAATTAGTGTACAAAATCTTTTATATGCTTCTGTAAATAATGCATCCCTCCGGCAAGTTCTCTAAAATCGAATGCCCACGAAGGTTACACTGCATACATTAACTTCTTCTAATGAGAGATTATATTATGTTGAGAAGCGAGGCTCGTGTTCTTATCAACCTTCGAAATAACCCTTCTAGATTTCTCTCAAACCCACCAATGCTCATCTCAACCTCCTCAAGCTTCTTTTGTAGATCATCATGAGAGTAAGAATCTCCACAAATTGCGAAATTCAGTGTCTCCAACTCGTTCTTGGTGGCCTCGTGATGACCCTTCTTCTTCTTTAGTACCGAAACCAACTTGCTCTTTATGTTACTTTGTCGTCCGGACAAGAACTCCAATAACGACTTCAACACCACGACACTCACAGATACCACCCGTCTCATCGCATCTATAACCGCCACAAGATGTTCATCTTCATGATCATTATCACATGAACGTGATCCTCCATCGATTTTCTTCAAGGATCCTAGAAGCTTCTTAGCTTCTTTTCTCATGTTCTTCCTAAATATGACATAGCCCGAGACAGCGACATCGAGTTGATCTCCTCCTCCTCCGGCTACTTTATTTCTTCTAACACATGAATGAACACCACAAACATGCTCGTGAGTCTCCACCATGAGATCCCTCGAGACGCTGCATATATGATATATCCATCAGCCTCAACGAACCATCAAGTATTTCTTCCATAAAATCGGACCCACCAGATGACATAGCCCGTTGCGTTGAACCCATTTTCAGAAACTCTTCCGTATAATTGTAGAGCTCCTCCAAACCAGCCAAGGCCATCAAGATCGATTCGGATGAACCTGTCGTGGTGTTAATCGTTTTAATCTTATTAAGAGCTTCTTCAATTTCACTCGTGCTTGGATGTGATCTTGAAGGTAAACTCTTATAGATCTTAATTGTTTCTTAATGATCATATTCGCCATCTTTTGTGTTTTGTTTTTGTTTTGATTTTTTTTTGTAAGGTGTTTTGAGGTTTTTTTCTTTCTTCTTTGGTCGATCTGCTTTATTCAACTTGCCCTACACATGCATATATATAGCATAGGTTTTTTTGCAACGTCATCAACCAACAAAAGTCCAACAATAATTGATGTGTTAAATCTGATTGGTCCGATTATTACTGGCAAATCTGTGGCTCTCTGAGCTGTCGGACTATTATATGGGTCAAATTATTTGGCCACAATGATAAGCCTGATGATGAGTCATACTCAGTGTTGCCTCCGGTGCCGCCACATTATCAATTGACCTTTCGAGTTCGATCGTAAAAGTATCTCGGTAGGTAATGAGATCCAGATCTTCCTCCTATCAACTTATGTAGTTTGCTAGTTACGACTCCTTAGGAAGAAAAGGAGATTTTCTTCTAACAACAAAAACTATAACATTGCCTTCTGCATGACGTCTCGCGTTACAACACGTGTAAGAGGGGCACGGGTTTTGAGTAGATTTGCTTGTCGGCTCTCAGTGATGTATTTGATTTGATCATCGTGGAGTGGACTTTCTAACATTCACATATTTTATTGGTTTAACACATTTACATTTATTACCAATCATTTCGCAAAATTATAACAGTAAACAGCGGTTCTTGAGACCACCTAATCAGGCAGAAGAATAATTCTAACATTTATTCGTTACAATTACTCGTAAAGTAATGAGATATTTTTCATCTATAATCTGCTAATGTCACATTAAACATGTTTTTTGTATAATTTTTTTATATCATGTGTTTTTCAGACAAAAATTAGTATGTTTTGTCATTTTGCATTGTTGGCAATTACTTGCAAACTTTTCTTCTGATTTTCATTTTTTAAGATATATATAGAAAAGTAGTAACAGTTTTCTCAATTTTTATTACTTTTTCCCCAAAAGTGAATATTTATATGAAAGTGAATTTTTAATAATAATGATCAATAAAAAATATTGACTAACGGAAAATGGATTTTATAGAACTGTTTGTCACATTGTCTCATTCATGCTATAATTAATAAATAAAATTCTTTTTTTCTATTCTTGATTGAACTAATTTTTAAAATTTTCGCACATATTTAATTTTTGTGATTAAAAGTTTTTCACAATTTTTTGCTTATACTACAATTTATAATTAATATCATATTAAAATAAAAGATCTACAAGTTGTATATATATACATATATATTTGCAACATCTTTTTTAAAAGAAAAATAGATTTCTAAAGAACAGAGGAATATAATGTATCATTAGTAGGGAACAATTTATTATAGTTGAACAATGTTTGCAAATGTTATTACATTCCCACAGTATTAATAAAAGTAACATAAATTATGAAGCAACAGTAACATAGACTGAGTACTTCAAAGAAACAAACCAAAGAAATCAATGTAAACAAGGAAGAGTACTTGCATGCAAACACACTCACATGATTGAAATTAAAAAAAAAAAAAAAAATAGAGAATTCTATTGTTTTAGGTCACACAAAGCTTTCACTCGGCTTTATCCTCCTTCTGTTCTTCTTCTTCTTGTGGGGGTGACCTGTTGAGATCAAACTTTGGAGTGGATCGAGATCCAGTCCCTTCTTCCTCCTCCATTGGATCAGCATTCAAATCAATGCCCAACCCTCCGGTGCCTGAACCAAACCCTCCACCACCGGAAGAAGCAGCAACCGTGCCCCCAAATCCTTCCTCAGCCGCATTAAATGTCGGCGGAGGAAGGAAACCTAAGTATCCACGGTCCTTGTGCGATCTTAAATGTCCGAAGACAGCCTTCCAAGAACCGAAGTTTTTCCCACAAATGTTACACTTAGGAGGGCCCTTTGGCGGATGTGTCAACTGAGTAGAACCTTTCTTACGGGGTTTTTTCACCAACTCCCCTTCACTGGTCGTACCAATGGCGGTAGAACCGGAGGCTGCAGCCTCAGCTTCCATTAAGACACGAGGTCTTCCAACTTTTTTAGTTATTGGAGTCCCACCACTTCCACTCAAAAATTGATTTGTCTTCCCAGTCTTCCCCTCCGCTTCTTCAGCAGCAGCAACAATAAGTTTCGCCGCAATAGCGGCTTCGTTACGGGTGGTTTCATCCAAATCAAAACTCTCACTGAGACTAAGAGCAGGAAGGCCTAGAACAATTTCGCGGATTCCACCTTCTTCATCGCTCCATGTGGACTCACTGTCCTCAGAATTCTCATTAATCTCTTCCTCAGTATCCATTTTTCTCTTCTCGGGATTACTCATGTTTTTGCCTTGTCGAGAGTAATACATTTTCAGTGGCCAATCGAGTTGGTCTTTATATAGTTTTTCTGATCACACGGCGGTTATGACAGTTATTTTTTTTATCTTTGTCTAACGTGTTCGTTTAGATTTCTCTCCCGCCTTTTCTTTGCAAGATTGCGTCCGTAGGATCCAATTAAAAATTCCGTCTGACGAAACTGCCCCCGTAAGAACTTAGGGGGGGTTATTGGTAGATGGATTTTTAAAGATTTATAAAATTTGGAAAGTTTATTGTTATTGGTTTATGGATTCTTAAATTCTATTCCAAATCCCTTGTTATTGGTTTGATGATTTCTAAATTCTATTCAAAATCCCTTGTTATTCAAAAAGTCTAGCTATTATTGATTCTCTAATTCTTACAAAATCTATTGTTATTGGGATATGGATTCTCCACATTTTTACTCATTAAACACAACTTTCAAAATATCATGGTTAGACATGAGATTCATAGAATTCATAGAATTTAAGTAATAAAAAAAAACATACACTCTCATATTCACAAACAAACTATAATTGTTAATTTTTTTGAATAAAACTAAACTTGCATGCAATAACAATTATTATGAAAATTATTTCACAAGTAAAATGTTTTTTTTTTGTTGAGAAAAAATTATTGTTTTAAAACAAACGCAAAAATTTTAATAACAAATCAATCGTAACTTGCAAAGAAAAAAAACATGAAAAAAATAAAATATATATATATATATATATATATACTATAATACAAATCTAGAATAAAAACGTAGAAATACTTATCTCATATGCTTTTGAGAGAAAAAAAAATAATGGATGATAAAAAAAAAGTTGAGGGTTCTTCTATTCACATAAAAAAAAATATTTTTTAGAGAAAAATACTATAAAACTTTTCATATCAACATAAAGAGACATTTATAACAAATAAAAGTTTTGGAAAGTTCAATAGAATCAACTTGCCATAAAATCCACTAGAATTCATAAAATTCATTGATAACAATCCATAAGAATTTTTAAAACTTTTAAAATCTCTAAACTTTTAAAATATCCAAACTCTACACAAATCCACTTGCCAATAACCCCCCCCCTTAATTACACCCAACCACCCATAACTTGGTTTCTTCGGTAGCTATGAACCGAGAATTGAGAACCGGAAATCATCAATTAATATTTTAATTAAATCGGCACGCACGTGCGACTTTGCTAGTATCGTTTGTGGCCCATGATCCATTCCGGACTCATAAGTCTTTGGTGTATGGTCTAGAATTTTTTTTTGTTCTGTAAAATTATTCTGGTTATGAATTACATAGGCTATATGTAATTTTACTCTTAGATTTGTTCTTAACTTCTTACTTCTTATATTAGAGTTTGGCTTATATGGTATTATGTTAGATCTTTGAGTAGTTCATATAACGTATAATTTCATATTTCGTAGCTTTGAAAAATATGAAATATAGATAATAGAAAAAAAAATCAAAATTTTATGAAACAAGAAATTTTGGAAAAATATATAAAAAAAACATTACACCAAAATAGTTTGCAACCAAATTTACTTAAAGAAACCTTCCTCTCGTCGCTTTTTTTCTAAAAAAAAATGTTGTTGATATATTAATTTAAATCAGCGTTTTGACATTAACTTTTACAAATTGACAGTCATGATTTGTAAAAAAAAAAAATGATTTGTCCAGATGAACCTAATAAATAACACAATTTGTCTTTAAATGGCTGTAAAAAAAAGTCAACTTTAAAGTTAAACAAAAAAATAATTAAAATGGACTTAGATCTAGTTACTAATATAGCCTAGTAGGACATTTAATCGAATAGCGTACGTTACGTTCTAACGAATTTCAGATCATTTATATCGTCAACAGACTTTCATACTGTGATAGACAGACGAATAAGTTTGATTGGTTTAAGATCGCTATATAACATTTTTCACACAAAAACTTGTATTATCAATGCAATAATGCCTAGTTTTACAAATTTATCTCTACATTTATCAATTAGTATACAAAATTATCTATGCGTCCATCCCTCCGGCAAATTCTCTTAAGCCGAATGCCTGTAAAGGTTACACTATGCACCCTTTAAAATCTAAATAGAGATTATATTGAGAAGCGAGGCTCGTGTTCTTATCAACCTTCGAAATAACCCTTCTAGATTCTTCTCGAACCCATCAATGCTCATCTCAACCTCCTCAAGCTTCTTTTGAAGATCATCACTGGAGTAGCATATCGCGGAATCCAAACTCTCCAACTCGTTCTCGGTCTCCTCATCATGATGATACTTCTTTTTCTTTAGTACGGAAGCCAACTTGCTCTTAATTTTACTTTGTCGTCCCGACAAGAACTCCAAGAACGACCTCAAGACCGAGACGCTAACGGAAACTACTCGTCTCATCGCATATATAACCGCCACAATTTGTTCATCTTGCTGACCGTTATTTACTGATGATGATGAACTTGATCCTCCATCAATTTTCTTCAAAGATCCAATAAGCTTCTTAGCTTCTTTTCTCATGTTTTTTCTAAATCCGACATAGCCTGAGACTGAGACATCAAGTTGGTCTCCTCCTCTGGCTACTTTCTTTCTTCTAACACACGACTGAACACCACGGATATGCTCGTGAGTCTCTACCATGAGTTCCCCTGAGACGCTGCATATATCCATTAGCCTCAACGAACCATCAAGCATCTCCTCCACAAAATTGGATCCATCAGACGACAAAACCCTTTGCGTCGAACTCATTTTCAGAAGATCCTCCGTACAATTGTAGAGCTCCTCCAAACCCGCCAAGCCCATCAAGATTGGTTCGGACGAACCGGTCGTGATGTTAATCGTTTTAACCTTGTTAAGAGCTTCCTCGATCCCGGTCGTGCTTGGATGCGATCTTGAAGGTAAACTTATAGATCTCAGTTGATTCTTGACGATCATATTCGACATTTTTTTTTTAATATGCTTTTGTTTGATATTTTTCTAAAAAGGTGTTTTGAGGTTTATATCTTTCTTTTCTGATCGATCTGCCTTACTCGTCTTGCCCTACACATGTATATATATAGCATAGGGTTTTGCCTATCAACCAACAAAACTTCAACAATAATTAAATTTTAAATTTGATTGGTCCGATTATTACTGGCAAATCTGTGACTCTCTGAGCTGTCGGGCTATTATATTGGTCAATTTATTAGGCCACAGCCCACAGAGATAAGCCTGATGAGTCATCGTCTGTGTTGCCTCCGGTTTTGCCACATTATCAATTGACCTTTCGAGTTTTTCAAATTTTAAAATATCGACGGTATAAAATTGGTCTCGGTAGGTAACGAGATCCATATCTTCCTCAACCATATATTACATACGCCCTTCTGTTATCCAATCACCTTATGTAGGTTGCTTATTACGGAAACTAACTTTTTTTTACAATAAAATAAAAATAATGTTTATTTAGATGATGTCCTCTGCATGAGCATGACTTCTCACAGTACGACACGTATAATAAGAGGTGCACGAGTTTTGAGTTGATTTGCTTGTATCTGGTTGACTGATTCTCATAAACGCGCGTGGAGATCTTTTTAACATGCTTACTTATTACCAATCATATGAAAAGTAATTGACAATTTGATAATCACATTATATAGTGACATTTTTTTTGATAATTACATTATATAGTGACATGATATAGAGTGAAACAATACTTGTCGTCATAACTAAGAGACAACTCTTGATGTCAACAAAAAAAATTTAAGAGACACTCTTTTTGACAAATGAGACGTTATGTTTAAATTTTGCAATAATTGGTTACTGTCAATGCATTAATACAGGTGTATAGACTATAGAGGCTATGATTAATTCGTAGATTCATATCACAAAGTAATTCATATGATTAGCATCGTCGTATTTTGTCGCAGTCCCCTACACCAGGTACACGTGTAAAAGGCTAAAAGCATATATTTCTATTTTAACCATTGTTTTGTAGATGGCACCAATAATTACATGTTCCATCACGTTGTGTTACCGTTCTTATTAATATATGAAAATCCGAAACAAACATTCTTTTTTAGCAAAAGATGGATATTTATAGGCTCCACGTAATTGTCAACAATCTGTACTTATTGATAACTACCATCTCAATGATCTTACACTTAAAGAATCTTACACCAATTATCAATCGAATAAGTTCTATCTAGAAGAAAGAAGCGTCTAAAGTAAAGCTGTGTTTTCAGAAATGTTTTTCTACAAACAATTAACTTGTGATAATTGATGAACAATGAATCCTACTACTTTAATACAATCCTTATTATTGTATTTTCATCTCTAATAATTCTCGACTTTCTGCACATGGTTTTTCAATTTTTAAACCAGTATTTGATAATATATGGCATATTGATTAGAAGCAAATCATCTATTTAACTGTAAAAAAAAATTAAAAAAATAAAAAATAAAATCAGGTTCGAGTACGTACATCTAACTGATAATTAAAACCAATAAGTTATAAAACTTAAGTTATACGGTTTTACCAAATTAGTTGTATATAATCCTTAAATTTACCATCAAATTATTGTTCTTACTTGTTAATTTCTTATATGATTAAATGAGACTAATGTTTTTCTTTGCATTATTGTACAGACCGGAGGTTTAGGTGATACCAAAATGGTTTTTTTTTTCTTCTTAGGTCAAAGCCGGTTTACGGTTATCCAAATCTGAGATTCTGGTTTTTTTACTTTTCATTTTTATTTTTGCAATAAAAAAAATTTGAGGAAAAAAGATATACATCTGATTGACAAAAAGCTCAGTCTCTTAACAGTTACTGAGGATGTTAAGGAACAAAACTCTGTTCTTAACTAAACACTTGGAAACAGAGTCCAGTTCTGTCTCCAGATCACGAAAACCATCTTCAACAACATCTCTCCTCATCTTCTCATTCTGTATTGTCTCGACTTCGACAAAGGTTCTTCTCGAATCCACAAAAGAACCGAGAAAGACATCATCAAGACTCTTAAATTCCTTTATAAGATCCACAGATTTATCTGAGAATGATGATGATACAAAAGGAATCGTGAAAAACCCGATGGTGGTCTTGATTTTTTTCGCTGGAGATGGTGGCGGTGGTATTGTTGATAGGAACAACAAAATATGTCTGAAAATCGAGACAGTGATTTCGATTGTCTCTCTCAGAACACTTGTGGATGCTATCGCTGAATCTTGATCTATATTGGTGGAAATATCTCTGGTTTCCATTTTCTTAAGTGCATTGATGTGTTTAGAGATTTCTTTCTTTGCCTTCTTCCGCAAGTTAACGTATGCTTTAACCTCCTTCTCTACGCTACCTTTCCTACGAAGAGCCGATTTGAGATTTGCCACGTGTTCTCTTATCCCGACAATCACCTCCCTTGCGGCCTCACACACGTCGAGGAAAACAACAGATCCATCTAAAGAGTCTTCTAGAAGTTTCCTTTTCTGGTGATGAAGTAGAGTGTGTTTAACGTAAGCGGACTCAAGTAGCTCGTGCACGCAATCATAGAGCTCGGTGAGGTTCACAAGTCCAACGAGAAGTGACTCGTACCCAAACGAAGCGGAAACTGAGATGGAGGAAGAAGATCTCCGCCAGAGACTTAGCCGGTTCAAGGCTGCTCTTAGTTTAACAGAGAGTGGATGGATTCTTGAAGGAAGACTCACAGATCGAACTGGTTGGTGTGTAGTTTGATCAGACATGAAGACCGAATCTAAACCTCCCATGGTTTTTTTCTTTTTCTTTTTTTTCAGAACTCTAAATTGGATTGAGATGCTCAATTAGGATTCTTGAGGGGTTCTCTATATATTGCGGAGAAGCTCAAAAACAGAGAAATGCTCGCGGGTTACACGATGTGGAAACATGTGAGAAGAACATGGGTCACTTAATCTGATCTGTTTGTTTCTAACATGAATAAAATCATAAGTTATGGTCACTGACTCTTGTAACTCATGTTCCTCTCTTTGTCTTCTTCTTATGCATCTATACAACTATGTCTCGCCTACTTATATTTAAATTCAGTTTCTTGTTCGCTTGTTTACGATACCAACTGCTTTCTTTTTTGATGTCAGGGTAAAAATAATTTTGGTTGAAGAGATCTAAATATGTGTCCGGCTTCAAAGAACCAAGGCTTGGTCTTCTTTGTCTTTATATTTTTGTCCTTAGAATATTATATTAGTTCTCTTTAGAATATTATATTAGTTTTTTTGAGTAAGCAAAGATCTTAGACCAAGATTGTCCACCTGGCACTAAGGACAGACCAAAAATGTCCTTAATTAGGGACATTGCCTCACTTTTTATTCAATTTTGATTTAAATTAAATCCTTTAATTGCTAAGGACACACCATAAGGACATGGATAAACATGGCCTTAAGTTACAAATGTTTTAGTAAAATAAATAAAAATAAGAATTGCGTAACAAGAGGAGGAGGAATAATCATCTGGTAAATAATTGCGATTAAATTTTATTTTCCTTGAAGACATAAGGCTACATTAATAAAACTAACTGATTTCAGATTTACGCAATTTTATTGAGCATTCAAATAAAATTATATGAATTATTGTTGAATTCTATTGTTTTTGTGTCAAGGAAATTTCAACCGTTAATATATGAGTTTCATTAAAAACATTGTGGTGGGTATTTTTTTTTTTAAAAAAAAAGACATTCAACTATCATTCCATAACACTAGAAAATGTAAATAGACTTTTGATAAACTTTCTTAATTAAAAATTTATAACATCGATTTTAATAATACGTGCTACCAGTCGGAGCTTCACTACTACTATTTTTGAAGCAGTCGTGCATCAAATCAGTATCAGTAGACTCTCCATCAACATATTGGCAAACGACTTGCGGTTTTCCTCCATCCGCCAGGGTAATATTAATTCCATCCATAACGACGTCTTTACAATGTGTGCTTTCACTACATTTAAGCGTTATAGCATCTTTATTCGACGTTGTTCCACTAAAACCGATATATTTTACACTGCTAATCGCCACTGCTGATTCCTATTAAACATAAAATACATACATGTTCACAATTTAATGATACTTCTTTTAAGAAAAAAATTATCAATACAGATATAAAGTATTTAAAAAAGTATTTACCATTGCCTGAAGATGTCCTTTATCTATATATTGTTGGTCAATTATAATTGGATTTTTTGTGTTTATGAGTGTGATGTTCGTAAAACTTATGTTTCTTGCATATCCTTGTCCACCCTGAAAATCAAAATTAAAAATAAATCTAAACATATTCTGAATAATTAATATTATTATCTAGATAGAAGAGGTAATAATAAGTGTAAAAGAAAAAAAAAATGCCTGCCATGTCTTGATTCTAGCTCCATTCGTCGTCTGATTGAAAGTGCAGTTAGTCACTTGAACATCACTAACTGTGGCCTCTACCCCACCGACTCCTAGACTTCCCACACTGTTGTCCAATTTTATATACAAATGGTTAATGAATTCTCTCTACCTATTTTCTTTTGCAAGTAAGGCTTCTCTTCATAACTAAATGTAATCTAAATAAATTTTAGTTAATATTATGAGTTTACCTTATTCCATGGCCAGGTCCACAATTAATCCCTGTGATGTTGATATTGGAACTTCCAGTGTTGATTGCTATACAATCGTCTCCTAGTAATTTAATGAAGGAAATTTAGATAATTGTTATCATCTTACAAGAAAGGTTATAAATTAATTTTCTGGGAATTAACAAATACATAAACGCTGGAGATATAGTAATCTAGACATCTAGTAATTGAATAATCCATTTTTTTAAAGTTTAAACAATTAGTTATGTATTAATAAAAGGGTAAAATGCTTTAACGATTTATAGATAAATACGCACCAGTTTGAATGGTAGAGTCAAATATGTTGATATTAGTCGAGTCACTTATATCAATCCCATCTGTGTTGGGACTTGTCTGGGGTGCAAGAAGATTTATATTCGATATTGCAACGGTATTGCATGCTTTGATTGATATATGGTTTTTTGGACTATCAATCGAAGTTATCCCGTTTATCCTAAGGTTGTCACATTTGGCAATATGTAATGCCTACAAAAAGAAGTATTATATTAATAGCAAATTTATGGCGATCATAATCGAAAACAATTAGCAAAGAGTGCATAACAGAATTAGTATATATACTTACTGTAGGTCGTTCAGAAGCTTTCAGGTTTAGCTGAAAAAAAAAATCCATTATTTTGATGTTTATAATGAATAATAATAATATATTAAAACATAAATAAAATATTTGATATAGCAAATTGTTACCTCCCAAAAAGACGAACCACTACCATTAATCGTTCCCGAACCAACGATCATTAGACCAGACACAGTTGAAAAGTTGATCCACATATGAGAGTCGGGGTTGGACCATGCTTCTTTGTCGCTAGGTGCCACGATGATGCCATCCAACTTTAAATTGAAAATATAAACATATTTTATTGACAAATTTTAATCATAAGTAATCAAATAAATTTGTAGAATAATCGTACATACCTGAACTCTTATAGAGCTAGATTTGCATGGGCCTTTGAACACAATAGGTTGAACTAAAAATGTTTTGCCAGAAGGAATAAGAAGTGTTTTTATGTCTCCGTCCCCGCCACATGTAGCATTCCATGCTTTCACAAAAGCCTTTTAACATATTTAACTTTTAAATTATTAACTAAATTAAAAATAACCCTTTTTAAAAAAACCAATAGTAGTATTTAATTCTAATAAAAAATGTTTATAAAAAATCATACTAGGTAGAGCGATAATAAAGTCAAAACATAATTTACCTTTGAATCATCGGTTTGACCATCTCCTTTGGCACCATAATTAAGTACGTTGTAATTTTGGCCATTTACAAGACCAAAACAAAGGCAATTTATCAAGATCAAAATACGTGATATGGTTTCCTAAAATCACAAGAAAAGAAATGTTAGAATAAACAAGTAATAAAACATACGATTAGAAAGTGGATTGATTTGATGTGTACCATCGTAAAATGGCGATGATGAAAATCTATTGAATGTGTAGGTAACAGGTAGTGTAGGTGTTTAATATGTGTTTCCGTCCTGTATATATACTCAATCATGTGCTTCTGCGTACATTTGAATCATACATATTCTTCCCCCCTACATATATCTAAATTGTTCCTAAATCATTTGCTTCCTTATATTATTTAAATTCCTTTTCTGGGTTTTGAATACATGAAACTATAGATCTCCCTCTTATTAAATGATCATCAATAGTACTCTGAAGTTTAAAAAAATTGTTGTAGAAAATGTTTCTAAAGCAATACATACATTTTATCTATTATAAGATATATTATGATATGTTTCACAAGATTAC
Organism: Erysimum cheiranthoides; assembly: GCA_011420285.2. Classification (NCBI taxonomy): domain Eukaryota; kingdom Viridiplantae; phylum Streptophyta; class Magnoliopsida; order Brassicales; family Brassicaceae; genus Erysimum; species Erysimum cheiranthoides. The sequence continues at coordinate 20,602,036 of CM022177.2, read as the reverse complement.
GCAGGGAAAAAAAAAGAATTTGGTATACTTTTAATTCTCTCCACGCTTTTTTGAATGAATTAGAGAGAAAACTTTAGGGAGATGTTACTAAGAAAGAGGAGCTAGAGAGATTTCACTGAAGCCGCCGATTTCAAAGACGCAGAGAAATAATAAAACACTAATCTTAGTGGGCTTGTAATATTTTTTGGTCTCTTGCTTTTATATTGAAAACCCATTATAAAAAAATTGAAAATAAATAAATAATAAAAAAAAATTGTGGTGGTCAAAAGCCAAAAAAGTGCTCGGAGTTCACGGAGGAGAAAGCTCAGAATAGTCAATATGCTGTGGTTAAGGCGATGTCAGAATTCGTGAGCATGTTAGATCCATGATAAATGTGACATGCTTAAATTAGGTGTTTTTCGTAGAATATGAGTTCATATAGAATGTACTTAAATTTTGTGATATCTTATGTATCAAAACATTATTATTTATTATCCAAAAATATAAGGCATCAGAAAACTTTTTCTAATAGTAACGGAGAGGGGTATCGGGTGAGGCATATACATCTTTGTTGGAACTAATATTTCCAAACGAGAACCAAACAAGAGGACAGACTACACGCTTCTTTAATAGCAGTTAATTAGTAAATTAGTGTTACAAGAATGTGCTACCAAAGCTCATATTTCTTGTAGTGCCATTAGCCCAAAACTTGGTTACAACTTATAACGCATCATGAATATATGTTAAAAGTGGTGCATGATCTGTATATGCCTCGTCCAAATCGATCTTCCAACGTATCAAATCATATCAGGTTGCATATATATAAATTGTAAACTGTAAGAAACAATTTTACGAAAAGAGGCAAAAATGCGAAACAGTTTTTTTAATGATGAGGATTATAATCACTATATATATCCACAAATTAAAAAAGCACTAATTCAAACCATGTAAGTTTGATATAACATGGGCAAAAATAATGCTCGTTGGCATAGCATGAACCAAGAAATAAAGAATCTCATCTAAATTCTTTAATTAAATTGGAAATTGGTTTTTCTTGGCGCTGAGTTGTGCTCTCGTGGATCATCATCGTACACAAATAATGACATGTCATACATAATAAAAAATGATAATTAAAAACCTCTGGTAAAGATAATTTCGCACGACAAGCACGTGACGTGAGCGACACGAAGCTATAAGACAACAATAATCAAGTTTGGTAAGTTTGTTCAGCATGTGATGTCTTAAGTGATGATGATGAATTGATGGTGGTGATGCACCACATAGGCTTAGGAATATATACACATGCTTCTTTTTTTTTTAATTTTTTCGTAATTCATTTTGATACGGTTTAATTCGACTTATAACTTTTTGAGATTTTTACAGATTTACCGGATCAAACATTCATGTAAACAATCCGATCCGAACCATAAAAGATACAAAAAATTTCTATGGAAATGGACAGTAGTCAAGATGCGATTAACTCTTTTTCTATAATAATTTAATTTCTACAAAACCTGGATTTTACACAAAATATACAACCTATATTTGTTACGGAGTCACAATGTTCAAGAGAGACGCTCTCTGTTGAATAAGTCGTCTTGATAAGTAACTTAACTCATCCTTAATTGCTTCAAGGCTCACATTAAGCATAGCTAATACCCCCAGCATTGTTTGCGCATCAATGATCCTCACGACCTTCCTACCGATGATTCTTCCATAGAAAGAACGGATCATCGAGTTCTCTACACATCCAATTTCACCATTCTTCTTCTGGTTCTCACCGGAAGAAGAAAGAAACTGCAAGAGAGACCGGAAAATAGAGATGGTCGATGCATTTGCTTGCCTTAAAATGTTGGAGACCATAGAAGAATGTTGATCAAGATCACCGGATTGTTTGATAACCGGAGATTTCTTCTTTGTTTGTGCTCTTGCAACGGATTTAAGTTGTCTCGCTACTTCGTTCTTGAATTTCTTCTGAAAGCTAATGTAAGTTCGGATCTCAGATTGAACGGAAGAGAGATCTCCTCCACGTCTACGTAGAGCGGATTGAAGATTTTGGATTTGCTCCATGAATGTTCCTATCAAGTCTCTTGTGAAGTCAGAGACATCGAGTAACAAGATGGATGAATCAAGAGCGTCTTCCACAAGTTTCGCGTTGCAACAAAGGCGGAGAGCTTGTTGGCCTTGAGGAGAACATATGACTTGTTCATTGACAAAGTCATAGAGCTCAACGAGCTTGGCAAGTCCAAGTTGGATCCGAGAAGAAGCTGATGAAGAAGAGTTTAAAGCTTGAATCTTTTTAAGTTCTTCTTCAACTCTCTGTGCTTTCGGATGGATTAATCTTGTAGGCAAACTAATAGACCTAGCTGGTACATGCGTAGTCGCAGCAGAGAAAGATGATCCAGCCATTTTTAGCTCTGAAGCAAAACAGAGAAATCAAAAGCCTTAAACTAGGAAATGGGTTTTGGACCTTTGGTGGGTTAAGGTTCAGAGACTCTAAAGATATATATATGAATCCAAAAAAACCCTTTCAAAAAGGTTTTAATGTAAGGGCAAATTGGGCATGTGTTAAAACCTTATAAAGTGAGGATATTTGAACAAATATCCCCTTTTGCTTAATTTAATCATCTGTATGTGGTTATAAAACCAGCAACGTCAAGCTTCCTTGATTATTATGATTATCTTGTCTCCTTTCTTGTCTCTCTTTGCCTCCTTTATCATCGCTGGCAAACTCAAAGATCTGTTTCATCAGGAAAAAAATTAACACGACAACTCAGAGAAACGTTTTCCAAAGAGATAAACAAATATATGCGCAAAGAAAAAAAAAAAGCTAAGGCCATTATAGCCCCCAAGAATCTAGGGTTATAAATAATAAGAGTAGTAGGAGAAACTTGTTCAATAAGGACGTGGTACGATTCATTTCCTACTCATGTGTGTATTTATTTCCGTAGCCTTTCTATTATTTTAATAGGAGACAAAGAGACAGAAGTTGTAATACACAAATATAGAGAACATGACATAAAAGAGAAGAAACAAACTAAAATAAGGAATTTAATTTGCCAAATGATTTGAAGGTAGTCATCATAAATGAATAGAGTATTACCACAATGTTGACCACTTGTCCTTTGTAAATCTTCTCTAATCGATCCCATGAACATTGTCTTCTTTTTGGGCTTTCAATGATTAGCAATCTAATTTCACTGAAACGTCACAATACTCTGCACTTGGCTACTTATTAGTGTTAAAAAAGTATCCTTCTTTTAGTCTTTTTCCTTTTGTCTTTTCAGAAAGTAATCAACGGAGATTAGCGTATCGCTTGCCTCTCCTTATGCACAAAGAGAAAAGAACAGAACAATCTTTGATCAGATACTGTTGTCTGATTTACCAGAGAACATATCTAATTTTGGTTGAGATTTGCATATTTACACAAAGCAAGTTTGGTAGAGATTTGGATAATTACACAAGGCAATTTTTGTTCTCTTAAGAGCGAAGCGCATGAAAGTTTTTAATGCCTAAACATTTCCATTAATTCAATATCTTGACAATGTATCCTGGTTCTTTATGGATTTTCTGTTCATTTGACATTACCTATTAGAATCATACCTTTTTGAAGCAGAACAATTTTGATATTGTAAAACTCAGAATGTCCTTATCAATTTACATTGTTAGACAGCCCAACTCTTTTCCTTAGTTGATCTCTGCATAACCTCAATGCTTATTTAGTTATTCATCATTTTCTAGCTTTCGGTCACCCGGTTTATCAGATTTTCTTTGCTGTGGGAACATAGAAACCGGTAAATATAAAACACATTGATGACTAAATCCTGATTCATCCACTTTGGAGCAGAAGAGGGGTTTCTTGTCAAGCAAGTAACTCTTCGTTTGTAAGACCAAGAAGAAAGATTATGAAATTCTGGAGGTGGTTACTGCAAAAACGTGAACTTTTTTGAATCTGAACGAGAAAGTTGTTTAAGTCTAGTCTTAAACTTCAAACAAAACAAAACATTAAACATCAAACAGGATATACAAGAAGCTATCCGTTTTCTCATCTCTGGAACATATTATATAAAATGCTAAACAAATGATAAAGTTTCTAAGACAAAAGTTTCTCAATGCTATTTTCAAACGGTTATTTACAGGAAATCATGAAAAGGTAAAACAGAGCCATTTCTTGGCCGTTGGTTTAGCGCCGTCTTTTTTCCTCTGTGAAGTTGCCTTGCTAGAGCTCCGACCCGTTTTTTTATCCTCGCCGGCTTTACTAAATATTACGGTGAATCCCTCAGCCGTCGCCGGATCATTCACATCCCATTCCCCGAATTTTGGCAGAGGCCTAGCTTCACTATTCGATGCCATTCAGGACCAAGAAAACAGAGCAAATTTTCTCAGAAACAAATTCTTTTCTTTTTGTTGTTGTCCTCCTTCTTTTCTGATATCGTTATTATTTATGAAAAGATGATGATGGACCCAAGGATGTAATTTATAGTTGGGAGATTTCAATAAAGCGGAAACAGAGGGGAAAAAACAGAGAAGTAAAAGGTTGTGTTTTGAGATGTTTCTACGGATTGTACTCGTATGAGACACGGGAACGAGGATATTCCTTTAGGCATTTCTTCTTAATCTTTCTGAGGTTCAAAATCGGTGGTTTTTGCGCGTCGTACCCTGTAAATCCCTAATTATAGCTAAATGCTTTTTACCCATGGCTGCTCTGTTTTCTTATTTGGTGTCTACTGTCATCTTTGATTCTTTTCCTTCTGGCCCATGAGTATCCCCAAATCTAAATTTGTATCGGATTTTAGAACAGCCAAAATTACTTCAAATCATTTATTTTGTCTTTGATTAGTGTTTTTGCCCAATTTTGATGCAAAAAGAGAACAAAAACTTGCTTGATACACAACATCACTTCTGTTATTATTGATTTTATTCTATAAGATAGAGCTTAAGCTCAAACGTGAGATTGAATACTAATCAAAAGACACAAAACAAACTTAATAAAATGAATCAAGAACAAAAAATAGCAACAGAATTTAAACAGAGAAAACCCAACACTTTTTTCTTAGTTTAAATGAAACAATACGAAAGAAGAAGCAGGCACAAGTAGAGGCTCACATGGCTTCACTCAAGAGCTGCTATGACCGCATCAACAACTTCCTGCGTGGTGCAATCTCCTCCAAGATCTTTTGTTCGACATTTTCCTTCTTTTATAACTTGTTTCACTGCGGTTTCAAGCCGATCAGCAAAAGTAGGAAACCGGAGATGTCTAAGCATCATAGCCGATGAGAGAAGTAGAGCCACCGGATTCGCTTTCTTCTGTTCCACTATCTTATCATTCCCAACATTCCCTGCTGATGCGCCTTGTTCAAATATCGCATGCTCAGCACCAACATTTCCTGTCCCCAGCAAACCCAAGAAATGTCATTTCTGTGGTAAAACTAAGAAAAGGTTTATAGCTTCAACTAATAAATCAATGCACAAACCTCCTGGCATCACTCCAGTGCCACCGGCTATTCCAGCCGCTGTGTTTGCTACAAGGTTACCATACAAATTAGGCGTCACCTGAAACAAACAAGAATAGAATATCTATAATTTTCCCATCAACAAAAACTATTCATGAGATACAGTCGAAATAGCATCAATGATGAGTAAATTTTGTCACATTTAGAAGAAAAGACTCATTTGCTCCAAGTTTTGAATTGTAACTAAAAAAAAGACATATAAGTAAAGAGCATTACCATGACATCAAATTGCTCAGGCTTAGCGACAAGCTGCATACAACAATTGTCTACAATTATTTCGTTGTACGTAATCCCCGGATAATTTTTGGCAACCTCTCTACAAGATTCAAGGAAGAGCCCATCCGCGAGCTTCATAATGTTAGCTTTATGAACAGCAGTCACTTTCTTCCTATTGTTCAAATACGCATACTCAAATGCATATCTCGCAATTCGCTCAGAACAAAACTTAGTTATCACCTACACAAAAAATTCAGCAATTTGATGTTAAAGATCACAATGTGGACTAAACAATCTCTTCCAAAGAACAATGGCAATCATATACGATTGATAACGCGAATCGGTTTACCTTAAGGCTTTCGACAACACCAGGAACAACCTCATGCTCGAGTCCTGAATACTCTCCTTCTGTATTCTCTCTAATCACAACGATATCAACATTCTCGTGTCGTGTGGCTAATCCAGGGACATTGATGCAATTAACAAGAGAAGCGAAGATGTCAAGCTCTTTCCTCAATTGCATATTTAAAGAACTGACTCCACCACCAACAGGAGTCGCTAATCCACCTTTGAGACAAACCTTGTTCCTCTTCACAGACTCGATTACTTCTTCAGGGACTTTCCTCATGTGGCCACGAACCTCGTATCGCTCGAAATGCACCGGCGCGTGCATCGCTTCCATGATCTGTTCCACCGCACCGGTCACTAAAGGTCCGATTCCGTCGCCGGGTATTAGGGTTACGGTTCGTGGGGCTCCGTCTCCGGGTCTAGGCATGTAGGTGATGGATCGGGTCGGTGTGGTGAATGGAGAAGACGGATTCGCCAGAAGGCGATTGAGGATCGAAGCGGATCTCCTCGCCATCGCTGGATTGAGCTTCTTTTAGGGTTTCAAAATGACGTTGATCGTTTTCGTTCTCGGCGATTGCATGCGGCGTTTATACCTTTGTCACCTTTATTCTTTTTCTTTTGTATGGGCCAATCAGCTTTATTCTTCAAGGATATGAGAAACAACATATTATATTTTGTTCGATCCATTTTTTTGTAAATAAATAGGTTGTTATATTTTTTTAAAAATGAAAGTTGTTTTATGATAATATAAATAAATGTTTATTTTACCGTAAGTTCACGTCCACTTCGTGTGGTACACTTAAAAGTATTTATATAAAGGATATATATTTCCAAATAGTTTTGGATTCTCTTGCAATGGTATTACGAACTTGGACTGAATCACGGTCACACGCATTACAAAGCAAAGAGAGAGAGACCACATCTCATATCTCAAGAAACATTCCAAAACAGTGTGGACACAACACACAAGACTTCAGTTTTACTTTTTTGTCTTTTGATTGTCGCTACTTCGATTCCAACACAGTAAATAGAATCAATCACTGTGTTTTAAAAGGGGAAAAAAGGGTTTCTCAGTTTCCTATCATTTCCATTAAGTTTCACTTCTTTATTATCCTCTCTACTCTTCAATTGCTTCTCTCTTTTTGGCAATGGCTTGTCTAAACGGCGGGAAGTGTGATTATTCTTCATCGCCATCGTCGTCTTCTCTTCCTGTGATTGTCTCCCGGAGGTTTCCTACCGGAGACGACGGTGAGACGGCAGAGATAAATGGCGACGAGTTTCCAATCGAGAGGGTTTTCCCGGTTTACGCTAGAGGAACTCTTAATCCCGAGGTCAACCCGGTTTTGCTGGATTTTACCAATTCTGGTTATGACCCAATTTGGGATTCTATAAGAGAAGAAGCTAAGCTTGAGGTTCTCTCCTTATGCTCCATAATCATATTCTTATTATTAAGGAAAAAAGATGATTCATTTATACGTTTTTCATATTTATAACTTCAATTCAACAAAGACATAAACTTGATATATAATGTTAATCAACTTCGATTCTACATTGAAAGGTTATATGATAAAGACATTCTTGTGTACCTTTTATATTGATCCGACAAAACCGTGGGGTCAAGTGCTCATCAAATGTGATCATCTCTCTCTTTAACCACTTAATGAAACGGAACCTTTTAGATGTTCCTGATGTTAAGTATATTTCAAATCCGTCTACTACATTATCCTTGTGATCTCTGTCTCTTTAACCACTTAATAAAATCCTTTAGATAATCCTTTATGTTACGTACGTATAATCATTTTTGGCCTTAATAGATCCTTAAGGACAAGTTGAGGAACAGTGTTTGTGTTTTATGTTCTTACAATGGTGAATGTTGTTGTGTTACAGGCAGAAAAGGAACCGGTTCTGAGTAGCTTCTTGTATGCTAGCATCTTGTCGCATGACTGTTTAGAGCAAGCATTGAGTTTTGTTCTGGCTAACCGTCTCCAAAACCCTACCTTGTTAGCAACTCAACTCATGGATATATTTTGCAATGTTATGGTACATGACAGAGGTATTAAGAGCTCTATTCGTCTTGATGTTCAGGTAAAAACACTTATCTTCGATCCGTGAATCTTCCTTTTGATATCGATAGTATTATCTGAGAATTTGACTCCACTGTAGTTCTTTTTTATTTTATTTTTTGTTTTGTTGAAGGCATTCAAAGACAAAGATCCTGCTTGTCTATCTTATAGCTCGGCTATTTTACATCTGAAGGTAGTTTCTTAACCGATAATTTAAAGACAATAACATCTCTTACACAGTATAAAAGTAAAACGATTGCTAAGTGAGTTTTCATGTGCATTTTACCAGAATAGTTTGTTACACAGGGCTATCTTGCGCTGCAGGCATATAGAGTTGCACATAAGCTGTGGAAGCAAGGACGGAAACTATTAGCATTGGCATTGCAAAGCCGAGTAAGCGAGGTAGTGTAATTCCACAGCTTCTTTGGTTATTGTTCTAGTCTTGGTGCACAATCTCTGATCCATGTCACTGATTTCTCTCAGGTTTTTGGAATCGATATTCATCCGGGTAAAATTTAGATTCATACTTTGCTTGTGCTTTTACATCCACCATCTGACTAACTTTTTTTTTTTTTTGGCTCAGCTGCAAGAATTGGGGAGGGAATATTGTTGGATCATGGAACTGGTGTGGTCATAGGTGAGACTGCTGTGATAGGCGACCGTGTCTCAATTTTGCATGTACTGATCTCTTTTCTGAATTCATTTCTCCAAAAACATTGAGAAGTATAGATGTTAGTAATGCTAGTTTGTATTTCATGTCACTGCAGGGTGTGACATTAGGAGGAACTGGAAAGGAAACCGGGGACCGCCATCCAAATATAGGCGATGCTGCTCTTCTTGGAGCATGTGCGACTATACTTGGTAACATTAGGATAGGCGCTGGAGCAATGGTAGCTGCTGGTTCGCTTGTGTTAAAGGATGTTCCTGCGCATAGGTATGAAACTAAAATGCATGTGAAAAATCAATCTCCTTGAGATTTTCTGTTTGAACATCACTCAAATGGATCTTCTGGGGTTTCTGAAGCATGGTAGCTGGAAATCCGGCAAGAGTGATCGGGTTTATCGATGAGCAAGACCGTCTTTAACAATGGAGAACATGGTGAGTCTTGATTCTGACAATAGTACTCTGCTTTTTGTTCTCCATTGCCCAGGTTCTAGTAGTGAACCAAATATGCTAGTTGATTGAATATGCAGATGCTACCAGAGAGTTCTTTCGATATGTAGCTGTTGCTTATAGAGACAAAATACCAAATGGTAACTTACATTCTTACAGTGAACTTTATATTTTTAATATCTAAGTTTAGTTTGGGATCTCAGTTGAATTTTGCTTCTTGTAAAAACAGGATCTTCGGTCTCAGGAGTTGGAGAGAGAGGAAACGTTATAAAGAAAACATGAGATCACTTGTAGATTCTTTAATGGCGATTTTATCATAAATTCATCATGACTTCAAAACAAATAACAAAGCTCTTTGTTTGTTAACAAACCTACTTTTCCAATTGATGGAGAAAGATTTTGATACATCGCTAAACATTTATTAATTTTGGAAAGAAAGAGAAACCAAATCATAAGCTACAAGCTTATCATCACCCAACAAACATAACCAAAATGCAAAAAGAAAAACAAAAACCCCTTAAAAATTAAGCATGCTTTGCCTGGAAATCTTTCATGAAAGCAACAAGCTTTTCAACACCAGCCAAAGGCATTGCATTGTAAATAGAAGCTCTCATACCTCCAACTGATCTATGCCCTTTGAGCTGCACCATCTTCTCCTTTGCAGCTTCCTTAATAAACTCAGCTTCCAATTCAGATTTCTCCAATGTGAAAGGCACATTCATCAACGACCTCACTGATTTCTCAACAGGACACCTGAAAAAGCCTTTGCTTTCTTCAATAGCATTGTAAAGCAGCTCAGCTTTCCTCTGGTTCTTCTTCTCCACTTCTTTCAGTCCACCTTGCTCCAACAGATCTTCAAACACAAGACCACACATGTAAATCCCGAAACAAGGAGGCGTGTTGTACAACGAGCTGTTCTCGTCGTGAATCTTGTAATCAAGCATCACAGGAGTGATATCTCGAGCGTTTCCGATCAAATCTTTTCGAATGATCACAACTGTAACACCAGATGGACCAACGTTCTTCTGTGCACCACCGTAAATCACACCAAACTTAGACACATCAACAGGCTTCGAACAGAAGTTAGAAGACATATCAGCAACCAAGATCCCATTAGGGTTCTTAGGAACAGGGTAATCTTTAAACTCAACTCCATGAATAGTTTCATTGGCGCATATATGCAAATACTTGGCGTCCGGAGTTTGCTCCAACTCATCAAAAGATGGAACCTTTGTGTATTTCTCAGCTTTACCAGACCAAATCACATTGGTTTTGCAATACTTCTTCGCTTCCTTCACAGCTTTATCTCCCCACGAACCAGTAACAACGAAATCGACAGTATCATCCGATTTGCAGAGATTGAGAGGCAAAGCAGCGAATTGAGTAGTAGCACCACCTTGTAAGAACAAAACGGAATATTCCTCAGGAATCTCCAAGAGCTGACGAAGATCCGATTCAGCTTTCTGTATAATCGAGAGAAACTCTTTGCCTCTATGACTCATCTCCATCACACTCATCCCAGATCCACGCCAGTTGTAGAGATCTGCCTGAGCTTTAAGGAGAACGTTCTCAGGCAAAGTGGCTGGACCTGCCGCGAAATTAAAGACACGTTCTTGGGATCCCACGGAGCCGGATCTAACTCCATCTTGAACTTGAGTCGTCGAAGCGACGCATCTAACAGTGACGGGCTTGGCTCTGCCGGCGAGGTTGACGGTGTTTGGTTTGCTGAGGTGAAGAAGGGATTGAGATGTGGTGGACTTGGGTTTCAAAGCAGGGATCTGAGTGTTGTTACCGACAAGAAAAGAGTTCGTCGACGCCGCCATGTTTGTGAGATTCTCGGAGCTTTTTTTCTTCTCTTTTCGCTTTTACTTAGAAAAAAGATCTGAAAAAGAGTTTGGTGGGAGAGATATTAAAATAGATTGAAAACGACAGAGTTTCGTTTGTTAGGTGGTACTAGTTTTGTCTGCGGTTTCTTTAATTGAGACTCATTTCCAATGTGTGTGTTTTATATAAATTTTGTAGAAGGAAAAGAGTTCAAATTAAAACTCTCATTCTTATATCAATATTTTAAGAATCTGTAACTACTGACGAAAATATGATTGTAATCAGAATATTAGAGAATTTTATTGCTGAGATATCAATAAAGAACTTGAAAGTTACAAATCAAATTCAGAGGAAATTTTGAACTTATTTTGTTTGGTGTTTCTTTTGTAAATAAAAATGAGAGGGAAAATTGTTAGCAGCTATACACAAACTACTATTTCCACTCTTTAATGAGACGCTGATGACACAAGAAAGTGTGCAGCTTCATACTTTGTTGCTATGTATCCGAATTTAGAGGAGCTGTATTTTCTGTGTACTCCTGTTAGTTTATCAGTCGCCGCCTTTTGATGAAGTCTCACCATTCTTCTACTACATTCTCTGCAAAACAAATCCCCCATGACACAAATTCGATTAAAAGATCAGTCTTTTTATGGATGCAATTCATTATAAATAGCAATCTTTTAGGTTTCCCTTTTGTGCTAATGGATGAAAAAGACTTACAGAAGTTGATTTTCAGAGTAGTGACTGTGAAATTGACAAGTGCTGTTCCATTCACTGAAGCCATGGATTGTACATTGAGCTGTGTACACGGCAGTGGCAGCTAGTAATGAAGGTGGATACTGAAGCATTTCGTAGTCCACAAGAGCAAGCTCGATCAAGAACGACGCCAAGATCTCAAGCTGTTTCAGTAAACAAGATAGTTGTAATTCGTAGTGTTTGATGAGTATATGCTATATATTATTCACAAGTCATAGATAGATTAATAGATTTACCTTCTTGTCTGATTGAGCTGCCTTGAGGAACCTCTTCAAGAAAGGGTATTGCGTCGGTAATGACATATTGAATTGCAATGTACTAAGCATAATCTTCTCCTGCACACAAAGATTATTGAAATCAGATAAATGTAAATCTTTTGCCGGCTTTTTGGAAAAACAAGAAAGAATCTTATCTTATAGTTATACCATTTCTAAAACATCGTTCCTCGTATAAGCTTTGTCCGAAATGACAACCAAATCTTCAACAATAGGTACAGAAACCTCTTCGTACTTGCAGGCTAAGAGCAATGCAACTAAACCAACAAGCTGAAGCTTCTTTCTTGCAACAGCTTGCTTGGACAAGAATCTATCTATCAGATTCACTGTTAGAAACAATGTCTCGTTCATTAGCTCAAATTTGTCATGTACCTGAAAACATTCAGTCAGTAAGCTCCTTAATTAACCCCTATATACAATAAATCCAATACCATTGAGTTTCAAGGATCTTTGAATATAAATACCTCGATGAGCCAATCGATAAGTATTGCTCTCATTCTGTCTGTAATATCAAACTGTTGCGCCATGTAATCTAAAGGAACGCTACTAAATATCTGCAGATTACCAATATCCATGGAAAATTGTCTCAGTCAAAATTCAAAATCTTATGGTTTTGCTTCAGAGACTTTATAATCACCATCGAGAATCTTACCTCGGTTTTTCGGTAGAATTCGTACAGATCTTCGACATATTCAACAACTGCAAGAGAGTTGTTTGCATCGTATCCGTCGATATCCAAAATTGGTTCTTCTTCTTCTTCTTCTTCCACAATTATATCCTCCATTACAACTTCTTCTTCCTGTCCAAATTAAAAGTTTCATTAGAATTCAGATTAAATTAGCTAAAGATCTTTTGACATTGATTATTAATTACCATTGGATCAGATTCAATGTATGGTTCCTCCAATGACATTGGCATAGGTTGGTCCAATGTAGCTTCTTCATTCTTCTCCTCTTCGTCGTCAATGAATATACAATCACCAAACTCGTTACCACTTGGAATCGATGGTTTTAGCTTCTTCGTCTCTTCTTGGGATCTGCAGAAATATAAAAACAATCTCAGATCTTTATATCTCAGCAAAGAGAAACTTTTTTACAAAGCTTTAAGCTTTATAACCTTGAATCAAGCTTCTTCTTCTTCTCGCAGCTTTCTTGTTTGCTCCTGAAATCAATAAAAGTCCGAAAATATAAGAATCTTCGAAAAAAAAGATGAATCAAAGAGACAAGCTTTGGGATCGAGAGAGGTTTAGTAAATTACTCAGATAAGCCTCTTCTCTTGTTAACAACGCAAGGATAAGCTTTTGCACCAACGAGATTCTGATTAATGATACCCAATGCCCTCCTGTTCTGTCTCTTCATCTCTATTCCGAATTTCCTGCTTCTCGTATCATCTGACAAAAACCCAGAAATACAAAAATCAGATTCTCTGTTCTTGACACCTACAATTCTCATATCCTCCCAAACGCGGTTTTACTACTACCTTGAAGAATCACTGTCATGGGTTTGCCAACGAGATTACGATTGTTGTTCTCATCTGGATTAACCATTCTTATTTCTTGATATGGATAGTGTTCCTGGAGAAGAATACAGGAATCTCTAGAAGAAGAAGAGCATCAAACGAAGAAGGATCTCTCTCTCTCTCTCTTCTCTCTGTCTAATGTGTCTGATGCCAATTGATTGAATCAGGAGGAGTCAGACAATGGGGATGAAATAAGCAGAGACAGAAGAAGAATTAGAGGAAATATATTAAATTAAAATTAAATAAAAAAAAATCGCCTTTATTTTGTCTTTATTTAAGAAAATAGCAACGGCTAGGTGATTAAGATGACCGTTGGATCATGAAGTAAACGATTTGCTTCTAAGTCTGTCTAACCCAACGGTAACTTTTTGGTTGCAAGAAGGCATGTGCCCTCTCTTTCTCATTTCAAATTTATTATTCCTTTTTTTTTTCTTTTTTTTTGTTGCCTTTTTCAGACAAAGAAGGCTCGTTGCCACTAGCCAGAGCCTGCTTAGGCGCGGTCTTAGATCTTAAAGTCAACATATTAATTATTAAATCATAATCTTAGCTTATTGATCTGCATATTTGCAAAGCTAAAAATTGCTCTTTCCAAAGAATTATTGTTACCGAGAATTATGCTGACCTTGTAGTAAGTGTTCTTGCCATTTCTATAGTTATCATATTCTTCGTGAAGTTTTTAATTTTCAATTTTTAGAGATGTCAAAAAATTTAGCCTAGAGTTCTGGTCATAATTATTAGAATTGAATTTTCTTCTCCACAGAATGATCATGTAGAAGGTGATTATGTTTTGAATTTGTTATTCAATATGGATGATGTATCTTTACATATGTATCTGTATTTTTAGAAAACTATTAAAAGTTTTTCGACAAAAAAAAAAAAAAAAAAAAGAAAACTATTAAAAGTTGAATTAAAATCCAGATATTATTCAAAAGAATTATCTTTTTTTTTTTTTTACATCAAGAACTCAATATATTATGGGCCTATAAGCCCAAGTTGTCACGTTTAATATGTAGTGATTTGATTTGACCCGATCTGCCGGTTTTCGGGTTTTAGCCGGGTTTCAAAACATTGGCTGTACGCGATATATAAGTCAAACGAATCTCACGTGGACTTTTTAATTGAATCCGACGGACGCAAATCTTCAAACGAAAAGGCGGGAGAGAGATCTAAACGAACGAACGCAACCGTATGGAATTAAACGGCCATAACCGCATGGGTCAGAGAAAACTATATAAACGAATACTTCAACATCGTTTAAAAACATCGATTTGTTTGACCCAAGTGCAAACAGACATGAGTAATAATCCAGAGAAAACGGTAGTGGATGACACTACGGAAGAGAAAGAAGATTCCGATGAGCAATGGAGCGATGATGAATATGCAATGAGAGAAATCGTCCTTGGCCTCCCTGCTTTGAGTATCACCAGTAGAATATTTGGTCATGAAAGTAGTGTCGTTGAAGAGGAGGAAGAAGAAGTGCGTTTGAATGAACAAGCTGTGGCTGCGGCGGAATTGATCATTGCTGCGGCAGAGGAAGCGGTTATGAAAGGGAAGAGTACTGACGATGGTGGTGGGAGTGGTGGGAAGAAGAAGAGTAGACCGAGGAAATCGACCAAAAATGATGATGAAGCGGATGGTTCGGGTAAAGGAGAAGCGAAAAAACCAAAGAAGAAAGCTTCGGAATTGACGCATCCACCGAAAGGGCCACCGGTTTGTAACATCTGTGGAAAAGGTTTTGGTTCTTGGAAGGCTGTGTTTGGACATATGAGGGCTCATAAAGATAGAAACTATCAGGGGTTTCTTCCTCCTCCTACATTCTCTGCGGCGGCTGAAAGGTTTACGATCCCGGGACAAAACTCTGCTTTTGTTCTTGTTACTGCCGGAGGAGGAAGCTCTGTTGGTTCTGGTGGAGAAGGAAGCTCCGGTGGTTTTGCTGCCAGTGGTGCTGGTGGTGCTCCGGGAGGTGAAGGTGGGAGAGGTTTAGGGATTGATTTGAATGTGGATCCTGTCGAGCAAGTGGAGGAAGCGACTGAATCTGCATCTGTTGCCAAGTTTGATCTGAATAAATCTCCACCGAAGGATGAAGAGGAAGATGACAAAGCCAAGTGAAGATTTTTTCATTCAACTTATTTAATAATTAATTTAACACATTATATTTTAATTGTCATACAACTGAACACATTATATTGTTTCTTGGAATAGTGTTTTGCAACAGTGGGAATTGAAATTTTGTTTTTGAAGTAGTTCATATTAATTGTTGTTTTTATTTACTACAACGTGAGAATGTTCAAATGAAATTAATATAATGCATTTTAATATTGCACATGGTTATATTATCAAAATTAAAAGTGAAACAATGAAGTAACATCTCAGTACACGCAAGTCGTTCATGAGAATATGTTTTTTAAGAAATACAATAAAATTTGTAAATATTATGAGTTTCAAGAATATTGATACTTTTCCACATCCGACCATAATTGAATCCGATAGGCAACCGCATCAGAGTTTTTCTCAAAATCCGCCAAATCTTCACCACAGTTTATAAAATAAAACCATCGTAATCCGTATTTGTGTACCGTGCAAGTATATAGTACCAAATCGTTTCGTTTTTATTTTCTCGTCTAACTCTACAAACATGGAACTGTGAATATTTTAGAAAAATAGAATGCTAATAAATATCTAGATATGTAATCTCATTAAACCAGACAAAAGTGACGTACAGTATACACAATACACTTCAAGAATTAATTCAAACATGATTAAACCAAAAAGACTCTAAACCAAATCATACCGCCGGAAAAAATGAATCAAGCAACTATTTCTTTTTCTACTCCAAACCGTCCAGGTGTCGCTCTCCTCCGTTCAGCCCCGACTGCGTTATATCTGTACTGATATTGATTTGGCGAAGGCCGTGAAGCGCTAGAAACGGCATGTTTAGTGGAAGAACGGTCATGGATAACATTAAGCCGTTGGATGCGTTCGAGGACTTCGACTACTTCTCTCATGTGGGGTCGGTTTTTTGGGTCTGGTGCGATACAAGATAGTGTGATGCTTGCCATTTCAGTCGCGACTTTGGTGGTGTATTGACCTTTAATTCCTTTGTCCATCATTAGTTTCACTCTGTGTTTGCTTGAGAGTTCTGGTCCTAACCAGTCGACTAGACTTTCTTGTCCCCTAGGCCGTTTTGTGTTGTGCGCCTTTAGTCCGGTCATTACTTCTAGTAAAACCACACCAAAGGCGTACACGTCACTCTTAACGTATAAATGGCCTGATGATGAAGAGTAAAATACGATTTGTTTATTATTTGATCCCAAGTCACTATTCAACTAGTGTACTAGCTATCTAGTTACTCACAAAAAGGAGCATATTGAAGATGGCGAGTTCGAATACTAGCATTGGAGAAGAGACTAATCTTAACATTTTTTGGTCCCCAATCGATGAGAATATAGACGTAAGGTCCATATTTCTTATTAAAAAAAAAAGACTACGGTTTATGTTTTTCTATATGTACCTGTTGCCATATATTCAGGAGCAGCGTAACCATTTGTGCCCATGATCCTAGTCGTAACGTGTGACTTCTCGTCTGCTGGTCCTAGCTTTGCTAATCCGAAATCTGAAATCTTTGCGTCATAGTTCTACGCCCATATATGTATCAAACAAATCTCATTAGCAAAAATGAGAAAGATTAAAGATTCGTCTAATTATGGCGAGTATTAAATTGGACTAACCGAATCGAGAAGTATATTGGAAGCTTTGAAGTCTCTATAGATGACTTCTCTTTGTAAGCCGTGTAGAAACGCAAGGCCACGAGCTGCACCGATCACAATCTTGATCCTTAAGTCCCAAGGAAAAGGCTCGTTTCCTGAATAATCATGCAAAGTAAATCAAAGTTTTTCTCTGATGAATACTTTGTTGTAACGATAAAACAGTGTTTTGTGGGTTTCAGAGATCTTAATTACGTCGAAAAAGATGACTCTCGAGACTTCCTTTGGGCATAAACTCGTAGACAAGCAAAAGTTCTTTGTCTTCTCGACAGTATCCTAATAACTTCACCAGATTTGGGTGTGAAAGCATTCCCAAGAAGTTAACTTCAGACTGTCCAAAAACAATCAAAGCCACAAATCTCAAATTTAGCTTTTTCTTTTAGTTTAGCGTATACTGTATAACTTGAAAATTAGTTCCGCTAATTAAGACATACAATAAACTTAACTACTTAATGGATAATACTTTGACTAGCTAATAACATGTAACAACGTGTCCCCAAGTTAAAGTCCGGTAACAACGGAAAGTTCTTAGCTATACACCGAATTTGCTAGCAGATAATGGAAATGGAAAAAAACGAGGTAATCGATTTTAAACAATTATAATATGATTCGTAATGGGTAATTATCAAAAGTTTCTTTTCCTAAATATAAAACTATGATCATAGGACAAGACATCATTTATTTAATATAAACAGTTTTTTGTTAAATATCCTGCAAGAGTGCAAGAGAAAGTCAAAGTCGTTTCTTGATTGGAATAGTCAACTCTTGTTCATCTTGATCGGAAGAATTACGTAATAATTGGGATAGTTTTGCCGTCAAAGAAGAAATCAAAATCAGCAAAATAGTTATGTAAAAATTAGAGAATAAGATCTTACTCGCCACTCTGCGAATCCTTGAACACTCTCGGAATTCAATCTCTTGATGGCTACGGTCGTACCGGAACCAGCTTTGGAAGGAGCAAAAGTCTTGGCATCGACCCAACCTCTGTAAACTTTCCCGAATCCTCCTTGACCCAACATCGAATCCGATTTGAAATTCTTAGTCGCTGTCTTTAGATCCAGAAAGCTGTACTCTATGAGATTCGGCGATTGCAGTAGTTGACCGGAATCACTGATAATTCGACCGGAACTCTCGCTCGCCGCTTCGGAGAATTGGCTCTGTCTTCCGACGCTGCTGTTTGTTGTAGCGCCGGTGGTATTCGTTGACGACAAGAACTCTGTTCCATTGCTGTGGCTGTTCGTTGTGGCTGCTCAAGAGAGTGAAGATCTTTTAGGTTTTTGAGGAAGATCTGGTAAGAACCCAGAGAGAAAAACAAAAACTTGCAGAAGAATTAAATGGATTTGGAGTCAAAAGAGTAAGACGAAAATCTGTGGGAACTTAGAGATTACCATGACTATGGAGACCTGTTTTGGAAGGAGAGGAAGAGGAAAGATATGAAATACACTGACCCATATCATGAGCCTCCTCTGTCTTCTTCTTCTTCTTCTTCTTCTTCTTCTTCTCTTTCTTGTTTTAGACAAGAGCAAGTGTTTATGATCAAGTAGTTTATTTGAGCTTTTAATGCTTGAGTCTGGAAATTTGGGGTTGTTAAGGGGAAACCGAAGAAGGGTTTAATTCTTCTTTCTCAATTTCACAAGAGAGAGAGGGAGGTCGAGGAACCCACCATTCTCGATTTTACAATTTCCATTTTTTGGTCTACCTTGTCATTTTTTATGCATTTCTTTTTGAGTAGCCACCAATTAAAAGAAATTTATAATATAGACGAAAGCGACAAGAAGATTCACCCCAAAAATAAAAAAAAACCTAGCCAAATCTTTTTCTATCTATGGTAAAAATAGATACTTTGTAAATCTAGTAATTGTTTGTTGTTTTATTTCACATGTTTAGAATCATGTCCACATCTTGGTGATAATTAGATTATCTTGTCAAAAAGTATGAAACGAAATCTATTTAAGAAAATCAGGTAACCAATTTGACACACAAAAAAAAAAAAAAAAAAACCTCAGGTAACCAAAAAAGCTTAGATATTAGCCTATAACCTTGCTCGATTGAAGACTGTAAAATTAACTAATCTAGTCCTGGGAATTCATGACGTTAAATTCTCTTCTCTTTGGATGACCTCTTCCTAATATGCCAATTGAGACACCGACATTGTGACCAAAAACTATTTGGAGTTATATACTTATATTAGATATGATATCTACTTTTCATATATATTTACTTTAGAAAATATTTTTAATATTAAATCAAATGGCATATCCTTTTTATTTCATATATATCAATAGTCTGATAAAAATTTTAACCTAGTATTAAACTATCAATCAAATAATAGTATTTTGTAATAATTTTTGCAATATTACTAAATTCTATGTTTTAACAACTTCTTAAACTATCAAAACTTTAATCTAGTGAGAGAAAATTCCTACACTGTGTCATAATATACAATTTAAAGTTATTTGTAAAAGAAATCTTATATGGAAAAAACCTCTTAATCAGAAATAAAAATAACTCTTTTTTCAAAAAAAAAATTTAAGAATAGTTGGTTGATTGTTCACTTTTTAAATTTAATGTTTTTTCAAACGATTACATTATGTTGACCAAGAACATGAAATTTTATAACCCGGAGTCAAGATTTCGTTATTGTAGATATTGACATATAGAAAATAAAATATATTTTATTATTGTATACAGAGATGTGAAAATAAGTCTTTTGCTTGTGCCAGCAAAATGCTGAAAAGTCATCCTCTGAGTCACACAGGCACAGCTTGGACATTTGTGTCTTCATGGATTTTTTTTTTTAAATGTCTTATGAAATTTTCTCATTCATTTCCACAACTCTGTCTCTGAAAATCATTCGATTTCTACTCTAAAGTTGTTTCAGAATTAGAAACATCAAATTCCCCAATAAGAAAAGAATATAAAATTATCATGCAACGTGAGTAGGTGAAGTTATTTTTGTTAGTATTTTTCAATTTATTAACTTTAGAAAAACTAGAAACAATTACTCCGAACAAAATAAATATCAAAAACATTGAAAAGGACTTCAAAATGACAAAATGATAGTCGACCACGTACAAAATGGAAGATTAGACGGAAAACGAAATTTCAGTCGACATATTCAGATACGGTGAATTAAATAAAAAAACATATTTTCATTTTCGTCATTATTGACGTGGGAACACTCACAGACACATAGTCACATACACACTTGTAGTCTCTCAAGTTTCGAACCTCTTTGTACGGTACACGTTAATTGATGGTCTTTCTTATGTGGACAGAGTCGTCGTAGATTTTCAAAACACGAGCTAACAAAAGGGACCACTCAAGAACACGTATAACTAAATTGCCTTAATTAAACAAAATTGGTCATCGCACTTTTGAAAGTTTAGTTTGAGTCTTGACTATGTGTTATTTTGGATCAGTTCAGAAACCAAGATTTGGGTTTGGTTTTTCAGCACGTTTTTATTTTAAGAAATTCGATCATTCTACCTAATTGCACTTTCCTTGCCTTCTTGGAATTTCTTACACCCAAAAAATCTTCAAACAAGCATGGAAGCTGTTAGACTTGTAACACTTCACAGAAACGCTAACCAACTAACTAACTAACTAACTAACATGCTCGATGTTTCTTTTAAAATACCTAAATTCCTTAAGTGGAAGACGAACATACAAGAGATTCTTGAGTCTTCTTGGCTCTGGAAGCTCTGTGTCTTTTCTTGAAGTTGTCTTGTCTGAATCTTTTTGTTTCTATCTGCATCTCCATGAATGGTCTCTTCACTATATTTCTCTTCTCTGTCTCCAGTTTCTTCTGTCTCTTAGCTACCGCCATCGCTGCTGCTTCGTTTTTCTCCTGCTGCTTCTCTACTTCCCTCTAAGCAATACAAAACATAGCAATGCTTGATTTAGTGAATTGATGTATTAGATTGATGAAGAGAAAAAGAAGACCTGAAGATCGTGGATGAGACTGTCGAGAGATTTGATCTTCCTATGAGGCCACCGAGGAATCCCAAACTCTCTGCATTTCTTTTTCAAAACCGTGAGACCGACATTGAGGTTCCGAGAAGCTTCCACGATAGTAAGACCAAAGTATTTTGAAAGATCTTCTAAGGAAAGGTCAGCAACATGTTTCGATGGTGTCCTCTTTTTTTTCTTCAACATCTCAGTCTTAGCATCTGTATTTTTACGATAACCAGAGATTATTAATCACCAAATGCGTAAAACTGGGAGTTATAACTTATCCGGAAGGCAACTCTATTGACATTTTCAAGAAAGAGGTACCTGATTCCAAATATTCAGTTTTGTCGTTTTCAGATTCCTCAGATTCGGTTTCTGAATCAGGAAGGCAGTTAAGATCTTGTTTGAGGACGAGCTTTTGCGGTTTATTGTGCTGATCAAATTCACTGTATCCTACTCTACTGCATTGTTCCTGGTCAGAAAGCTCTGATGGTTTCTTCGGTTTTAACTCGGAGATGAACTTGAGGTCATTGGCTAAATTAGGGATGTCCTCCAGCTTAGGGTTTCTGTCAATAAAAAGAGCAAAAACATGTTTGGTTTCTAAAAATGCACACAACTCAAGAACACTACATTGTGTTAATGTTACAAGCCTATTTGTTTACAGTCAGGGAATGACTCTTTGTAAGTAAATCGGGAGATCAAACTGATTCACAAGTTTTGGTCTACTCACTAATAATGAACCAGAGAATAATAAAAAGACCTGTGGAAGTGATTAAAGGTGAAGAAAGTAATATGTAAAAGTTAAAAGTATGGAACTTATGTGATGTTATTTGTGGCAAGTATAGTACTAAGAAGAACAAGTTTAATGTGATAAACACACGATAAATCACACATCCTAATGATGCCTCCAACTCTGTTATAATTATCAAATAATTCATTCACGTTATATATTCAATTGCTATTTTTTGCAATTGTTGTCAAGTGGATATGCGATGTTTTCTCTATTTGACAAACTTGGAATCAGTAAGACAGAAACACTGTAATTGATATGAAATATTAATTTTCAATTCGATTCAAGTTACCTGATTCTAAAAAAAAAAAAAAAAAAAAAATCTGTGATGTGATTAATATCACAGCTCCAAAATTAAAAATTAAAACGTTTCCGAATAAATGTCAAAACTGCGTTACCTTGAAAGACAGAGAACAGTAGGAAACCGAGGAAGAGAGTGATTAAACCGGAACACGAAGATACATCTCCACGTGCCAAAAACCGACCCCTCCGAGATCTCCGGCCGCCGGAAACTTTCCGAATGAAAGAGAGGCTTCGCTTTCTTCTCCACATAACGGCTTTTCCTCTCGAACAAGAACTCTCTCTCAATCTCGACCGATCCATACACATGCAAACTCCTCATCATCTCTGCATTAAGCCCCCCCCACACACACACACACAAAAAAAAAAAAAAAACCATTTTTCAAACCGACCCGACTCAAATCCGACTATAGTATTGACTTACCTTTACGGATGACGCTCTGGAAAACAGCGAGTGAGGTTAAGGAATGTGCCATGTCCGAAGAAGACGAAGAGTCGCAAAACCCGAAGATTTTAACATAAAACTTTAATACCCTGACCTTTTTCTTTTTTTAGTGTAAAAATCTGCAGAAGAATCCAAGGCTTTTTTGTAATTGAAGCGTTTGTCATCAAGTGAAAAAGGCTAAAAGAAAAGAAAAGTTGGTAAGAAAAAACCCTTGGTCCACCCCTGAAATTACCAGTAAAGACACTGAAATAAGTTATATACGTTCTTGTCCTTGCTTACACAGAATATTCGCGAGCGCACGTGTAAGCTTACGGGGCCGCCGAGGGTATTTATGTAAAAGAAGCGGGTCACACCGAACCGAGCCCATTTATTAGCGAAACACTCGCACGCGCGACGCAAAAAGTAGCAACCGAATTTTATTTTAATTTAGTTTTAATAGAAGAGGAAAGAATAGAATGATTCTACAAAGTACAAAGGTTCGAAATTGGTAAATGAATCAGAGAAATATTAGGCGTAAGAGTATATTTCCAATTTGGTCAATTATGATATATACGACTATGATTTCATTTTCTCTTCTTCTTTTTTTCAATTCTAAAGTCATGGGCTGAGTTTTGACAAAAAAAAAAAAAAAGTCATGGGCTGAGTTTTTCATTTCTAAAGTCATGGGCTCACTGAAACTGTCAACAGTTAGCACGCTTTACTGATATATCTTGATAAATATCTTGATAAAAAATGTTAAAGCCAATTCTTTTTTTTTTCGGCAGTTAAAGCCAATTCACTTTTTATTCAATTCACAGTTAAGATTTCAAAAGCTAAATTGAATTACTGCAACGAAATTTCTCTATTTACTTTTTATGAACTCTATCAAAATCAAATCTTAAGATATTAGGCAACATGATTCAAATTGCAAAATCAAAATCAGAACGGTGTGAAAAAATAGGCTGGCAGCTAGTAAATTAAAAACTAGAGTTATGAATGGTGACCAAATCAACATCCAAACTCCCCTCATTTTAATATTAAGGTTTGGGAAACTCGATTGGATAGTGACATGAAGCGATCATCTTCTAATTATAATCTTATTTTTTTGGAAAACTTGATTTGATAAGTGATATGAAGACGATGACCCCTAATTTTTAGTCTTAAATTTTTGGAAACGAAGTTTATTATATCATGGGATATCAATAGTTGGTCCAGTTTGACCAAATATTTTAACTAGAATAGTCAAAAGTATGAATTGTCAAAAGATAACTATATTAAGAAAAGGGCAAAAAAGCTTGGCAAGCAAGATAAAGAGCTCATTTCCTAGAAGCGTGCCCAAGAATATTCGACGATGAATTTTGGTCTTATAAATACATAAACTTCTCATGATTACCTGAAATTAAACATCATCCAACGTATATATAGACTCCACACACGCTTCTTTAAAACTCCGATCATCATGTCGTCTCTCTTTGCGTCCTTCTTTGGTTGCTTTGTTCCGAAATCCGGCTCGCGGATTACCTCAACTGACGAGAGTAACATGAAAGTATCGTCCTTGAAGAAACCAAAAAGCAAATCCGAATCTCCGAGAGCTCCGATCATCATGTCTTATTTTCCCGTAGGTTCGAATCTTTCGCGTCTGTAAGTGCCAAATACAAGAGAAGAGAAGAGAAGATGAAGTGTTGGGATGTTGACATGTTGTAATGCGAAGGCTTTATTCTTTTTTTTTTTTTTTTTTTTTTTTTTTTGGCTCACAAAAAAAAAAAAATCTTTTGTCCCTCTTTGTTTGTTTGATTATGTACAAATAGACCATTTAGACTGATAGTACTGTATATATATACACCGAAAATAAATAAATAAAAGATTGATGTCTATATACATGTGTGTGTATACAAATATGGAGGTTCCTTAAGTAACACTACGACTATCACTTGTAGAAACTAATTGTGCCTTGCATTTTGTAATCTTATAAATCTCTTTTTCAATTATTCGGCACGAAGTACCTGAAAGCTTGTATTTTTTGTCGATTAAAAGTTCTGATAAGACCAGCATGTGATGTACACCAAGCTCGAGCCAAAATACTGTGCTCGATGGCTGCAAACATATATATATAAGCTGCTCACTATAATTCTTTGGGAAATAACTAGTCTTCGTTCGCTTCTAGTAGAATTAGTCTTAGCTAGCTCTGGAGTCGCGAAAGAATATTACTCCCTCTGTTCCTAAAAGATTGATGTTCTAGACGTTTTCACACATATTAAGATATAATGACATTTTAATTTTTAATTAGTTTTAAATTGTTTTATAAATGGAAAAAGAAAATTTAGACAATTACTTACTATGACATGTGGCAAAAAACATAAAACAAAACAATCATTTCACTTTTTTAATCTAGAAAATCA
The DNA here is from genome assembly GCA_011420285.2 of Erysimum cheiranthoides. Classification (NCBI taxonomy): domain Eukaryota; kingdom Viridiplantae; phylum Streptophyta; class Magnoliopsida; order Brassicales; family Brassicaceae; genus Erysimum; species Erysimum cheiranthoides. Next base: position 20,576,800 of record CM022177.2, on the reverse strand, counting down.
ATCTTTTAGGAACAAATTTAAAACTCAAAACATCAATTTATTAGGAACAGAGGGAGTATATACTGTAATATCGTCGTTTTAATACTTCATACTTGAGGTAATGTGATCAGTCATCATTCGTTCAGGCATTGATGTCAAGAAGGTTTGGGCTTTAAGGTCTTGCTGGGTCATAGCCGCAATAATATAAGCCCATGAAGACAAGTAGACAGAAGAAGACAAGTGTTGTAAAAGTGGAAGTTATCTTTCTTTCTCACGTGGTCTAAAAAAAAAAAAAGAAGGATGAGAAGGCAAAGTGTCGAAGAAGACTTTTTAGAAAGCAGAAAAAGCAGAGAGTGTGTTCAAAACTCGGAAACCCTAAGAAGTGAATAATGGGTGCTGTATCGATGGAGTCGCTTCCTCTAGGTTTCAGATTCAGACCTACCGATGAAGAGCTAGTCAATCACTACCTCCGTCTGAAGATCAACGGACGTCACTCCGATGTCCGAGTCATCCCTGACGTCGATGTCTGCAAATGGGAACCTTGGGATCTTCCTGGTTCGTCTCTTTTTATCTGATAATTTGATTCCTTTTTTTCTCAGATTCTGATTACCCATTCAAAGATTCCAACTTTTTTTTTTTTTTTTTTTGAACACAAATCTGATGGTGGCAGCGCTCTCGGTGATTAAGACGGAAGATCCAGAGTGGTTCTTTTTCTGCCCTCGTGATCGGAAATACCCCAACGGTCATCGCTCTAACAGAGCCACTGACTCAGGCTATTGGAAAGCCACTGGTAAAGATCGAAGCATCAAGTCCAAGAAGACTTTAATTGGTATGAAGAAGACTCTCGTCTTCTACCGCGGACGAGCTCCTAAAGGTGAGCGTACCAATTGGATTATGCACGAGTATCGTCCCACTAATAAGGATCTTGACGGCACTTCCCCTGGCCAAACCCCTTACGTTCTTTGTCGCCTCTTCCACAAGCTTGATGATCGGATTAATGGTGTCAAGTCCGATATTGAACCATCTCCTACCACCTGCAACAAATACTCACCCGATGAAACATCCTCTGATCTTGTCCAAGAAACACCTATCTCTGATGCTGCTGTGGAGAAGCCATCAGATTATTCAGGTGGATGTGGCTATGCTCATAGTAATACTGCAGATGGGACAGTGATTGAGGTATGAAACTCTTTAATAATTTGGGGTTGAACTATAGGCGTTTTGAGCGACTTGATGACCCATTTCTGAGTTTGTTGTTCATAGGCACGTGAAGAGAACCCATGGTTATCTTGCGACCTTGAAGATCTAAAGGCACCACTGCGTATGGATTCTACATATGCTGGTGATTTCAGTTATGATGAGATTGGATTCCATTTTCAAGATGGCACCAGCGAACCAGATGTATCACTAACGGAATTGTTGGAGGAGGTGTTCAATAACCCTGATGACTTCTCTTGCGAGGAATCAACCAGCCGAGAGAACCCAGTCGCACCAAATGGGATATTTTCATCTGGTAAAATGATGCAATCTGCAGCACCAGATGATGTTTTCTTCAATGACTTTATCTCTTACAATGATACAGATGCCGAGATGGTGCAATTGCAGGTGAGCACAAAGAAACATAATTTGACAGCTATCTTTACAATCACTCTGACATTATCTATCATGAGATAATTAAAATGACAATTTTCATCGATTGTTTGATCAGTATGGTACAGATGGTGGAGCTTCTGGATTGCCAAGGAGGGACGCTGTATCCGCTTACCCTGCCACTAATTCATACTATAGTGATTTGGTTCATCCAGAGCAGATGATCAATCATGACACCGAGAACAATCTCACAGAGGGGAGGGGAATAAAGATCCGGGCTCGACAGCCTCAGAACCGGCCGAGTTCAGGATTGATAAACCAGGGCATTGCTCCAAGGAGAATCCGTCTGCAGGTGCAGTCTCGCTCTGTGCCGCCTGATGAAAATAATCAATCTGAAGTAAAACAGCTGGAGGAGGTGAATGAAGGACACACTGTTATTCCCGAGGTACAAGAGTAATAATTTCAAAGGTTGTGTGTCTGAGACTTACATAAAGATGCATCTTATTTATTTGCCATTGATGGGATGTGCAGGCAAAAGAAGTTGCAGCTAAATACTCAGAGAAGAGTGATTCTTTGGTTAAACCTCAAATAAAGCTCAGGGCGAGGGGAACTATAGGCCAAGTAAAAGCAGGCAGAGTTACAGAGACCGAGGTAAGAAGGAGTGAACTTCTTGTTTAGAGATGAATGAAGAAAGAGCATAGTAAGCTCTACTAAATATAGAAGTAGAAAAAGGAAAAAGGATGCAATAGAGCATGTTGAGCTAGTAATGATAAAACAAACTGTGTAGTATCTTTGTCTAAAGCTAAAGCTGTGGTACAGGTGCAGAGCATAAAGAAAAGAGGAAAGAAGCGATGGATGCTGGTTGCAACGGTAATGGTGGCAGTGATGGCGGGGGTAGGGGTTGGTATGTGGAGGAGACTGGTGGGTTAATGACACATGAGACAGACAGAGGTATAGAGGATCAAGTGTCGTTTAATATGTAATTAGGATGATGTTATGAAAGCATGTTTGTGTGTACTGTAACCTAAACTTATGTAGGAAAATGTGTGTATTCATAAGCGATTATAGTTAGTGAAATAACAAATTATGTCAAATAAACCGCTTCTTAGGAAGACATAATAAATGGATCTGAACCTGTTTTGTTGATGGCTAGGACAAGGATGGAAAACGGAGTTATGATCCCATTTAAGGGTAAAACCAAACTCGAGTGTGTTTTCATGAGAAAAATTGATATTGCAAATATGTGAAACGAAATTGCTCAAATGATTCAGTGTATGTTTTTACTTTTACAGTGCAGCGAATGCAACATGCCAAGAACAATGAACTGTATGTATTCTTTTTACAGTGCAGCGAATGAAAATGAGACCAGGATTGTCAATGAAGAAATATGATTGAAAAGAACTCATATACAGTAAAATGTTTGAAGAGTAAACAATGCTCAAGATAATCATATATATATTAATATTCGTATTCAATTATTTGGGTTCAATTAGTAACTTCGTTTAAATATAGCTGTTAAGAATTTTTGTGATTGTAGAGAAAACAGTTAAAAATGGGTGGTTAGAAATAGCGGTAGAGAAAATGTGGTCCAATTAAAACAAACGATTAAATTATGTTACGATTGGTAATAAGCGGTTGAATAATAAAAAACTGTTGTAAAAACAACATAAAATAAATTAAAATTTGAACAATAGTTTGAAAAATTATTTCTATGTTTAAAATATATGAATACTATTCCTAAAATTTAAAAAGTATAATAAAAAATTTAACTGTTTTTTTTTTCAAACGAACCGTTTTATTTTTTATATAGTTGGTAACGGTCTATTTTCTCTTTTGCAACCGCTTTTTCAACCATTTTTCCAATCGTTTTTTTATGATTGCTTTAGTGATTAATAATCTTTAAAATGGTTCGTTTACAAATGTGACAATTTGAGATTGGCAATCAAACTCAAATCCGAAGAAAATATGGGATATAGATGTTATTTGGAGTTGAATACATGAATCTTACCAATTGATAATAATATTTAATACAAATCTAAATAGGATGAATGAACGCTGGATAAAAATTGAAAATAATGTAAACAATTGGCGCCAGTTAAGTAAGTAATAATTGAAAATTGAATGGCGCATGATTTCAAAACACAATTAGAGGAGTTAATCTAGACACTGTTGACTATACGGACGGGCAAGATTCGAAGTACCACTTGGCAAATCCCGCCACATCACTCCATTTTTCCGGTATGTATTTTTTTCCTTGTGAAGTTAGTACTATTATTTAAATTAAAGAATTCACAGCGCATCAAAAAGGGGAAAACGCACCCAAAAAAATAACAGAAATCGTCTCTCCTCAAAAACAAAAACCCTAAAACGTTCTCAGGTAAGCTCCCACTCGCCGCCTCTTCCGAGTCAAGTCCGAGTCACTCCTCTCTGATTCTCACTTTTTCCTCTATCGCGCAGATCTCGAGATGAAAGATAATCAAACGGAAGTTGAAGCGACGAGCACTGATGATAGGTATCTTTCTTTTCTTTATCATTGCGCGAATCTCAGATTTCCGAATCGTCTTCTCTCTCTCTGATTTTTTTACGGTTTGTTTTCGATTCTCAGATTGAAAGTCAGAGGTAAGAAAGCTGGAAAGAAAACAAAGGATCCAAACAAGCCTAAGAGACCTCCAAGTGCTTTCTTCGTCTTCCTGTAAATTCTATCTCTTTCTTTTTTTATCCCTAATTTGATTACTGTTTCATGATTAATAATATCTGCTAATTACTTTCCGGTGATTGAAGGGATGATTTCCGACGGGAGTTCAATGAAGCTAACCCTGACAACAAATCCGTAGCTAATGTAAGTATTAATCTTAGAATTTACAATCCCTAAAAAATCGTATTTCAGATATGGATCTTAGTTTGTTGTTTGCAATTAGGTTGGTAGAGCTGCTGGAAAGAAATGGAAATCGATGACTGAAAAAGTGAGTATTTTTGTTGTAATTTTTGTGCTATATGGTTTTGTTCAATATTAGAGATCTGTGTACTCAATTTCTTCAATGAAACAGGATAAAGAGCCTTTTGTAGCAAAAGCAAACAGCAAAAAGACTGAATATGCCGTGACTATGCAACAGTATAACATGGAACTGGTAATCCAAATTTTACTACTTTTTGTTTTTTTGTTTTTTTCTTCTTTTGACAAATAATCTTATGTTTCTTTTTTTGGGTCAGGCTAATGGAACCAAGACAACTGGAGATAAGTCTAAGTCTGAAGTCAACGATGAGGAAAATGGAGGAAGTGAAGAGGTTTGGCTTTAATAGTTTTAGAATATCTCCGTTGTTTTTGGCTCTCTTGTTGTTGTTACTTATTTTAGCTGTTTTTGGTTTTACAGGAAGGTGATGATTAGGAAGTTGGATCAGTGATGTGTGTATGAAGTATTTCTCTTGTGTTATGTATTAGCTAGTTTTTAGGAAGATGAATAGTTACATTGTTCCTTTATTTCACTCTTTCTGTTAACTGTGGGATTATTCAGATGTAACTTCAACTTCTTCTCAAGACAACTTTGGTTTTTTAGCTTTGAGCTTCACTTCTACATTTTATGAGATGATATCATGTCTTTTCATGCCAATTTTACTCTTTTGCTCTCCATATGATTGGTGAAAAGTCTAATATACAACTTTTGTAGTGTCTCTGGCTTTCTCTCAAGGAATATTGCTTTTGGTCTTATGCTGTTCTTGTCTGATGTTTGTTGTTGTATTTTGTCATTTTGTGGGATCTTGTTCCTACTCGAAGCATTCAATGTTATTGTTATCACCTAGGGTGAATTGCAACAATTCGAGAACTTTGACACAGCCTGTAAAGACACGCAGATTGAGATTGGAATTGAGACTACTTCTCTATTTTCAAGTCCTGACTGTTAAATTATTTCGGTTTATCCAAAAGAAATTGAAAATCTCTCACAGGTGTAGTATGACTTTAAAGAAGCTATTTACAGTATTGTTCAGCAATATTATCAAACAAAATGAATGGTATTTTTTCACATTCGGACTTCTTTAAGATATAGTTTAAAATAAAAATTAATGGAGCAAGAAAAAACATTGCTAAGATTTTGAGCTCTGTTTATTGAACTCAACAGCATTCAACAATTCCTTTGCCGTAGAGGAGAAAGACTTAGCAGTATCTTCCATTTCCGTTGTCCTCAAGCTAATTCCCTGCATAGATACAAACGGATTCTAAGTCTCGAACTGAATCAATCAAACATAAAAGGTTAAATATGAAAAGCCATGAATCAAGTAAACTACCTGTAACTTTTTCAGGTTATCTTGAAGTTTGCTCTGAGCCATTTTGGCAGCTCCCATTTCCTGCAAACACACATGATGAAATCAACGAGCCCGAAGTACAAACTTGTATAACGCTGATAGAAGCTTACCTCGGACGAGGCAAACCCGTATTTCTTCTTGATCTGATCGACTGTGGCGCCGCTTTTTTCCTCATGTTTCTCTTCATTGGTTACAACGCTCTTCTCATTCTTAGCCGTCATCTGCTTCAGCTTACCTTTGAAGTTGCTAAACTTATTGGCCATCTTCTGCTTACTAAGCCCTGACAATATCCCTTGTTCTTTAGGCTTCTCTTGTTGTTGATGATGATGATGATCGTCAATGTCAATGTCATCTTCAAACGTCAAAAAGAAAAAGATCAAGAACATATGCCAAACTTATCTTGCATCAGTAAGGACATCAAAATTGGACCATACCTATGTCCAACTCTTCTTCGTCGTCAACTCTAATAACTGTATTGTTCTCTCGACTGATCTCCACATTGTTGTTCCAGGGAAAATTAGCTGTAGAAAAGATTTTAGACAGTTCCTCAACGGTTTCCTTGGTGTTTTCTGGTTCTGTATCAGTTGTGCGCTTCGATTTAGTCTTGAAGACAGAACCAAACATACCCTGCAACATACAAGATAAGATGAATTAGTACTCATACTTGTGTTTGTGTGTAACAGGAAGCAATAAAGCCAATGTTCCACCTTCTTTTCCTTTGGAGATGATGATGTGATGATTCCTTCGTGACAAACCCCGTTATCTTTCTTATAAACTCGGCTCAAGGACTCCACAAGCCTGGAACAAAAGTCTCAGTTTCAGACTATTCATCTATATGCTAATCAAAGGCGCATCAAGTATATCAAACTTCTACCTAAATGTGTCCTTTTGAGGTAAAACTGAACTGACAATAAGTTCATCATCTCCATTCACCTGCAAGGAGGAAAGATGATGATCATCACAAATTCCAGCTCAAGTACTTAATACTTGCAGAGTGTGTGTTCTGAAGGTTACCATGACTAGATCTCCATCCCAAGAAGCAGATATGGTAATTTCTGGTAACGAGTTTGGTTTTGGTGAAGAATATGTGAAGCCTCTAATGGACGTTTGTTTTAGCAGGGAAAGCTCTGGCAATGACCTGGCAAGTCAAAGCATTTAGAGAAAGTTTTTGCTAATATGAAGATAGAAGAAAAGGGCAGATGTGTTTCACTTTCACCTTATCTCCATCGTTCCGTCAGAGAAAACAAGTGTAAGACCAACACCAGAGGTTCCATAGAAAGTAGAAGCTGAGCAAATGGATAAAGAACTGAACTTTTTCTTGTGGAGGATCTTCTTCACTCCCTGGACAACATGAGCCAAGGAGTAGATATATATAGCTTTCTCAGAACAAAGCAAAACCGAAGGCTGCCTTATCGAAATCTCCTCAACTGTGCTCTCTCTGTTCATATCAAATCCATTTCCTGAAGAATCTTGTTTTCCATCTGCAAATGAAAATGAGAAGAATCGTTGAGATCTTGATATTTTTGTTTTAAACTTAAAACAAAGAAAAGGACCTACCTAGGATCTGCATAAATAGAGCCTTGAATGGTTTTTTAGGTTTAATCATGTTGGTTCCAATCATATTTCCTGTGTCGCTGTCCACAGCAAAAACCGAGGAGTCTCTCATAGCAACCACTAATACGTTCTTCTCGAAGCCTTGCACACTGCAACTCTCAAATTGCAAAGAGATGATCCCTGGACATATATCACTTGCAATGTGTTTTGTGTATGATATAGTTGCTTCCTCAATGTCAACCAGAGAGACCTGTAAGTTGACCAGTAGTAACATATCAAACACTGTACAACGAGCTAATCCTATAAGGAAGCAGAAGAGGCACAAGCTTAATTACATGTCCTTGATCTGATCCAATTGCCAGATGTTTAGAGTTTTGGCTTTTCTGAATACAGGCTATGGAACCAGTAAGCTTCAAGTACTTAACACTTTGCACAATATGGCTATTCCCTTTCTTTGAGCTTCCTAAAAAACAAAAGAATATCAACTTATGAAGACACTTGATGTCTATATGGTAGTAAAACCAACTTCTATATGTTCTAACATACCTTGGAAAGGGATAAAACTGTTTTCTGTTAGGTATGGCTCAGGTTTGAACCTATAAAGGCGAACCTGCACAGGTTAGAACTCATCATAAGCCTCTGTGTTAGTGAAATTCCACAGTGTATTTTGGGAAAGATGCTTTTTACCATTCCGTTATTATCACCAGAAACAAGAAGCCTTGAGTTGCTGTCGTAATGCAAAGCTGTCAATGCCGCAGTTCCACGTGAAGATATATCTTGATCATTCTGTTAGAAACACACAACAAAGGCAAGATACTATTGAGAAGATCTACGTTTGCTAAAAAAAACAAAAGAGTCAGGGAACTTTACCTGTTCTTTCAGGAACAAGACCGGAATGAGAAAAGGACAGGTCATGTCCCATACACCAATGGTTCCATCACTGTGCCCTGTGATGTAAACATTCTTAACCTTTGTGAAACCAGGAAAATGTGCCGGACGGGAACCTTCCTTTGGAACTGGCTGAAAAGGAAGAAAAGGCGCAGCATCTTTCGCCAGCTGAGCATAATCCTGCACAAGCCGAAAGATGTTCATTTCATTCTAAACTTGGTGGATTAATCTCACAATTTAGATTTACCTCATCTGAGAGATTCAGTAAATGTGAAGGATTTGTGAGGAATTTTCCAACTGTGATGCTGCTAGAATCTGAAAATGGCAGCTTGACCACAGTTTCCTTTGGCAGAGAAGGAGGTGATTTGGATTGAGATTGAATCAGATACTTCTCGATCATATAATCATCGTAAGCATACACACGTCCAGACTTTCCAAGAACCAACAGATAATCCTGTTTATGCTTGCTCTGTTCATTAACATCAGCTATGATCATCTCCATATCAGCACAAGGCTCAGACACATGGAGCCCCAGCTTAATCATCCGAGTTTCAGTTTGCTCATTCAGTAAAACAACCTGCAACAAGTTTGAGGATGATCCAATGACATAAACCCGGCTTGCTTTCCCTTCTGCATAGACCCATTTCAGAGATGCTATCGCTATCTTCTCGGATTTGTATCCGAGGTTAAGCTTGCAAATCATAGCAGAACTCTCTGGCGAGGTTTCGAGTTTTGAAGGAATGCTCCAAATTAGTATATCTCCATTACTATAACCAACTGAAACTCTGCTTCCTGAAGGGCAAACCCAGCAAGCACAAGTCGCTTTCTTCGCGTCCTGGTTTACCATCCCGTGTCCTCCTGTTTTCATGACCGGTTTGCTTTCTTTGATGTCCCATAACGCTATAAACCCGCTACTAAATACCAGTAGAATCCTGCAAATGTAGCAAGTTTTAAATGACTAAAAAACTGGCTTTGCTCTATTGCTCTTCACCACAAACGATTGTATTTGATATGTTACCTCTTGCTTTCAGCTGTTGACTGTGGTAGAATGCTCACAACTGAAGTATCACCAGAAGCTTCAACGGGAGAGCCTACGCAACAACAAGATATTTCAAGAGGCGACTCGATCTGATTCAAAACAAAAGTCTTTTTTATTTGCTACTTGGTTGATTACCATTTGATGCTAGATAAGGTATAGTATAATCCATTTGTATAACTTGATTAGAATCTTGTTCGATCTTCAACACCGATACATTACCAGAAGAATCTCCGACGTAACTGCCAATCCAAATATATACTTCTTTTATAATCAGCAAGTCAAGAAACTAATGCAAAATTGAAACCAAAAGAAGATTGAGAATTGAGGCATACAAGTAAGGTGTATGTTGCATAACCCGGAAAGAAGTGATTTCCCCATTGAAAACATGAACATGAGACAGGAGCTTCTTGTCTAAGTCCCAAACCTGCGTGAATTTAGCTTTCAGAACAATGTTCAAACTCAAATGCTGCTACTACTTGAGTGATTCAAGAAAATGTCTTACCTCAATCTGGTTCTTAGCATTCACATTGAGAAGAATACCTTGGTTTTGAACAAACTGAACAATTCAAAACAATAGAAGAAGAAATGGTTGTCACGCTATCTGATTGAAATAAACAAAACTAGATAAAGACAAGAAAGAGATAATGAAGTGAATACCTCAAGAAACCTGCTTGTAGATGCTTCTTCTGACACTAGTAAAGCCTGAGTCTGATCTTTCCCAAACAATTTGATTCTACCATCCCTGAGAATCAAGAATCAATAATTAATATGAATATACAACAAACAAAATTTGAAAATACCTTTTTTCCTTAAGTCTTACTTGGTGGAAACAGCGAGGATCTTCTGAATTGGATCATAAGCAAACAAGTGAGATCCGGAAGGGATTCCATAATGTAGAGCGACACGTGGCTCAACGTCATTAGCTCTCAGTCCTTCCGATGAACTTCCTGCAGGCTGCAACAATGGAAGCAATGGTAAAGACTTTGCAGATTGTTCTTGGTAGAAATAAACCGGCCGGTTCGGTTAAATGACACTAAATCGGCCGGTTTGAGTTTTATTATGGATAAGTAAAAGTCAAAGATAATTGGTGATTAGAAATATAAATAGACAGAATTTTGGATGTGTATTTAAATTTTAATGCAACTTTTCAAAAATTTAGGACACGAAACATGCGTGGCAACAAAACTCGTCTTACGTCATAATTTCATTTTTTATTTTAATCAACTGAATTAAATATCTGGGCCAACCACGAACCAACACAGCGTCACAGTCACATTCACAAGTAATAAGATCTGTGTAATAATCCGACATAATTCTGTTTAAAAAAAAAAATCCGACAAAATTTAAACAATAAAATCACACTCTATAAGTATACATTAATTTTGTGAAATCTATAAAATAATAAGACCCGGGGAAAAAATCAAATGAATGGATCTCACATCGATTTCAGTAAACTTCAGGATTTCGAAATTTGATATTTTTTGAAAAAAAGAAATCACACAGAGAACCTTTCCACTGAATCTCAGAAGCCAATCGCAGAAGAAGATGAACAGTTTAAGAAGATTTAAAAAAATAAAAAGGAGGGATCGTATGAATTGGATTTGTACCTTCTTCGCTGCTATCTCGACCAACTTCTTCACGAACATCTTTATGGAACCGCGAAGTGGATCGTACGATGAATTAATGCAAAGTTTTCAAAGCGATCAAATGAAAATAGATAAAGATCAAGATAAAAATGGCTCAGAGAGTTTGGGAGATGACCAAAATCCTGGTTCAATTCTTCGGACAGAAGAGGGAGAGAGAGAGAGAGAGGGAGAAACAAGAAGTGAGTGTTGTGAAGTAACGGTTCCTTTGATTTGACGGTTTTTATAAACGGCGACCCAAAAAAATTTAATCGTAGCATATATGGCAACATATCATATTATTATTTCATTTGAAGTCAAAATTCCTAAATATCTGGGAAGTCATTAAGATTAATCATTTCAACACACTTTAGAGTATTTCCAACAAATTTGACCAAACAAAAAAATGATTTCCAACAAATACACACGCATCATTCAATTGTGAATTTTCCTCTAAAATTTGATTTGCTAGTTAATTACATTTTTCGACTAAAATTCAACAATTTTAATTCGTTTTAGCAAGTTTATTATAGTTAGATCTTTTATCACGAATTCCAAACACAAATATTTTTATCACGAGTTCTGATAAAACTCTAACGTTGGATATTCTATTTTCAAAGCATTACTACCACATAAACCTTAATCCATTCGATAGAGTACATGTAGCACAATGGTCCTTGTTAACTCATCCAACCAACACAAGACTTCAAGCTTTTGTTTGTCTCTCTTAGAGTAGAGTGAAAGATCAATTCAAATACGAAAGGAAAAAACATGAAAATTTTAATTTGATATACCAAAAAATGTATTAAAAATTTTCTTAGCATCTTAAACCGATCTATATTTTTGTGTGTGTGTATATCTCTTAACTTTATTTTCTTTAGATATCCCATAGCAATTGTGGGGTGATTAAAATGATTTAACAAAATCGAATCCAATTGGAACCGGTCTAAGAAATTAATATGAAGTTATAGTTGAGCTAAAGTATTCAATTTTACTATTTTAAGTCTAAATAAAATTCCAGTATAAATAAATTTGTTAAAAATATGCTTTTTTCAAAAATATACAATTTGCTAAAAACGTATTAAATGAATATCCAAAGTAAACTCAAGAAATATTGGTTTTAAAAATACTGAGCCTCACTGCCCTCACCAACAAAAAAATAAGAAGGGATTATTGATTCATGAAATTATGGGGTCTCCTTAGTCCTTATGTTTGCACTTTGCACAAAAAAACGGGGTCTCCTTAGACAAGTCAAAACAGTACACCTGGCAAGTCATAATCTCTTATATGGGTCTCTCTAACTGATGTGGGTGATCTGATCTGACCTTGTTACATAATATCACGAGAGACGTCCGATTTTATCTAGATGGACGGTGAGAGATCATGCTGCCTTTTTCTTTTGAGAACTCTGACCACCGACTATTTGGGAAAATTTCCAAAAAATACCCCATTTATTTTAAATTTGGACGTTTAATATCCGAACTTTTTTGGTTGGAAGAAAAATACATCATCTATTTATAGTTGGTCAAATAATTCATCATCTTTGAAATATTGGTAGATTCGAACACCGGACTTAACCGCCGTTAACGGACGTTAAAAATTATTTAACGGTGTTAAATTTTAACCATACGTGTTATATTAAATATATACAATCTGTTTACAATAGTTTACGTATGTATCAGGATGGCCCAGTGCTAGCGTGCGTTTTTTGGTAAACCCCGATCTCGGTTCGAATCTCAGTATTTTTGTTTTTTTTTTTTTTTTCCTTCTCGTCTTCGTCTTCTTCCTCCTCACGAAGATTTTTTTTTTTTTTTTCTGGTCTTCGTCTTCTTCCTTCTCACGGAGATTAGAGTCTCGAGATCTCCGTTTGGTAGTTGAGATTTCAGAAGAGAAACAAGCAAAATTAAAAACAATCTCAGATTTAACAAAATAAAAACAAACGAAATCTAAATCATTCTCAGATTTGACAAAATTGAAAGTCGACTCGAGCAGGAGAATTGATTTGAATACAAAATTGAAGGGGAAACGAACCTGAAAAAGAGATCGAACGATCATTGGTGAGGATTCTGATGTGATTTGAGTGAGATATGAGGAGAGATAGATGAAGAAGACGAAGATCAAAAAAAAAAAAAAAAAACAAAACAAAGAAAGATAAAGTTTGAGTGTCGAACCCGGGTTGGGACATTATAACAGCCACACGCTACCACTGGGCCATGTCGATGTATTCGAAATATATGTAAACATATTGAATATATTTAGTTTGACATGTGTGGTTAAAATTTAACACTGTTAAATAATTTTTAACGGCGGTTAAGTCGGATGTTCGAATCTACCAATATTTTAAAGATGATGTATTATTTGACCAACTATAAATAGACGGTGTATTTTTCTTCCAACCGAAAAAGTTCGGGTATTAAACGTCCAAATTTAAAATAAATGGGGTATTTTTTGGGAATTTTCCCCCGACTATTTGGATAAATAAATGAAAACTAGCTACTAGAAAACATTATTTTTTGCCTTTGATAAACCTAAAATTATATATTTTACAATTATCATATTCTATTGTGATTCTTAGCGTAATAGATTTGTATATCAAAGCAACGATAAAAGTTGGACCCATCCTGAATATTTCATTCCTCGGATACGGTCTCTTTAACTTTGTGGGGATTTTTATTTTCTTGTAGCCGAGTTGTATAACTTATATATTATTAAATTTTCTCAACTTGAGGATCTAATTGGAATTAGTGATTACAGCCATCCTAATAAAAATTAAATTTGATTTTCTCCTTTTTAAGTGAAATTAATTGTGAACATACTTCACTAGAATATGGTTGTCCCATGATCATGAATAAGATAGTGACATGAAAGCATTAGTTTTCCTGATCTTGATCGATAAGAGATTCCATAAATAATTTAACACGATTTTGATAAAGTATAACTTGAGTAACGGTTTCTTTAATGACATTAAAAGATCGAGACACCAAAAACGTGAAAACTTTAACAAATATTCGGTTAGAAGTGTGAAGTTCAATATTTTGATCAAAATCAATACATTGTAACGTCTAGTGACTAAACAAGAGAACAAAAAGTATTATATTTTTAGTGAAACTATAATGATTCCAACAGGCAACAGGTAACAGATCATGACAGATCGTGAAAAAAAAAAAATTTCGTAAGATAAAATGAAGACAGTTTTTCTAATTATATAAGTTAATTATTAAAGGCAGGAGAAATTGTAGAATATCGTCTTTCTGAATGTAAAAAAAAAAAAAGAAACTAAAAAACATATTTGTCGTTTCAAACTTTCTATTTCTAGTTTCCTCTCTAACCTCCGCCGCCGAGACAAAACTCAGATCTAGATCTCTGCTTGCCTCTCCGGCGTCCGGCTCTGGCCGGTGCCGCGAGAGGGCTTCTCCCTTGTTTCTTTCCTTTTCGTTTCCGTCTTGTCCTTTCTGTAGGTGTAGTAGTCGTCTTAATCCCCCTGGTCCGGGCGACGAAACGGAGGGCTTCATCAGCAGAGACGAGTTGGTGCGGTGAAGGACGTCACTGGAAGAGATCTCGGCGCTCCTTTGACTTGGGATTGGCGATGGTTCGAAGCGCCCCGGTGTCAGATCTGGGGAGTCAACCGAGCCTCTCCGCCTCCCTTGTTTCTTCCCGCCAGAGTCCTGAGTCGGTCCGAGCACAGTGGGTGAGACGAATAATAAGGTCTAACGGAGGTTGGGAAAGGCGACGTGATACCGGTAGCCGATATTTGAGACCATCTCAGAGCCGGTTTTCCGACAGCTTCCTCCAATTTTCCGGTGTCATTCCGACCAAGAAGCAAGACAACGAGGCAAACGCGGTGTGTCTCATCCGGAAATGCACTGTACGGTGAAGGTATACTAATCTGCGCCCCATTCCAATCCTAAACGATTAGTATTACGAGATTGCTTAGTATTTCGGAGAAGACTACGGTTTGGTGGTGTGTTTCGCTTATCTGTGTCGGTTCAGTCGGACAGTAGGTCCGTTTTTGGTTTAAGACCGGAACAACGAAAGCCGGAGATACTAAGCCGTTCTGATGACGCGCCTCCGGGTGGTGATGCTATTGGGACATGATTTACACTCCGATCAATAGGGGCTCATAGCATGGATTGTCTTTGTATTTCAGATTGGTTTTAGTCTCTTCCGTGTTTAGTAGTCGTTCTCGTGTCGCTTAGAGTCTTAGTTAGTGGCTTAAGGGAGGATTTCACTCCGGTTTGTGGGGTGTTGTCTATCCCGCTTGTGGTAAAAATGCATTGGCTTTCGATTAGGTAGTATCATATCCCACTGGATCCGCTTAGGGTTACAGGGCGATACTAAATCGATCCAGTGCATGGGGTCCAAATCGATGAGGGGAATGTAATATGGAGAATGTAATGTTCCTTGATTTGGTTATATGGAAATGAGATGTTGAGCCAAAAAAAAAAAAAAAAACTTTCTATTTCTACGACCATCGGTTACGTTATTATTTTATTTAAAAAAAAAAAAAAAAAAACTTTCTACAACAAATGACCGTACCATCAAACTAATGGGCTGGGCCTATTAGGAGATATTAGCCTGGGCCTCGATGAATCATATTAATTACGGGTGCAATAGGTGAGATGAACACGAACACCCAATAAACTTATGTTAATAAATTACATGCCAAACCTCTGATAATGAATACTTATCCAATATAGTTTAAAAATACCAGTTGCAATAATTAGAGAGGGTGATGTCTTCGTTGACAACTGAAAAAAAATAGAGAGAAGATGTCTTCACTTTGAGTTCAAGGTTTTGTTCAAGCATTTTTTTTTTTCTTTTGACAATCGTATTATGATTTTGTAATTAAGATTCTCCGTGTAATACTGCAACAATTGTTAAACTGAAATTAGTATTATTTTTTTATCTCGTCATACAATGATAAAATAAATATATATCTCGGGTTAAAGAGCAAAGATTACAAGAATAGGACTGTAAAATAAATACAGAAAACGATGATAGAGAAGTAAGCAAGCATAAAATATGGGTAGAAAACAAGAGAAGCTATAGGTACACCAAACTCTCCAATCTAAAGGAAGAATCCAAAGAAGCTTGGTGAAAGAGAATCCAATGGGTTATATTGGCTCATCACTAAGTCAGTCAAGTACGAATATATAGACATCTATATGTATGGACAAATTTATATGAAACTATTTTCTTCTATTTTTTTAATTCCCTATAATTTGGTCGACTGGTAATGCCTATATGTAAAATGTCTTGTTCTGGATATTTCCGTTTGTGTGGTCACTATAGTTTCCGGGTGGTTGAATGTTCTCTTCAGATGTACACAAACTTTTTTAAACATTGTGATCCAATCTCGCATTTATTAAAAATCAATATTCTAAACTAAAAGCTTTCATTAAAGATTTCGCTAAATTTTTCTTCAAAAACAATAATTATAATACTAATAAAAATGTGAAATTAATAAATACTACTATTGTAAAATTTCAACTTATCCAAAAATTTATTTAGTTATATTATATAGTTCTTTTTATAAAGGGTTTTAAAAAATTTAAGCCTTTATCAAAAATAGTTTTTCATCTTTTAAAAGATAATCAACATAAATTTCTTTTTTTTTTTCTGTACTTGTTAGTAATTCAAGTATTAAAGTGTTTAAATTTTGCGAAGACTTATTTTATTCACCTATCATTTATATATTCAATGACAGAAAAAAAATGAAATTTATCTATATGTGTATGAATGTGGACTTTTTTTTGACATCTATATACTGTTTGCTCTCAATACTTGACTTGGGGTCGCACATGCAAACCTCATTATTTTCTTCCATAATGTTGGCTGATTGTTGACAGTTAAAAAATCTATATATATAATAGGAGAGTTGTCTCTCCTCTTAGAGTGTCCACATAGGCGACATCTCAGCGTACACGTCATCATATATTTTTAATAGGTATAAAATGTTACTAAAAAGATTCGAACATCTTACCTTATCAATGTAATGAGTGCATTCCAAACCAAATTGCCATTTAGATCGTTTTAATTGATATCAAAATTTAAACTATATATCTTACTTTATAAAAGTTTCACCACAATTTATTTACTAAAAGAAGAAACATTTTAAAAAAATTAATCCACATACTTTTATATTATCATCTTTTGATAAACTAAAATATTTGTTCACAAACAATAACGTGGTTTAATATAAATAAAAAGTAATATAATAAAACACACAAAAATACGTGATAAAAAAATAGGACAAAAATACAAATAAAAGTTAATGAATTAATCAACACAGCACAAAAATATTTAAGATAAAAATATGAATAGAAATTAGATGCATATAGATAATTTTCAAACACATATAATTTATATATGAAAAATAGAAAACATAAAAAAAAAAAGTTATCACGCTAAAAAAACATTAACTTTTTCAAAAGTTATAAAATATTTAGATTAAAAGAAAAAGTTTATATGATAGTAAACTATAGAATTTAGATTACTCGAAATAAGAATATCTATTTTTCAAGAAAAAGTATGTATCAAAAATCAAGATAAAATATATATAAAAAATTGTATAATATATTTAAGGAAAGAATTGTGATTTAAAAGTACAATTATATACAAGATTTCTTCGAACAATAAGGTTAGAGTGCGATATTCCATGGAAAATACAATGTATGAGAATAAGAAGAATTCAAAGATAAAATTTAATATTTAGGAAAAAAAACATTTTATAATAGACAAGAAAAATAAAAAATAAAAATGAAATAGATAAAGAGAAAATAATTTAACATAAGTTTACAATGAATCAACAATCCAATCAATTATTTTAACGAAAAGAACATGAAAAGAGAAAATATCGCGAGATGGACCACTGCATCTTAGAATATGACGAAAAAAATAACACCGAAATAATTTTAAGAGAAATTGATTAAATTCAAAAAAGATGTATGAATATGATATGGTCGAGATTGTTTTCTATTTCCTTGAATTTTTTTAACTAATTGTTTACCACGTGTTATCTAAGAATTCGTTATTTTCTTCAAGAGAAACATTATTTTTAATAAAACCTATGTTATATATCATTTCATAAATAAGTTTATGTCTATATAGATTTATCTTTTAAAATTCACTATATTTATATTTACGGCTTATATTATTAATAGTTTCTAAGTACAATCCCGCGCATCGCGCGGGGTCACAAATCTAGTTTACTTAAACGAAAATATTGTCGGAAAAAAAACGATGAGACTGATTAAAGAAACAGATGTTTCGAAAGATATTGTATTTTGTTCCTAGACTAAGTATATAAGAAACTTCATCCCACAAAAACTTAAAATAGTAGTACCAAAACAATAATAAGAACTAAAATATAAACTGGTACACTAAATCAGCATTTCTTGTATGAGGTACTCCCATCTCTGCTAATTATAATTATCTCTCAAACACTACACTTTTTCAGTTGTAGCAATTATCCAAAGCAATATCACCAATTACCACAATCCAAAGCAATATCATCAATTTAACAAATAATACTGACATTGAGGATAATCATATATATACAACATAAATCATGATAACAAGATAAACGAGTTGTACTACCCTATTGCCGTTATTGCCTGATACACTTTAAATGATACAATACATCTTTTTTTTTTGTAGTGTGTCGTCTATTTGTCGAGATTAAAAAAACAATTCACAACAAGTATACATTTTGACATATTTTATGTGAACCAGTATTAAACAGTAATTACTTGGTAACAGTAGAATTCCAAAATTAATTTGAATTTTTAATATAATTTTTTCTGGCTATATAAATCGTCATAATAGAAAAGAAAATCGAATTCATGATCAAACAACTTTGAATTTATGATCATCCCAAATATGGTCCATCGTATTTTATATACGCAAGGCATTGGCTTGACACTGCAGTTGGACTTAATTAACCATATACGAGGTCCGTTAGTGGTAAACTTGTACGATACTTAACCTACTCAAAACTTTGACATTTAAATATAATTATCAAGTAAGTTCATCTTTTGGTTGACGAAAGTTAATAATGTATTTTTAATGTAAAAAAGGCCACAAGTAAAAGATTTAATTACAAGTTCCGACAAACACTAGACGCCCGACTACAATACGGCATGAGTCATGACCACGTATTCTTTATTTTCATTTTTTTGTCGCCCATGGTCACATTTTATTTTGAACAAAAACGACAAAACTATTTTCAATTATCCTGTTATTCTATAGGGATCAATTTCATTGGGTTTTTTTTTTTTTTTTTTTTCATTCTTTTGTTGCAATTAATGACTCAGATTAGATCGTATTTAAAATCTAAAGTGCCCGTGGAACATGGGCGGCGGACACCGACCACCTACAAATTCTACTGTTTAAACGACACGTGTGAACTATCGCTTCCTATCTTTTTTTATTTGGTCGCCGCTCCTTAACTTATAAGTCCTGACTGGCCCAGCAACTTTTTTTTTTTTTTTTTTTCAAAAAGAAAACTTTGAATTAGATGATAGGGATTGCTAAAGACGGTGAAGGTAATTCTCTATATAGAATAATTGAGAAAAATATAATCTGGAATGTGTCAGAAAAGTTAGATCGCAACCTCAAATTATCAATCAACGGAATGTCAGTTAATCGGTCAGGAAAAAAGAAATTAAAGTGTTATTTATTTTGCCACAAGTACTATCTTTATCGCATATTTAAAAATACTTATACCAATTTGACTATTGACCAAGAATAATAACACGAATTGGACTACAAGCAAAAGGAAAAACTGAAAAGCGAGCTTTTCATAGTAAAGTATAAATTTATATCACAATATGAAGACTCCTGTTGTCGTGAAGTCTTAATTCAAATTCATGTTTTCGAAACCTGAAAAACACAACAAAATGTACAACATCGCATCACCATATGCTTTTGTAAATTTTTTTATATGAGAAATCGAGAGAGCGTGTAATAGCGTTTTTGAGAACTGATAGTAGCTTCAGAGTATGATACAATTTAATATCATACTTCTATTTGGTTATAGATTTCGACCACTGAAATTAAAAAACACCAATCGTCAAGATGCATGTTCAATTGTCCATCTCCACGGTTATCCAAAGAAAATCAGTTAGAGAATGCTAATGAAAATATACAGTATTTGTTTGAGTTTTGTTGACTGTTATTATTAAGATGATAAATTGTATTACAGTTTAAGAAAATAAAATCCCATAATCCGAACTTTCTAGTGAAAAAGAAAGTTTGACATATTAATGAGATCATAATCCATATCGTTATTGTTAAGAATAGACCATCATGTTGCTATAAACAAAACAAGATTATAACTTAAAGAATGGATAAAAGTAATCAAACATTCAGAATATTTACTAATTACAAGAGAAAAATAAAACCATATTTCAGTTTCTTGAAAAATACCAACCAACTACTAAAAACACTAAAAGTTGAAAGCTATTAAATGTTTTATATCAAGACGAACGATTGCATCCAAACGGCATGTTAATTCCAAAAATAAAATAGCAACGGCTAAGTCCAACTATAAATCAAATAACATCTAACTAAGGTAATGTAAATGTTCAGATATGGAAGTAGCCGTTTAACCATAACCATATGTATCTGTATTAGTTATTGCATAAGAAATCTCAAACGGTCAAATTCCAAAATAGAAACTAAATAACCGTTGGTTACATAGTTTCCTTTAATCATACTTAGACAATAGTTTCCTTTAATCATACTATGATTGTCAAAGAATCATTACCGTGGTCTTATATTATTTTCAAATACTATATTAGAACCAAAATATATATGAATAAATATATAAATCATGTTTTTGTTTTGTCCTTTTCTGCCTTTACCTTTCCTTCTACTCCCGAAAAAGCACTGACTTTGCTCTGTTTCCTTCATTCACACAGACAAAAGAGAAAAAAAAGAAAAAGAGAGAAATCTTGTGGCGAAATTCTGACAAAAGAGATGATGGAATGGGATAATCAGCAACAGCCCAATAATCATCACTCTTCTAATCTTCAAGGGATCGACGTTAATGGCGGCTCCGGCGCCGGAGGAGGAATGTACGTGAAGGTGATGACCGATGAGCAGTATGAAACTCTTAGGAAACAGATTGCTATTTACGGCACCATTTGTGAGCGTCTTGTTGAGATGCACAAAACCCTCACTGCTCAACAAGATCTTGCAGGTTTCTTTCTTCTTCTTCTTCTTCCTTTTAGTTTCTTCTCTCTGTTACACACATACAAACAAAAAGGGGTTTGTTTTGTAATTTTCATTTTTTCCGAATTTTGTTGTGGCTTGATTGATTTTTTAGTGATTCTTCCTCTCTTTTGGCCAGTGGGTAATTGGAAATTCTCTGTCTTTTTGTCATTTATTGCCGTAATTAACAATCTGATTCAAAAACCAAACCATTTCGTGGATTTTTGAGTTAAAGAGTAAAGAAAATAATGGTTCTTTGGGAATTCTTGAATCGATTTAAGAACTCTGCTTCTGTTTAATCACTCCTCTAATTCCTCCAATTGAGCTTGAGAATTTCCGAGTAGAAAAGGTGTTTCTGCTTGATGATGCTTTGTTCTTGATATATGTAAAGTTTTAGTTTTTATTTCGTCTAACCTTAACAACTCTGCTTCATTTGTCTGTTGGTGTTAACAGGAGGGAGATTGGGAGGTCTATATGCCGACCCAATGATGTCATCTATAGGTCACAAGATGACAGCTAGACAGAGGTGGACTCCTACGCCTGTCCAGCTTCAGATTCTGGAGCGTATATTCGATCAAGGCACGGGAACACCCAGCAAGCAGAAGATCAAAGACATAACCGAAGAGCTGAGCCAACACGGCCAGATTGCTGAACAAAATGTCTACAATTGGTTCCAAAATCGGCGTGCTCGTTCCAAGAGGAAGCAGCATGGTGGTGGTGGCGGCTCTTCTGGACACAACAATGGTGAGTCTGAGGTAGAGACTGAAGTTGAGGGATTGAATGAGAAGAGAACTAGACCAGAGAGTCTTCTTGGTCTTCCTGATGGAAATAACAACAATAATGGCATAGTGACGACAACAACAACTACTCCTAGGCCTGAAGATCTTTGCTTCCAGAGCCCTGAGATGAGCTCAGACCTTCACTTGCTAGGAGTTCTATCAAACCCAAGTAAGTAACAAAAATACCCTTTTAGTTCACACCTAAGTAAAAAACAGACATTGGCTTTATAGAAATGGTAAAGAAAGCTTGTGAGTTGTGTCTGTACAATAATCTGATCATTTCTTGTGATTCGCGTTTTGCAGGGGATGAGCATCTTGTGGGAAAGATGGGATTGTCTGAAAGCTACAATCTTTATGATCATGTTGAAGACTATGGCATGTCAGGCTGATTAATACAAGCTGAGGAAATTTCTAATTATCAGAGAGATTCATAAAATGGATTTCGTAGTCAGTCATAAGCAGTTTTAGACTTTTGTTTTTCTGGTTTTTTTAATGTTTGTTTCAGGGCTTATTAAGAAACAAGTAGTATATTATTATTTTCAGAGAAACACATTTACATGGAATGTTATCGTCTTGTGATGCTTGCTTTGATAATTTCTGCATTCAGAACGATTCCTATATCCTTAATTAATAAACATACTTTAAAAAATTAAGAAATTCTTACAATTTCTTCCAAAACATTTCATTTAAACTTCTCCAGAGTTGAAAACATACAAGTCTAGCAAAGTTTTGTAATGACCCTTCTCAATTTCTTCCTCATCCACATCGTGTAAGACCAGAGTCTGGATAACCATATCCTCCCAATCAATTTCAGATCCTTTCTTCCTTTTCTTCATGCTATGTTCAAGCTCCAAAGACAACGTACCTTCACAAACGATGTCTTTAGGATGTTGTATTGCATTAATCCGTAACTTAGCCGCCTTGATCTTTTCTTTTCGTCTTTCGACTGCAACACAACCCTTTAGGTAAGAAGGAGGCAAGGCATGAAGCCCTACATCTTTCTCCAACACTTCCTTGAGCAAAAGCCTTCGACTCAATTCGGATTTTCCTTTCCACCAATCTTCACATGAAACCATCAGAAAATTTGATCTCCGTTGCCGCATACGATTATCATTTCCCATACTTATTTTCGCAAGAGTCCCACCGTGAACTCCATCTACAAATTCTTCATACATCGTAGACAACTGGCTCACCGCTATATTATTATCGTTGTTACATAATCTTAGCTGACTTTCACCTCTATTATCATCGTTGTTACCTAAACTTAGCTGACGTTCACCTCCTACATCAAAATACCGAGACATATTATCTTGATGATCATCATTATCATAACAATACATAGATTCTTTGCTTACGCAGTCCCTCACTAAATCCTCTAAACAAAATCCATCACTTCTAACTAATTCATCCTCTGTCCTTTGTTTTCTCTTTCTCATGGACTTAGCTTCCATTAAACCAATCAAAGTCCCTGAATGTTTCACAACATTCTTCACGGTAACATCTTTTGCCCAGGGCAAACCCACCTCTTGAGCAACCTTCACAAGCCTCTCAGATAACTCTTTATACCGCGTTTTACAAGTAGTCAACGAAACCCCAGCATCCTTCGCCAAATCATCAATCTTTACCTTCACACCATTCACTTGAAGAACGAACGCCAAAACAGCCACAACCAAAGGCATAGGTCTCCTCCCCGTAGACAAAAACCACTTCAATGAACAGTTCATCAGAAATCCTCCTTGCTTTGTTATCCTCTCCTTCTTTTCCCTATCCACATCACTCAATCTCGATGAATTATCCGCAGTCTTGGTAAACAAACCCACAAGATCAAACGCTCGCAATTCCAACTCTAAATGGTCCACAACACGCTTAATCATACTCCCTAACTGATGCAAATCACATCCAATCGCACCAGCTATCTCCTCCATAGGCAAAACAACCTTCCCTTCTTTTCTTACCACAGCATAACAACACGCTCCAATCAAAATCGGGAACCACTCACCTTGCCCAAATTCCCCATCGGTGATCTTACTAATCATACTCTTAATCGCTTCAGTTTTATTATCCAGATTCAATCTCTGCGTGATTTCTTCAATCAAATTGATGGCTTCAAAGATCTTCTTCTCTTTGTAAACGAGAACAGAGCCTTTACCCTGGGTGCCTACTCGGATATAAGTACCTTGAGGTCCTCCTATGCCACCAAGTTGAGACTCATAGTTATCGTACTCTTGAAATGTCCCGCATTCACTGCAATACGAATTCCCTGAGCGTTCATCGCGTTGAAAGTTGCTTCCATTGCATCGCTTGCATCGCATGATTTCAAACCAAACACGAGATTCGGCGATTAGAGAAGCACTGGGAGAGATCGAAGTAATTAGATTAGAAGATTTTATCTAATTAGGTTTTATAATTTTTATGCTTTATTTATAGGGCAGGTAGGCTTGTGAAAACTGTCGGGATAGAAAACCAACGGCAAGGCGTTAATATAAATAAAAACAAAACGGCAGGGCGTTTAGGTTCTCGTGACGGAGACTTTTGTCAAACACGGCACACCGTCTAAACTTTTTTTCTCCCTGCCTTTTTTTTTTTTTTTTTGTCTTCTCGTCTTCTTTCTCTTCACCAGTAAGAAAGCCGGTTCAGATTTTATCCATTTGAAGAATT
The DNA here is from genome assembly GCA_011420285.2 of Erysimum cheiranthoides. Classification (NCBI taxonomy): domain Eukaryota; kingdom Viridiplantae; phylum Streptophyta; class Magnoliopsida; order Brassicales; family Brassicaceae; genus Erysimum; species Erysimum cheiranthoides. Next base: position 20,552,177 of record CM022177.2, on the reverse strand, counting down.
GCGGAGAATCCTTTCTTCTTCCTCTTTGATAGATTGCTATTGTATAACGAGGATATTGTGTGGCAATAGGTGGCGGAGATTTATGAGGATTCAACGGAGGTTATAATAATGCACGCATGTTGCTCGACGAAAAGCCGCACAGAATGTTTTGTTGCTTTCCGATTTGACTGAGACTCCAAAATCTGAAATTGTTGCTTTGGGTATTGAGAATTTGGTCTTAGAGGCAGGCTCCTATATGGATTGGAGTAAACGACGACGCTGATACATACAGTTGTGTTTTAGCTTTCGAAAATGGTGAACTTGTCTCTTTCGAATAAGAGATACACTTACATACACGAAAGTGAAAGTAAGCCAAGTAGAGAAGGCATTGACATTTTTAATGTGATCATCAACGGAAGCAGGGCAAGTGGCTATGCCCGTTGTAGGGGGTTTGGTTTCTTCCTTGTGCTTTTGGCGAGTTCTATGTATATTTTGCTTGGAAAGGTAATGATACTTTTAGGAGATCTCTGTTTCTGCTGTGTGTTTAGATATGAATTTGCTTGAAGTTTGAGTAATTTTGAGGCATTGTTTAGAACAAGTGTTTGTTACTAGTTCTTGTTATGAGAAAGGCATATGATTTTGTTACTTTCCTTTAGGGTTCAATCACATGGCATTTAGAAGTATGCCTCCCGAGGTGAACGATTGATGGAGTAGTTTGGTATTTTCATTCTTGTTGAGACATATGTTAATACGTGACAAGTTTTGCATAAAGCACAATGCTTGTTGATGTTCCATCTGTTGCTTCTTCATGCAAGTATCTGAAAGAGATAATTCAACATGAAACAGGAAAATCCAGTTAGAACTCTTTCTTGGAGCTGCCTCTTAAGTGGTTTCTTAGTTATGCTACAAAGTCGGAAGTTTGTCAAGAAAGGTGAGATCCTGATTCTAAACGCTTTACAGGCTTACCAAATGATATCAGCTTCACGTCTTTAATTAATTTTATCTTTTCTTTGAGTTTGTTCAGAATCTGTTATAATCATGCCAACCTTCGGGATCCAACTTGAAACTCAATATATAAGGTAGGCTTTATCCATTTACTTAGTATGTCTTAATTCTTTGAACTACTCCATATTAATGGCATCTAAGAGAGGTGCTAATGGTAGAACTAGTTGTTTCATGACGTATTCTTATCTAGTCAAGTACCAAACATCTACGTACATGTTTCTGCTTTGCAGTGGAAAAACTGCCTCCAGGTTTATCCCTATTGGCAAGATTTTGAAGCCTGTGCTTGTTGAATGCGTCACCCCCGTAACATGTTACTGGAGTCTCTCCTTATTTCTTCGTGGGGAAGAACAGCTTACATTGGTGTTTAAGGTAATGCCACCAATTTGTGAGAGAAAAACTTTTGCTGAAAACTTTGAGAAACAATTAAGGGTTACCAATTATTTAAACTAGGAATATTAAGTTTAGCCATTGATTCTGAGTTCAGTTTCCTCTTTGTACAGGAACTGCGTCCGCCGTTGAAGATGTTGGTTCCCATTTGGAAAGCATTATGTGCTGTTACCAGCACAGATCAAAGTGAAACGATAGCTGAAGAAGAACATGGTTAAGCATCTTCATCTGAAATATCTACTGGCCAGTACTAGCAGACAACCATGGCAGATCCGCTACAAGACGAGCACTGAAGTCGTAGTCACTTAATTTGTAGATTTGTTGCCTGGTGCTGGCAGTTTTGTTTGAAAGATGATCAGACACAAAATGTTGTGTAATTGGAGAATTTGACTTAAAAACTCTTGAGTGGTGAACTTTTGGACCATGGATCGTATGTCAATGAATTTTTCTTTCTTTTGTATATTAATTGAATGCAAAGAGTAGAATGAGTTATATCAGCTTGCAAACTCTAGTGTAGTATCAATGTATACAAGTATACATCCAAAGAAAAGCTTTACAGTATCCAAAGGCTTTGATACAGGTGCAACTGTTTGTCAGCTTTTAGCTTCATCTAATCGTGACTTTGCAAGATTTTCTTTTGTCTTGCTGTTGTTGCCCATCTGTAGGCTTCCAAGTCATCCCCACACTCAGAAGTCAGAAATAGCAGCCAATTTGTTTCAATAGCTTATGAATCTTGAATTGATAATCTGTGGCTGTGAAGGCCAATAGAACCATATACCTAATCTTGGATCAATGGCTCATTCTCTGTTTAAAAAATGCTCTGTTTCAACAGTTTTGTATCATGGATGAGTTAAAAAGTTACTCAACGGAAACAACAAATGATTTTACCTTGATAGATTGTTACGCAGTAATAAAAACATGACCGTTGAATGTAAACTTTTTTGTTACCGGGCCGTTGTGATGAATTTCCATTTTTTTAGCAGTCCCGCCGAAACATAAAGAAAAAGGAAATAACGGAACCTCATCAGAAAAGGAAAAAGGAAACAATCCAACTTTTCCTTTTTTTTTGCCTTTCGAACCTTTGCTTATAAATATACTGACTCATCATTCGTCCTTGAGAAATCAAAATTCTCAATTCTCCTTGTTCGACAAAAACCATCTTTTATCTTCTTCTTTTTTAATACCTCATGCCTTACAGAGAAGATGGAGATCGTGAAACCGATAGATGATCCATGTAGACATTCAAGTAAGCCACTCTCTGCAACAACTTCATCCGTACGATTGATCAGAGGAAAGAATCACGTTTCGTTGATTGATCTCCATCCTCTGCTGCTCATTCAATCTCCCTTCACTCAATCGAGTACGATTTCACTTCATCTTCACACGATCTGATCAAACATCTCGCCACGGAAACTCTTTCTTCACTGGAGGATTCTGTCGACGCCGGGGAAGGAGATTACACCGACGGGGAAGGATGCGAGGAACACGATAGCGAAGAGAGGGACAGTGAAATCGACGATCAGCTTGCAGGTTTATGCTTTTGGATAGTTTCAATGGCTCAGATCAGCCTGCGGAGAGGATGAAGATGAATTCCAGTTTCATCGAGAGCCAGGTTTGTGCTTTCTTAATTTCTTATTTTTTTATTAAGGATTTTGATTTCTTTTCTAATTAACCTTAGCGATATTTTTCTTTTGACATCGATTAACCTTAGAGATAATGAATGATGATTTTTGGTCCAAAAAAATTGTTTTTCATTTTTTCTTTCTCAGGATTTTAAAATAAGTGTTTTAAAAAATATATATACAAAATATTTTTACAAAACATTTTAAAGTTTTTTAAAATAATGTTTTAAAGTAAACCATTTTGATTTTACTAAAGTTTTAATTTTACAAAATATTTTGTAAGTGTTAAATTTTAATGCGTAAAACAAACCGAGCTTAGCATCCTATCCTTAGGATTTCCTTTGGTTCGTAAGAGGTGTGACGAGTTCCATATTTTTTCACGTTACACAAATTTAACGCTTAAACAAAATTTTAAAGTTTTTCCCAAATAATGTTTTAAAGTAAACCATTTTGATTTTACTAAAGTTTTAATTTTACAAAATATTTTGTAAGTGTTAAATTTTAATGCGTAAAACAAACCGAGTTTAGCATCCTACTCTTAGGATTTCCTTTGGTTCGTAAGAGGTGTGACTAGTTCCATATGTTTTCACGTAACACAAATTTAACTCTTAAACAAAATTTTAAAGTTTTTCCCAAATAATGTTTTAAAGTAAACCATTTTGATTTTACTAAAGTTTTAATTTTACAAAATATTTTTATAAGTGTAAAATTTTAATGCGTTGAAAACAAACCGAGCTTAGCATCCTATCCTTAGGATTTTCTTTGGTTCGTTAGAGGTGTTATGAGTTCCATATGTTTTCACGTAACACAAATTTAACGCTTAAACAAAATTTTAAAGTTTTTCCTAAATAATTTATAAAAAAGTATTATTTTTTTTATCATCTAATTTCATTAAACCTTAAACTGAGTTTATAAAAAAGTATTATTATTAAAAAAAAAATTGAAGTAATGTTTTAAGTTTAATTTAAAAAAAGTATTATTATTACAAAAAAAAATTGTATTAAATTTCAAAACTGTGAACAAGCCGAACCTGGTATTTTTGTCTTTAATTTTTTTTTTTGGTTTGTAACCATGTTGAATACTTTATGTTTACACGTAATAAATTGATTAACACTTAAATTTCTGATTACTTTTCGAATTATTAAAAACAACATTTTTTACTATTAATTTTTAGATTTATATAACTAAGTTTTAAGGTTATCTGCAAATCAAATGTTTTATGTAAAGAAAATGATACCAGTTTCACGTATTTTAATTAATTCAATCTTTTCTTTGAGTTGTTCTGAATCTGTTATAATCATGCCAAGATTGGGATCCAACCTGAAACTGATATAAGGTATGCTTCATCCATTAGTTAATATATGGTTTCAAGTCTCCACTCCATGATGATCGAGAATTTGACCTTTAAAAACAAAAAAAAAAAAAAAACTTTCGACAGGGGAAGTTTTTTTTGTCTTACCCCACACGGCCACACTAGCTTTCCATGACCAGTCTTTTGGATCATGACTCCATGAGTCGTTTCTCGATGAAAATTTACTTTTGTATATTAATCGAATACAAAGTGTACATTGAGTTATATATCCGCTTCCAAACTGAAGTGTGGTATCAACCTATACAACTATACATCCAAAGAAAATATTTACAATATGACCAAGTCTAAGAGTATAGAAAGTAGTTATTTACTCAGTCTATGGCATCAAAGGCTTTGATACAGCTGCAACTTTTTTAGCTTTTAGCTTCATTTAAGCGTGACTCAGCACGATCAAGCGTGATTTCTCTGCGCTGGAACCCGTGCCACAGTTGTGTGGGACCAAACTTTGCTATCTGTTTGTGCAATGCCTTCAAATTGACTAGGGGAACCGTCGTTGGTCGTCCATGAGCACACTGTACACAGCCTTAATGGGTTAATTTGATTAACGATGAATCCTTATGGTGGCAAGAATTAATGTTTTTAACTTACCTGGAAGCAAAGTGAGGTCTGCTTCAGTCCTTCGATGATTAAAGAGCATTCCGACGGTAACAGAGAATCTCCGAACATGATTGCACCTTAGCAATTGTAAAAAAGACAGAGTTATTAGAGAAACTAAGTGCTGAACGGGAGTCACTAACTTATCCTTGAACATACAAAACAATTTTGGAGAGAGCAGGAACATACCTCTACAGGCTTTGGAATTTAAGACTCGAAGAACAGATGGAGGAATTGTTGATGATCCGTCAGTATCAGCAAGCTGGGTTGGCAAAAGTTGAGTAAGAATCTTAAAGTCAGAAAGAGAACGTGATTCTGAGAGTACCTGCTGAAGAAACTCCAATAGATCAACATCTGATAGATTTACACCCAGAATGCATGGGACCTACAAGTGGTGTAAACAGAGTGATCATTCAAGTGACCCATATAGAATCTCACAGGGGATAGAATCTCTTTCACTGGCAAAAGCAGTAAGTAAAATGGAAGAGCTAGACTAGGCGCCTAACCGCGTTAAGTGTGATTGGGGTTGGTTTCCGTTGGATGATGCTCATGTTCCTGTAGAAAAGGAAAACATTAATCACCCATTTAGAGAATCAAGGTGCGCAATCCAAAATACACAACTGCATATGCTGCCTCATAGATGATCAAGTATTGCAAAAGTTATTAAAAAAAAAGGTATTGCATAATTATGGGACTGCAAGAGAAATTTTACTTCTTGAAGGACGTTGACCCTTCTACATTAATGTTGCAGATCCATCCCCAGTCTCTTATCTGCTCTGAATAATTCTGGAGTAACTGATAACCCATCTCTGGCAGTACCTTTAATGTCAACATAGAAGATTAATGATGCATCATCAATAAACTGAGGCAGAGTAGACAACTCTGATCAAGTCCAGCAGATGATGTTATCTAGTATCATGTTCAAACGTACCAACTCTTGGTCTGCACTCAAGTAGGTGATTGTCCTTGCTTCCCCAGCCAGGACCTATATATATCAATTGTTTTGTCAGTTGATAGAAGCACAATATTATCCAATCTAGGAACATTAGCAAAGTAGTTCTATGAAATTGAGATTCCAAAATGCTCTTACCTTTTTGCGCAGTTCTTCCAAACGAATTCTTTCATCGGCAGCATGCTGTAAGAAATTACACCCTCAGATCAACTTGTAGCAAGAATTTAAGATAAATGAGACGAAAGAGGTGATATAAGATGAACCTGATCAACTATGGCAACTGTTCCACAAGCAACAATTGGGATATATTTCTTATCAACCTGTTGTAGAACCTTGGCATCTTCAAGGGAGTGTCTGTTTATAGATTCAGGAACCAATGATTCATCGGATCGTAGGTGCAAGAGTCCTGAAGATATATCAAGTACACTATCTTGACCATGAAGCTCGTGTGATTCCTTGGCAACCTGCACAATATTGGAAATTATTACGGATGCTCAGTTGTTTTCCACGGAAACGGAAAGTCAGTCTGTTGGGCAAAAACAAACCCTTTCAATTTGCGTAACTTGAGAGACCAAATGGTTAAGGCGCCATTTCGTTGTGGATTTGATTGGATCCAGATTTTCCTCTGAACTGAAGTCTGCGAGATAAATAACATAATTAAATACTCCAGATGGAAGAGAGGAGAAAAAAAGGAAAGATCGTGAAGACTCCCATATACCAAACTTGTCAAGGCGCACGTTTTGATAGAAAACTACACTGACGTGGGAAATATGACAATTTCTAACATCAACCTTTTGTAGATGATTACTCAACTAAAGAGACATACAGCTAATTTAAGATTAATAGTCACCTTTGTCTCCATCCTCATCTTGTGTCTCTGAGTGTACAGTCCTGCAACCAGTAGATGCTTTCAAGACAGAGGCAGAACTCCATCTTTTTTCTGTTTCTTGTATGTGGTCACATGATGCATCATCTAGGATGCTGCACTTAGGATGAATATGAGATGCATTACAAGGTTGTGTCAAACACTCCCAATCATCAGGTTCTGCAGAAAGTTATATACCTTGTTAATTTCTTTTGTACCACATTCCCAAAACTAAAAAAACAGTAGCAGCAAAATAACCACATCAGCAAAAAGACTAGAAGTATGAACCTGGATCAGAGTTCTTTGATTTTGTGTCTGATCTACAACTTAAGCTGATAAATCTCTTTTTCTCTCGATAAAATGGAGGAGCAGAGCGGCTTCTTCTTGACCTTCGTTTACCAACAATATTCTGTGCCCCATCCTTATAACTGAACTTGTCCTTCCTGATACTATGGTGTACAATACCCACATTATCTGGATGCCCTGACAATGACTTGCAAATTTTTTTATCTGTCTGAGTAATATCTGTGTCGGTTTCCCGGAAATCCATTTGAGGTATGACCTCATGATCAAATTTGATGCTATTAGATGGGTCAGGCATCCTTCCCAGTCTCAAACTCCTTTCAAGAATTTGAGATCCTTTCTGATAATCAGACTCCCACTTGGTCGCAGAAGGAGGCGTGGAGAACTTTGGAGACCACTCAGAACTCAAACAGAAGTTATCAGCACCAGAGTTTCCTACATTGACAGAGGAAAAGTACTTTTCCCTGACAAATTTGTCTTCATAAGAACGAAATTCTGCAGTACCTATGGAGGTAATGTTAAAATCTTCTCCAATTCCAAAGCTTCCACTATATGAGGAACGCTGTGGAATAAACCAATCAGTATCCTGCCATGAACTCCCTAAGTAACAATCAAGAGTCCTAGTCATTCCATGAAATTCAAGAGTATCAGAAAATACATCAAAGTGAGAACTACCTTCTCTGGTCTCCAGGACACGAATCAGCGAATTACTTCGGTTGTTATTAAGTATCAGAGGCATGACTGATCCCGACCCTTCATCATGAGATAGTATAGGCTCATTAAGGATTAGGCTCCCTCTTGAGGAGCAACCTCGCAAGAGATGCTTTCCAGTGAAATTGCTGACATTCAACCCATCTTTAAATTCTTCAAACTGAAAATTTAATACGTCTGAATCTTTCATAAAATCATGGTTGATACTGAGAGGTGTGCTAATCTGACATCTTGTCAGAAAATGTTTGCTGCGCTTAGAGTCAGCAACCAAGCTTGTTTCCAGGAGGTCGGTAACTTGAGGAATGTCTTCATTCTTTTGCATTTCTATGTCACATGACTGTAGAAGAGAATCAGTCTGACGGTCAAATTCAGCTACACTGTCTTGCTCTATGGGATTCTGAATTTTCATTTCAAATTCATATTGTGGAGACCATTCATCCTTTCCTTGAGACAAATAATCACCATCTCTTTTAAAATCAGCAGACGGGGACGAGAGAAAACTACATGGTGCCTGATCATGACTTCTCTTGAGCTTCTTTCTTGTAGGTTCTACAGCTTCTGGCCAATCTGCATCTAGAACATGAAGCATTTATAAAGGCTGTCTGGGATTTTTAATAGGGACGAATAATAGCTGCTGCGCAATTCCAATAAAAAATAACTGATGTTCTATAATGGTCACGGTATGAAAATTTGTGTACCTTTTTGAAATCTAAACATGTCATCTGTCAGGTCTTGTCTATCACCTTTTACCAGTAGATCAACTCCTCCATCAAAAAGTTCTAAGAAAAAAAATCGTAAGAAAACATTGAAAACCCCAGAAATATTAGGATTTATCAGAGCTTGACGAAAGGGTGGCATACCAAGACTTGTATCTTTCTTCCAGTTGGCTAGAATGATTCTTTCCAAGAAGGCAAGTACAGGTTCCCAATTCTGACACAGAGAGAGATATAGGCAATCATTAAAATATCAAAAATCTAACTAAATTTAGATCACAAGAGAAATCTAATACCTTGAACTCAACGTGAGTCTTTGATGGTTCAAAGGAAAATTCATAAAGATGGCGTGGACATGTTATGCACAAAATGTAACCAGGATTGGATTGAAGTCTATTACGTCTTCCTGTTTGCATGCCATCTGTCGGCTTCCAGTCATCCGTACACTCAAAACTAGCAGCCAAGTTGTTCAGCAGCTTCTGTATGGGACCTTTGCTTATGAATCTTGAATTGACATCTGTCGCTGTGAAGGTCATACAACCATATACATAAACTACCTAATCTAAACCGCAGAAGATAGTTGATGTACTGTAACACATAAAAAGGTGCAGAAAAATGGATACATATATACTGCAAGGCCTGCAAGGAAAATACCACAATAATATAGAAAGGTAAGGCTCAAAGTAAACAATCTGACAAACAAAGGTCATAATTTTGGTGCCCACAAGTGGAGCAAGTAATTTACCTTGAAACTATCTCCGGGACCAGATATATACCCAGAGACATTCAGCATGCCATCTGTAACGTTTACTTTACAAAGCGAATCTAAAGCCTCGGTCCCTGCATCTCTCATCAGTAGTGAGAATGCTGAAGAAGAAGGATTGGTTTGGAAAAGCTCTTCATCACTGTAACAAGGAAACTATCAGAAAGGCTGGATTCGGAAGGATCTTTAACTGAAAGTAGGAACCAACCCACCTTTCGATATCAAGGACACTGAAGGAAACATTGGAGTGCACAAGGGCAATCCGAAACACACACTTTTTGATAGATTCCAACACTTTCTTGGGGCTTCCATTGCAAAAAAACATGGCCGCGATTCAGAAAATTCAGACAAGACGAAGATAGATTTAAATCCAGATTTCTTACTCTAAAAAGTAAGTGTCTAAGAAATGAACCTGGATTGCAGATATTTTTGTCTCACTGGCTGATTGTAAAATAGATCTCGGACAGTGACTGCATCAACCAGGTCAGGATCAGATGTTAATCATGCCCATGCCAATGTAAGCAAACAATCAAGCAAACGCATTTCTCCTTCATAAAGGACAAATAGTTTTTAAAAACTATACTTACGGCTTCACATTCACAATTGGATAAGCATGACAGAAAAAGCAATGGTGACAAAAAGACACATTACCAGTTGTACCAGTGTCTTTTCTATCATCAGCAATTCCTAGATGTAGACACTTGGATCCCTGGAAAGCGTTGTCGGAAGTTTTAAACAATAACCAACACCACACAAATTATGTAGAAGTGTTGAGTTGCATCAAAGTCACCACATACCTTCAAAACCTTTCGATAACCATTAGGCTTCCCAATAGCTTTTGTGGTGATTTCCAGTAACGAGATATCTGATACTGAAGCCAAGGCCTCTCCCCGGAAACCAAAACTTTCACTGGCTGTCTCCACATTGGTGAAGTCGTGAAACTTTGAAGTAGCTGTTTTCACACAGTACCCCTGATAAGTTTCTCAATCGATAACTAACAAGTAGCTTTTACCAATGTATAAAACACAACTAAAGACTTGTCCTTTATGAAAGATCCCTCGTGAGATTAAAAAAAAAAAGAGAGCATCTGATCGACAAATATAGCGAGAGAACAAAAACATAGCCAGAACTTACCATATCTTTCACCCAACAAAACCAAATCCTCTCTTGAAACGCCTGATCCTGAAAACCAAATCAGCCAATATATCAAAATGAAGATTCAATCGTTTACTCAAAGGTTAAAATAATCATTGCGCGGCTGTACTCACCGTCATCCACAACCTTCACAGAACATGAAACAACACCCACGAAGATAGACACCTGAAATTAGAGATAGGAATCAGCAGAATTCCAAAGATGTTCCAGGAAAAAAATCGACGTAGGGGGGTTTGATTTAGTGGACCTTGGTCGCACCAGCATCGAGACTATTGAATACGAGTTCCTCCACAACCCTCGTCATGTCGAACATGATAATCCCAGAGCGCATGGAGTGACGAACACCCTCAGGCAAGGGCTTGATCGTCTTCATCTCCGAATTAACCGACTGAAACACCCAGAAAACAAAACCCAAAATTTCCAAGAAGAAATTCCGCGGGTTTCAATAATTGGAGATTACGAAGATGTTTATCGCCATTAGACATGAAAATAGAGAAAAAGGCATCATCATCCTCTGACTCTCACTCGCTCTTAACGGGAAAGGTTCAATAACTTCAGAACTGGAGGGAAATTGGGGGTTAGGGTTTTATAAACCGACGACGTTTTTAGTTTTGCTAATATATTATTTTTATTTCTTTTTTCTTTTTCTTTTTATTTCTTACCACCGCATAATGCGATTTTTTTCCCTGTGAAGCTTTAACTGACATACAAAACACAACACATTATCTTTTGCCCCTTGAAGAAAAGTTACGAGATTAAAATATATTTTATCAGTATCCAAATTATTAAACCTTTCAAATCTGTAATTCTTTTTTTTTTTTCCAACATCTTTAATTCATTTCCTTTCTTTTTGCTAGCCTTGTATAATGAGGATATTGTTAACGGTTTTTAAAATTAATCAAATGACGTAAACAAGAAAAAGTGAATCTGAAAATAGTTTACAAAGTTCTCTGGTGACGAATGATAATGTTAACAAAAGTTTCGTTGGTGTTGATATTTTTCTCTACGGTGTTGATGATATTTTTTTGGTCAGACGGTAATGATAATTACTAGATAATAATTTCATTAACTTTTTTGGGGTCTATTGAGAATGAAATGGCACGGCAAGTGGATGGTGAAGTTGACTATCTCCGCCAAACAAAAACTAATTGTCACTAGTAGGGACTAATGATCATTAATCTATGAGTTCAATTTTATTATCTGATTTTTTTTTTTTGGTTCAAACTAAAATCTTGGATCAACCACGTTGCTTTAATATCCTTCCACCATAAATTATAAATCACGTCAATAATATGGTAGTTCCATTTTTTATAGCGATTCTATGATCTAAAATTCCGATAATATAATATACAAATTCGTCTTTAAAAACTCAATTCATGCAAGTTAAACTTTCTTTATATAAGATCGAATCATGTTTGTTTGTTTATCATCTCATCGTATATAAATTTGTGTCTGAAATTAGACTTTTGTTTTATAATATATTAATAATATTAGTACTAAAGAGTTTTTTTTTTTTAAAGTAACTCCGTGAAGAAAGAAGGAAATACTAAATGACGGCCGTTATTATAGTTAGACGGAGCAATGTAATAATAACGGAAAGCATGACCAGCTGGTAAAATTTCTGGGGTTGTTGTCATGGAAGAGAGATAACTGTAAAAAGAAAAACAAATGTGAAGAAGCTAAATTACAAAAATTATGTGATAATTAATTATAAAAAAAAAAAAAAAAGGAGAGTTGATTTGTAGGGTTTACATATAAAAATGAGATTGGAACAAAATTCTCTTGTCTTCTTCATCCTCCTCCTTTCTCTCTGCAAACCCTAATTTTTGTTTCTCCTAACTCTCTCATCAACCTCTCTCTCTTTTCTTCCGAAATGATAAGGTAACTTCAAAACTGCGGCAATTCAAAAACTGGAAAGAAACGCCGAGGTAATAACCGGATTGGCATGTTTATCCGGTACTCTGTTTTTCAATTTTGTTTAATTTTGATTTATGATTCTTCTTCTTCTTTCAATGCTGTGTAATTTCCTTTTTCATCGATCACCTTATGATCCACTAATTCAGCTGTTCACGTTATATTTTCTGCTCATTTTGTTTGTTAAAATTGTGTGATTCTGAAATCGAGTTTGGGGATTGCATAAAGTATTGATCTTTAAGGAAACGGAATTGGTTTCTCGATATTTTGTAATCTGAATCAGCGAATGATGTATTTTTTACTCTGATTTGTTCCTTAGGGTTTTTTTTTCAATCATCGAGCTGATCTCATCCATATATTATAATCCGATCCATTTAATCCGAAAATTAAGACACTAATTCGTGTTTCTTGTTTTCTCCGATTTGGTTCTTTTTTAGCTGATTTAATGGAGACGAATCTGTGCGACACGAATCAGCACGATTGCGATTCGCATCTCCCTCCTAGAAAACGATTACTTGCTGGATTCAAGAAACTAAACTCCAACGGCAATGGATCTTCTTCTTCCCCTTCTTCTCCTTCACCATTCGCTTCTTCTTCCTCAACTTCAAACTCTAACGGATCCTCCTCTGCTTCTACCGATGTTCAGACCCATCTTGACAACTTGTTAGCTTCCCGTTTCAACAATGACCACAATCATCATCAGTCACCGGAGGAGCTTCTCGAGGCTACGAGATCCGCCGCTGCTTTAGCGGTTAAAGCTGCAAAGGCCGCAAGGGCAATAGCCAACGAGAAGGCCTTGATTTCCGCAAAGGCGATTGCTGCGGCTAAGAGGGCATTGGAATTGGTTGATTCTTTCCCTAAAGAAGAAATGGCTGATTGCAAGGAGAGGTCTCCTAAGAAGAACAAGCTGAAGAAACATGTCCCCGTCGAGCTCTTGTATTCCAAGGGACAGCTAAGAGACCAGGAAGATGATTTAGCGCGTAGATTGCATCGAGCTATAGACAATACGCATCCTAGGGTATTGAGAACTTGCTTGAGTTTTGAGGAGAATGGTCAGAGAAACAAGAAGCAGAAGAAGAACAAGAACGTAGTTGAAGGTGGGAGTAGTAGTATTATAGTGACCGGTTCTATGAATGACATTGCTGGAGTTGTGGATTCGGACAGCTCGTATGAAGGATTAGAAATAGCTAGATCAAACAGGAATGAAGCGGATTCGACGCTGATGAAGGAAAAAGCAGGGGAAGAAAGTAGCTCATTGGGTAAAAGAAGAGGAAGAGTGAAGCTAAAGAAGCTTCCCTTGAGCATTTGTAATTCTAGAAATCAAGAAAACGGAACTTCCTCGGCGTCTCCATTACCGGTGGCTCAGCCTCTGGAGGACTGTCGTCTTGGAGATGCCAGGACCTAAAGGCTCCAGAATGTGTGAAGCAGAACACAGCCGTACGGTCGTAGTGACTATTGTCTACAGAGAAAAATGACTCTTTTTTCAAGATTTGGTCGGTATTGCCATTTTCAGTAGAAGAATCACATTGTTGTTTCCTTTTTTGGATGTGTTTGAATTTATGTTATATATTGGAAATAATATATATACATATACATATGTGGATTTATTTGCAATTACAGTGGTGTAGAAGAAGGTTTGATATTTTGGATTCATAGATGAGGAAGAAATGTAATAAAGTGATGTACCTTTTGTTGAATGATTTGTTTTATTTAATCCATTTTTTATTTGCTAATATAAGTGGTAAATTACAAAGAAGAAATGTATTTTGTGGATTCAACGATTGGATACAGGGTGTCACGTGTAGATCCACGTGCGGATATGGAACGTGTGATACAGAATGAGAAATAGTATACGCAAATCTCTAAACTCTAAAGACAAAGCTGCTCAGTCACATGTGGTCTGAAAGTTAAAACCATCTGGCCATGTTGCTTTTTAAATTACTAATAATAACTAGAGTAATTTTTATTTCAGTTTGTATGACATTAAAATTGCAGTTTCGCCATTTAGGGTAATTTTGGTTTCTAAAAGTATTTGGTTTGGAAGTGCGAGAAACTGGTGATAAAGGATGACTATTTGTTCTATAAGAACGTAAATTTATTACTTGAGTAAAATACATTGACAATGACATGTCTAAAATAGGAACTTCATTTTGTATTGACCAGGTTTACTAGAAAAAACTCGTGTGATAGTCAATAAAGTATAAAGTAACTGCACTACATGATGCGGACAAAAACAACCGACACAAACAGTAACACTTACTGTTTTCGACAACAAATAATAAATGGATTAATTGACAACAAACAAATGAACAATCATTAAACGATCAAATACTCCATATAAAAAATTTCAATTAAGATTTTTGTAAGAAGTAAATTATTGGATCCCGGCAAAAAGAACGAAAAAAGGTAAATTATTGGATCTAGTAACTTTTTTTATCGCAATCATTAACTTTTTTATTTAAAAATTAAATTCACCCAAAAACAGTTTTATATAACTAACTATTTGGTAGCAAATACATGGTCTCTCAATCGATACAAACCCAAAACCAAACCTGATCGAAACCCAAACCCGGAGGCCCAAAACCAACTGACATATACAATGACTGACATCAAAGCAAGCAAATCAAAGAAGATGCAACATCTTTTGTTAGTCAATTCATCACTACATCGACATTCTTTATAAGCAACAAATGAAATCGATGGTTATTGGATCCTTATAGGTCCCCCAAAAAAGTAAAGAACAATTCCAAAAAAAAATTAAAAATTAAAAAAGAAGAAGAAAGTTATTCAAAAAGAAAACGAACCACGAATGAATAAAACAACAACAAAGAAGTTTGAGTTTTTTTGTCACCCTTTGATCTGCAAGTTGTTCATTTGGGCATCTACATTATCTGCATTGTTCTGTGTTACATTCATCCATGGATGTTCCAAGCACTGTTTAGCAGTTGGTCGTTTCTCTGGTGCAAACTCAAGAATCGGAGTCAGAAACTCGGTGAACTCCTTTGCTTCTACTTCCGGAAGCTTGTATTTATCGATCAGTAAGCGATCAAGTGGCCAATATTTCAATCGTCGGATTCTCTTTAAATCACCGTGTCTGTCAAAATAGTCTTTCGATTTCGCTCCTCCAATCGCAATCTGCTCAATCAAGCATATCAAAAGGAGACTATAAACCGAGCAAATAGCGGGAAAGCTAAAAAAAATACCTTTCGAGGCATCTTTCCTAGGAGTTCCATCATAAGAGCAAGGTGATCCTAAATCCAAAATCAGATAACAAAAAGATTTAAAATTCCGGAAAAAGAGGAGGAAGCAAACTCATGAGGTTAGATTTAGATCTTACCTCGTCTTCTCCATAACCATTTCCATCTTTAGGAGCAAATAGCATATCTCCTGTGACAAGTTCGAAAGCCGTACAACCAAAAGACCACATATCAACAGAGAAAGAGTATCCCGACTTTAATATTACTTCTGGTGCTCGATACTGTCTCGTTTGTATCTCTTCTGCAAACTGTTTATCAGCCCAACAAGCGTTACCAAAGTCAACCACTTTGCATCTCATATCAATCCCATCAAGACTTCTTTCCGTCTTGGATGATGTTTCTTCACCTGTAGCACCCACCATTGAAACTCTTCGTTCTGATATTTTTGCAACTGCTCTTTTCGCTCTCCTCTTTAGCTTCTTCTCAATCAGATTCATCGTGGATCCGCCCCCGTTTGCGTTTCCCTCTGGCTTTTCTAGAACAGGGGTTAGTCCAGATCTGACGGGATCTTTGGCAGGGTCAATGGTGGAACAAAGAAGAATGTTTTCAGGTTTTAAGTCGGAGTGAATCATACCGAGCTCATGGTGCAAATAATCTAAACCAGTCAGTATACATCTGCAAATCTCCCGGACATTATTCAGTTTCAGACCTTTGTAATGGTTGTATCTGATTAAACGGAGCAAGCTATCACCGAGAAACTCAAGCACCATGCATAAATGCTGCCCGTTTGGACCGGTATGCTTGAAATGGTCGATAAGACGAACAACACATTTGGTATTGGCGAGATCTCCATCAGCAGCAGCTGAAAGGAATTCTATTTCGTGAAGTGCAGCTTGAGCAAATTGTTGTGCGCTCTTCTGAATCTTCAAAGCAACATAGTTCTACAAAAAAAAATAGACATAAACACACACCAAAGCAAAACATTCTTAGGATATGGACGTTATATATCACAATGATCTTCCTATGATTAAAGATTCTAGAACCATTTAATACGCATTCATTTTGAGCAAACAAATCTGGTAAACCGGTTAACTAGAGGGTAGTAGTACAGTGCCAAATCTAGGGTTATGATCCACAATTTCAAAATTCAGAATCATTATCACATGAAAGCAAGGATCTTGTACCCAAATCTGGAGGACTTATAAGAGTTACAGATGCGTATTGTATATAAAGGATAAGTCTTTAGCTTTCAACAGTATCATTGGAATGTGATTCGATCTCGATTTGTTAGAGATAAACTCTCAGCTCAGATGAGAAAAAAAGAAGAAAGAAATCAGAGCCCGGATGAGAATGAAACCAATGAATAGAGGCTTGATGTTCACTTTTGGATAAATCAAAATGAAGCATTAGAATCAAAAGCAAGAGAAATCGAAGCAAGGCAAAAGAAGAGAGATACGTACGGAGGTGCGAGTATCGTAGGCAAGCCAAACGGTGGAGAATTGACCCCAACCAAGCTTTCTCTGAGCGATGTAACGACCACCGGAAAAAGGATCGCCGATCCTAACGGCGTGATAACCACCTTTCCGGTAAGCATCGTAACCTTCTTCTTCTCCTTCTGATCCGGAAGAAGATGAACACGACATATCAATCTCTGTCTCTGAACGTGTCTGAATTCCACCGCTTCGATTTTGATCGTCAAAATTGGATCTTTGGAAGGACCCAAGACCAGGAGGCTTGCCTTTCTTAGAACAGAGAGAGAGAGAAGAGAAAGACAAAGAGAGGAATGGCACTCAGATTGCGTGTGGCCCTGAAACGTAAGACCCTCTCCACTTTTTGCTCTTTCTGTGGTTTATTTAATCAATAGGTTGCTTCAGATTTTCCCGATTTAAACTTTTTTTGTCTATTTCTCTATTTTGCCCTTTCATGGAGGAGAGTTGTTGATAGTTATTGCTCCGGTCAGGTGTCTGTCTTTTTGTTTCTCAAGGGCCAAGTCAACGCCTTCCTTGACCACAACATTTGGTTTAGAGGCAACCGAGTCGAGCTAGACATTTAATCAAACAGTTGGTAGTCATAAGTTTGGGTCTCGATAAACAGTTATAACTGTCACAGGTTGGTGATCAATTCTCTTATGATACAAAGTGAAGTTCTTGACTCTCCAAACATACAACTACGAAGCAGCTACGCTTGAAAACATATTGCAGAAGAAGATTCATTCATTCAAGAAACATGAAGATACGCAAGTCAAAAGTTATCAGTTTTCTTAATTGAGTCTGCCATTTCAGACCACCCCACTGTTCCTTCAAATCACTGAACTTTAAAAACCACAATTCTCTGACTTTACATAGAAAAACATCAAAAGAAGCATTCACGATCAAAAACTTGCTCCAGGAGAACAAAATCTGATCTGTTAAGTTAAAGGAACGATCCAAATTCTACAGCCACAACAACAACAATCTCTCTACTTTCCAAATTCTTCAAACAATCTAAGCTGAGCAAACTGCATCTCTCAGTAACTGATTGAAATTTGAAAAGCTTTGTAGCTCAATTATATCCATTGTAACAAACAAAACAATGGATTAACCAAAACACAGAACAATCTCTGAAATTCATGTTTTTTACTTACTAAATCACAGCAAAATGCTTACCAACGCACATTGATTCATCAGGAACGCAACAAATAAACCCCAAAATCACTCCAAATCATTAACGATCTTGATACCCATGGAATTAGCAGTACCAATGATTGATTTGCAAATCGATTCCAATGGCATATACTGACAAAACGGATCCGTCTGCTTCACCTTTGCGATCTCGTACACGTGTCTCACCGAAAGCGTCGTCACCGACAAATGACCAGGTCGTGTGCTTCCTTTATCGACTCCAGCTGCTTTCTTGATGTACCACGACACAGTCGGAGACTTGACTGTGAACTCGAACGAATTGTCCTTGAACGCCGTTATCGTCACGGCCATCGGAGTGTCTGGTTTGTACTTTTGAGTCCGAGCATTGAAGTCCTTGCAGAAAGCCATCAGGTTAAGCCTGTACTGACCCAGCGCCGGACCCACCGGTGGTGCTGGTCGGGCGCCTCCCGCCGGAACGGTTAGCCTTATCGTTGCCGCGACAGGTCGCCGTGTTAGGATCTCCTTCGCAGCCGCCATAGTTGAGATCGTGATGAGAGAGAGAGAGCTTCCACGGTTCTTCGAGGGTTTTTGTTACAAGGTGTAGATATTGGGCCTTTTATTTTGATTTGGGCCTTAAGTCGAGCCCATTATATCTAATATTGAATCCAAACTATTTATATATATCATAGTCCTGGAATTGTTGTTTTCGACCTCTTGGTGCGATAATCATGGGATGGTGCCCTGATAATCAATAGTTACATGACAAAGCAATTAATATGAATTATATAACAAAGACAAAGAGAGGACGTGTATTTGACTTTTAAACACACACAAAAAGAAGAGAGAGAGATTTAATACGGTTGAAACGTGGCCGTTGGGTTTGGTTTTGTTTGGTATCCATCGGGATCAAATCTTGAGAAAGCCTTTTCTGAATTTTCAACGGTAGTTATTAGTTAATATCCAGAAATTCTGTTCAAGTAGATCCGACGACGATATATATATTCATAGGCCAGCTTAATTATAACATATAATCAATCCCGGATAAAACTTACTAACAAAAAAATGACCAAGTTGGTTGATTTTTACCATTGCCATGTTTTACAGTGTATTACTGAAAACTATTCAAAACAAATATAACCTAAAAAGCGAATAAACCAAATTAATTTCTTGACTCTAAAATTAACTAACAAATGAACCAATGAAGCTCCTATTTAGTTTGATCGAAGAATACTATTACAAAGCGTGAGACAAATAAAACTTATATTGACTAAAAGAAAAAGAAAACTAAGCCTAATACGAATTAAAAAGTTTTATTAATTAATATTATATCTAAAAGGATGATTTCCACCCATAGTTCTATAATTCTATTGAATCGATATGGACCATTTTATGATGTCATGTATATGTATTTTGAAAATAATGTTTCAGTTTCATGACCTGAAAGTCAACACAAGTTTGCGCACCGACATGATATTGCGCTTGCGTTATAATCATGGACACATACATATCACGTAATAGGTACGACTTTGACTCGTTATTGATGTACATATTACAACTCTTTGAGTATCAAACTGATTGTATGGGCTTTTAGATGTTGTCAACCTTAATTCGTTACTTCGACGAAGTCCAAAACAAATTATTTGATATATGAAAAAGTTATATATGGTTCGCTGGAATCGCATAGACTCCATCATATTATATGTCAAAATATGAACTTAACTTTCTTTGAACAGAACATAAAATGTGCTATATTATGAAATATAGTAATAATATTTTTCAGTTTTGTGTACATATCCACTTTCAAATTGCACATGTGAAATTTAGACACTCGCACTAGCTGTGTCAACGGGACTACTCCGTTGTGTTTGCGATTAGGGTTGGTGTTATTTTATTTCAGTTCGATCTGATTTTATCAAAACTAGTACCGGTTAGTTCACCAAGAAAAATATTTTCATTATAAAGATTCCAGAAAAAAAAAAAAAAAAAAAAAAAAAAAAAAAAAACTAGTGAAGATAATATGATCTCAAAGGATAACGTATATAGCATCTTAATTTAAGTAAAAAACAAACAACACACATATATAAAGTAAAGTCCTCTAAGCTGGGGTGTATCCCAAACTATGGATTAATTATTGATGCTCCAAACCCCAGTATAATTTGAAGCTTCCGATCTCCATAATTGTCGTTTCTCCTTTTTACATTAATGCTTCTAGTCTCAATTATTGTTGGTTATCTTCTTTTTATTCCGGTGTGCGAATGTCATCTAGTTTTAATTATTGGTCTAATAACTCGGTTTGCTTTTTCACCTTTTTGGTTCCATATACGACGTTAAGACTCACATCACACGCATTCACACAAAATATATTCCGTTCCGATTGTACTTTAGTTTCATTGTTATTCTTGTACCTTTTTTTGGGGTAACGATTTATTCTCGTAAGTTCCATCCATCTCTCTCTCTCTAGCCCAAGACCAATGATCTTGTGATATTTCGGATGGAAATCGTTTGCATTGTAATTTTAACGTTCAAGTACATTTTATCCTTTAAAAAAAAAAAAAAAAGAGTAAATCTTACCCGAGTAAAAACGAAGTTTATTTGGATCGCTGGTTTGATTTGATAAAAATTTTGGCCTGATTCGACTTTTTGCATAAGTACTAAATAAAGTTAACAATATTCCAGTGAGTATGACCAGAGTCTAGAAACACCAAAACTTTATGCACACGTGGACGGTGTTACCTGCCGTTAATACTATAATGTAAATATTATACTGCCTTTAAGGACACGTAGATACATTTCAAAGATTCTGTAAATTGATAGTTATCAAAGATCCCACCTTACATCAGACAAAATCCAATTACAAATCTATATATATATATATATAGCTGTTATGAAAGTTAAAATATTTATACTAGTACTACCGTATATGACTTATATACTTTAATCAAAATAAATTTGGTATTTCCAAGAGTCGAGCATCTAAGAACTGATAGGACTAATACGTTGGCCAATATTATGTCGTTTTCGTTCATCTGGATTTTACACAAAAGGCCAATTATCCTTCTGCGAAGCTGGAATTCGAATTCCTTTGATGCCAAGCCCCTAGTTTTCACAGATAAATCCTCTAAAATTGAAGATAAATCATTAATATAACTAGATAATATCGCAAGAATTTCGAAATTCATTGAATCCAAACTTCATCACCACCTGTCAACAAAACCAATTTTTCTCAATCTTTTGCACTTTTTGTTTCGAAGGGATCCTTCTCGATGCCCAAAAAAAAAAAGAAGAATGAAGAGAATAAAAGAGTCTAATCAAAGTAGGTTTAGGTAAGAAAGTAATTTATACTTATTACACCTTTTGATAATGAGTTCGTCAAACAGAACCTAAAAACTAAAAAGAGCGCCCACACCTACCCATCTTTTTCTCTGCTTGGTTTTCTAATAATATACGGCAATTTGATCCTTACTATATATAATTAATGATATTTTGTATACGATTATGATATTTTCAAATCTATTATCTAAATGGATTTTATGTGATAACAATATCTAATTTGAACCCCCTTTTACCCAAAAATATATTAAATTGAACCCCGTATCTATATTGACGCATGTTTACAAGATCTCCGTTGCGGCTAAGAAATAATTAATTAATCATAACAAATATCTTAGATTTTTAAAAGCAGGGTAGATTTTACATCTCGACTGAAACTTCGATTTACTTTCAAGATATATACAGTACATAGTTTGGTACTTATAACGTCTACAATGACGCAGGAAAATTATTACGAATTTTGTATATAGTTGAACCGATCTAGCAGTTTAATCACAGTGAATTTTCTATCTACTCATTTGATCACACACTCTTGGTTTATTTTAGAAGTTCAGATTGGTCATACGTAAAAATAACAGACTGAAGTGATTTATTTACTTAAAAAATTACGTAACTGTGTAAATTTTACAATAAAAGTAATATTTTTCACTTAACTATTGATTTATATATGCTAAATCAGAATTTTACAGATGAAGAACATCAAAACTTTAAAAGTTCACAGCATGTAGTCATGTACTAAAATTCCGGTTGAGCATTTTAATTTTGGACCACTCGAATAAACTTTAGTTTTTGAAACATCAAACTTGAATTACAAAAAAAAAAAAAAAAAAAATCCAATCTTTAACTTTAATTAAAGATTCAAATATATATGTTTGTCTTTATGGATACTTCATCTCATTATTTATCTTGGGAAAGTTGTAAAACTACGTTTTTCTTTCTATTCACACAAACCTTTTCTGCCGATATGACATGGATTTTATTAAAATACTTATTTAATTTAATGTATATATCTGCAATTGGACATATCTTATATAAGTATAGATAGATGTGTATGATTACAACTTGGATCAGATTCTTCTTCCTCTCTAAACAACAACAACAACAGCAAAGTTTTCTCCTTTCTTTTTCTTCACAACTTTCACATTTCCTCTTTCTCTACAAACTAAAACTCAATTATCTGACAAAATGACTCGCTCCTCTAGATTCCTTGGTACGGCGACGCCGCCACCGCCGGAAGAAATCCTCGCCGCCGAAACCGACATGGTTGTTATTCTCTCAGCTCTTCTCTGCGCTCTCGTATGTGTAGCTGGTTTAGCCGCCGTAGCTCGCTGCGCTTGGCTCCGCCGTCTCACCGGCGTTAATTCAGCCGCCACCGGAGAATCACCGCCGCCGAACAAAGGCCTCAAGAAAAAAGTACTTCAATCGCTCCCTAAATCCACTTACACCGCCTCTGCAGCCGAGGATTTACCGTGTTCCTCCGGAGGAGACGACGGAGATTCATCAACCGAGTGTGCAATATGCTTGACGGAATTTGCCGACGGCGAAGAAATCAGAATCTTACCTCTCTGTAGTCACGCATTCCACGTGGCGTGTATCGACAAATGGTTGACTTCACGGTCGTCGTGTCCTTCTTGTCGTCGGATTTTGGTTCCGGTGAAGTGTGATCGGTGTGGCCACCGCGCTTCCACGGCGGAGACTCAGATCAAAGATCAACCTCCTCACCAACATCCTTCACAGTTCACTTCCGCCATTATTCCTACTTTTCTTCCTTGAAAAGTTCTCTCTTTTTTTTTAACCTTTTTTAATTTGCAAAAAAATATCGGCATGATTAAAAAAAAGTAAAGTATTAATTAATTAGGAATTAGGGATCTTTAGTTATTTTGATATTTCTTCTACTCTGTAAGACTGTAACCCACTCTTATCAATCAATCGGATGGAATTTCGAACTTCGAGATGTTAATGATGTTTAACCAAAATAAAAATAAAAAAATACAAGAGGATGATTTTATTGATTGGACAACCTGAGCACTAACGCAAGAAAAGAGTCGGTCATGTGAACCCGTTTCAGAGCAAAAACTCAAGAAGATAAATGACAAAAGGACCAAAATTTTGCATTTAAAAAGTATTACTTTCCTTAATTTCCTTGTAATGTTTTGGAAGTATCTAGCGATCAATTGGCCGTTTATCTTTTTTCCGACAGTCCACATTAAATAAAATAATTTTTTGTTAACGATGTTATCTCATTATTAAAAATGGTAAACAAAGTACAAGGAGATAACTAGCAACTCTTTTGGTTGAAAATTGGCACACTGTAAGTCCAATTTAGTATAAGTTTGGCGAAATATTAGTGCGTAGACTGTGTAGTGATTGTCATATACCCTATATAAAAACAAGTTATAGGAAAAATGTTATATGCAAATTAAACATATAAATTATTATCATGTTAAATGTGTGTGCGTATTTAAAGTCTCCCTTATTTCCAGTCATAAGTCAAAGAAAGCATGTATCATCTCTCCTTTACCCGCAAATAAGGATGACTCGGTCTCATTTCCATAATTCCATCCAACAATATCCATAAGGATATATAAAAAATAAAAATAAAAATAAAAAAGGATATACAAAAAAAAAAAGATTTATCATCTATTTTTAAAAAATAATTGTTATATTGATCTATATATGTATGTCATATATAGTGAAATGCTAAAGAAAAGGGTTATAGTCTTAAAACCATCATCTACCAAATAAATTACTCAACCAAAAAAAAAAACAAGACGACAGTATAAAAATGAACTGTGTTAGGTCTCTTTCATCGTTATAGCAATTCAATTTATTTTCTTACATTTACATTTATGGTTTCACGTAGTCATTAGCGGCGGATTTAAAGAAGTTTCTGGTTATTTGTAATGCAAGTTGATGAGGACAAACTTATGAAACAAACTTATACGGGTTTAACAAAATATCTCAAAATATCTAAATGCACTCCATGTTAAAGAAACTTAAATTTGACGATAATTAATTTTGTTAGGTCCCTTTTCACCATTATAGTAATTCAATTATTTTGGTTTAAAATTAATTTGAACATATAGATTCACAAACATTTATGGATTTACAAAATATCTCAAAATATCTAAAAAGTAATCCATGTTAACATAGATTTGAGTATTTGACGATAGTTAACTGTGTTAGGTCCCTTTTCACCATTATAGTAATTCAATTACTTTCGTTTAAATTAATACTTATAGAGATTCACAGTTATCTTATGTATTTTTTTTTTCCTAAAACTGGTTATTTGTGTCCTACTCTTAACTAATTTAGAGCTTAGATATGGACAAATTAAAGATCAATTCATTCATGTCTTTAAATTTAAATTTCTAATTTAGACCATCGAATGCTACTAGACTACTATCATTTTATTTATATATATATTTAAATATCGGGAATATAATAATTAAAGTGAATAAAGGGAAAAAGGTAGAGAAAGAGGAATATTGAAGGGAAACGATAAACGTACCACCCAACTTATAGACACACTAGAAACGCATGACAAGCCCAAGTATCATCCACCTTTCAGTTTCACTCAATGGAATCATATGCCTTATCTCTTTCCTCTCTTTTCCTCCAAATGTTTATTAAATAGCACCCAAGAGGCAATAAAGCGAAGAAAAATTTCGGCCTAAACTTTTCATCTTTTTCACTTTTTTTTGTCGTCTAGAAATAGCCCCAAGTTTATCCAATTTTTTTTTTGTATTTTCTTGCTAAGACCGAACTTATTCACACTCTTTGAGAAACGTCCTCATATACCATGCATACGACTCCAGTTATTGATTTTCAGTTTGATGAATTCACTCGGTTAGAGCATGGGTAACGGCCAACGCTTCTTGTGTTCTTAGGCTTAAAAAAATAGGAAAAAGATGAATAGTGGGTTTGGATGTTCTTGCTGGTTCACAAGACCAGTTTTAAGACTAATCTTCTTTGTTTTTTTTTTTCAAAAAAATTTAAGAACTAAAAGAAGTGTTGGCCCGTTAATGATGTTCTAACCGTTGAATTCATTACAAGTTTTGAAAATTTTGCTCGCTTGGACACATGAGATCCAGTTTAACAAACGTTGGACAACAATTGTTTTGCAAAAAGTGCTTATCCAAATTAGGAGATTATTATGAGCAAAAAAAAAAAATGAGAACACTGAAAAGTAGATACATCAAGTTTCTTTTGATTTTAGTAGCTTCAAACTCAAGTACTCCCTCGCACTTTTTCTTTAAAGTTTATTACACACATTATCATTTAGTTCTAGCGTATAATGTGTCTAGTATAAAGTGAAATTTTGCTTTCAAGAATAATTTTTTCCGTCAGTTAAAAAAAAAAAGAATAATTTTTTCCGTAGATGGAGATGATTTCAGGAATAACTATTTTTTTGTTCATCAGGAATAAGTAATCTAATCAACTAATCAGTTAAGAAGAATAAAAAAAAGTTAGATAGAGAATTAGCGAGGGTGGTCCGAGGTTTAACAAGTTTTTTTTTTAATTTTATATATATATACATATATGTATAATATTTATATTTATTTAATTATGTGTGTGTGTGTAAATCATCATTTCAGTAGAGGTACTTTCCTCCTAACTATCTTTTTTGCCCTCGATCGTAGTCAATAAAGTGATATATTTCAAAGATTCACTCCATCTCTTAAAAGACTAATCTTCCCTAACCTTTTTTCCTACTTCTTTTTCAGTGTTCACTTTACATATATGTCCCTTTTAATTTACTATTTCATCTTCACTTTTTACCAGCCTCATCATGGCAATCCTTACCCAAAGTATATACAACTTTCATTATATAACATCCTTCTCTGCTTTCATAAAAGCTACAATCAAGTTTGGAGTATGTTCATAACGATGCTAAAAGATGAACCAAAAATTGGATTCAAACGATTTGTATGATGTTAAATATAAGAGGTTGCATATAATTTTTTTGTTATAAAAATAAAGATAAGAGAGTGTAAATTTGTTATGTGCGTGTGGCATATACTAAGATCGAGTTATAAATCCCTACAAAAATGATCTCAAACTTATGTCTACAAAAAATTTTCCGTAAAAACAAAAATTAAGTTTCACATATGTGTAACTAGATAGAATATGTGACTAAACAAAAAGAATTTTAGTTCTATTTTAACAACTTAAAATTTATGAAGGTTACGCTTACAGTTTTATTTGAAGATTTTTGTGGAAGTTTGTCAATACTTATAACTCTGGTTCAATGTATATGCATCAACAGGCATATACCAAAAGGTCCAAAAGACCAAAACCAATAACATTGAAGTGCGTGTCTGAGTGAGATTCAATATGGTAATGCTTTTAAAAGAGAGTGTATTCTCGATACTATATGCCCAGATCCAGCCCAATAAAGAGTCTGTATGGGCCGATGTTTTTTCACATCCAGAGAGATATTGGGGTTTGTAATGATGAACAAAACTTTTGCTTCATTCATTGGTTCACATGAAATCACATGATAACTCACATAAAAGAAAAGACCATGTCTCGTGACGATTACACATCGACAAAACAAAACAAAAAAAGAAGTTGCATTATTACAAGGGAGTATTAATTAACCACTTTACTCTCTAGACAAAACCATGTTAATGGCCAACTCATGTCATGTCTCTACTCTAAGCATCAAAGCCATCACATCACATCACATCACATACACATAGATGCTTTTTAAGTGCGAGTGTCTTCAGTTTCAAACCAAAGAAACAAAACCAGAGATGATAAACTGAACATACAAGTGGCAAGAGCTTAAAAAAACCTCAATCTACAAGGGACATGGTTCGGTTCTGTTTTGGGATGGGCTCTACGGTTCAGTCCTAACCGGGGAAAGCAAGAACGGATATGTGGCGAGACATGAATGAAACAATGTTGTGCACAATGATACATGTGAATAGTGAAGAAAGAAACAAACAAAGAATGAATAGTGAAACATCTACAGTACTTGGACTTGCAACGCAATGCAATGCTTTTCTTTCTCTTTCTCTCTCTCTTTGCATTGTGGTGTGGAAGATGATAGCTGGATTTGGCTGTCACTTGTGCTGTCAACAGCATTAACAGAATTACCTGAAAAAAGGAGGGAAAAAAACAAATAAGGTATCTTTGTTATTTGTATAATACAGAGTGTGACTTTTGATTGTTGAGTTTGGGAATCTAAGGAAAGTATTACCTGATTAAGGGTCAGAGATATTATCAGCTGTTTTAGACAATCTCCATGCTGTTCTGTTTTCTCTTGTTGGACTTGGAGAAGAAGCACATCTGGACCCAGCTCTTCTTCGGCTTAACCATTAGAGATTTTGCGTTTCTCGTCTCCACAAGATCATTCATGTATTGAACAACAGCCTGTAAGTATGAATTTTCTGTAAGTGAGTACCATTTAACCGTAAATTTAGAATCTAGAGAGACGGAGAGAGAAAGAGAAAGAACCTGAGGGCCCTTTTCGGCTATATCCCGAGGAGGAATTTGTAGTGGATTCTCTTGAGCACGAAAAACACGCAACTTTGTAAGCATTTTGAAGGAGTCTGGAAGCACACGGATTTGGTTATTGCTTATATCAAGCTCTTCAAGCATCTCAAGGTTGCCTATTGATCTAGGGAGTGATATCATGTCAGCGAAATTGTTTCCAATATTCAGCTTCACAAGCGTAGTGGCAAAACACAAACTCTCTGGCACTGACTCGAGCTCGTTGAAACTCACATCCAGCTCTTTGAGGTTAGCTAAAGAAGACATCGTTGTAGGTAACTGCCTGATGTTATTGTAACGGACAGACAAGATCTCTAGTGTAGTGATCTTCCCAATAGCTTCTGGAAGAGCCTTAAGTTTGTTATAATCCGCACGGAGTTCTTTCAGCGAAGAACACCCACCGATAGAATGTGGGATCTCTTCGATTTCATTTGTCTCAACGTCGAGCTTCTTTAGACTGACAAGAGAACCGATTGATTCAGGGAGAATCGGGAGGTTGTTACAGCTCAAATCAAGCTCCTCGAGTCGAACCAATCTGCTAAACGCTGAAGGCAGAGATGATAACTGGTTGCTACCAAGATTGAGGTAGACCAAGTTCAACAATTCTCCTATAGACTCAGGGAGCTGACCGATTCTGTTGGAATGCAAATCAAGCTTTGTCAAGGAAGAAAGTCCTCCTATGGTGTTTGGCAATACCACAATGTGATTCTCAGACAAATCAAGCGAAATCAGACTCGATAACTTGCCAATAGAATCTGGAAGCCACTCGGCTTGTTCCGTTAACTTGTTCTGTAGATTAAGCTCTTGAGTAGCTTTCTTAGATGATACCTCAATCAAACTAGCAAGTTTTATCAAACTCAGCTTCTCTCCATCATTGCCTACACATAACAAATGATTCATTGACACTACAATTACTAACATAACCTACTGCAAATCAAACGAAGATTTCATGTTGCTCAATCTCTAGTTCTATCTAAAGGTTCAAACTTTAAACAATTCCAGTTCCTACTCTTTACATATCTGGAGAATCCTAAGTTGGAGTACCAACTGAGTAACATAGAGTTGAATGAAGAGAAGAGAAGGGTTAACTCACCGGCGAATTTTCCAGCGGTAATTGTTGAATCAAGAATCTGAGGTTTTCGAGGAGCTGCAAAACCATCACTGTAGAGAGAAGACTTGGACTTTGTCATGAAGCTATCGTCTCGTGAAACCATCTCCTTGGGGCGAACAGGAGCATTCTCTGAAAAATACAAACTTGACGGAGAATCGGAACGAACAGCCGGCGCCGGAGCCGGAGCCGGAGGAGGACGAGACGGAAGAGAGCCGTTAGAGGAAGGAGAAGCAATGCAATTAGAAGCTCTTTGAATGTAATCGTCGAACAAACAGTGAACAGTTTCCAGATCGAGAAGCTTCATAGCTTCTCTCTTTTGTTCTTTGCTTCGAAACTGAACAAAACCTTTCTTCATTTCTTGCAAGACCGTGAAAAGCTCACCAGGAACTTCAGAGCTTTTCCTCTGTCTAGCAATGGCTTCTAAACAAGCTTGATCTTCTTTCTCAACGTTCTCTATCAAACCCTTGGCAGCTTCAACTTCGTCAATTCCTGGTCTTGGTGGTAGAGATCTGTGAATTCTCATGATTTCTTCAACCACTTGCTCCGTTGAATCCAAACGCTTATCCATTTGCATCAAATCCATTACCCAAAAATTCGAAGAAATGAAAAGATAAAAAAAAAAAAAAGAAACCTTTTTTTGGTCTTTCTCAAAGTATCGATTTTTAAGTGAGAGAAGAAAGGAGAAAGAAAGAGAGAAGAGTTTAAGTAGAAACCCAGAGGTTCTTGTTTCTTCTCATAATAAATACAGCTGTTTCCATCACTCTCTGTCTCTTCTCTCTTTCTCTATTATCTCTGTTTTTTTTTTTTTTTGCTTCTTCTTCTTCTTCTTCTTTCTTCTGCTTCCTCAGTTCTTCAAATAATAATTGATTACTTTTTATATTGTCACTAATGAAACTACAATTATGATAAATTAATTTCCTTGTTTTAAAGTTTAAGACATATTTTTTTGTTATTTCTTAAATGTTTACTTAATTAACATTATCATTGGATATTTTTTTTTTAATTTTAAAAAATCCGACGGAAATAACGTGAACCGTGGGATGGTGACCTATTGCTTATCTGTGGATTTGTATATCACGTTATTCCCATTTTCTCCCTGTTACTATACACTCTCCTTATCGTATTTTCTACGTATTTTGACCGTATTTATTGAAATTATCAACTCATTTCGAAAAGACAAACAAGAGTGGATCAACAATATTGTTATGCAGGCTAGTGCCATAGATTCTGCGGAGATCAATGCCTATTTTCATTTTTATGTCCCCAAAAGAAATAAAAGAAAAACTTAAATATTTGTTCGTTACCGTTAGATTTTTTTATTTTTTACCTATCTGTTTCCGTTGAAAATAAGCATTACTTGGAAGTTGGAATGTTATAGGGATCATCAAAGATAAATCAAATAGGCCCATTATGTCCGTAAGAAGGAGAAGTAGAAGATGAAGCATTAAATAACTCAATATATATTTTGCTAATAATAACTCAATAATAAAACAAATTATTGTAGATGTTAAGAAAAAAAAACAAAAAAAAAACAAATGACAGTCTTGTTTCTTTTCGGGAATAAGTAGTATTTTGTAAAAATAGTAATATCGTATATCACATTATTTCTCTATATTCTTTGATAAAGTGTAGAACTAAATACAAAATGTTGATAAGATAAAAAGAACACAATTTTGCCAAAAAAACAAATATTAGGTAAAAGTAAAACGTAGATGCAAAAATATTAAAAATGGTAAAAGAGAAGAAAACGCCATGTGTGAGATGGGACACGTGTCGGGGATATGGTCGATGATGCGTTGTCCTTTAACCTGTATCTAGCTGTCGCATTCATGGCCCCCACTTGCATATGCATACGCATATCTGGGAGATATATAAATTTTCTTTCTTAAACTAAAAAAAAAAAGTTTGCTTTGGGAATTTATGGATTAATTTCTCATCTAAAAGGATTTGTTATATAGACAGTGAAATTTATATTGAATTTTTTTTTTTTTGTAAATATTAATCTTTTACCTTTTCCATTTGTAATATTAAAAATCTGTGCAATGGTTTATAGAATACTTAAGTTTTCTTTGTATCATAACCATATTAGCCAAATAAAAAAACCTTACATGTTAAAGACGTTATATATATAAAAAAAAAACCTTACATGTAACATGCACACCAACAAGTTAAAAACTCTGAATAATCAATCATAAGTTATATTCTAGTGTACATATTCTTCTACAGAAAATAATTAGTTTAAGAATTTCGTGTCAGTAATTCAGCAAATCTGATCCATTCAGTCATCTTTTAAGTGGCTTGACTCAACAACGTCGGATCTATTATGCTGGTAGCCTGGTAGTACTACATAACAATTGTTTAAAATTTCCTCCTTCTAGGAAATTCTATCAAAGTAAAGACAAAACAAAAATATTCATTGCAATTTTTTGGTGCTCGCACGCATTGCAAATTTTCCTATAAAATACAAGAATTCTACATATTATCGAAGTTTGATCATCATTCCAAAATTTCTACAATAAGCACAAATTTTACTTCAATATGTATGAACGTGTTCTACTAGATACTATTGCCACTTGTTGTGTTTTAATCGAACAAGTAATATCAGATCTTCTGGTGTAGACGTAAGTGAATCATTGCAATCAGATTATGAGTACACGAGATAAACATGATAAAGTATTAATTTGTTGGAAATATAAGAACTATTCGAACCCATACAAAACCTTTTGTTTTTCAAACTAACAGATTAAACAGGAAATAAAAAAATCAACCTCAAAACGAAGAAAGCCAACGACCATAACAGACCGCCGACCTTCCTTGTTTATATTTTTGCAAGTGGGTAAATTAAATAAAAATGAGATTCAAGAATCAGTCAATGCAAAGGAAATGATATATCTTTGGTGGTTAAATGGTACCTTTTTTGGTTATTATCATAGCATGATTATTGTTGAATCTCTTAAAATGAGTCTCTCATAAATTTTATATTATTATATTATTATTTTATTGATTTTTTTTTGTAATTTAATTAAATTAAAAAGGATTGAACCAATAGAAATAAGACAAGTGTAGAGACTGTATCTAAATATAATGACTCCAATAATCATGGTCTCACAGTTCTAAAATGTACTACTTAGGGCTTGATTGGTAGAGCATATGCATGAGCATAATGACTTTTACCATCCAATCATGTTTTATTAGTTGAGCATATAAGAGAGCATATAGACCTTTTAAATGCTCCTATATGCTCTACAGCTCAATGCTCTTTAATGGAGCTTTTCATAAGCATAAGGTTTTTAAGTTGTAAAAATACAATTTTACCCTTACTAATCTAACTAATATTGTATAATTAATGTCTAATTTTGTAATTTTATGTATAAAAGCTCACTGTTATACCAATCACATATATTGTATTAATACATAATAGCATACAGCTTCTGCGGCTTACTGCTCATGCTGCATATTGCTACTGCTCTATTATAAGCTCTTCCAATCAAGCCCTTAGAACTTGATTCACTTTTCAAACAAAAGAAAAACACAAAGATAAACTGCCGACACAAAGAAAAGAAGATAAAATCCGAAACTTTTATTATAAAGTAGAGATTTTTAATTAAACAACAACTTTTTTTTTTGGTCAACAATTAAACAACTTCTATTCAAGCATAATAGGATCTTATTGCCTTCATAATTTTAAGAACGGTTAGAAGAATACTTTTGGGAAAGATTTTATGAGCTCTTTGAATATTTCAACGATCTGGGGGTTTCTAAACTTTTTGTGGTCGCACGCATTGCTTTACTTTAGTGAAACGACGTCATTTGTTCACGACCCCTTCACGCCGTCATCTCTCTCTTCTCTGACATCAAAGTTTCAAAGCTTCAAAGCCGTATCCTCTGAATATTCTCTGACAATTCTAATCTAGAAGCTCTGATGCGTGTCTTAATGGCTCGGCTTCAAGATCAGACATGTCTTACGACTTACATAACCATCTATGTATATATATTATAAGATTACATATAATATTTTAATTTGCATTATTAAGTAGTTTTTGGATAATCATGTTACACTGAATATATGAATGTGAAGGCATCATCTGAGAAATAAATCTAGAGTACATTTGTCGTAACTAGTTTTTACCCACTAGAGCTACAACTTTGAACAATATCCGTACTCAATTCCAACTGCAATATTAAGAAATAAACAAATCAATGTCTCTCAACTTATTTTCTATGCTAAAGAATAAAGATCATCCTGGTTTCTAACTGAATCAGGGGAGCAATAATTAACTCAATGACCAAGCCTTCTGAGCATATTTCTCAATCACTCTTACCTTGCTGAGATCCAATCTCTTGTAAGTAGTGCTCTGCATCCAAAGCTGCCATGCATCCTACACAATCAATAAAACGAGTTGCAATGACGATTATTACTCTATAAACAGAGCTAAACAGAGGTGAGAACTGAACATTGTGAAAACAAGGCTCTTAAGACCATTACTTAAAGCAGTCAAAGATCTCTAATAAGCAATGGAACAACACACTCGAGGAAGACTATATAAACTCCAACACAAAAACCCTTCGCTTGCATCAACTGAGAATTGAATCACATGATATAGAAGCAATTAAACCTCAAGAACTTGACAAGCCCATAGGGTCGCAGAAGATACGATCGTTCCAAAAACAGAGATTGCACACAAATTCGACTAGTTCTAAGCTAGTAAAAACAGTTTCTTTTAGAAGAAACACAGTGCAACTTGTAAGAATAAAAAGCTCAAGTAAAAATAGAGAACTAACCAGTTCCTGCAGCAGTGATCGCCTGCCTATACTTCTTATCCTGAACATCACCGGCGGCAAAAACTCCGGCAACGCTAGTCTGAGTAGTACCAGGCTTAGTCACTACATAACCATCCGAATCTAACTCAACACCACCATCTAAAAACTTGGTAGCTGGCTCATGACCAATAGCAAAGAACAATCCAGAAACTTTCAAGTCTGAAACATCTCCGGTAACCACATTCTTCACTTTCAATCCTCCAAGCAAACCTCTTTCTCCATCTCCATAAGCTTCCACAACCGAGGAGTTCCAAATCACATCAATCTTAGGATTAGACAAAGCTCGTTGCTGCATAATCTTAGACGCTCTGAAAGCGTCTCTCCTATGGATTATAAACACCTTTGATCCATATTTGGTGAGAAAATTAGCTTCTTCCATTGCCGAATCGCCTCCACCGATCACCGCAAGAGGTTTGTTACGGAAAATGGGAGCAGCTCCGTCGCAAACAGCACAAGCTGAGATTCCACGGTTCCAGAAACCTCCGGAACCTTCACCAGATCCAACGAAGTTAAGCCGTTTAGCCACAGCTCCCGTAGCGAGAATCACAGCGTCAGCGAGAACGGTTCTTGAATCTGTGAATAGCTTAAACGGTTTCGAAGAGAAATCGACTTTCGTCACCGTCTCGGTGAAGATCTTGGTACCGAATCGCTCTGATTGTTTACGGAATTTGTCAGTGAGCTCTGCTCCGAGAATACCTTCTGGAAATCCGGGGAAGTTCTCGACGTCGGTGGTGGTTGTTAATTGGCCTCCCGGAGCGATGTCATTAGCCATCCATCCTTCGAAGAGAAGAGGCTTAAGTTCCGCCCTAGCCGCGTAAATCGCCGCCGTGTGAGCCGCTGGGCCACTACCGACGATACAGAGCCTTGTGTTGTGAGTTTCGAGGCCATTCATGACGGCGGATGAAGAAAACGCAGTGGACGGCGATTGCGGGGGCTGAGAGAGAGTGGACCCAACTCCAAGCCGTGCAACGCTTCGTGCTCTGCTTATCAAACACTTTAAACGACTCATACAATTCATTGGGAACACTATTTGCGCAAAGACTAGACCTTTTATTTATTTAGTTTTTCTTCTTCTGTATAATTATATTTTACTGTCGAATTGAGATTTTTGAAGATTTTTTTGGAGTTTGAGCTTGCATAAATATATGTAAAGCTTGGGAGATTGGGGGAATTTGGGACAATACAGTAACACAAGAATGGAATCACTTGGAGATCAAGTTCATGTCTTATTACATATCTTCCAAACCAAGATGATTCTTGAAAATTTCACACAAAAGTAAATCAAATTAAGGTGTTAGTTCAAACACAAATTAGAGGCAATGAACATCAAACTTTAGCTCCCGACGAAATAAATCAAAATGAAGATATAATTTCAGCAAAATAACCATAAATCAAATCATCGATTGCTAATTCTTTCTTTATTGACTTTTAATGAAATCGAACAACATAAAGAAACTAGTAAAACACAAATAAATAAGAAAAAAGTATACAAAAGACTGTGAAACTGGTTCAAGACACACAAAAGACAAATCCCTCAAAGACAATACGAGCTTCCTTTAAACACAGCTCAAAGGAAAGCATCCTTCTCAAGCAGCTTCACCACCTCGAGCTGGCTGTTGAGCTTGGCTACATCAATGGGTGTCTTCTCGTCTAGGTTTTGCAGAGTCCTGCGACCACACAAACCAACCAGAGCGTATACATATAACTAATGTCGTGACAAAGTTTTTTAAACTTTAATGCAGTTGTTACTTAATAAGTATTGTGTTGTGAGACTTACACTGCAGCACCATTCTCCAGGAGAAGGCTTACACACTCTTTCCTCCCGTAACCAGCAGCATAATGCAGAGGTGTGTTCTTATTTTTGTCAACCGCATTAACGCTTGCTCCAGCGTCAATAAGAACTTGAGCACATTTTAACTGTGAATAGGGCTCAACATGCTCAAACTCGGTTCATTCCATATTTATAAGCAAAATCTTAAGCATGCAAGTAATCGCCGATCTCATTGTTCTTTCACTAAATATTCAATCATGCTACAAGTAATTGTGTCATGAAACTCGTAGGTGTAGTAGACTGGTTACTTCTCTACCAAGTGAATGATAATAAAGATTCTTAACTTCACAGCTAGCAAAGAGAACCACCTAAATCCGAATATTTAATTGCCCTGAACTGGTAAGAGACTTGCATACCTCGCCGTATCCACAAGCAAAATGCAATGCTGTCCTTCCCTCAGAATCTTCTTCATCTTTGTTACCACCAGATGCCAAGGCATTTTTCAAACCCTAATTGAATCAACCAATTAATCCAATAAAGATTTCAACAAATCAAATTTCGAATAGAGCATAGAGTGTGAAAATGGAAAAGAACAAAAAAATTCTGCCTGTTCCTCCTAATTCCTTGAGAAACACAAAAGTGATAAATCCCAGATGGTCAAGCATATGAACGTCAAACAAAGTAGGAAGCAGTCTAACCTCAACATCACCAAGACTGGCAGTTTGATGAACAATAGACTCTTCTTCTTCACCTTCTTCTGCTGCCTCAGGCTCAGCTGAAGCAGTCTGGTCTGGTAAGCCAGCAACAGGCATACCCATTGCTTCACCCAGCTTTTTCAGCACGTCTGGATCATTCCAGTACCTAATACCAAATAAAAACTCTTTCTCCATAAGCAAAAACAACCATAAGCAGAAACAAGCTTTACAATTTCTACAAAAACATTGAAAAAAGTTTGTATGATTGTATCACTCACTTCATCATGGCAGAAGGACCACCAGCATCAATCTCATCTAGTATAGGTTTCAATTCTGGATCTTCTTTCATCCGCGCCATACGCTCAGTAAAGTGCTCTGCTGTTTCAGGATTCGAGAAAGCATCCAAAAAGGGAGACATTTGTGGATCCTGTAGGCAAAAGAAAAAAAACCAAACAAATACAGAGATTCATTCAAAGCCAGGCCAACCAAACTACCGGAAAGAAATTTAGACGGAAAAACTCTTCAAATTCTAACCTGCACTAAGGCGCTACCAAGTCGCTCCGCCATTGTCTTAAATTCAGGGTTATGCATAACCTGTTGCATTGTGTCGATATACTGTTGTGGATCAAAGTTAGGGAAACCACCTTCCTGAGCTGCGTTTGGAATGGATCTCTGAAGCTGCTCAGCCAATTGGTTAAATGCAGGATCTTTAGCTATTTGCTCAGCCATTTCTCTGATGCTTGGATCCTAAAAAAATCCCACCAAAAACCCATCAACAGAAAACTCCATAAAAAAATAACTTTTCAGTTGTCCTACCAGAAAGGGTACTTACGTTGAGGATACCAGCCATATTGGAGAAATCAAAAGCATTGAGATTCAAGCCAGGAGCAGCTGATGAAGGTGAACTCCCAGAAGCTGATTCCGGTTTAGAACTCTTATTCTCCTCCGTCGATTTGGTTTTCTCATCTACAGCAACCAAAACAACAATTCTCTAAGCTCGAAGATAAGACAATGAACCAACAACCAAATCTGACTATAAGCGATTCAACCGGAGATAAACAATTCAATATCGCAGATCAGATTGTATAAACGAAGGAGATTCGAGAACAATACTGAGTAAAACCAAACGTTACCTGAAGGAGGAGGATTTTTCTCTGAATTGGAAGCCATTAAATATGACTAAAACCCTAACAAAAAAAAGACACAATACTGATTCAGCAAAAGTATGGAAATTGAGTAGACACGATTGAAGGAAAATAGCCAAAGAAGAAGATAAAGAAATCGAAGAGAGACCTATCAGAAAGATATGAGTAAAAACGAAGGAGAAGCAGAAAATTTACCCGAGAAGACAATGTTGTGGTGGCAAACGCACACAAAACTCGAAATACAGATAATCTTTTTTTTTTTTTTTAATTTAACGACAGAGAAATTAATTTTAGTATATGTATTGCTGAATTATTTATCTCAGCTGGATTGGATTGAGAAGAAGACGAGGCACGACAGCCACTGCTTCCATTCAAGTTTGAACCTAAAAGCTAAGAGTTTTATTTTTTTAATAAAATATTATAGGCCCAAATAAACCGGTTTACCTTAAAGGTCCAAGCCCACAAATTCGAATGTGAACCGTAATTAATAAGCTGAACCACGTCAGATTTTTTATGATTTAAGATCCAATTATCCGTTAATGGATAAACACGCGTCACTTCTCGGAAGCAGCCGTCCATGGCAGCCACGCCTGCACTCTGTGCTGCTCTCCGACCTCCGGCTTCTTC
The DNA here is from genome assembly GCA_011420285.2 of Erysimum cheiranthoides. NCBI lineage: Eukaryota > Viridiplantae > Streptophyta > Magnoliopsida > Brassicales > Brassicaceae > Erysimum > Erysimum cheiranthoides. The sequence goes on along the minus strand of CM022177.2, from coordinate 20,514,023 downwards.
CCGGAGATTTTCTCCGATTCACCAAACCGACGCTTCTTTTCAGTCCAATGTTTTCCTTTCACCGTTGCCGTCACCGTCCTCGATTACATTGCTTAGACTGTTCGGTTCCAGTAGAATTTTCCCGCGTTTACCGGCGGTGAAGCAGCAGGTTGATCAGGATGAAGTTGGATTTGATCAACAGCCGTCTCAGGAGCTTGCGATAGCGTCGGCGTGTTTGGTTGGTGTTCTTACTGGAGTTAGTGTGGTTCTGTTCAACAATTGCGTTCACTTGCTTCGAGACTTCTCCTGGGATGGGATCCCTGATCGTGGAGCTTCGTGGCTTAGAGAGGCACCGATCGGTTCCAATTGGTTGCGTGTCATACTTGTTCCGACTATCGGTGGTTTGGTGGTGAGCATCCTCAATCAGCTTCGAGAAGCTGCTGAAGATTCCGCCGCAGATTCTGATTCTAGTCTCGATCGTGTAAAGGCAGTGTTGCGTCCTTTGCTTAAGACTGTTGCTGCATGTGTGACGCTTGGTACTGGAAATTCGCTGGGACCGGAAGGTCCTAGTGTTGAAATTGGAGCGTCAATCGCAAAAGGAGTAAATTCTCTGTTCAATAAAAGTCCTCAGACTGGGCTCTCACTTCTTGCCGCTGGCTCAGCTTCTGGAATTTCCTCTGGTTTGTTCAGCTTCTATCGAATTATTTGAAATTTGCTATATTTTTGTTCTTGCGTATAGGTTTCTTGCTTGAATTCGAAGTGCATGTTTGCTTTCTTTTGAGTTAAAACTTAAGAAAACTTTGATTAGCAGCTAGTTGCTGGATTTATTATCTAACGCAAGTAAGTCGATTATGTTTTGTTACAGGGTTCAACGCAGCTGTTGCTGGATGCTTCTTTGCAGTTGAATCCGTTTTGTGGCCTTCATCAAGTGATTCATCAACATCACTTCCAAACACAACTTCTATGGTTATTCTTAGTGCTGTTACTGCTTCTGTAGTGTCGGAAATCGGTCTGGGCTCTGAACCTGCGTTTAAGGTTCCTGACTATGATTTTCGCTCTCCTGGAGGTAATATATATTGCTATTTTTATGCTTTCTACCTTCTCTTTTGATGCTTTTTTGGTGGAATTTTGCACAGCTTTTTATGCAAGACATAACGGAATACCAAACTTATGAGAGCTGTTCACAAATTTGCAGAACTTCCACTCTATCTTTTATTGGGCGCTCTGTGTGGATTGGTCTCGTTGGCATTGTCTCGATGTACATCATCTATGACATCTGCTGTTGACAGTCTTAACAAGGATGCTGGGATACCAAAGGCTATATTTCCTGTAATGGGTGGCTTAACTGTTGGTATCATAGCTTTGGTATACCCTGAAGTCTTATATTGGGGCTTTCAGAACGTGGATATTTTGTTGGAGAAACGTCCATTTGTGAAGGGACTTTCAGCTGATCTTTTGCTTCAGCTGGTTGCGGTCAAGATAGCTGCAACAGCATGGTGCCGGGCTTCTGGACTGGTCGGTGGATACTATGCTCCTTCTCTCTTTATTGGCGGGGCAGCAGGAATGGCCTATGGAAAGTTTATTGGACTTGCTTTGGCTCAGAACCCAGAATTCAATCTCTCTATCCTGGAAGTGGCATCGCCACAAGCTTATGGTCTGGTACTGTTCTTATGTGGCCAATGTTCCAAAATTGTCTTAATTTCAGAGTCTCTTAATTGTTTACCTGCCTAAATTTTCAACAGAGAAACGAAAAATATTTATTTTCGGGTTTAACTGAAAAATATTTGCAGCTTCATTGCCAATGATCCTGTTTGTCTCCTTTTTTTACAGGTTGGAATGGCTGCTACACTTGCGGGGGTTTGTCAAGTTCCTCTTACAGCGGTATTACTGCTATTTGAACTTACACAGGATTATCGTATAGTGTTACCTCTACTGGGAGCTGTAGGCGTGTCTTCATGGATTACATCTGGACAATCGAAGAGACAAGAAACTAGAGAAACAAAAGAAACTAGGAAAAGAAAGAACCAAGAAGCTGTGCAGTCGCTGACGTCATCTGATGATGGATCATCAACTAATAACCTTTGTGAAGTTGAAAGTTCTCTTTGCATTGATGATTCACTCATCCAAGCTGAGGAGCTGCCAATGAGTATCTTTGTTTCAGAAGCAATGCGAACAAGATTTGCCACAGTTATGATGAGCACTTCTTTGGAAGAGGCATTGACTCGTATGCTGATAGAGAAACAATCATGTGCATTGATTGTTGATCCTGACAATATCTTTCTCGGTCTACTTACACTTTCAGACATTCAGGAATTCAGCAAAGCAAGAAAAGAAGGAAACGAAAGACCCAAGGTACGCCATTTGAATAGTCTGTTCTTGCCTCAAACCTCTGAAATAACTATTTCTTGTGGTAGCCTGATCAAATAATTGTAGCATTTCTTTGGCTTAGGATATTTTTGTTAATGACATCTGTTCGAGGAGTGGAGGAAAATGTAACGTGCCATGGACTGTTACACCTGATATGGATCTTCTTGCTGCCCAAACAATCATGAACAAGCATGAAATTTCTCATGTTGCAGTCGTTTCAGGAAGCTTTGATGCTCGTAGAATACACCCTGTTGGGGTCCTAGATAGAGAATGTATCACTCTAACGCGAAGGTAAACCTGCATCTCTTTGTCCCAAGATCACCTTTTCGTATGGAAAATTTTTAATGAACCTAACTGACTAACCGAGTCTTCCATATGGTAAGAGTGTAGAGAGTCCGTGTTACTATAACTTGGGCTGCCAGGTTTCTCATATTAGATGTAGTTGAAGTTAAATGAGTTCAAGAAATTTTAATTGCTCATCAAAAGAAAGGAGTAAGTAGAAAAGTCCAGTTTGCTAGATTCTTTATTCTTAGGACTGTCAACTGTATCTAGAGTTAAAACCAAAGCTATTGACCCTGCGAACACGCTTACTCAATTCATTTGATATCTTTTCTGCTGCACCGGAGATGATGCTGGGTTGTCTTAATTTTTTCTCTTGCTTGACCTGGCAGGGCTCTAGCAACCAGATTGTTCCTCGCCAATTCGCTGTATTTGTAAATGGCCTTTGTAACTTCTTGAGCTGTCCAGGGTAATTTCATTCAATTCCTTCTGTGGGGCTTGGGGCCAACTTTTGTTCTTTGTGTTAAGAGATTTGGCGGGGAAGAGTTGGCTGGTGCAGCATGGATGTTTGTCTTCTCCATCTTTTGGTTAGAATGGTGGAAGCTCCCATATTCCACTTAAGCTGTTGAGGCAATCCAAAGGGAATCAAAACGTAGAAAGTGGTTCTGAGAAAACCTTCAGAAATTTCCTGAGACCGAAGATACTGTGCTCAGGTGATTCGTTACCACATTTGCATCTTATTTTTTTACAGATTGTTACTGTACCTTACTCAATATTTTGTCTATTTTGTAAATTACTTTCTGGCTTACATCATATTGAGAAAGTTTTGACTACTTGACCATTGTAAGGGTTTTCTTGTCCACTATTTTGTATATAAAGAACAGTATATTTTCTTGAAATCCAACGTTGAAGTGCCCTTATTTCTGGTGTCTCTCTCCCTGTGTTGTCGTCTAATTATATGGAGATTTTTCTCCAATAAAACCCGTTGTGAAAACAGTAGTCAGGCCATTGTGTTGTTGAACAACCGTCCTAAAACCATTTAGGTAAAGAAGAAGCAACCCACATTGGTTGAATGACTTACCTAATCTATACTTACCTCCAGCATGGTATAGCTAGTACCCTCTGAACATGCATGGATACACATGCTATATAATCATTCGGGTGTGATTCCATTGATACCGGAAAATGGATCAAGCAAAGGGAAAAGTTTGTGTTACCGGAGCTTCAGGCTTCTTAGCTTCTTGGCTTGTGAAGAGGCTTCTCCTTGAGGGATATGAAGTTATTGGAACAGTCAGAGATCCAGGTATTTCTATCCATCTTGTTTCCTTGTCTTGCTCCGTTTTGGTGCGTGTTGTTGCTTTGAATCATAATAAGCTAGCCAAGTGAGACTCTCTATTTTTCCGGTTTGAAAGGAAATGAGAAGAAACTTGCGCACCTTTGGAAGTTGGAAGGGGCAAAGGAGAGACTACGTTTGGTGAAGGCTGATCTAATGGAAGATGGAAGTTTTGATAACGCCATAATGGGATGCCAAGGAGTTTTCCATACTGCTTCTCCTGTGCTCAAACCTACCTCTAATCCAGAGGCATGCCACCAAAAACTTACTTTTTCTGCTCTTAACACGCTTTGTGTATTGCTAGATTATCTATCCTCTTAAGACTTTTTCTTTCTTGTGATCTGATAGGAGGAGATTTTGAGACCAGCTATAGAGGGCACACTAAATGTACTGAGATCATGCAGGAAGAATCAATCTCTAAAGCGTGTGGTTCTCACCTCATCCTCTTCAACGGTCAGAATCAGAGATGATTTTGATCCCAAAATCCCTCTTGACGAATCAATCTGGACCTCTGTGGAACTCTGCAAGCGTTTCCAGGTATAATCATTTGAAATAGCCTTTTTATGTATTAACAAAGAACAGAGATCACAATTCTTTTAGCTTACCCAAAAGTGAAAGGTAGCTATTTTGCTCAGCACAAAAATTGTATTAGCTAACTGTTTGTGTGAATGCGTTCCACAAATTTGATGCAACATGGAAAAAACAAGGTTTGGTATGCCTTATCAAAGACATTAGCTGAGCAAGCTGCATGGAAGTTCTGTGAAGAAAATGGTATTGACCTCGTCACTGTTCTACCATCCTTCCTCGTCGGACCCAGTCTGCCTCCTGATCTATGTTCAACAGCTTCTGATGTCCTCGGATTACTGAAAGGTACTCTCTTTCTCTTTAGTTCTCTAAGAAAGATCACAGGACTCGTTTTTGGGGCCAACATTTAACTGTTACAATAGCTTATAACTTGTCATTCAACACAACAGGAGAAACAGAGAAGTTCCAATGGCATGGACAAATGGGGTATGTTCATATCGATGATGTTGCAAGAACCCACATACTTGTTTTCGAACACGAAGCAGCTCAAGGCAGATACATTTGCAGCTCTAACGTTATCAGTCTAGAGGAACTAGTTTCCTTCCTATCCTCTCGTTACCCATCACTCCCTATCCCCGGGAGGTCTGAGACACTGACCTTTAAATTAAACCATTTCTCAAGGCTTACTAAAATTTGAAAATCATAGACGATGATATTCTCTTTGAAAATTTCAGATTTGAGAAACTAAATAGGCTGCATTACGACTTTGACACCTCAAAGATACAGAGTCTCGGGATCAAGTTCAAGTCCCTTGAAGAAATGTTCGATGACTGCATTGCCTCATTCGTCGAGCAAGGCTATTTATCTACTGTTGTTCCATAACTCTTAGACTAGAGAATATATGCGTTCGATTGTGAGATGGTAGTAATGTCGCTTCACAATAAAAGAATGGAAATGGAAACATTGTAGACAGACAAAGGTTACAGACGATCTAATCTTTACTTGTTTTTGACCCAGATCATAACATAGTCTAGTATCCATACTTCTTCTATCAAAGTTGAGCTTTCAACGAAATTCCTCAAAAGAAACAGATTCGAAAAAGATATCTCAAAACATGTACCATAGCAGCAGAAAGGAAACATGTTCTACTTAGTAGCCTGAGCAATTATATTACTTATCGAACTGGCCTCCTCTTTTGCAGCCTCCACCAGTTGATCCTTCAACATCAAAACAGAAGAGATTGTCATTTGTCAAGACAAATCCCATGGACTAATCTTTTCATGTCGATGACTTAAGGACAGAATTCAGTACCTGGGCGGATATAATCCTGGCTACTGTTTTTTTGCTGGACTCTTGAAGCTCCCCAGCAATCAAGAGCTCATCCAATATGTAATATGCCTAAGAAAGCAACAAGAATTCCAGAAAGTTGTCATCACAAAATAAGATGCAGAGAGTAGAGAATCAAGTGTTGATTGGCAGAGTCCTCGAGTGTTTGAAGTATGTTATTACCTTGTGGAAGTTAAAAATCAAATCGAGTTCACACACCTGAAGGTCATAGGTAAAACAATTCCCAGTTAAGGTAAACGATAATAAAAGTGGAAGTAAAAGTTCCAGGTGCTGGTTTTTTACTTACACTTCCAAAATAGCGATCGAGAATCTCAACATAGTGATGAATTATCTCAAGGACCTCTAACTCGTTATCCTCCTGATCAATGCACATACAGAAGTAGAGGCTTGCATATCTTTTGTAAACAACTTTGTATCCTCTCCATTCAACAAAATTGCAGAGCTTGGGACCGCGATTCAGAATCACTCCACTGAGTTCACGTATAACCTATCCATAGAATGTTTCCCACGTAAGATCAAAATGTATGCAAAAATAATAACATGTTATAAAGCTCAATAATTTGGTATCCATACCTTAGATCTTTCCTTCTGTGCGTAAGGTGAATACCATTTGGTGAGCCTTACCTTTCCTTGCCTGCTAACTAGAAGCACAAAATGTATCTGAAACATACACACACAAAAAAAATCACCCAAGAATTCAGCGTTGATTGCTTATTAAGATCATTTGACTCAAATCTTTTCCATGACAAGAATCCCCGACAGTTGGAGAAAACATGACGGTAGATGCTTTCATCCAACTAAAAATATTTATGCATAGCAAAATCCATAGCACTGATCTGGTCGCAAATTTCTAATTCTATCGAAATTTCAGCAGAAATAGTCAAAAATGAGAAGACAGACCATCTAAAAAGATAGTACATGTAAAGACCATGTAGCTCTATGTATAAGCCGAGCGATAAAGATAACTAGCATCACCGTTTGTAGCATCACATATACAATTGTGAAAACGACAACTAACAAGTAAAGAGAAAAAGATCAATCCCCCAAACTCAAAATCCATAAAGAATTATTCATATGAATCCAACTTTATTCATTTTTAAACACATCAAAAGTAAAGGCAGGGGAGATTCACCAGCTTAAGAAAGAGTCCAATAACAAACAGAGGTTTGAAGCCATTGAACTAATTATCTAGATCGAACTTACGGAAAATCAAACCCAGATGCTAGCATTATCAAATTAAGGTACCAAATTTCTATCTGCAAAAGAATAATTCGAACTGAACATCCAATCAATTCCGAAACAACCGATCAATTCGTGTGCGAGAAAAGAGAGAACGGGAGCAAGAGCAGATCCAAGAAGAGAAATAAGACACCAGAAGATCGAATCAAACTAATTATCGAAATGAAGAACGAATCGGAGATGTGAAATTCACATCCAGAAGAAGCTGTTTTCGAGCAGCATCGTAAACACAAAATCGAAGATCGATCATTATTCTGTGGATGAAGAGATTGTTACCATGATTTCGTAACTCAGGAATCTGTAGAACCTGATGATCCTCCAGAGCAAAAATGTTTTCTAAGCCAAACTGCCAAACAGAGGTCGAGTGCCAGGGGTATAATAGTCAATTGCTCAAAACGGATTGCATTCCGGGTCGGATCCATTCAGAAGGCGATCCGACTCTGACCTACATTTTTTCTAATCATTTCGTTCATTAATATTGACGCGCGTCTAAGTTCTTGCATTTTTTTATTTTTTCCGATTTCGATGAATTGATCGATTATACCACCATCGTTTGTTTAGATGTAATTCGTTGTTAGTTGGTTTTTTTTTTTTCGTTGTTAGTTGTTACAGCTGAGTTCTTTTTTTTCTTTTTCCTAATCTTAATCTAAATCGAAAATAGACAAGCAACACCTTTACAAAGAAACATAAATAACAAAAAGAACTCTTGAGCTGACATAGAACAGCGACTAATGGACGGTTATGAAGAGTTGAACACAAACCTCTCACATATGCTTGTATCTAGCTACTTTAGTTTAATTACGCCATACCTTGGAGTTGGAGAGAAGGCATATTCTCTGCATGCAAGTTTTTAATATTTCTTTTCTTTAATTTTGTTTTTCTCAAGTTTCAATGTGTTTTGAAGTTGACATCATAGAAATTAGGGTTTTGGTTGTTCTCCCAAAATATTCTTTCCCCTTCTTTGCCAGACAGTGGAAGTTCAGTTTTATGACCAATAGATACATAATTATTACATATAATATATACCTTGGTTGTACACACACACACAAATTATAACATGTCATGACATATTGACAACAATCGGAAGATTTTCACAAATATAAATTCATTTGCTCGGCATTCTTCACCTAACATTATAATGTTATAACAATCGTCCAAGCAATGTCACAAAATGATATATCTTCTTTTTATAACACTTTCCGATTCTATTCATAATAAACAAACAGTAAAAGGAAATTTAAGCCTTCGTTTTCTTTTTCACACACCAAGTTTTAAAAGAAAGAGAAAAACCAAAAGAAACCCTAATATTCGCATTTCGCAACCGCTATAGCTAGTAGTTTGAGATCAAACTCAAACGCAACAAAAAGTGTCACCATAACGCGCTAAAACGCGGGTCTAGTAACACCTCCACCATCTCGTCCTCCTCCGCCACTTCCGCCGCTCATACCGAAAATATCTCCGCCGGAGAATTGAAAATTATTCATATTCATTCCAAGATTATAGAAAGCGACTCCTCCTCCGTTTCTACCTCCGAGGTTTGAGTCACACACTTGGGCCCCACCCCCCGTAACCTCCGACGACTGAGACGCCGCCGGCTGTGACTGCTGCCCTCCGGTGGTTCTCGGCGGCGGGGTTTCTTCCTCCTCAATTGGTAACCTATCATACACTGCGTTTGCAAAAGACGCAGCCATCAACACTACCGGACCCGAAGCAATCAACGAACCAGCCACATTCCCCCCTACAACTTGTCCTTGACCTCCGGCTAGATACACCGTCAAACCTCCTGCTCCCGGCGGCGCAGGTGGAGGAAGCGCCGTCCCGGTCAAAGACAAAATCTCAAACCGACCATGCAGTGTAATCACGCCTCCACCTGCCGGAGCCGCCGGTTGGCGTATTGTGACGTTAGTGACCGCACCGGTGCCGCTTATAACGCAAACGCCGCAGCCTCGACGAGTAGCGTAGGTGGATACAGCCTCGGATATGTCCGAGCCGGAGGTGACTTCAAGAACGTGGGATCTAAGGACGTTAGGACTATCTCTGGTTATAATCGTGGGAGGTTTGGGTTTGTTTTTGGAACCTGCGGGACGGCCACGTGGACGGCGTCCGGAGGAAGAGCCAGAGGCGGTGGCTGAGCTAGTTGCTCCGCCGGTGGGAGTGGTCTCGGCCTTTGCTTCGTCTGCTTCAGATCTGTTAAGTTCCATGTTATTTTGATCAGGTGGGGTTCTGGAATCTTCAGGTCTCTGTAGATGCAGTTCTTGCCCTAGAAGAGGGTGCATATAACCAGACATTGATAACAGAAACAAGAAACTGTATTTGGGTTTTTGGAGTTTTTTGGTTTTAAGAGAGACAAAGACAAAAGTCGACAGAAAACTTAGTGATGAAGTGGTTTTTCACTGAGAGTGTTTCAGAGACTGAGTTTGATTTTAACTTACATTAATGCTACGGACAAAACAAGAAGACGACAAGAGAGAACGAAACCCTACTGAATAATAAGAGAAAGAGGGTCGGTGAAATTTGTCTGGACCCAGATCTAGATCTTCATGTGAAGTAATGGAATGAAACAAAGGAGAGAAAGAAGTAAAGCAAGAGCATCAAAACACTATATAAACACAGCTCTCTTCTAAATTATAATATACATAAATAGAAATGCAAATATTTTGTGTTGAATATATATCATATATATATATATATAGATTATATATAAGAGGGTTGGTGTATAGTGGCTTTTCCTCGAGTAAAGTAAAAAAACTAAATTAAGATGTTGACGACTGAAGAATTAAGGTATTGATGGATTCTGCGGGAGACAAAAGAAGAATCTGGGGAAGGAATTACGGAGATAGAGAAATTAAAGGAGAGGCCTTTTGTGACGGTGAAGGGATGGTCTGGTGATATGATGTGATGATTGTAGATTTTTTTTTTTTTTTTTTTTTTTTGTCAACATTTGGGCCACAACTGGCCGGCCCATTAGCCTAATTCCTACAAATTGTAGGGTCGGGGATTCGATCCCTGGTGTGATGGTGTCTGTCTTCTGTGGACTTGCCACTAGACCAAGATCACTTCACCATTTTTTTTTATTTTTTTTATTTTTTTTTTTGGGCAAAAATTTTAGATTTGTTTTTTTCCCTCTTTTAAAGCAAAAAAAGAAAAGAAAAGAAAGCGAATGGTAAATAGTTTATCCCAAAGTCAAGTTATGCTGCAGTTTGATCTTAAGCAATAACCGACCTAACTTTCTGTTAGTTTTTTTGTCGGTAACAACATAAGGATTGTCATCTCTTATTTCAATTTCAACTACTACATTTTAAATTTTTTACCAAATTTGGATCCGAGATTTAAAATATTGTTGTTTCGTATCATTAGTCAAAGATATAAATCATATTTTTTAACACGACAATAACCAATTTGTGAAAGAAAAAAAACAAAAAAATATTGTTTGGTAATCAGAGAGGTGGAGATTCTATGATCCACAGTTCCATCGTATTAACGACTAAAACTCTAATTTGAGACAATGATATAGCATATCTCTGTGACTGTGCTAGCTAGATAATATAGTTTTTTCTTAATTCGGAAGCTATGTAATTATGAGTGGACCAACAAGAAATATATAAATTATTTCAATGTTTGAGTAATATGTTTTTTCCATCTTCATTTGAATCAATAGTCATAAAAGTAATAGTGTTAAAATATGCATTATTGTAGTGGTTGGGTAAAGTTATATATAAGTTACACGTTTTGGGTATATTTAAGTGTAAAATTAAGTCATTTTCTTTCTATAATTCTTATAGTTCACGTGCTCGATCGTCTAATTTATATACGTAGTTACATAATCGCATATACTACCATTTATGATTTACTAGAAAAATAATTTTACAGATTTAACTATACCGAATATTAGATAATGTAGGATTACAAATTTAACCAACGGTAAAAAAAAAAGAAAAATTTAACCAACGATTGCACCAGATCGATCATTGAAGTTAAAAATAATTCGGTTTTTCAGAAACTTCGGCAGGCTAAATGGAGAGAGATTGAGAACATATCCATTTGATTGTTTTAAAACTTTACACTTTACAGAGTTCAAACAGCTTCTTGGCCCTTTAGTCATGATAAACTTTTTTTTTTTTATAAAGCCTTGAAAAACTATTGGTCGCATGTAAAACAACTATTCCAGATACCAGAAAACGCATATTATATAACAATAGATTAAAATGAATTATATCAAATTTATAATTGTTTTGTTGTTGCGATAACTTCAAAATACACATAATCATGAAGATTTTTCAGTTTTACCATATCCTTCTTCTTCTTTTTTTTGATAAAATGGTATATCTGAAATAAATTTTGATAATGTTCTTTTTTAAAAGAACGTCATAAAAGTAGAAATCTGTTACAAAAAGGTTATAAAATAATGCATCATAGAGTAATAGTATAAAACAGTGCTGATATATAAACTCATATGGATCATTTCCGAATATTTTTCTTTTGAGTGGTGATGAAGTGATCGGACGAGTAAAGCTCAAAAAAAAAAAAAAAAAAAAAAATTGTGTGTAATGAGTAGAGGAAGAAAACGGGGGTTCACCATTGGCTGTTATTTTGAAAAGAGTGGTGGATTTCACATGATGAGCATTTTGCTTTCTTTCTTTTCTAGATTTAATTAAACCTTTTAAATGTCTCGAGCCACTCAAGAACATGGCTACACTTTAGTATTTTATAGTATTAAAATTGCTAAAAACTTTACAGAGGGGATTTGTTTTGTTTCAAACAAAGGAAGCTAAAGTATAATGCACATGCTTGCCAATATACTAATTCGATTTCAACGACTAATGGTTGGACCTGCATCTTATTATGGATTCATTAGTTATTTTGGTCATATATAACTGAGAGTGGAATGCTTAAAATAACAAAAAAAAATGTAATTAATAATATCAATGATCTCTGATATCCAGTTTCAGTTTGTTGACAAAAAAAAGGTCCAAGTTAGATTTGACCTTTTTGAAGAAAAATATAGAACATGAAACTGAAAAAACTATCACTTTTCAGTTTTCAGTACTCGAGCTAAGGAGCACCTTCTGCCACCGTCTGCATACTCATAGCTATCTCTTTCAATACTAGTTTCAAGGAAGAGAGAGAGAAATTTTGTTTCAAAAGCCCTTCGTATTTCGTGTCAGTTCGTTTCTTTTTAAATTACCCAACATAAAAGTTCATATCAAGAGGACAACATCAACATCTATGGCCAAAATTTTATTCGGGTAGACAGCCAAACCCAACAAAAAAAAAATGTGGACGAGAAACACAGATAGTGATTTATAACTTAATCCGCAAGCAAGCGACTAAGTCAAAATAGGACCAATGCACGATTTCAAAACATTGCTTAGGACGTACGGAACTTGTGGAGAGCAATGCTCAGTCCTCACAAGATCCACCAACAAAGGGAAGAAGCTGGACACGTGTCTTTTCAGAGACTCTGCTTCTAATGAGCACAAGGCTTCGAGTGAAGATACTAGCAGCGAAGTTCTCGCCGTCGCTTCTTCTACACGATCTGATTCCATCGGAAGAATCCATAGGACCGATTTTTTTTGTTGTTGTTGTTGTTGATCTGTGCATTTAAGGTAGATTTTCACGACTTTTGCGCATTCAGTGACTAGACGAGACTCGAGATCGAGTTCTTTGGAGACGTCTGTGTTGCAAGTGACCATGTCTTGGAGGAACATCATGTATGATTTGTTAGACTCGTTCTCGAAGTTAAGCAATTGAGGCTCTGTTAGGTTTTGGACCGAGCATGCTCTCTTGAACTTCCTTCGAAGGACTGGGTCTGTATTTAGTTGTTGCGCGTGAGACGCGATGCACGAGAAAATGTCTGCGAGGATATCTACGTGTGATGCGGACAATGAGAATTGGTTTTTTCTGTATAAATCACTTACAACCTGCAAAAAACAGAGAAGTGAAAAAACAGAGTAATTGGCTTAAAAATAGAGAAACAGAGAGAGGAGAGAGAGGAGACCTCGACGATTTGAGACAGGACATCAATGTGTTTCTTTGTCCTAGAGACAACATACGACATGATGTGAAGATTGTCATCATCAATATCATCTTTGTTTACGCTTTGACCAGAAACTGTCTCAACATCTTCGATATCATCCATTGTTCGCAAGACTTTCATGAAACCGGCGAAAGTTAGCGAGGCTGCTTCCTTGAGAGACAAGAAAATCTCTCTCCATTCATCTTCCGAGGCGCTACGAGCCAATCCATCAGCCAAACGAAGCAAGACAGAGATTCCAGAGCCTGTAGAGCCTTGAAAAGGACTCTTTATGAACCCTACGAGGATTGACACAACGCTTGGAAGCTGAGACCTCACGGAGCTGAAAAAGTTAACGAGTAGATCTACGAGAAGCTGCAATGCTAATGTTGATGTCTCAGAGTCCCACGTGGTTTCTTCGGTGTCTAGAGAAGCTGAAGATGGCGACTCAACGTTTTCTTCGAATAGCATATCGGTTTTACTACGTATGTTGTTGAAAACCGGGAGAATGATAGAGCTGAAGATTCCAGACCAAAAGGGTCTTGTAAAGAGATGACCATGATCCATCAGAATGTTGAAGAGTACTTCTATGCAACGCTTTCGAATAGCTGGTCTCGGATCCGAGGCTTGCTTAGATAAACCTGAACAAATAAAAATGCTCAAATCATTTAGTACAATAGAGGATACAACTAAGTGTGTAAAGCATAGAAGCCAGATCTTGTTGTAACCTGTAAGCAGAGGAACCCAATAAGATACTTGTTCATCCAGGTCGGTAAAACTCTGTGTATCAGATGAATCTTCTTTTAACGCTGAGATAGTATCGTTCTTGAGTTTCTCATTCAAGACAAGCCCTCCTTCTGCAAGCTTTAAAGCGCAGAAACGAAGAAACTCTATGGTGTTGAAGCCAATGTCACCTTCAAACTTGCTGTTTGTGAAGGTGATGAGACATTTAATGCAGTCAGCGTATACCGTTATCTCTGTCTCGGTTATGCAATGAAAATGATCCCGCACTATTTTCTCGATTGTCTCAAAAGCTAACAGTACAATGTTCTTCCTCTCATCAACCGCGGCAGTAGTAAAAACCTAATCCACCAAGATCATCATTAGATAACATTTCTCAAAGATGAATATTGTATTGAGTAATGTGTGTGTTACTTACCGTGAAGACATTTTTCCAACCAGATTTCACATTACTAACTCGACTAAGAACCATTTGAGAAACACATCGGACTATAAGCTCTCTAATCTCTGCGGAACTGCTTTTCTGCATAACAATGACGAATGGTCGGAGAAACTCATGCTGGAAATGATAGTTCGCTAGCTCCTCCCGCTCCAAAAATTTCATGGAAAGCTGACGAAGCGAGTCCATGACAAATATTGCAACAGAGAGATTCTCTGACAAGCCAACTGATACGAAGAAATCAGAGAGAACATTCCATATCCGGGACCAAACTAATCGAATCCGGTTCATGTTATAATGCCTGTCACAGAGAAAACAAAATTTTCATCAACCTCAGTTCATTTGATGAAAGAGTAGCAAAGCAGAGAGTATAAGATGATAGAATGGGAAGTTACGCTGTTTCTACTAGTTTCGTGAGGCTAAAGACACGAGGATCTGTTGGTGACTGAAGTTCGGACATGGAGACCTTGCATAGTGCTTTAACAAAAGCAACTATAGCTTCACTGTTCAACCTTTGACTATTAGCATAGACATGGTTCAACTCAAAATTGCCTATTTGATCAAGTAGGTTCAAATTGGCAATGAAACTTTTGATCTGCTCCGGAGTAACTAGTTTGGGAACACTTTTCACAAGCGAGGTACTATCATAAGAACCTCCTCTAACAACAGCCATCACAGATGGATTCTGAAGTGCTCCACGTTTCTTTAAATGCGGAAACCCCAAAGCTTTCTTCTCATCTACCTCAGCTTTTTTTGTTGAAACATAACGTGTTTCTGCAGGTGATACATCTCCCAGAAGTTGCAGATGTTCAATACGAGAAAGGCAGGTTAATATATGTTCCCAAGATCCTTGTAGATGGTTACCGTCTTCTATGGCTATTGTTATTATCGCCTGCATACAATGTTACATATTTTTAACCAATCAGTTGCTGATATATAAAACATATATTATATAGAACAAAGGGACTTACTTTTACAGCATCAACATTTTTCTGCTTCATATCTGCAGCACAATGAAGATTAGTAAACTTGGCCATGGAAGTAACAAAAGCATCTCTTTGGGTTTGCATTCCCATAACTGCAGTGACATGAACCGCGTATCGGAAGCCTTGTAAGCACAGAGAAGTTGCCAGTCTATCATCACTCTGGTCAAGAGTGACACTAAATGCAGCAAGCATCGGTCCCCAAGAGACCTCGAGTATGAATCTCAAGATTGATACATCTGTAACAGTATGATAAACTGACCTACAGACCAAGAACAACGCAAACTTATTCATATTAACTCCAAAATATAAGATTTCTGAATCTTAACACAGAGAAACAGAGAATAGTATAAGCTGGTTTAGCAATAATGCTTACTCTGATTTCTCTGGCTTAGCTTGGAACTGTTCTTGAATATCCCTAATAAGGCGTCCATTGGCACCATGAGGTTTCTCATCTGGTTGCATCCAAGAAACCAGGTTGAGGATGCCGTCTAATCCCAGTAGTTTATTCAAGCCATTCACCTGTTTGTTTTGCGGGGCTAAAGTATCGGAGTTCATTTTGATTTCTTCTTTCACAACTCGATCATATAGAGAACCTAGATACTCTTCAGGTAAGTCTTTTCCATCATCTATTCCTCTATTGTTGCGGATGAAGTCAGCTTTCGTCATCTAAACAACCATTAATGAATTTTACAAGGCATCAGAAGGTTACTTCAGACCATTTCTATGTATGTACAATCTTAGAAACAGAGGTAGACACTGGCATCATACGTGAGTTCATATCAGAAGAAAGAAAGCATACCTTATCCTTAACCATGTTGTTATGTGCATCTGTGTTGAGCATTATCACGGAGTATGCTAGAACATAAGCAGTGTCTGCACTTGTAAAAGAACCAGGGTTACATTTCCAGTAGTGTTCTGCAAACTTTTCCATGATTCTGTCAATTTTCTGAGCTTCTCCTGGTAACCTAAAGCCGCGTAAGAAGAACCTTATCGCTTCGACAAAATCCTTCTTTTCGAAGTTAAACGAGTCAACATATGCATGCATAACTTTGAGTGGAAGTTCCTCTCTTTCACCAAGATAATCACCAATCACTGTTCCATTCAGCCCGGCGGTCTTCATCAGAAACGAAGCCACTTCCTCAGGTGAACCGCCTATTTTCTTGCTGCTTATGAGAAACTCAATACCTTTGGAAGGCTTCCTATTGAACAGAGAGATACCCTTCTGCAAATCACCAAGATCATCTGACAGTGAGCAGAAACAATATACGCATAAACTCAGATATATCACCAAAGATTAAGAACTTGTAGATACTGAACCTGCAATTCAATTTTGTAAGCCCTTCGTTGCTCAAGCATAGAAGCATCATAAGCTTCAGGATTAGTCGTATCTGGCTGTGAATCACAATCAGATATAGTTCCTTCCTCACCAATCTGGCCTGCATTACTGTCCATAGAAGCATAAATTTGTGAGCCCTTAGGCCAAACCGTCTCATTCACTTTCAATTGCTGGTCCATCCAATTTCCCATTGCCTTGGCTATGTTAACCAAGCACTTCACAGAATCATTCCTGAATGTACTATCTTGTGCTGGAGACAGTGTTGTCGATGATCCGGTGGGTGGTCCTAGAGCAGTTTTCAGTAGACCGTTGACAATCCTGCAATTATCTGATGGAATTATAAGAGCTTTAATACATTATATATATACTCTTAACAGAGCCATGCAACAATTTTGTGACAGTTTTTTAGACTAATCTAATAATACCTTTCTAGTATGTTTGCCGAATCCACGTCGCAGTCATAGTTCACAAAGATATCCACAATCAACTGTGGATCTTGCGACATTTTATCCAGCAAGTTGAGAACAGTCATCTTCTGCAAATAACTAGGCTGAAGAACATTTTCAAGAACACGGAGGACAATCATGGGAAAGAAAATGCCGATTTCCGCTTTCAAGACTGATCTAAGCTTTGATAACAAGCTCATGAAGATAGCACATTGCAATTGGAATATTGACATGATTGACACCGCACTGTTCTTCAGTAGCGATAAGCATAAGTATTGCTTAACGGCATTGATGAAGCTGTCATTAGAGCGCCAAACAGAACCTCCATTGTCAATAATGACTTTAAGCAACTCCAAAGACAAAGTCTTGCCCCTCACCATGATCTGATCATCATTGTTCTCCTTTGACGAAAACCTCATAGACAATTTACACAAGTTCTTGAACAGAAGAAAAGCGTCCTGTCTCATCTTACTCATGTCACCGGTCTCGGACTCACCTTCTCCGTTTGCTACGTATCCTCGAAACGACGGTGAATCCGGAGTCATAACGGTTTCAGCCTCCGGATTTTGAAGCAGAATCTCAATAACATCAGGAGGAGGAAGAGGACTTCCTTGTCCTGCAGCCATGACTTCATTCACAAACCCTTGACAGAAATAAACAGAGCTTCCTTCATTAACACTCTTGTCCGTGAAGGTTAATAACTCGTTGACGTAAACCGTTTTGACGGAGACATCAAGCGAATCTTCCTCGGATCTTGTGAAGATCACGAGCATCATCTGAGCTAACACCGATTTAGCACAGATCTGTGTCGTGCCGTTCAAGCCACCGAGGTAAATATTGTAACAAGTCTTGACGACGTGTAACAAGCAATCACCACGGATCAAGACGCATGGGGATCTGACTGCAGCGAGGAGAACTCGAAGAACAGCGAGTTGAATCGGTTCCTCGGCTATAGCACCGACTTTGGAGACGGCGTTGACGAGTTTGAAGAGGATTGAATCTTGTTTAGAGGATTGGATCTCGCCGCGGAGGATTGAGAGAGAGAAGAGCTTGAAAGCGCAATCGAGAGATGGCTCGACGACTTTGGAATAAGCTGTGTCGAGAGAGAAGAGGAGAGGTTGAAGAACGGAATCTGCATCTGATGCGGCGAGGCCGGAGAGGACGGAGGAAGGATCGTGAAAGTCGTCGGGGAGAGATTCGAGCTTGTCGAGAACGGATTTACATGAAGAGACGAGGTACGTGTGTTTACGCCACGCAGCGTTTTTGATGATCTTGTCTAATGATGGACCTATGATCCGGCCACAACGGGTGGCGCCGCCGAGAGTTTGTGACGTAGACATCGCCGGAAAATGAAAAGTTTGATTTAGTCCATAATCGGAAGAGAGATAGATAGAGAGAGAAGCTTGAATTTGATCGTACGTTTCAATTCGTGAAGTGCGGCATTTATATAGCTTCTTGATTTGCTGAATTGGTAAAAGCTTTCCTGCTGAAGAGGAAGAGCGCGTGGATATCACGTGTTATAGAGGCGCGTCTGATTCGTTTTGTCTTATTACCCACTCATCTCCCACGTCCCATATGGCAACTATGATCCAATCAAATGTTTTTAAATAGTTCTTTTTACTAAAAAAAATAAATGTTTTTAAATATTAATACGATATAAATGTATAATAATGGTCACGTTAGGAAAAAAAAGCATAGTAATGGTCTTAATCAATTGACTTTGATGGAAACGTAACCGTAGTAATCTAGAAAACATAATTGTACTTTCTAGCTTTCTGGTATGACTTTTTTTACGTAACAGTAAAGTAATTCCACTCTAATTTTAGAGTCATATTAATACTTTGGTTTAAAATTGGTTATTCTTCGAACATTTAATATTGTATATGAGTAATTAAAGATAATTTATGTATTTGGATGTATTATGAACTGTTGATTTTAGGATTAAGAAACTATATATAGACAACCAAAGAGAGAAAAAGTTGATTTCAAAATTTAGTTACGACTTGTTTTATCAAAAAAAAAAAAAAAATGGTTATGACTTATATTCATTGCGACTAAAAATAATCCGACTTGCATTAGTTGCATAAGTAGAAGTCAAATGATTATTTTGTTTTTTTTTCCACACCATAGGCCATAGATTATTGTGGGTTTAATCCAACTAACCAACTATACTGGTGTCCAAACGCCAAACACGACGACATTTTGACCTTTTTACATAGAATACAATGATAGACATTGACTGTCTTACAATATTCTCTTTGTTTAATTACAATGTGAGGGATATCGCAATATGCTAATATCTTGTCATTTCTACAAAAGCATGTATTATATACCTGGAATATAGATGATATTTGATTGGTTGCATTAATTTTGTATTAGTATATACATAAATTAACATTTTCAAAGTGTATTTGCTTGGATAAACCAAATGGTGATGGAAGGAAGATGTAACGTTTTAACTTATATATCAATCATCCAAATGAGACCTAGTCCTAAACAAGACTTCTAGAAACATATATTATTCTGAATTGAAGCTTTGATTCATGATTCGCACAGAAGTCTTTCTCATCAAATTCCTTCATCCACATTTCCTCAACTTTGTAATGGCATAGTCCTAGCTTTCTCCAACACTCTTCCATATTCCTAATTTCACTTATTTCCATTTTTTGTTCTGATTCTACCAAACATAGTGTCAATATACAATTGGTGTTTATAAAAGAAAAAAAATACCCGTTAAAGCTTTTCAGAAATCTCACCCAAACTCAAATCGTTTCTTTCAAGCTTTGTTCTTCTTTTCAAAATCTCTAAAAAACACTTCTTATCAAATATAATTGGTGTTTATATCGATCAAAAATAAAAATGCCCATTCTTGGTTATGATTATCACCTCTAGCCGGTCAAAAAGTAATTGTTCCTTTTCCTCTAGCATTTTATAACTCTCATCCAAATTCATGTGGTTCATGGTCGGCTGCTCCCATATCTTCGGGACACACCAGTGTCCGATAGGGTATCCCACACCTGCACAAGCATGCACATATATATATATATATATATATATATATATATATATATACGTTAGTTTCCTCGAAACAGAATTTGTTATTGCTTTGACCAAAAAAAAACCCTACTCACATTTAGCTGCCCCTCTGAGCCACCAACAGCGAGTGAGAAGGGGCAGTCCGCAGAGAACGAGACCGAGAAAACTTCTCCCTGTTTGATATCAAAGTTTGGAATGGTGAAGACAAGAAAGAAACAGGTGGGAACAAAAATACTTATTCATGGCCCTCACAGCATTTGGATTGTGTGTAGCAATCCATGATGGTTGATTGTTTGAAAGATCCCAAAGCTTCACAGTTTCATCTTCAGATCCCGTAGCCAAAAGCTGCAGAGCTCGGAGAATGATGTAAATGTTAAACGACTACACTATGAACATGGTCGGAGACAAGAGAGGAAGAGAGATATGTATGTACATTGGGCGCATGTATGTTGTATGATATGGAGGAGACTTCACCATCATGAGCATGGAGAATGAAACTTGGTGATAAATCAGAAGCACGTATATCAAAGCACGTATATCAAACTTGGTGATAAATCAGTTCCATCTGTGAGACTCACCTAAGATGGAAGAAGAAAAGATAAATAACGATTCACATCAAATATCAAAAATATTCACATGTCTGAGTTAGAAGAGCAAAGAAAGCGTAATGCACCACAAAGGAGTGTTCGCTGTGAGGATCCCAGGCCAAGTCTTCGACTATGGCCTTGGTAGACCATTTCAAACCCGGGTGTGAAGGGTCCCTTCCGTCTTTCTGCAACATATGTATATAACAGACTGATCAACATAAATGATAAAATTTGTTCATGTACAAGACTTAACACGTGAATGGAACAAAACAGTCACCAATACTATAGTGCAATCACTAGACCCACTGAGGAGTACTTCTGGAGCATAATGATTCCATGCGACCGCTTTAACCTGTTAGTCAACCAACACACAATATTTCATGATCATGCCACAGATGCTGGAAAGAGCGTGGAAACAGTTTCACCTTCATACCTCCTCTTTGTGATGTTCCATAGTGACCTTGCATTTCCCTGTAGCCACATCCCAAACCTTAACTTTCTTGTCGGCACTGGCACTAGCAACTATATTCCTATTTTTCCAGTTAAAAGTACAAAAAAATGAGTCTGGAGAGCAAATCCTGGACATAATTTTCAATCATGGAACCAGAGAGCTTACCGAAATTCCTTGTTCCAAGCAAGATCAATTACTGAACCAGTGTGGCAATCTGATGTCTAGAGTGAGAGAAAGAAAACAGGTTACATTTGCAAAAATTGAAGAGTTAAATAATTTTCAAAAGTTCACACCTGCCCGGCTATTCGTCCCAGTTGTACAGAAGGTGGCCCCTCCTTCACCTGAAGCATTATATAAAAAACTTACAAATCATCATCTCATGATTGATAATACAAAAGGTAAAACATCATCAGAAGACAGTTTACAATTACATACAACGTCAAGATCCCATATCTCTATTGAGGAGTGAAATGACCCGATAGCTACAAAGTTCCCTGCCAACACGAAAGCAAAACTTGAGAAAAATGATAATCTCATCCACAGCAAGAAATTTAAAAAAAAAAAGCCGCACACTAACCTTTTTCCCCTCCTTTGAGAGGACAATCAAGCCATGCTGCGCACAATGGAGCCTCGGGTATAATCACGTCATTACGAAGATACATGTTATGAGTGCCATTCCCGGATTCCTCGTATACATAAACCTCGAGATGGTTGATATCATCTTTAATAGTAGCACAGATGATCAGTGAATCGGTTGGCCTAATTGTCATGTCATCGAGATCCTCTGAGTCATAGTCACCCTAGGGGATATCAAGATGAGTATTTAGTTTTTACAAGTAAGCGAAAAAACAAATGGTATGACTTACGTCAGTATCCTTTAGGTATGGATCCATCTCATTGCTTGGATAAAAAAGGTCTCCCCGTCCAGAGCTAAACAGTTCAATCTCTGAGTCCAACACAGGAATGAAGGAAACTGTATATGAGCATATATGCAAATATATATGTAGGAAAAAAGAAAAGAAAGAGCTGACGATATATACCAGCATCCTCTTCATCATAGTTATCCATGTCGAGTTCTTTCAAGAAGTTGACAACGTCATCATCAGCACCTGTTGAAGAAGAAGAAGAAGCACCCTTGCTTTTGGAACATGGTTTACCAAAAGATTTAGCTACAGACTTGGCATGAGTAACTTGAGAATTCTTTATTTCATCCATCTCTTCTTCCGCATACATGTCACTGATCAGACTGTATCCACAGTACATATGTAATCAATGGTTTGTTTATCTCCTTAAAGAAAAAAAGAGTAGAGAAATAGGAATGGGATAAAAGGTCACCTTTGATTGAAAGGAGATTCAGTAGCATCAGGCATAGCCTTTGCTGCTCCTTTTGGTATCCATGAAAGTGCAGTAATCGTCATTCTGCAAAAATCAAGTGAAATTTACTTTATAAACGCATGCAGCTCAGTTAGGAAAGCAAAACTCACCATTGAATTCGAAGCCATGAATCAGCAAATAGACATGATTTTTAGGGTTTGTAAACTTGGCAAAGAGCTTACGATTACAGTCTAAACTTTCGAAAAGATTTCAACTTTGAGATGGACACACAAGTTTGAATTAAGAAAGAGAGCTTACGATCAGAAACGAAAACCACACGACGTACTACTCGTCCAAGAAGCTTGCTCTGCTTTGGAGACCGAGAACGCGAGGCGAGGCGCAAAGAGATCGAGAAACGCTTCAAGCAATTAAAATAAGGGTTTCCTCTTAACTTACAAATATGGAAACTTTACAATATTTCCGTTTTGTTTTTATAAAATGTGACTTTTTTTTTTAATTTTATAAAATACTCCGTATTATATTGTATCAGTGAATTTCATCTCTCTCACACGAACGAAGGAAGAATGGAGAGCGACTCGGAGATGGTGGCGTTGCCTCTGTTACCGACTCCGATAGAATCAAACTACAGGGCTTGCACCATTCCTTATCGATTCCCTTCCGATAATCCCAGAAAGGCTACTCCCACTGAGATCTCTTGGATCGATCTCTTCTCCAATTCCATCCCTTCTTTCAAGTTCGCTTCTCTTTCCCTCTTCCATCACGTTTATCTTCATCGGTTTTGATTTCTGTCATCTAACAAGCTCATATACCTTTCGAAATTGCTTTGATTTTGGATTTTATCCGTCAATTGATCCGCCTGATATACTTTGTTTTATCGATCAATCTGCTCAATTTTGGTTTAACGATTCTTTTGTTGAATCCCTGTTTCATCTGGCTTTCCATGAGCTTTTGGCTTTGTGATATCATCAACAAACTCTGATTGTTTATCCAACAATTTCATAGAAAATTCCTCATCAAAAAAAAAAAAAACACACACACACAAATTCTAAAGTTGTTTTGTTTGTTTTTTTTTTTTTTTTGCAGGGAACGTGCAGAGAGCGATACAAGCGTTCCAGATGCTCCTGTTCGAGCTGAAAAATTTGCCAAAAGGTATCTTCTTGTTGTCTTCTATGGCTTGGCTCACATCACATGTGTTTTCATAGTTGCTACAAATTGTCACTACTGTTTTGCTTAAAAGCATCACTTTTGCGTCTGATTTCTCGCAAGGTATGCTGAGATTCTTGAGGACTTGAAGAAAGATCCGGAAAGCCATGGTGGACCACCAGATTGCATTGTAAGTTTAAAACGTTTCCCTTGCTAAGCTATGAGAGTTTTGTTGTTCATTACTTTAGTTTCGGTTTTTTTTTTTTTTGCAGCTCCTCTGCAGAATCCGTGAGCTAATACTAAGAGAATTGGGATTTAGGGACATATTCAAGAAAGTTAAGGTGTGATTTTCCTGACAGGTTCTTTTTTCATAAAGAATAGTTTCTTTTGTACTATTTCCTGATCCGGCGAGTTCATTTAGGATGAGGAGAATGCTAAGGCTATAACACTATTTCCTGAAGTAGTCCGTTTGAGTGATGCTATTGAAGATGAAGGAAAGCGCATAGAGAATCTGGTCAGAGGGATTTTCGCCGGAAACATCTTTGATCTGGGTTCTGCACAGGTATATGATCTTTTTTCTTTACATGCGCTTTTGCTTCCATCACCTTTCTTTTGTTTAATATCTTAATGAATGGATCCTGTGTTTCTTTAACCATATATTAAAAGCTTGCCGAGGTTTTCTCAAAAGATGGGATGTCGTTCTTGGCTAGCTGTCAAAACTTGGTTTCACGGCCATGGGTCATTGATGACTTGGAAAACTTTCAAGCTCGATGGCTCAAGAAGCCTTGGAAGAAGGTCACTTCTTTAACTTCACTCTGTTTTTTCTGCTTAAAGATTTTTCCTGACTTAAAGAGTTTGATTGAAGGACAAACTGATTTGTTTTATTTAATCTCCTTTTCATGACAGGCAGTGATATTTGTCGATAATTCTGGTGCAGACATAATTTTGGGTATCTTGCCATTTGCTAGAGAAATGCTACGTCGAGGAATGCAGGTGCTTCCATGTCCTAAAATCATTCCGAGTTTTTTCTAGCACAATTATGGACAATATTGTTCTCTGGTTTGGCTTTCTGATTGTGAGAAGTCATTATTTAAGTTATTCTAATTTGTTCCTCCTTTGCATCTTCCCTTTTGAAGGTTGTGCTGGCTGCTAATGAGCTTCCATCTATCAACGATGTAACTTATATCGAGCTTGCAGAGATCTTGTCTAAGGTGATGAATTGAGTCATTTGGGTACCCTCATCCATTACAGATTAACGAAACTCGACCCTGACTGAGTCTTAATTTACCAGCTGAAGGATGAAAATGGACAATTGATGGGTGTTGATACCTCGAATCTTCTTATTGCAAATTCAGGGAATGACTTACCGGTATGGTATTCAAAAGCTCTCAGAAGAAGAATTGACTTTTAGTACCACCAAGTCCTATCTATTGGCGATTATTAACATTTTGCTTCTCCTTTCTATAATTGTTGCAGGTTATTGATCTTGCAAGAGTATCACAGGAGGTTGCGTACCTTTCATCCGATGCAGACCTAGTCATCTTGGAAGGCATGGTAAGAATATCTAATCATGTGAAGGTGGTAAAGTGTTTTCTAGTCTTAGATCTCAACAAACTGATTCCTTGAGTGTCCTGGCCAGGGCCGTGGAATAGAGACAAACCTTTATGCTCAGTTCAAGTGTGATTCCGTCAAGATTGGAATGGTAATTAACTTATAGTTTCCTGATCTTACATAGAAGAAAAGTTATGGGTTTCTTGATTCTTCCTTATGACCCCAGTCTGCTGTTTTGTTATGTAGGTGAAGCATCCAGAAGTAGCGCAGTTTCTCGGAGGACGGCTTTATGACTGTGTCATTAAATACAATGAAGTTCAGAGTTAATTATATTTGACAACCCACATTTGTACTGAATCAGCCAATCAGTTTATTATAGTAAAACTGTTAGGCTTTGTAAGCTAGAAATCCAATCCCTACTCTCTCTACATTCAGATGTAAGAATTGAAAACTCTTTCGACATTCTTTATTAAAACACACAAAAGCACCAAAATTTCTGATTGGTCCTTATATGGTGTTTGAAAGTTTCATATTTGAGAACATGATCCTATTGAGAGAGGTAGCTAGCTCTCTATGGTCGTGGTTTTTTAGGTTTCTTGAAGCTGGAGGAGCATTTTGAGGACTTGCAGTCAGAAAAAGGTAAGAGAACTCTTACCATATTATTTTAAATCTCACATTCATCAATACAATATGATGTGCTTTAAGCGGTAAAATCGAAATGCGTTGAAAGGAAAAAAACGTAGGATGCAGCAACAGAATATATATCGATCACTTGGTCTTGGTAGGATATGAGGCCATCTTGTTGATTCCGCAGAGTCCCTCTGGTTTACCTGTGTTTCTCTTCATCCTAATAAACCCTTTCTCTCCCCATCTTGGTCCCCATGAGTTCTTGACAATAATATAGTCAGATCCCTTTGATGATCCGTATCCAACAGCAGCTACACCGTGGTCTAGGTCTGTTCCACATCGTCCATTAAACACTCCCTGTAAACAAATGTAATCCCCAAGTCGGTTTTGAGGGAATGCAAGAAGATTGGATACATACATAGAATACAGTTTAGATATCAGAATTATCGTTTATATATACCCCTTTGTAGAACTGGAAGTCTCTTCCTGAAGCCTCAATAGCCACACTGACTGGTTGATGAGCTAAAGCTTTTACCAGGCTTTCGTCATCGTTTTCTGGGACATCTTCATAGCCGGTGATTGTCACACTTTCCACATCCTCCTGTGTAAGATTCATGAATGATCAGTGTTTATAATTAATTTGTATCACGGTGTTAGTTTTGATTCATGATTTTCGTCTAGTGTTTGTTACTTTTTGCTCTTGGCAAATTCCTTCCTCCATGAGATAAGGGTAATCATCTTCTTTGTGGAGACCACCCGTTGATATTATGTACTGGAATGCATAGTCCATGAGACCTCCATTGCAGCCACTGTTGAAAGTTGTGTCACAGTCTATGAGTTCTTGCTCTGAAAGTGAAGTCAGATTCCCTGTTGCGATCTGGTTGATCCCCTCGACAGCTGCAACTGTTGAAAATGCCCAACAGCTACCTGCAACATTAAAATAAGATCATTTTCAAGATATATTCCAATCTCTGGTTCTATTCTATCTACTTGGGACCAAGAAAGATGAAAGAGAGAAATGTTACCACATTGACCCTGGTTCTTGACAGGAGTCACAGCGCCTTTCTTCCTCCAGTCTACGGATTTAGGCAAGTCGGTGATGTCTCTGTACCTGAAGTTAGCAGAGGGCTGTCTCTTTCTAGAGAATTGCGGCTTTGCAAGTCCTAGATATCTTCCCTTGAACTCTTCATGAGTCAAATCCGCAAACTCGTTCAAACCGAGCCAGTAACTGCTGATCTCATTGTTCCTCTGGTCTATATGCATCAGGTTCTCTGTGAAAACCTCGAACCTGTGTACCTTCTCTTCCACGCTTTTGTAAGCCTTGCTGTGTTCTGACATCCATGACTCAAAAAGCTCTAGAAGCTTGTCAGTGGAGGTCAAATGATCTGGTGTGTATCCAATGATGGAGAAATCACGGGCAAGAGCAGAACAGAGGAGAGCAGATGCTGAAATAGCGACCAAAAGAGAGAATTTGGTAAGGGATGGTGTAGAAAAAGCCATAGCTAAAGCTGTTCACTGAGAGAAGAGGGAGAAGAAGAAGAGATGTGTGATAAAGGGTAGAGGAATAGAGCTTATATACAAGTTGGAGACGAGACAAAGTCTCATAGTATTAGCTTTGAAGCAAAGACAATGATTAATTTAAAAACCAAGTACGCCGGTCTCTGAGTCTTCACGGTTGGATCATTTTTGGTTCAGGCTTTTGTTCTAAGCGTGCAATTTTCAACAAAAACAGCTTCACTTTCAGACAGTTTAAGATTATTAAAATATCAAGAGGGATGATGATTTATAAAACAAAGTTATGGAGAGGCTTAACATTTCTGGAATTGATAGTACTCTTGATAGTTTTCTGGTTTCGTACAAATGAGAATAGCAGATCTCATGACCCAAAAAAAAATCAATACAGAAGCACAATTGTGAATATACCTACACGAAATACAAAATCGCAATCGTTCAAATAAAAGCTTTATCTCTATACTAGAATAATGTTGATTTTCTTGGTAGAAGTAAATTTGGAGATCTTTACTATCGTAGCTTCCCTGCGGAATGCAAATACACTGAAACAGAGACAACCCTGCAAAGTGCAAACACAGTAATGCATTTTAAGAGGAACTTTTTAAGCAATCATTGGCTCTTATGTGCGTGAATGTTGGTGGCTACTTTTAGTATCAAAAATTAAGATTGATTGGATTAGCAAAGGCAAATGTGGTAGTTAACTTACGTTGAACCCAAGAAGAAGGCAAGGGAAAGATGAAAATTGAAGAGGAATACAGAGACAACCGCGGTGAGAAGCATCGCCACTGAGGTCGAATAAACCTAAGTACCGATTGCTAAAGTTAAAACCTCAGTGTACAAAAGTGACTACTTATAGGGGAACCTGCTGGCGAATGAATAAATTTCCTACCTTTACAATATTGTCTGCATATTTCATCACCATCGACACAGCAATGCCACTGCAAAACAACCAGTAGAAGAGTGTTTTAATGTGTTAACTTCCCGAACTTACATTAAGCATTAAGAGAGGAGTCTGGCCTCTAAAGTAGCTTTTACCTGAAAGCATGGTTAAGAATCATGAGTACTGTGATGAATGAGTAACCATGGAAGAATCCCCTGAAATTGGAAAACCGTCATATTTTACACCAGTGGAGATGCGACATAACGGCATAATAACTCAGCCAGTAGAATATAATGGAACTCTACGACACCAATACTTCAGATATGTAGTATTTTCTTTAATGTACATAAAGCGTGGGGAAATCTCAATGGAGACACAATCAACCACATGCACTAATCTGTAGCAAATATGAAAGGAGACAGACAAAAAGACGGTTTTTGGATTTACTTGTTTGCAACGGCATCGAAATCTTGGATCACTATAGCAACAGCATTGAAAGCCATCCCAAAGACATATAGCCAGAAGTTCTGTACATTTATATTCCTTGAAGGTCGCCTTTTTATAATGGCCTGCCAAAATGGAAAGCAAATCCTTATAAGCTTTATTAATCATAAGTTATCAACGGAATGACCCAATTATACTGTTTTAAACAACAAAGTATGAAGTCCTAATAATCTCACCTCTGTGTACACTCCGGCGAAACCACTTAAAAGAGCCATGACCTAGAAATGACAACGAATGATTATATTAATTGGTGTGGACATGAAAGCTGCTTCACAACTCTTAGTTGTATTAGCATGCAAAGGTGGCTAACAGCTTACAATTGCCATAATCCAGCCAGGAAGAGATGTCTGAAGAACACGATCAGAACTGCAAAAGCAATTTCAAAGATGAGATGATGTATTAGGAAAATCTGTTCGAGATCTGAAAGTTTGCAGAGCAGAAAAATTAAGACACTAACTGAACATGAAATGAGCTTTGTATGTTATGCATCGTACGCAAGAATCGGTGAAGCTTATTTTGATAGCAATCATAAGAAAATTAAAGGGTAAAAAAATCAAGCGCCACATTTACTTTGAATTCAACTGAGCAGTGGTGCATCCGCAACACAATAGAATGAAACCCGCCCACTGAATCTCGCTCAATCTGTTAGAGAAGATAGTAAGCAAACTGATTAAACAGAGGCTGTTCACACTTGAAAGAATAGATGGGAATATAAAACAGATAACACATGGATTTCCAGAACAACTATTCATTGGAAACTATGAAATCCATTTGGATAAATAAAAAACCTACCTTTTCTTCAGTATAATTCTGTACAAGACACCGGTACTTATGATGTTTAAGTTCTTCAATATCTGATAGCCTGGGGCGTCTACGTATGCAAAAATATAGTACTGCCACAAAAAAGGTTACACCACAAGTAGTTAGAAATATATTAACTTGGAAAACAGAAGTTTAGGAAAATCGACCTAAGCCACAAGAAAACAGTAAAACTCAGGAGATCTCACCTGTAACAAATTCTTGAAAAGATACAATGCTGCAGGAATGGGAAAGACTTTAACTTCGTCATATGTTGTGCTTAACCTGATTCAGAGACATGATTTGGGTATCAGTAAGGAAAGAACACAATGAGCCATCTATGGTCATGTTCAAAGAGATACATGGAATCAGTTGGACCTATTGTCGTCAGTAACACCTTCGTTTTTCCAAATTCTTGTCAAGGCAAGCAGGGATAAGGCACATTTCAGAGTCTCAACCTGATGTGGAAAGAGTAAAAATAAATCACGATTATATAGCACATAAAACTGATGTCGCTTGTAACACAAACATTACATCACTCAGCTTCAATAGAGAGTAATAAGGCAATCAAACTAACCAAAAAGTTTGCGGTTGTAACACTATACTCATACTTTCCAGCTCGCTTCGACCATACAATGAGTATGGCTTGAGAACTCGTCAGAATCGTCAGTGCACAGGTCACTACACCCCTAACTCAATACACTAAGTTTAACAACACAAACAAATTTTCGCCATTTTTTCGTTCAAAGAATTTTAAAAACTTACTTTCGCTTCCAGTTGATCCGTTCAGTGGATCCAACTCCCAGACTAGCCATAGCAACATTACTCGAAGCAACTAACAAAATCGAAGCAAAAATGAGTCATTACAAAACGAACAAGCGAGGTGGAGATTGAAGAAATAATCCTTACCGGTATGAGATTTTCCTTTCAAACTCTCGATATCAGAAGCGACGTCATGATCGTCCTGAAGCTCCGAACAAAACAAAATTGAGCATTATAGAGAGTAAACTGAAAGCAAAAGAAAGACCAAGTGAATAGAAGCAACGAACCTCATCTTTGATTTTCCGGTACTCCATTGTTAAAGCTCTCAGATCTCCTGATCTCTCTGATCTCTAGCTAAAGAAATTGCAATTTTGGAATATTATATTATTATATGTAAAAAAGGAATTAAGTGCTTAATATTCTATTTTGGGCTTAAACACTATTGGGCTTTAGTCCAATACATGATGAAATTTGTTTGCCATTGCCAATGGCCCATTGGACAGATCTTATAAATAAATTAAAAAATCATATAAACAAGCAACACAATTTTCAAACATTTTTTCTGTAATGAGAAAATAACTAATTAATAAATTAGTGTTGTGATGGAACCCTATCTGAAAACAATGTATATCTCAAAACAAGTTTTTCTTGTATTTCATTAGGTGCATTCATACACAAAACAAGTAACTATACAAAACCACAATAAACATAAAAATATTTGTATTTAAAAACAAACAAACAAAAAAAATTGCATGTAATTGGCTGGGCATAAAAGTAAATGGGCCCCACAAGTTAAAATGGAATAAAAACCCAGCCTGTGTTAGAGCTGTGATCACTAATCTCACATTCACATTCACATTCACATTCACATTCAACTTCATATTCAATCTCCAATCTCTCTCTCTCCAGAGTCCAGGGGAAGCAATGAGCTCGATGATGGAAACTCTCCAGATTCGTAAACCCACTTCTCTCCCGGTTTCTCAACGCCCTAACTCTTCCTCCTCCGCCGGCGCCGTGGACGATGAGCCTGGTCTCATCCGCCGTCGTCTCTCTTCTCTCTCCCTCAACCTCTCAAGCCAACCAGCGGCGCTCGCAGCTCGATTCCCGAGATCCAAATCTGTTTCCGCCATGGGAGAACAAGCAGGGAGCTCCGTGAAAGAATGGTGGGAATGGGGTTGGTCATGGATCCTTTCAAGAAAACCCATTTTTATCAGAGATCTTGAGCTTAACAAAGACGAAGCTAAATCTATTGGTTCTCAAAACAGAGGAAGTATAATGCACGTTTTCTTTAAACTCCGATCTCAGATCCTTAATCTCATGGGACCTTCTTCCTCTGATTCGCTTCCTCTTTCATGCAAACACAAGCGTCAACGATAAAATGAATTCTTGATTCTTGCATCACATGGGGTTGAATATTTTGTGATTTGTCTCTTCTTTTTTTACTTTCGCGTATCGATCAATGGAGTATGATGTATAATGTGTTTTTTCGAAATTTGATGTTGTATTTTGCTATAATTTATTATGCCTAGATTACTATTAAACAATTTATTTATTTGATTTGTGGTTACAAGTTGTGGCTGTGCAGTTGTATTTTTGTATTTTAATAACCATGCAATTTATATAGAAACACGTTATTTTTGTTTTTTATCTTTTACGCGCCAACATCAAAAAACAAATTCTATCTAGTTACGATTCTGAATTTTGTTGTGATATACAAGAAAAACTAAAAATCTAAACTGTTTCGTAAGAAAAAAAAAATATAACTGTAATATTGTAATACATAGTGACTACTCCTATTAACGAAACTTCGGTTCCATATGACTGAGATGCGTGTGGCCGACAAAACATTTGTCGGTGGCGGCAATATCGTCGGTGGCGTATTAATATTTATTGCTCTGATGATAATTAAACTAAAGTCGAGGGTGGACTAGTTTAAATTAAGAGAATTTGGGTAATCTGACCCCAAAAATATGATCGTATTAGCTAAATTAACATAACATTTTTTCCTTTTACCAAATTAAACTTCAGTTTTTTGTCAACTAAATTAAACTAATATAAATAAAATTTGTTAAAGGTTGCGGCGCTGCAAAGCATGTGAATGTGAGGAGTGCCAAAAAATATTTATATGTAAAAATATATAAAATGGTTTTGGTATATAATGTTCCGAAATACAGATTGTGTGACCAATGAATGATTGTTTCGAATAGCCTTGAGTTTTGGTTTTATTTGAGTTTAAATACAGATTACTTAGAAAAAGAACTTCCATTACATGATTGAGACTTGCTAGCTCACATCAAAGAGGCCATTGGTATTTTTCATATAAATATATTTATTCCAGTCGAGTTGTGTAGTCTGAGATGGATGAATGGTCGTGATCGTCTAGAAAGAAGAAGAGATTTTCAAAGTAAAAATGCTTAGAAATCACACAACATACAAAGATAAATCTTGTTTTTTCAAATGCAAGACTGAAAAAAAAGCTTAAAAATGGAAGGTGATGAACAAAGCTCACTAACTTCAACAATGGCCCATAACAAACAGACATACAAACAACAAAGAGGTAAAGAAAAAACCTCCAAAGCTACTTGACGATTAATCACACAGTCGTTAAACATTAGCTTGAACCCTCCACAGAGATGAATCCGGTTTGGTCTTCTTTCTCCTTCTCCTTCTATGCGGTGAACATTGAGATTGTCGATCCCATAAATAAGAACATTTTTGCAGTCTCAATCGCACCAGCAGATTAAAAGCAACCTCTACGCGTCTCTCATGCTAATGTTTAGACTATTTCTCATCGTTCTTCTCCCAACACCAGCATTTCCCTTTTGCATCATCTCCACAAACTCACCATAATCAATCTTTCCATCCTGTTAGAGCCAACATAAAAACCGGGAAACTTGTTATTAGCTGATGCCTTGACATTAGTCTAAAGAGAAACGTAGAACAGAGTCATCATATGCTTACATTGTTTTGATCAACTTCTTTGATGATGTCTTCAAGGAAAACATCGGCCATGCCATGTTCAACACAAGCTTGTTGTAGCTCATCGATTGTTATGTAACCGCTTCCGTCTTTGTCAAAGTATTGAAACGCAGCGACAAGATGCTCTTCACGCTCCAGTTTGTTGAGATGGATCGTCGCTGCAATGAACTCACTGTAATCTATTGTCCCACTGTTGTCCACATCAGCCTGTCAAAAAAAGAGCTGAGTGTAAGAATACACAACAATGCTTAACTGTTGGTGTATTTAGCCAAATAAGGTTAGACTTTTACCGCTTCCATTAGATCATGGATCTCTGTGTCTTTCAAGGTAGACCCATATTTTCTCAGCCCAGCTTTGAGTTCATCAAATGTGATTGCACCGCTGTTATCAGTATCCATTGCTTGAAACATTTCTCTTAAACCAGCAATCTCTTCTTCTGAAAGGCTTTCAGCAATAACCTGATGACCCCAAAACAAAGAACAACACAAACAGTTTCATTACAAGTGAGCCCGAGGCCATAGAAGATGAAGGGTTTATACACAAACTCGCTCACCTTTAATGCCATCTTCTTTAGTTTATTCATTGCAGAGAACTGCTTAAGACGAGACAGAACAGCCGGATCAAGTGCTCTATCTGGTGCAACACCATTCTCGCAGATCCATGGATGGCCTGAAAAAAGGAAAAAAAAGAGAGTATAAAACACAAAGATATAAGTCTAATGCTGTTTGGTTGTTGCTATAAGTAACCATTTATGTGAATACATACGCAAGACTTCATGAGCTGTCAAACGTTCTGCAGGCTTGGATGATAACATTCTGCGGATCAAGTCTTTAGCACTGTCGGATATCACAGGCCACGGGTCTGACTCAAAGTCGATATATCCCTTCAACACAGCATCAAATATCCCTTGCTGGGTTTCTGAATCCACAAAAGAAAAAACAATACACATTTCAGGTGACTGGTACTGTCTAAAGAACTACGAGACGTTTAAATGCCAAATGTGTACCTGCCCAGAAAGGCGGGACTCCGCTTAGCAATATATAGAGTATAACACCAGCAGTCCAGACATCAGCTTCAGGCCCATAACGTTTGAGCAAAACCTCAGGAGCAACATAATATGGACTTCCAACAACATCAGTGAATATTTGACCTGAAAGTCACAGGAAGATAGATCAAAATTAAGCAAATCAGAAGCAGCAGGTCTAATTAGGAACAAGTTCCCAAATTTTACCCAAAAAACCAGGTTCTTCATTTTCACAAGATTCTTTTACCAGCCTAGTTTAGCAAACATTAACTAAAGGCTTCAAACATTTTACCTGGTTTGAAAAAGACAGATAGCCCAAAATCAATAGCCTTGAGAGAGAAATCATCATCCTTATTAACCAACAAGAAATTCTCAGGCTTCAAGTCTCTATGCATAACACCAAGCGAATGGCACGCTTCAACAACCCCGACAATGATCTTAGTCAGCTCAGCAGCTTTCCTCTCGCTATAATGCCCTCTCTGGATTATCCTATCAAACAATTCACCTCCAGCACAAAGCTCCATCACAATGTGAACATACAAAGAGTCCTCATAAGCTCCTTTAATCGTCACGATGTTACCGTGACCAGCTAAATGGTGCATTATCTGAATCTCTCTTCTAACATCCTCAACATCTTCCTTAGAGATCAACTTCCTCTTGGATATTGACTTACAAGCGTAGTCAACCCCCGTGGCTACTTCTGTGCAGAGATAAGTCGTTCCAAATTGACCTTGCCCAAGCTTACGGCTCAGCGTGTAAAAATCACGAATGTTTGGTGTCTTATGACCAAGAACATAGTAAGCTTGATTGTCTGGGTTACGCCTCATGATTGGTTCTCTCAAAGGAGTAACGAGAGCTGGATTTGTGCTGTTGTTGTCCTTGTTGTGAGCTGCTTCTTTGGAGAATTCTTGAGCAATAATGTCTAAAGCGTTATTGGTCGGAGAGTGTTCGGAATTAGTAGAGGTTTTAGAGTTATCTTCAGGCTTATCGTTATTGCCCTCGTAGAATTTGTCCTTGAAAGATCCACGGCATGAATTGCCCATGAAACAATGAAAATTCACCAAATCCTAGTTTAAAGACAGCAACTTTCACTTTCTGTTCTTCATCCAACGAACTGTTCATAGATATTTTTGAAACACTGTTTAAGAGAAACACAAGTCAAAACCCTTAAATCAGACCAAATCCCGGAAGCTAAACGGGGGAAAAGTAACGAACTTTAACAATCACGAGTAAAGAAAAACGCAAAACCCACATCAGATCAGATAGTCATATTAACCAAAAAGACAAAACACAAGAGCTAAGAGTTTCCTTAGTTTAGATGGATCTTGCAAAGGAATCACAGAACAGAGAATGAAATAAAGCAAAAAGATGGAAAGAGGATCTAGTTACCAGAGATACTCAGAACGGCGACAGAGAAGACTGAAAGAAATGGATTAGGAATATGATGATTTTAAAAGAAGAAAGTAATTTTGGGAGACAAAAGAAAGTCGAACAAGAAGGGAAAGCTAGCTACAATATTTTAGTACTATAGAAACATTTTATTCGAGATTGAAGTAATATAGAAAAGTTAGATTTTTAGTTTTGTTTGGTCGGATGAATTAGATTCGTTGGATGAGAATGTGATGGTTTATTTTACGGCGACGATTGTACGAAGAAAGGTCTTAATTAGTGCTCACCAGCTACACCTCTCTGACTCTCTCTCTCTCCGCGCTTTCGTCTCACCTTCTTCACTTAGCATTATTAAACTAGTCCTCTTGGGAGTATTTTGGTAGATGAGAATATTAAATTCTGAATATTCGATGTCAAGTTGATGACCATTGACCTTCACAATCTCGCTTTTGTATGTTGTCGTTTGATCTTCGATTCTAGATTTTAGCCTCAAATTGACATAGTGAATTATGTAAATAAACTCTGAGAGTCCCAAATGCGATTACAGATTATAATGACAACCCATCTATAATTATTATTATTTTTTTTTTTTGTAAACTCAATCGTCGAAATGGTTAATTTCGGTCAAAACTAGAATGTTGGTCAGTACAAAATTGCATGGCTGGAAATTGGAAAATGACAAGTCCTTTTCTCTTTAACATTTGTGTTACTAGTAACCATTTTCTAAGGCTGAATAAACATGTTATTATTACTAGTTTTATAACTAGGATTTAAGGAGCAGCACCAAAATTACCTTTGAAGAGGTACGATGGTTTTATTTATGGTCAACACATTGAGTCCACGACAAGAAGTTTCTTTCATCTATATGCCGTCGTTTCACGACAATGGGTACTTAATGGTTTTTAAAGTATGTACCTAAAGAAAATTTTATTAAAATACATGTGTGTTTGTCTTCTCTTAGGGCACTGGTAATGGTAAAACACCATAAGGTGTTCTAAGTGTTAGAAAATTAATATAATATTGTAAGAGGTTTAGTTTAGATCTATTGTGAAATAAGTTGATTATTGGTAGAACCTGTTTCTAAGTAATATTTTAATAATTTAAAAATCTTTAACTTAAAAATGTTTTTAAAAATTAAAAAAATAAAATTTAAGTAGAAAACATATAAAACTTATAATAAAATTTATATGAAATTAAAATGAAACACAAAATACAATTCCAATAAATTAATTTTTTTTCGGAATTGTATACCAATAATAAACTTAAACTTTTCATTTCCTCTGTGAGATAAAAGTGAATAATTTACATGAATAAACAGTCTGTCGCAACCACAACGACATTAATGAAAAATCTAAATCCTCTCGGCAACACGTCCACCAACATCCACATTCCCATCCATATCTCCAAGCCATGCCTTGAGACTCGCTTCTTTACCTGCCTTGAACTCCTCAAACTTTGTTGTCTCCACAATATGTTCACCTTTCGTCCTTTCCCTGTGACTTCTTCTTCTTCTACTACTTCTTTTAACTCATTGCTCTCCACATTGGGGTTAGACTCCGCCTTCTGTTCTTTGAAATCAAGTTGTAGCCATTTGATGTTGCTTCTTTCGGTTCGTTTGCAATGTACTTTATCATCTCAGCTAAGCTCTCGTTTATCTCCGCAAAACCATCAACGGTAGAGAACTCATGCATTCTGTCAAAAAAGACAAAATTCCCAAACATCTTAGGACCTCTAGATCAACAATGTCAAAGCAAAACTAGCACACGTGCTCAAGTCAAAACAACCAATGCCAATAACAGATTAAGGATATTGTACAACACTTAATATACAACGAACTCAAAGCTTTTACTTTTCAGCTGTCTATTCTTCTTCTTGTGCCTAGATGATGTATCAAAGCAGAAAATGTTACAAATCCGAATGATATCACTGTTTCGCAAAGAGAGGTTTGAGAATCTTAAAAGGAAGCTGATGCAAATTAAGACTCACAAGCCATCCAAAAGAAGATGAGGTTAACAAAACAGAGTCTTAGATAGCTATAATTGAATCAAGGACTAATCAACCTCTAATCATTTTGATGTTGCAGACTAATACAAAAAACACAACCATGTCCAAACACTTTTGACTAAACGAATCATCTCTACCATTCTAGAAAGCATCTTATCCTTCACCAACGAACTTAAATTACCAAAAACAAATCATTTTCGCTCCATAGGCATCATCAAATTCAATGAATCAAAATAGTATACACAATTTAGCAAACAATTAAACACATAGAACGCCTTCAATCAACAAAACGCCCAATTTTACAAGCTATGTCTCGA
This sequence comes from Erysimum cheiranthoides, assembly GCA_011420285.2. Lineage (NCBI taxonomy): Eukaryota > Viridiplantae > Streptophyta > Magnoliopsida > Brassicales > Brassicaceae > Erysimum > Erysimum cheiranthoides. Next base: position 20,476,094 of record CM022177.2, on the reverse strand, counting down.
TAAGAATTCAAATACACCCAGATGGCAAAAATTTCGAAAACACACCAAAAAGAAACAGAAATTGAGAAAACAAGAAAGAAAATTGGAGCTTAGGCCATCTATATTGGGAGAACAGTTCTTAGGCTTTTAAAAATAGAAAATATTGTGAATAGTTGTAGATCTGTTGTAGATCTGTTCTTGTTGTAGATCTGTTCTTAGCCCAGTTTTAGCGTGACGTGGCGCTGCGTCATTGGCTACGAATTTTTGCAAAGGAAAAAAACATTTCATTTCTCCTTCGATCTGAAATCTATGCTAGGGTTTAATTAAGTAATATGTTTGTTTGTTTTTTTTTCTTTTATTTATATCTTTAATATTCTTTTTTGTTTCATAAAAATTTGGTATTGTATTTTGTATTTCTTTTTTTTTTCAAATCTGTTTTAGTATAAGTTTTTTAAGTTTGCAATTTAAAAGTAATTTGGTATTGTAATATGTTTTAGATTATTAAATAATTAAATCTTATGATCTTAAACATGTTCTCCCAATAACCAACTTTTTTACAAAAAATCTAAACTAATGATCTTATATTATTTGAATAATATTTTTACTCTAAGAACACCCTAACTTGTTCTCCCAATGAAGATGCCCTTACAGGGAACCCTAGATGACGATGGATCAGAGAGAAAAGAGGCAAATCGGTGGTAATTGGGTCGATCAATAAGGAATTGGAATCTTGATGTCTCTCCTGATGTGTTACTCCTATCATTTGATCACGGGAACAAAAGAAAAAGTCAATTTTTTCTTCTCAGCTTCACGGTGAAGTGCAGAGGAGACGCTGAGACGAAGAGCAAGATGAGATCCGACCTCAAACGAAGAAGACGACGATTCGTCTTTGGTATCGCCGCAGAGAGAAGAAAACAAAAAACCCTAGAGCTCGATTTCTTTTTTTTTTGCCAAATGAAAATGTTTTTTCGTTATCAGATTTTTTGGCCAATAGACTCGTGACACGTCACCCCGAACGTGGGCTGAGAACGCGTTCTCGCAGGAGACGCAAGAGGCTCAACTTCTTACACTTTTCAGCCCGTTTAATATTATAAAACTATTAGAACGTTAAAATTGTTCGCCCGTTATTTATGTCCTTATAGTTCCTCTTTAAGAGTTTTATGTCTCTACAGTTGCAATAGCTTGAGGAACTAGAGATCTTTGAAGGAGATATTCAAAATGAAAAAAAAAAAAAAATTATCATTTTCTTTCAATAAATCGACGTTTACGAGTAATTTGTATTAATGCTGTTATTATTTGAATAAAATCCACAATCTGTTGTGGAAAAAAAACGTCAACACTCGCAAAAACCCCAAAAGGCCAAAACAGATAGGGTTCGCGTTTGGACCTTTTATCCATTAACCCGGCCCAATACTTAAATACCAAATTTACACATTCCCTATTGTATTGTTTAGACCCGAAATGATTAGATTTTTTTTTTTTTTTTTTTTAACACCGATTAGATATTCTTTCAAATAACATAATATTAAAAAAAAATCCGAATTTGACACTTCACAACAAAAAAAAAAAACATTCAACCAAAAAAAAAACAAAAAACAAAAACAAAACAAAAAAAAAAAATCCGAATTTTGGTTAAAACAGTGGGAATTATCAAAGTTTACACTTCAAAAAACCTCTATCAAATTTGACACCTCCACCCAAACAAAAACATTTTTTGTGGGATCTGTAGTGATTTGCTGACTGATTTCTTAGCAAACACCTCCTGTTAGTTACATCTCTCGGTCTCGAACTTGGTTTCAATTCGTAATTAAACGTAGTTTGGTGACAGGCAAAACGTAGTTCTTTACTTTCGCGTAATAACTCGAAATTTTTTTTTTATAGGTCCAAACGAAATTTTAACCAATGAACATAAATGGTGCGTTTTCTCCTTACTCTACGGAATTTTAAGATGCAATGATGATTAATTGATGATGTAAACAGGAATCATATACAGTATATTCGCATTCACATGCCATAAGTTTGAGAGTTTCTAAAAAGGATCTATTGTATATACATTATCGTGGTGTAAACTGTAACCATACATAACGCTTGTTCTACGTTCATTTTCGGAAAAATATCCAAATGATATGGACTATGGAGTCATAAGTACTCATAAACCAAGTTAGATATTTTTTTTTTAATATTCAAGATACTTTTGTGGTAATCTTTACGGTCAAATATATGAACGTAACAACGATCGTTTAACAATTGTATCTTTTGGTTTATACATATCAAGTTGTGTATGATACAGGAAAAAAAAAGTAGTGTATCACAAAATATAGATATTTATTTTCAGAAAACCAGTAGTTGTACTGTTGTAGTCACATGATTTATTTTTTGTTTATAAAAATTTGTTAATTCTATGAGACTGCATATATATCTAATTCGGTTCAAAGGATTTGAATGTGCCAAACTATATTTTTTTGTATATTTATAATAGCACAAATAAGAAATTTGAATGAAAATTATTTTAGAAATAAAGTTTGAAATGCTTAATTAACCAAGTTAAAATCAAGCTATTACGCCTTCATACAATCACTGACTAAGTTCTCTTTCCACCACGTACAAGGAATTTGTATAATTTGGAAAAGGAACATACGAATCAATATAATTTTAAATTTTTTATGCTTTCTTTTTCTTCCCTTTTAATCTGTAAGAAAAATAGTTTTAAGTAAAGAAATAAACTATGCAATATTGTAACATACGAATACGACTCACGATTAACTAAAGTTAAAGTGTCTCACTGTGTTTGGACAATATTCTCCATTATTGCATTTTTTTCCTTTCTTGATTAATTATGTAAAGTTGAAATGATTTGAAGATGCTTTTCGGATGTAAACAAGCTAACTTTACTTTACCAATAAACTTTACTTTCAGAAAACTCAAGTCCTGCTTTCATAAAATCAGATATTTATCTTTAGTTTCTCGTATAGTCCAAATGAATCTAAGATTTCAAAAACCAATCCAATCATATCGTTTCATATTTTAAAAAGTTACCGATCTTTTACCCCCGATTATGCCGACAATAAACTCATTCGTTTTGAAGATAATACATACAAAGGGCTTGATTGGTAGAGCATATGCATGAGCATAATGACTTTTATTAGTTGAGCATATAGGAAAGCATATAGACCTTTTAAATGCTCCTATATGCTCTACAGCTCAATGCTCTTTAATGGAGCTTTTCATAAGCATAAGGCTTTTAAGTTGTAAAAATACAATTTTACCCTTATTAATTTAACTAATATTGTATAATTAATGTCTAATTTTGTAATTTTATGTCTAAAAGCTCACTGTTATACCAATCACATATATTGTGTTAATACATAATAGCATACAGCTTCTGCGGCTTACTGCTCATGCTGCATATTGCTACTGCTCTATTATAAGTTCTTCCAATCAAGCCCAAAGTCATGCAAATTTATATCTTTTTACCCCAAAAAAACTCTAGTTTAAATTATTTACCTTTACTTCCATGTATGAAAAGATGGTAATAAGAATTAACATTTAAATTCAGAAATATTATGTGTTTATATAGGAAAAAAAAAATCAATCTTACAGCTATTTAGAAGTCTTGTTTATAAAAAAGAAAAAAAAAGTTCGTTTATATGATTTAAGAACAAAGTCCAAAAAACACCTAATTTAGATATTTTGACCTTTACTAGATGAATGCCAATATGGTAAAAAGAAGAATGAATGATGAATTTTGAACGGTGAATGAATGATGTAACAAAGTGTGGACCCAAAACGAAAAGATAACAAATTTATAGATTATTTTGTGTTACTTCTTAAAAAAATTCTGTACGCAAACACGAGAACGAAGAGAGAATATACATACGTGGTTTGAGAGGACAGGAGCAAAGCGGCAGGTGTCACTAATCCCATAGGCTTCTCTCTCTGTTCACAGTCCTTTCGCAAACACACAAAAAACAAAGTATTCATTTTTATATTCTCACGGTTATTTCGAAATCTAGCTTTCGTTTTCTTTTTGATTTAAACCAAAAGGGCAAAGAGAAAAATATGCTTTTTGATTGCGTAGTGACGCCATTGAAGCAGCGGCTCACTGATAGTGAGCAAACCCTAGTTTTCATCTCTCTCTCTATATATCATAGTCTCTTCTTCTTTCTTGCTTTCTCTTCTCTTCTCTTCTCTTTCTTCTACTTGGAAAGATAAAAAGTAGTCAAATTTTATTCCAAGTTTTGATTTTGACATCTTGGATTTCACCTCTGTTTTTTTCCAGAACTCCCTCCTTTGGGTCTGTATCGTTTACGTCACTAAAGGGTTTGTTTCAATTGGTTTGTTATAGTCTTAGGTCATGCTTTTTGGTGTTATCTCTCTGTTTCTCTTTAAGCTCACCAGTGATTGTGTCTGATTTCGGTTTTTCAGGTGGGTTTTGTCTCATTTATCGTTGATCAGTGACTCTGTTTTGCGAAATTCGCTTCAGATTTATTGAAAAAAAAATAAGACGAATTATGAGTGGAGCTGTGCTTGTTGCTGTTGCTGCTGCTGTTGGCAACTTGTTACAAGGATGGGATAACGCAACAATTGCAGGTGATTGATTTGATTTTATGTTCTAAATCCATAATTCTGTCTAGGATCGGAAAAAGTTACAATTCACAGATCCTGTTTCGTCCTTTTAGCTTATCTCTTTAGCTTATGTGATGAATTTAAGCTTTCTTTGTGACTCTGCAGGAGCTGTCTTGTACATAAAAAAGGAGTTTAATTTGGAGAGTAATCCATCAGTGGAAGGTTTAATTGTGGCGATGTCACTTATTGGTGCTACTCTGATTACAACATGCTCTGGAGGCGTAGCCGATTGGCTTGGTCGTCGTCCGATGCTTATATTGTCATCAATTCTCTACTTTGTTGGTTCTCTAGTAATGCTATGGTCTCCAAACGTTTATGTGTTGCTCTTAGGAAGGTTGTTAGATGGATTTGGGGTTGGTCTGGTGGTCACACTTGTTCCTATTTATATATCCGAGACTGCACCTCCTGAGATTAGAGGACTGTTGAATACACTTCCGCAGTTCACTGGGTCTGGAGGGATGTTCTTATCTTACTGTATGGTTTTCGGAATGTCGTTGATGCCATCACCTAGCTGGAGATTGATGCTTGGTGTCCTTTTCATCCCTTCCCTTGTCTTTTTCTTCCTCACAGTCTTCTTCTTGCCTGAGTCCCCAAGGTGGCTCGTGAGTAAAGGTCGAATGCTTGAAGCTAAGCGGGTTCTTCAGAGACTACGTGGTCGCGAAGATGTCTCTGGTTAGTCATAAATCAATCCCAACTCTAACTTTTCAGTGAAAACAATTATTTTCTATTGAATGTTCTTATGTGGAAATTAATAGGTGAGATGGCTTTGTTGGTTGAGGGTCTTGGAGTTGGAGGTGAAACAACCATAGAGGAATATATAATTGGTCCTGCGGATGAAGTCACTGATGATCATGATATAGCTGTGGATAAGGATCAAATTAAGTTGTATGGTGCAGAAGAAGGGCTGAGTTGGGTTGCTAGGCCAGTCAAAGGAGGAAGCATTGTGAGTGTTTTGTCTCGCCATGGAAGCACAATGAGCAGGAGGCAAGGCTCATTAATTGATCCTCTTGTCACACTGTTTGGGAGCGTTCACGAGAAGATGCCGGACACTGGAAGCATGAGGAGTGCCTTGTTCCCACATTTTGGGAGTATGTTCAGTGTGGGCGGGAATCAACCGAGAAATGAGGACTGGGATGAGGAGAATCTTGTTGGAGAAGGTGAGGATTATCCATCGGACCATGGAGATGATTCTGATGATGATCTTCATTCTCCGTTGATCTCACGTCAAACGACAAGCATGGAAAAAGACATGCCTCACACTGCTCATGGAACTCTTTCTACCTTCAGACATGGAAGCCAAGTGCAGGGAGCTCATGGGGAAGGAGCGGGTAGTATGGGGATTGGAGGTGGATGGCAAGTGGCATGGAAATGGACTGAAAGAGAAGATGAATTGGGACAGAAAGAAGGCGGATTTAAGCGGATATACTTGCATCAAGAAGGTTTCCCAGGATCTCGACGTGGCTCAATTGTTTCAGTGCCTGGAGGTGATGGAACCGGTGAGGCAGAGTTTGTACAAGCTTCTGCTTTGGTTAGCCAACCTGCTCTTTATTCTAAAGACCTTCTCAAAGAACATACAATTGGTCCTGCTATGGTACATCCTTCGGAAACAGCTAAAGGGTCAATTTGGCATGATCTTCATGATCCTGGAGTCAAACGTGCGCTAGTCGTAGGAGTCGGACTTCAAATACTTCAGCAGGTAATCTAGATAGAGAACATCAAGATTAGTGAATCACATAAGAAAGTTTTGTGGTTTATGGTAACTTTATGTTTTCCTGCTTCCTCTTGGAAATGCAGTTCTCAGGCATCAATGGAGTTCTGTACTACACACCTCAAATCCTCGAGCAGGCGGGTGTTGGGATTCTACTATCGAACATGGGGATTAGTTCTTCCTCAGCATCCTTACTTATAAGTGCATTGACAACTTTTGTGATGTTACCTGCAATAGCTGTTGCAATGAGGCTCATGGATCTCTCTGGTCGAAGGTGATTTAAACTTAAATTTCCTTTGTTTTTGATTCAATATTTCACAATACAAAAAACAAAACAAGCTAAAATGCGTTATGAAATGTCGATTATTTTATTCTTGCAGGACCTTGCTTCTCACCACGATACCAATCTTGATAGCATCTCTATTGGTCTTAGTAATCTCGAATCTAGTTCACATGGACAGCATTGTGCACGCAGTCTTATCAACCGTAAGCGTGGTGCTTTACTTCTGTTTCTTCGTGATGGGTTTTGGTCCAGCTCCAAACATCCTCTGTTCAGAGATCTTTCCAACTCGAGTCCGCGGAATCTGCATCGCCATCTGTGCGCTCACCTTCTGGATCTGTGACATTATCGTCACTTACAGTCTCCCTGTGCTGCTCAAATCAATAGGACTTGCTGGTGTGTTTGGAATGTACGCAATCGTCTGTTGCATCTCATGGGTCTTTGTGTTCATTAAAGTCCCCGAAACTAAAGGCATGCCACTTGAAGTCATCACTGAGTTCTTCTCTGTCGGAGCTAGACAAGCTGAAGCTGCTAAAGCCGACTGAGAAACTAAAAGACTTGAGATTCTGTAATGTATCCATGTTCATGTGGATTTGTTGTTGTCTTTTTACTTTGTGCAGTAATAATCATCTCTCAATTTCTTCTCCCTCATGTGGGGAGAAAAGAAAAGTATCAAACTTTCAATTACGAATCTCTTTATTATCATTTACCATTTGCAAAATCCGTAAAACTCGAAACATTACATGCTTTTGATAAGTCTAGCTCCAATTTTGTCAAGCTTCTTCACAGAAGAAATAGATTTCAAGTTTCCGAATTTTGAAAACGCTTCGACCATTTTCTCTCCGATCTCGTAACCTTTCTCCGCCGTGTCGATAACCGCAACTGCCGTTGGACCAGCTCCACTTATAGTGCAACCAAACGCTCCGGCTTCTAAAGCAGCTTTCTTCACAGCTTCCATCCCCGGAATCAATGGTGCTCTCTTCGGTTCCACTACTTTATCCGAAGAAAGCGCCTTCCCAAGATTCGCCACGTCACCTTCCAAAACAGCCGCCACTAACGCCGCCGCTTGACTATTGTTCCAAACGTGGTGAGCCATCGGAATCTCTTTGGCTAATGCTGCTCTCATTTTCTTAGTTGGAGCTTCGAAATCGGGGCTAACGAGAACAAAGAAGAGATCTTTCTCTAATGGGAATCTCAACGGTTTTAAATCAAGCGGCTCGTAGCTTCTGATCAGAACGAATCCACCCATAATTGCCGGCGCAATGTTATCAGCGTGAAAGCCTGAGACTTTAGCTTCCGATTCCAATCCGGCGAGAACAAGCTCGTCGTTTCCTAATCTCCGACCGAATATTTCGTTAACCGCAACAGCTGCTGCGGCGGCACTAGCCGCACTGGAACCTAAACCACTCCCTAAAGGAAGTCCTTTATGCAAAGCTAGCGATAAACCAACCGATTTGATCCCAAGCATCTTCATCGTCGCCATAGCTGCAATTCCAGCGCAATTCCGATGTGGATCAGTGCTGAGTTTGGTCGTTGTTCCGGTGATTTCGGAGATTGTGATCTCTCCATTACGAACCGTGGGATCCACGTGGAGGGTGACGTGGTCACCGAGACCATCGACGGCGCATCCTAAGAAATCAAAGCCCGGACCTAGATTCGCAACAGTCGCCGGAGCAAAAGTCTTGACGGAGGTGAAAATTGGTTCTGGCTCGGTGGCGATGACAAGGCTCTGTTTTTGTACAGAGGCTCTGGGTTTAAATACGGAGACTTTAGTGATCAACGGCGATAAAAGTTTTGATTTTGGGTGGAAATTGTAAATGGGTTTTGAAGGAGACTGAAAACATATGGTCGCCATTGATGAAGCTAGCGCAAAAGTTTTCAAATCACAAAATACAACAATTACAAGAGACCAAGATGAACCATGTGATTAACCTAATTTTAATGTTTCTTTGTTAGGGTTTATAAACTGTTTTCAAAATGTAGGGAGTAGTGACAATTGAGGTGGAGATCCATTTACCATTATTCAATATTTTTCTGAGCAGGGAGAGACTAATCAGCAACCACTAACTAACCTATAATAGCCAAACCGAACCGGTAAATTTGGAGATCGTCCGGTTAATGGATACAGTTCCGTTTTGTCACTTAAACCGGATTGGCACCTCTAGTTTTTACAGTTGCTCAATTGTTATGCAACACAACTAACAACTGAAAGACAAAAAGAGATACAAAGTAATTCCTATTATATGATACAGCTTTGTTTTACAAGTTTATGCTTCATTTTTTTTTTTCTGTGGTTAAAAAATGTCCCGTATACTTCAAAGCTTATTCTTGAAGTATAGTTTTTACTCAAAATCTGCATTCTACTATGTATGAGCTATGAGGTTGGTGTCTGCATTTCTTTATCTTCATGCCTGAAGAAGATGGCTTGAGTAATGATGGATCTGTCATGTTGGTCTAGAAGGCCTTACAGAGAGATCATCGTTTCGTTTACGCTTCAGCCTTCTCTTGGATTCCTCTTCTTTTTCATCAAAATAAGCTAAAAATGTCTGCAATGTTTTAGAACGCGAACTTTCTGGTGAAGGTACAGTTGCTTCTTCCTCAGGCTTGCTGTGGCGGCAAAAGTCACGGACTATCCTGAAGAAGTAGATGAAGAGAGCGATAAAACAAGCGATCCCACACACAAGGAATAGTCCCCAGAAGCTACGGAGTTTAAGCTGTTCTGAATCCTCATCTGACTCTGACCCATTCAGATTACTGCAGTTGGATCTTGAAAGCCACTTGTCATGGATCTTTTGAAGCTGCCCGGTCTCTGATAGACCTAAGATCGCGGTTGACATGTCAACTGCTAATGGAGAGTCTCTCGGGAATGCCTTTAAATAAAACCACAAAGAAGATGATCAAAATTAATGATCAAACAAGCTGCAGAGAGCAAGAGAGAGAGAGATTCAAATGAAGGGTACTTACAAATCCCCAGCCACTTCTGGTGAATTCTTGGCCTCTAATGGCAAATCCACAGAATTCCGAGAGGAAGAGATCAACGTAAGGGCGTTCATCGACAATTGCAGCAACAGTTCCATTTTGAAGAGCTGTCGCATATTCTTTTGGAGAGCCGAGTGGTACAAGTCTGGATCTGGCAATGTTAAGCTCATCAATCATGTAGTTTTCAGCATAAGAACCTACCTGAAACCCAACTCGTCCGCTGCTGCTGATGAGTGTGTCTACTCCTTTGATCGGTGAGTTTAGCTGTTGCACTGTAAGAATCGATGTAAGACTCGCTGTGTAGCTTGATGTTATGATCAGTACCACAAAAAGCCAGATTAGTAGCACAATACGACCGAGTGTGCTCAGTGTATTCTCTCCTGCAAGTGTATAGTTGCATAAAAATGTTAGAGATATCATCATAAGTACTGTAGTAACTTAGCTACAGTGTTAGATGTAACTTACTGTGGGCGAAAAACATCGTCGAGAAGCTAAACCTGCATAACTAAATCATAGCTTGTGAGATCTTTAGGTATGTCATAAGCCAACATATTGATAAAATGTAACTTCAGTGACTGTTTACTAACCAGAGAATTGTAACAAGTTGTTTCCTTGGAGGTCCACGAAACTCATCGTTGATTCTATGTTCAAGTATCCATATTACTGATCCAACGATGAGGAAAAAAGCTGCTGTAACACCCCACATTGGAGGTGTAAAAGGGCGTAAGAACGCCCACGGAGTATCATTTAGCTTTGTGACAGGAGCAACCACGACAAGCCCTGATTCTATGTATGGCTGAGTAAAATCCACAATCCTTGTTCGTTTCGTAACAATAGCTATGTCTCCAACAACAGCATCAAATACCTGAAAGCAGAAATGAACAACTCACAACAGTTACAGTCAGTTTTGACAATGTTCCGTAGAAAATGATATTTTCTAACTCACCCCGGTAGTAACATTGTTGACAAATTCATTGAAGTTTGGGTTCTTCAGACCGTCTCCAAAAAGGATGAACTCATGAGGAACTGGATAAGAGATCAGTTTTACCGCAGCTTCAAAGACATCAATGGCATACCCTTGCACTTTGTTGCTTCCATCCACCCTTGAGACAAAGTCCTTGAAGCTTGCTCTATCGGGTACACCGATTCTCAATCTTCTCCCATTGTTAGGAAAAACCCATCCACGTGGCGTCACAGAAGTCCCACCAGGCCAAGTCACATTGTTCAGATGTTGGTTTGAGCTCGAACGGTTTGAAGGCTTACTGTATAGTGACTCTGGAGTTACAATAGAAAGCCCAGAATGGTTAGACCAATACCCTATCTGCCTAAACCCGTCATCAACCACGTTTATTATATCATATGAGGGCTGTATCATTGATCTGTCCCGAAGAAACTGTATGGGACCTGTAAGACCAGACATTTTTGTATTCACAATATAATCACGAAATTGTGATCCTTGATCAAATATGCTCAATGCACCTAGATTCAGTGACCCTCCTCCGGTCATGCTGGTTAACTTTGGGTCGCTAGAGAAGGAAATGTTAGCTCCGCTATCTAGAAGTGTCTTAACAGCTCGAGCAATGATCCAGACAGTATCATAAGCATAAAGTCCATAAACGTTTAACCCGATAGTCCCATTACTCAACTTGTTCCACCGTGCTACGAAATCTCTTTTCTTTCTTGAATTTGGGGTGTGAATACGAAGACTGAGCACTCCTCTAAAAGATTCAGCATTCTTGGCAGGTAACGGGTTAACAGAATCTAACAGAGAAGTCAACCAAGTTGTAGCTATCCAAACATAGCCTTTCTCCATCATGCCAAGCTTCTGGGCTTCCTCAAAGATCATCCCACCTGTTTTAGGGAACGTGTTCACAATGATTACCCGAGATTCCATCCCTTGGATCTTAACCAACTCATCTATGATCACACGAGGACTCGTAATCACCACATCCAAAGGAAGCACAGCCTTGTATGAAATCTTGCAGCGCCTTCCTTCAAGCTCATCGCCTAAAGCTGTTATACCGTTTCTACTGTTGTCATCGTCGTTGTACAATGCAATCACATCTGACCAACCGTAGTAACTTATCATTTCCGCAATGGCACGCATCAGAAAGAGATCGCTAGGTGCTGTTTGCACAAAGAACGGGAACTGGAGCGGCGAGAGGCTAGGGTCTAAAGCTGTGAACGACAACATAGGCACACTAAGCTCATTTGCAAGATGAGACAGTACATGAGCCATTATGGATGTCTGAGGACCAATTATCGCCACAGCATCAGTCTCCATGAATTGCAATGCTATGAAATAAAAACAACACAAAGGATATAAGTTAAAGTGTAGTTCCAAAACAAGAATCAATGAAACAAGATCATATTTTTTTCACCTCCCATGATGGTGAGGAATCCATTACGCTTGGCATCATATGTCTTTATACGCAATTTGGATCCACCAAGGAAGCTAGGATCAGAATTTACATCATCCTCTGCAGCTTTCATGGCAATACTAGTAACTTCACCATGTAAAGTGCCTAAACTGAAGATGGCTCCAACATCAACATTACGAGGCCTTGAAGCTCCCTCTGAGACCATCCCATCACCAATAAGAACAATGAAGCTCAGTAGAACCAAAACCCAAAACATTGTTTTGGCTTAATCAGTCCCTGAAACACCAAGTTTGATAAACAAACGTCGACACTTTAGATAAAATTCCCAAAAATACTTAGAATCACTAGTCACAAATCGAATAAAAATGAGCTTTTTTCTTTTGTGACAGCAAAGAGTAACATAAGAAGAGAAAGCTAGAAACTTCTTCTTATGAAACAAAAGAATATGAAAGAAAAGCAAAGAAAGTAGCTTTCACCAGAACTAATAAAGTGTCACGAGGATTAAACCCTTACCTCAAACATTGACAAGACAACGATTGTCAAGAGATTAGTGGCAGAGATGCCAAAACCCAAACCCAAACCAAAATCATCCTTTTAAAAAGCAGATTCGTCAGGCAGAGAAAAAAATCTATCTGAGACAAGGCATGAGGAACAAGCAAGAGAGCTACATGTATAAAATAAACCTGAAAAAGGAAGAACGAGTGTCTTCGACAAACACAAAAAGGAGGTAAATTTAGGAAAGTAAAATTATGGGTATGCTTGAAGATTTAGGAAAGTGGTGAACTTTTTTGGTGGGATTTGATTACTTTCACAATCAGAATTCAAGCAGTAAGGCACATTTCACAGGCAGAGAAAAAAAAGAAATTACATAGCCGACATCGATAATGAGCCATTATTATCAAGTAAGAAGAATGTGAAACTCTAAACTTTATGTTTCACAGGCACATTTATGTTTTGTTGTTTCCAGTGAAGAATGAAAACTTTTTTTGTTTTGTATTTGCAAGTTGATGAATTGACAAGAGGAGAAAGAAGATGATGAGAATTGTCAGACTTGTTACTATTTAGATTAAAAATAAATACATTATTATTACACTATAAAGGGTAGTCTATAATCTTTTATTGGCTAATGAAGTCATTAACCAACAACCGGAATTAAATCGAATTATCTTTTTTTTAGCGTCATGGAGTTGTATGGTTATACTTTTAGATTATTTAATCAGTATTTTTTTAAAAATATATATATATATTATACTTGTAATCCGTTAAAAAGCCATGATCCAGTAACTCTTTTTAGTTTATTTTTCATTTTCATTTTCATTTTGATAAGTGATATTATTATATATATATATATATATAACTCATACTAGTCATACATGATCCAATGACTCTTTTTAGTTTATTTTTCATTTTCATTTTCATTTTGATAAGTGATATTATTATATTATTGTGGTCTTTGATACGACAATGAGAACATCTGGATTTTTCGAATATATTTATTTTGGGTCAGGTATTTCACATTTAAAACATCTTCCTATGTTCCACATATGACGACAATAACTCCAAATAGATATTGTTGGACTATTCTTTTATTTGTAACTTTTAGTATACCCCAAAGGCCCAAACCAAAAATAGTTACAGATGCTTATGGCATTTTCTGATTTGTTGTCCTATATACGCAAACTTAAACCTTGTTACCAAAAAGGAGAGACAAGTTTATACTAAAAGCAGTACGTTCTTGTTATCATTTAAATGGTTTAGAAAGATTAACAAAAACGCACGATGAAGAAAATGTAACGGATAAAGTCAAAATGTCGAATTGAAAAGAGAAAAATTGAGGAAAAAACAAAAAGAAATCTAAGAGACAAATCATAATCAAATGTCCAATATCAATAGTGTGTATCATGGGAGAGTGGGGATTTTTTTTATCTGTGGAAGCTCCACCGAAATTGGGTAATGGAAGCTCAAAATCCACTCAAATCTTTATTTTTTCCAGTGCACCGATATTGTTGTTCAACCAATTACCAAGAAAGCTATGTATTTTACGAAGAAAAAAATTACCAAGAAAGCTTGGGCCAACAATAGGCGCAACCTGAGGAAATGGACTTGAGTATTATAAGGCCCAATAGATATAAACTTGGGCCAACAAATAATAAGCAGCATAAAAAACGTAAACTGCAAAGAGATAACTCTTCCTTACATAGTAAACCGCTCTGTTCCTCAACTGAAGTTAACTGTCTCCCTGTTCCTCCATAACTTCTTTCCCACGTAACCGTTTCCTTCTTAAGCATCTCTTTCTCTATCTTCTACTCTTTTTCCCTTTTCTCGCATCACTCCCTCTACATGATCAGAATGACCAACAATAGTTCCGATTATGAACCCAATTTTCACATTCCATTTCATTACTCCAACGGAATCAACTCTAATCCAAATCTCCAGTTTGCTTTATCTTCAAGTTACGATCACAGTCCCAAGAAGAAACGCACCAAAACCGTTGCCTCATCCTCTAGTTCTTCACCAAAGTCCGCATCAAAACCAAAGTACACCAAAAAACCAGACCCAAATGCCCCCAAAATCACACGCCCATGTACTGAATGTGGCAGACAGTTTTGGTCTTGGAAAGCTCTCTTTGGTCACATGAGATGTCATCCTGAGCGTCAATGGCGTGGCATCAATCCTCCTCCTAACCACCGTAGCCCCATCGTGGCTTCATCAAAACAGTTTAACCAGAGATCACCAAATTGGGTCTCATTTATGTCCGAGGAAGACCATGAAGTCGCTTCTTGTCTCTTAATGCTGTCTAATGGCACACCGTCGTCATCGAGTAGTGAACGGTTCGAGTGTGGAGGATGTAAGAAAGTGTTTGGATCACATCAGGCTTTAGGAGGACACAGAGCGAGTCATAAGAACGTTAAAGGATGTTTCGCAATCACAAACGTAACCGATGATGCTATGACGGTTACTACTTCTAGTGATCACGATCATCATGGCAAGATCATTCCATTTTCAGGGCATCATAAGTGTAATATCTGTTTTAGAGTGTTCTCCAGTGGTCAGGCTTTAGGAGGTCATATGAGATGTCACTGGGAAAGGGAGGAGGAGCCGATGATCGGTGGTGCTTTGGATCTGAATGTTCCTGCAACAGTACAGGATCTGTCTACTTGGGACACATCAGGGTGTTCTTTAGATCTTAGGTTAGGACTTTAATTAGTATGTACGTATATATATAATATCTGTAGTTATATTGGATGTTTGCTTCTAAGGCTAATGTTGTAATGTGATGATATGTATAACGTTTTAAGATAGGGTGTATTATTCTATATATATTCTTAATAAAGAAAAATGTTAAGCTTTATTCGTTTTCGAAATGTACTGATTTTCTGGTATAATAATTTGGAAAGCAATCTAATAACACAAGAAAAGTTACATCAAAAAGAAGAAATCCTAATTACATATAATTATACACTTTGTATGCAAATTTTTAATTTGGCAAATTATAGTGTACCTTCTTTACTTCTTACATGAAACCTGTATAGTATAGGTACCCCCGTATATGGTAATTACCACATCGTAACAAAGCAGTAGTGACATAAAACGTACGATATTTAAGCCGTTTATTCTATATGCTGAATAACAGAAAAGCCTAAATCAAAGACAAATTTTTGTGGAATGAGAAGTGAATTATTAAACCAAAAAAAAACTCTTGGGAGATTCGGAGATATATACTGTATTGAAGTCAAATTGATGGATCGAAGAGATTGACATAACTTAGTCCAATCGAATGATGAATATCTTGCTATAGATATATTGTCTGTCTAATTAATTCTATTAGTTTCCACTAAATCTATTTTAAGTTTGCTATATAAAAATGTACTCTTAAATTATCAAAAGTTTAATTAATCCCTGACTGACTGACTCGCTAAATGGTGGAAGATTTATTATTGGTTATTAAACTTGTCGAAAACCAAAGAAAAAAAAAATCTTGTGGAGTACTAGAATTGGGAAATTCCGAAATGTAAAGGAGAAAAAAAAAAAGTCTCAACATATATTTAACCAAATACTAAAATAGAGTTGATATCTTAAAACTTGAAATTCATAAGCACATTGAGCCGTTTTGTATACATTAAGCCAACTGATAGAACATTTTAGTTTCACCGAACCTTAATTAGTATTATTCTTGCTAATTTCATTGTTTGACTTGATCTCAAACTCACCACGATCTCCGAGACTCCAACCATTCTATTTTTTTAATTGTTTTTTTATATATAACTCTTACCATTCTATCATATACATGGATTAGATCTTATTCCGCTAAAGAATCTTAGTGTTACTTATATCTAAGATAACCTTGTTTTCACCAGCTAGCTTTAACATATATATATGATTTATAAATTAAGATTGAATCTTAAAAAACTACTAATCTAAAGATTCAGATGCATTATAGGTAAGCACGCGGAACTAATTACAACATGCACGAACCCTAATCCGAGACAGTTTTCAATTAATCTTCTCGAATCTATTAAACAATTATTAAATCAATTGTCCTTCAAACATTTATCAAAATAGTGCGACACACAACCTTTCGTATAATCAACTACTAACTCTTTTTAATAACAATAGTTATCGTTTACAGCGATGCTTGTTAGTATATAAATACATCAAAAACAACAAGAAGAATCTTCTTCTGAGATTTTATTAATAAAAATCATAAAAACCTATTAAGTAAAATGTAATCTCACAAACCCTTTATAAAAAAAAAAAAAAAAAAAAAATCATATTACCAAAAGAAAAAGATCAATGAATCTCCCTAGCTCTTGGTTGATTCTACTGGCTCGTGTAATTCACACGCGCGTGAGAAATACGTTGTAAAATTGTTAACGTACATTGTGTATTATTTCATATGTCTACATCTGCAACATGTTGACATAAAAATAAGTTTTAATAGAATATCTACATCCTAATATTTTATATGTTGTTGTTTTGTTTATGTATGTTTAAAAATGGTAGATATGAAGGCTTACGTAAGATGAAGTTGACCGATTTATCTCCCCACACGTTCTTTACATCTTCACGAAGCACTCCATCCAAACAAATTGACTATGCTCAATTTTTTCTTTTTTTGTTCCAACATGCTCAAATGTTAGTACGAAGAATTTGGCAAAAATGTATCCACTATATATCTTTATTTATTCAATCATTTGACAAGCGTCAGTGTATGACAGTAAATTCAGAACTTCCTAAAAATCGAGTATCTGACGCAGAGTGTGATCATTTGTGAAAAAAAATCATAGCTAAAAGAACTGTATACTCTAAAATTAGTTAAATGTTACAATAGCCATAATCATGATATATATCTAAAACATATGTTCTTACAGAAATTTATAACAAAATTACATGAAAAATATATATCATTTTAAATTTTTAATGAATATATCCATACTTTTTGTTTAGTAAAATATTCCAAACAAATTTTATGATCTAATTTAATACCCTCAATGCTATAACTTTCAACAACACAAGTAATTATTCTATTTTTAATAAATAATATTAAATGATAAATTACAACATGAATATTCCCCCTCCCCTCAAAAAAAAAAAAGAGAAAGTACTACAACTTGAATACTACTATAATATGATCCAAAAACATTAATCGGGGTGGCGTCATAAGAAAATGTCAGATATATCCAACATATATGAATGAATTTGACGATTCCTGATTGCTGATGCTTGAAATACGATGTTGTTTTTATTTTAATACGTAAAACAGAAATATATAAATAAAACTTTTAATTTCAATTACATTTTTAGTTGACAAAGCATTTTAAGTAATGTAAATTGTAACTTATTAATCATATTCAGATCCGTAATTGAAAAGTAATCAAGTTTATATTAAAAACCAGTCAGTACCACGTACATTACGTATATATATGTATATTATGTATTAATGTATACTGTCTTTTTTTTGTAAGTATGTTATACATACTATTTATATATATTGCACCATAATATTATACATAACTATTTATATGCATAGCTAGATTTAATTATGTAGGAAGCACGTCATCGTGATTCTTCTAAGAGAAAAATCATACATAACTATTCATATGCATATATTGCACCATAATTAATTAGACTAATCAAAATATATTAAGTGGATTCTTGAGCGGGATTAATTTGTCTTTTAATCCAGGCTTTACACCTAATCAAACTATTATTTCTAAAATCAAAAATAGCAAATTGTTGATATATAACAATTATCATTTTAACTTCTAGTGTGATGCCGCAATGGGTGGCGACAAAAAATAATATTAATCACTTGGCTTTCATTTAAAAAGTCATTAAATGGCGTGACATCATCTTCCACTGTCGTGGGCTTAGCTTCAGAAAAATATTAGATCTATGTTAGTTTATTTTCTTTGAAACAAGAAGTACTCATATGAGATAATTAGTAAAGTAGTTACTTACTAATTAGCATTTTCCTTAAGATTCAGCGCCACTTGCTAATTTTTCTAAACAAGTTTGCACGTACATACATACACATATACATATACACACTACATGATGCTCATGGTTTTGCAATTTGTTATGATATCAAAGTCTTTCATCTAAGTCTAATTAATAAGGATGTTTAATTATGTAATTAAAGACAGAAATTATTGTTTCCAGAAAAGCGACATGTGTAGGGCCTGCAGGGTTCAGACAAAGAATTTCAGTGATAGAAATTTCGTGCTATTTTTTTTAAATAAAAAATGTGGAGCTATTTCGTGCACGACAATATATCGTATAATTTTGTAAATCAAATATAATTAAATAAATTGTATGTATACGATAAAACTGATAACTTATCATAAACACATGGATTCCAACAGAGTATTAGAAGATTAATGGAGATCAAAGGAAGAGGATTATAATGAAATGAAACATATCCTTACTTTGGACGCGGCGAACCGGGGATCGGACGATGAGGAAGGGACGATGGCTCCTCAGATCACTGAGAGCCGTTTGATCCTTACTTTTTGGAGCAAAGTGGCTTAACTACTTAACCCATCTTTCTCCTCTATCAAAGCCCGACCCTTTGGGAATTATTTTAGATTATTCTATGATATATTATACACTCATTAATCATCATTTTTCTAATTTATTTTTAGAAATGATAAGTGGAGAAGAGCATGTGTGTAAGACCGGATTGGAGGATGAATTTGCCGTATAGTTGGACTTGGATTGATAATTATAAAAATACAAAATGGATAGAGATTTTTTATTAATCAGTAAATTAAACGCTAACATCAACATTTACTCTAATAGATTAACCTTGTTATATTAATGGTGAAAAAAAATCACCTTGTTATAAGTTCTCCCTGCAGCTTCAACATGTATGTACGTTGTATGTCTAATTTTTCAAATAAATGAAATCTTATATGTGTGACCAAAAAAAAAAAAAAAAAAATGAAATCTTATATGTAAATCCTTTTGGCCAACAAAAAGAATGTAAATCCAAAATTAGATCTTAGTTGTAAAACTGACCACTTCATTGAATCTTATGTGTCTTGATTCTTTGAATATGTTAATTAATGTACTTTATGCATTCCGAACTAGTAGACATACTAACATCAACAAAATAACCAACGCAAATATATAACAAGTATCAGATGATATCTAAAACGTTCACTATTCTTGGTCTACAAAACAAAAAGTTTAACTATTAATCCTATAAACCGAATTATAACATATTATATAAATTCAAATACATGTTAATTATTTAACACAGTTTTAGAGTGTAATGAGCACCTACTCTTTAATCTTTGTCCGACCTACATTTGCGAAAATTTTATATATTTGTGCTCTAACACTATAGACAATCTCTGTTAAGTTTTTGATCAAATTGATTTCTTCACAACACGAGTATTCTAGCACAATCGCTTTAATCGATGCTTCATTTTTTAACACTCTTTTCTATATTTTTTTTGATATGATATCTTCTCCAATTTTATCTGTACGTGTGTTTGCAGCAAATGCATTTCTTCTTCTTTTTAGTAGAAGAATCCAATGCCTAGCTACCGCACAAAACAAAGATAGTATAATATCTTAAAAATTAATTAAAATTATATGCCTTTTATCAATGATTTCTAAATCTATATACCCGAAAGTTAAGATAAACATTTGCTTTATCGACCATTTGTTTTTTCAAATATACAAATCAGATCAATATTATATTTATATCTAGTTTTAAAACGTATATATACAAGATTTAATTTATAAATATATTGTAATAGAGGTATTCCTTGTTTTAATTTAATGTAAAAAATTGTGCCATATTTCCAAGTCATTTTAATTTCTAAAAAATAGATCACAAACATTTGTTACTAATTAAACTTCAATAATTCAAGTAATTCCTAAATGATTTACACATATACCTTTATAGGCATCATGAAAAATGGAAAGTAAGTATATCATTTTATAAGTTTTAGAAAGGTTTGCTATGATCAGTTAGAGTGAACCTTTATCATAAAAAAACAGTTCAATCAGAGAGTGAACGAATCATTGTATAATTCGAAAAAAAAAACTCAGTCTCTTCTTCCATGAATCGGACTCACATGGATGCCATTTGAAACCATGAAATTAACTTTCGGAAAAGCATTAAAGTTTACAATTTTAATTAATATTCATAACATAGTACTTTAAAACCTCTTTTGTACTGAAAAGTCTGAAATCAATACAAAACTCAATCTTAATTAAAGAAGAAGAGTAACTATTGGCTAATTATTCTAATTCACATCCTTATATCAATCTATGTGCATACACACACACACAGACATGCATATAGATACATACATATATATAACGTACAGAGAGATGAAAAAAAAAAACACCATGGCAAATTTTGAAACCAAAAGAGAGATGAATAAAAGAGCAATTATTTATAACAAGGGCGTTTAAGAAAATTTCAAACTTCTAACAACAATCAATCAAACAAATAAAAAAGATTTTAAAACTGTTTACCAAAAAAATAAAATACTAAAAGACTTTAAAACTAGGGCTGAGGTCACAAAGGGATTATTGTTTTTGTGAGAAGTTAAAGAAAGAATCTTAAAGGTCAAAATAATTAATGAAACCTGTTCAACATGACAGACATTGTCTTGTGCAAGAATCTTTCTCCCTCTTCCATTGATACAGATCAAGTTTAACCAATGAAACAGAACAAAGTACACATTTGCTTACGTAATCAATAATTAAATAAATCTAATTAATTAATATATTAAAATTTGGACCGAGGCTAAAGAATCTCAAACAAATAGGCCAAATACATCACCAACTACATCATTAAGAGAACAAACATCTCAGCTCTTAAAAAATAAAAACCATAGCTTCAGCTCTCTCTCTTTTTTTTTCTTCCTCCTTTCTATTCTCATCTTTCTTTCTTTTGCAGAAGAAAACAGAGAAACAAAAGATCTTTCTTTCTTTCATTTATTTACTACAGGTGGGGTTTTTCTTAATTAATGTAAGTGTGAATATTAGAACAGTAAAGAGATCTTATTGGCTGGTAATAAACGGGTCCACTTTGTTCTTGGGAAAGATTCTGCACGCCCACATGGTGAGATTAAAATAGACTAAGATTACCCTTCATCACCTACTTGTGTCCAGAAAGAGAGAGAGATAAAAAAGAAGTGGTGATGATAATATCATCTATTTGAGC
This sequence comes from Erysimum cheiranthoides, assembly GCA_011420285.2. Lineage (NCBI taxonomy): Eukaryota > Viridiplantae > Streptophyta > Magnoliopsida > Brassicales > Brassicaceae > Erysimum > Erysimum cheiranthoides. Next base: position 20,454,450 of record CM022177.2, on the reverse strand, counting down.
AAAAGAATTTTTCTCAGCTTTTTTTTTTGTTTTTCCTCAGAATCTTTTCATCATTTACGTGTTTGTGTACCAATAAACAGAGACCAAACAAACCTCTTAATAACTGAAAAACCAGAGCAAACTAAATCTTTTGTTTTTCTGTCAGCTATTTGTTAACTTACTTCTTCTGAGTGTTTTAAACCCAAAGTCAATTCTTTTTTTTCTTCTGAAATTCTCTCTACTTGCTCAAGGAATCTTGATAAAGTAAGTAACTTTTTTTTTTTGTGGGTTTTGTAGTTACTAACTATTTCTGGGTTTTTGTCGGGAGATTGTTCTGTTCTTTGGATACTTGTGTTATGGAGCATCAGAAGATTTTTTTGTTCTTTGGAAACTGATGTCACGAAGCATCAGATTCTTAATTTATAATTCCATTATCTTTTATTTTTTACTTCTTCTGTGTGGCATTTATTGTCTGCTGGAAATTTTCTTTGAATTGTCTTTTAAGGGCTCAATAATTGGCCCTCTTGGAGTTTCCATGTCCATTGGGGAATATTGTACTTGAAGCTGATGTTAGTACTTGATGAATCCTCTTTTAAGTCAACTCTCTAACTTTTATATATTTATAGCCCTCTCTATGATCTCACATCTCTCTTAAATTCTTTTATATACATGTTGAAATGCACTTTTGAACTTGCAGTTGACAAAGACTGAGTGTTTGCTCTTATCTTGTTTCTTCTCTTCTCTTGTTGTTCTTGTTGGGTTTTGATCATGTTTCTGCAACCTTTGCAGATCGGTTATGTAGAAAACGACGAAAGGAACCTTAAGGGGACCTCAAAGACGCTTGGTCTTGCTGGTTCATGAATTACAACATCAAAGAACAAGTCTCCGAGATATTTGAGGGATTTGGTAGGCTCTGGTGGATGCAAGGTTGAGTTAAAGAACTGAAGATAAAGAGATTGTTTTGATAATGGAAGGTGGTCGTGGTGGTGGAGATGGCAATTTCTTACCCAACTCTAACTTTGGTGCATTCTCTGAGACGGCTATGGATATGGATTTCATGGATGAACTCTTCTTTGATGGATGTTGGCTTGAGACAACAGATGGTAAGAGCTTGAAGCAAACAACGGGACAACAAGTTTCTGATTCTACCGCCAACAACAACAACAACTCTTTCCTTTATGGTTATCAATTTGCTGAGAACCCTTCACAAGATCATATCTCCAACGAAGAAACAGGGAGAAAGTTTCCTTCAATAACACCGGGCTTTCTCAAGATCGAGGATCTCTCCAATCAGCCGATGAATCAAGTACCTTACGACCAGTCTGCAGCTATGAGTTCTGCGCAAGCAGAGAAGTTTCTTCTTGAAGAAACTGAGGTAGGAAGAAGATGGTGGATTGCTCCAAGAACAAGCCAAGGTCCTTCTTCATCAGTGAAAGATAGATTAGTACAGGCTATAAAAGGTCTCAACGAGGCGGTGCAGGATAAAGACTTCCTCATACAGATATGGGTGCCAATTCAACAAGAAGGCAAGAACTTTCTCACAACTTTGGAGCAGCCACACTTCTTCAACCCAAAATACTCGAGTCTTAAAAGATACAGAGATGTTTCAGTGGCTTATAATTTCCCAGCTGATGAGGATTCCAAGGAGTCTGTGGGTCTCCCTGGCCGTGTTTTCCTTGGGAAACTACCAGAGTGGACACCTGATGTGCGGTTCTTTAGAAGCGAAGAGTATCCGCGTATCAAAGAAGCCGAGAAATGTGATGTTCGTGGATCATTAGCCCTTCCTGTGTTTGAAAGAGGTAGTGGGACTTGTTTGGGTGTTGTTGAGATTGTTACAACAACTCAGAAGATGAATTACAGGCCAGAGCTTGATAATATCTGTAAAGCTCTCGAGGTTTTTCTCTTTTCTTGATTTCTCTAAATCATCCAGTTCCACATTTAACCAATAACACTTGACTCTCTTGGATTACCTAATTTTTCTATTCTTTAATCCCAGATTCTTCAATGAGAAGCTTTGTTTGTGTATTGTAGCCTAAAGAGGTTTCTTGTTTTTTGTAGTCTGTTAATCTAAGGAGTTCAAGAAACTTTAAATCTCCAAGCAGAGAGGTGTGTCAAATGGTCTCCTTAACCAAATCCTTACTTCAATACATAGAACAATGACTTTTAGTTCCTAAATGTCATATGCTCTTTTGTTTCAGTTTCTGCAGGTCTATAATGAATTCTACTATGCCGCCTTACCTGAGGTATCAGAGTTTCTGACATTGGTCTGCAGAGCATATGATCTGCCTCTGGCTTTGACGTGGGCACCGTGTGCTCGGCAAGGCAAAGCTGGATCCCGCCATTCTGATGAAAACTTCTCCGAGTGTGTTTCAACTGTAGATGATGCTTGCATTGTCCCTGACCATCAGAGTCGTAATTTTCTAGAGGCATGTTCTGAACACCATCTGCTTCAAGGGGAAGGCATAGTGGGAAAAGCATTCAAGGCAACCAAACTGTTTTTCGTGCCCGAAGTAACCACTTTTAGCAAAACCAACTATCCTCTTGCACACCATGCTCAAATCTCTGGTCTACATGCTGCTTTAGCAGTCCCGTTGAAAAGCAAATTCAATGGTTCGGTTGAGTTTGTGTTGGAGTTTTTCTTTCCGAAAGCTTGCCTTGACACCGAAGCGCAACAAGATATGCTCAAGTCACTGTCTGCGACCCTGCAGCAAGATTTCAGGAGCTTAAATCTTGTCATTGATAAAGAGCTAGAGCTGGAAGTGGTGTTTCCCGTTAGAGAGGAGGTAGTATTTGCAGAGAATCCACTTATTAATGCACAAACCGGAGAGAATATGAAACCTTTGCCTTTGGAAGAAATTTCTCAAGAAGATTCTTCATGGATCTCCCACATGATAAAGGCCAATGAGAAAGGTAAAGGCGTTTCGCTTTCTTGGGAGTACCAAAAAGAAGAGCCAAAAGAAGAGTTTATGCTTACATCTGGATGGGATAACAGTCAAATTGGATCAGGCCACAATAACTTTCTTTCAGAAGCTGACCAGTTTCAGAAGTTGTCAAATTCAGGACTCAGAATCGACATGGATCCAAGTTTTGAATCAGCTTCATTTGGTGTGGGGCAGACATTGTTAGGCAGTAGAAGACCAGGTGAGAAGAGAAGAACAAAAACAGAAAAGACAATCGGTTTGGAAGTTCTTCGACAATACTTTGCAGGAAGCCTCAAAGATGCAGCAAAGAGCATTGGTGGTAAGAAAACTTCTTTTTAATATGTCTATTCATCAATTTCCTCTGACGGTGATGATTCATACAGTTTCATTCTTATGTTGCAGTTTGTCCAACTACCTTGAAAAGAATATGCAGGCAACACGGTATAACACGATGGCCTTCTCGGAAGATCAAGAAAGTGGGACACTCTTTAAAGAAACTCCAACTTGTTATAGACTCTGTTCAAGGTGTTCAAGGCTCTATTCAACTAGATTCATTCTATACAAGTTTCCCAGAATTAAGCTCCCCACATATGTCTGGTACTGCCACTTCCTTCAAGAATACTGACCAGTCAAGGAATATAAATGCTCAAACCGAGAACGGTGTTTCAGCACAGGGAACTGCTGCAGCTCCAAGGTCACCACCATCATCTTCTTGTAGCCACAGCTCTGGTTCAAGCACATGTTGTTCAACTGGAGCTAATCAAAGTACCAATACTGGAAATACCTCAAATACTGTAACCACTCTGATGGCTGAAAATGCTAGTGCAATCTTAAAGAGAGCTCGTAGCGAGGTGAGACTGCATACCATGAATCAGGAGGAAACAAAGTTTCTCTCTAGAACCCTGAGCCACAAAACATTCAGTGAGCATCCTCTTTTAGAAAATCTACCTCGGTTACCGGAGGGTAGTAGCAGGAAGTTGAAAGCTGAAGGGGCCTCTAAAGTGAAAGCCACATATGGTGAGGCCAAAGTACGGTTTACATTGCTCCCTACTTGGGGCTTCAGAGAGTTGCAGCATGAAATTGCTAGGCGTTTTAACATAGATAATATTGCACCTTTTGATCTTAAGTACTTGGATGATGACAAGGAGTGGGTTCTTCTGACATGTGAAGCGGATCTCGAGGAATGTATCGACATTTATAGATCATCACAGAGCCGCACAATAAAGATCAGCGTTCATGAAGCTACTCAAGCCAAGCTGGGAGGTTCTTTTGGTAGCATCGGTCTTGGTCCTTCGTTATAAGCAATCAGGTAAGGTTGTACCTTCAAAAGAAAAGAAAAGACAAGGAGATTCGACTAATTTACTAGTGTGTTAGAAAACTATTACTCACCCACCAGTTTATAGCAATGGGCATCGTTTGTAAACATATTTTCAGTGCCCTGGATCATTATACCATTTTGCAAGCAACAGTAGTGGACTGGTTTTCTGCATCGGCTTAGCAGATTTTTTGTATAATAAGGCGATGCAACCAGAAACATGGTTATATGTATTTTATTGTATGTACATCATTTGTCATCTGGATTCTACTAAGCTTTGCAAGTATGTTAAGTTGAAATATCTTCTACATCTTCACTAGCTTGTATTTGTTTTATTAATTAGATAAGACATGCATGAGAATATTAAACTTGGCAGTTTAAGAAAGAAGATTCAGAATTAAAGCTTTTCATTAAAAAAAGTGAAAACTAGGAGAGTATTTTTTGGTGGATCAAAGATTACTGTCTACAAAGATTTCAAGGTACTGAAAAGATGTCTAGTGATAGGAGCATAGGACAATATCTCATACATGTCACTATGTCAGTACAGATTTAGTTTCTTTAGGGATCAAAGTTAGCTATGCACAAACATTTCAGTCCTGATAAGAAGCCATGAACAATGAAAAATGGAAAAACTGTCCAGAAAAGCTTGTGTTCACGGAGTTACTATTCAAGATTTTTTCAAGAGAGAGAACAACATAGTGAGTGGGTCTTCAAAGTTCCTAACAGAGTATCTCTGTTATATCCTCAAACCCTTGTTTTTTCAAAGAAAAGAAGTAAAACAAAAGGTTATTGTTCTTGCTAATTGGGAGAGGGGTATAGAGGAAGATATTGATCCTGAATCTATATCATTGCCACTTTAACTTTAAAGATGGGAGAAATCAACATGGAAATGTGCGGCTACTTCATCAAACTTTATCCTTTTTCATCTAATACTTTCACCACAACATATCCTCTTTTAGAAAATTGTATAAAACTCTACATGAGGATAACATCTTCTACATGAGACTAGAAACAATCATAAATAAATAAAGAAAACTATGTCAATCCAAGAATAAAAAGTACCTGACTGTAACATTTGGTACTAAAAGTGAGGATGAAAATGTAGGAAAGTCCAAGTGGTCCACTTGAGCACCAATTTACCGAGAAAGAATAACATTTTATCACCCTTTTTTCAGTAAAAAGCATTGTCAAGAAGATTCGGTTTTAGGGAATATTGAGACTGAGACGACCATGAGAAGATTAAAGACTGTTCCTTTTCGACAGGAGAATAAACTAATAAAAGGATGACGAAGGAGTTGATAGACATGACTATGGTTCAACTTCAAACCTCTTCTTAAACATGATAAAAGATGTTGCGGCAATTTTGCAAATACCTGAAGTCTAAATAAACTAATTACGGGAAAAGTGTTAAAGAGTTTAATATTTGAGGGCAATGTTATAAATATTAGATTTGACGATTTTGCTAATTTGGTCTAAAAAGTGAATATCAAATTGTTTTACGGAAATATCTTTAATGAAATGAAGATTCTGGGGGTGATTGTGTAAATACCTAAGATTTAACAATAAACGCTTTTCGTCCGCCTCCAGCTCCCAAAGGCCAAAGGGCGAATCTTCTTCTTCTTCTTCTTCTTCTCTTTGGATCAAATCTTTTCAGATTCAAACCCAAATTTGCAGCGCAAAGATGTCTCGCCGATCGCTAACTCTCCTGAAGAATCTAGCTAGAAACGCGAATGGATCAGGTTTCCAAACCCGATCTGTGACTTACATGCCTAGACCCGGTGACGGAGCACCACGCGCAGTGACGCTGATCCCCGGAGATGGAATTGGTCCTTTGGTGACTAACGCGGTGGAACAGGTGATGGAAGCGATGCACGCGCCGATCTTCTTCGAGAAGTACGATGTTCACGGAGAAATGAGCCGTGTGCCATCGGAAGTGATGGAATCGATAAGGAAGAATAAGGTTTGTTTGAAAGGTGGGCTTAAGACTCCTGTTGGTGGTGGTGTGAGTTCGCTTAACGTTCAGCTTAGGAAAGAGCTTGACCTCTTTGCGTCTCTGGTCAACTGTTTCAATTTGCCTGGTTTACCTACTCGCCATGAGAATGTTGATATCGTTGTCATCAGAGAGAACACTGAAGGTGAGTATGCTGGGCTTGAGCACGAGGTTGTTCCTGGTGTCGTCGAGAGCCTTAAGGTCAGAATTCCGATTTTGCTCCTCGTTTAGTCTTCTTTTGGATTCTAGCCTTGTGATATCGGTTTTAGTGTGATTTGAACCTGAATTTGTGGAATCTTAGCTTAGAGAGAAGGATTTCAATCTGAATTTGTAGATTGAATCAAGATTGGAATGCTCTGAAATGTAGGGAGATTTCGATTGCCATCTAGTTGAAACTTGAAATAGTTTTGGATGAACGTTTTATGCCTAATTCGATGATGCAAAGCTGCTTTTCGTTTTCATATGCAAGTGGCTATTCTTTTAATGCGTGATTGTTCTAATCCTATTTCTCTGCTAGGTGATCACGAAGTTCTGTTCGGAGCGTATTGCAAAGTATGCTTTTGAGTATGCCTACCTGAACAACAGGAAGAAAGTTACAGCGGTGCATAAGGCTAACATCATGAAACTTGCAGATGGTTTGTTCTTGGAATCTTGTCGCGAGGTTGCTAAAAAGTATCCCAGCATCACCTACAATGAAATTATTGTCGATAACTGCTGTATGCAACTTGTAGCGAAACCAGAGCAATTCGATGTCATGGTATGTTTCAGAGTTAATATACATATGAATCCCAGCTATCCATTGACAATTCATGACATTCTCTAAGTCTTCGATGTTTTACTTTAAAAAGAAGATACCAGTCATCTCTCCCTAGTTTGATATCTCTGTAGATTGCCTGGTTTAGGGTCATATTATCTTATTGGTATGAGACTGATTGTTGTGTTGCCATATACTTGTTAATTAATCGCCCCATTTGCATATTGGTATGTGATTGGTGCTGTGTTGCCACATACTAATTAATCCCGTCATTTGCATACTTGAGGGAATCTTTTAAATTGTACTTCTAAGGCCTTGTCTATGTATTATTATTACTTTGCCTCTGCTGAAAATAAGTTGAGGACAAGGCTACATGTATCAAGCACGGAATTTTCAGTTAATTAAACAACCTGTTTCTTGATTTATGTTGCTAGTATTGCTACCACTATATCGCTTCTAGCTCTTTATTTTATGATTGATGGAATCCAAGCATGAATATACAAGTGCTAAATGCCGAGCTCAACTTTGACTTAAACTATTTACCATTTGGGCAGTAACTTCCACTGTTGCTAATTAACATTTATCTATGTTATGTTCTCTCTCATTACTGTATCTACTAGCATCCGCTGGCTTTTTCCCCCTTTTGTAACGGCAATTTATCAAATGTTCTGCAGGTAACACCCAATCTCTATGGAAATTTAGTTGCAAACACTGCTGCTGGTATTGCTGGAGGCACAGGAGTCATGCCTGGAGGTAAAAACATCCTGTATTGATATTCTCATTACACTCTCGAGCTGTATATTATTGGATAAAGAATGGTTCTAAAATTTATATATCTGCGACATTAAACACAAAAACAGGAAATGTTGGAGCTGACCATGCGGTATTCGAGCAAGGTGCATCAGCAGGAAATGTTGGGAAAGACAAGATAGTATTGGAAAACAAAGCAAACCCAGTGGCATTGCTTCTCTCATCAGCGATGATGCTTAGACACCTTCAGTTTCCTTCATTTGCTGACCGGCTTGAAACAGCAGTGAAAAAAGTCATCGCTGAAGGAAAGTGCCGGACGAAAGATCTTGGTGGAAAAAGCACGACTCAAGAGGTCGTTGATGCGGTCATTGCAAAACTAGACTGACTTTGACAAAATGCGTGTTCTCTCTGCATAAATCATCAAATTTCTGCTACGGATTTTGTGTTGCCAATATATGGGGTATGATCCAAGCACACCGGTTTTCAGGTTTTGTACCTCGAGTTAAATTCTTTAGCCATCAAATATTTCGATAAAAAAAAAAAATAACATGTTCCAAACAATTCATGTTGCTACGATTGTTGGCGGCTTTTGTCATTTCAAAGTTTCTAAACTCTTGTTTGTGGAATATGCAAACTTTAATGAATGAAAAATTGATGGTATCTTATTGTTATTTCGTTGTGTAGTGTACTGTGTAAGAATATGAAAACACTTTAAACCAATCGACTAAGCGGTTCGGCAAATGAACCAGCTGCAAAAGTGCGTTTTGTCTATTGAGAGATTTGTCAAATAAACACTTAACACATGTTACTATTGTAGTGGAGTCAACCAATATTTGCCTTGTGGACTTTGTTTCCATCTCCTTGGTTATGATGACATTACATCTGACTTGCTGAATTAACAGTGCCATAGTAAGCGGTAAGCAGATCATTGTCAGTGTACAATGTCCTTAAACTTAAGAGTGACTATCGAAACATGCATTTGAGATAAATACAGCAAGAAACAGTGATTTGAAGGGGATGCTTTGATTTACTTTCTGCTTCTTTCTAGCTGACAAGAATTGATTTCATGCAAAGGAAGCTTCACTTAAGAGTGGATACATCTTAGAATCTCTGCCAAAGTCATGATCCAGGTATTCTTCCAGCTAACTCCAAAAGTAAGCCCCCTCATTGTGGAGTTTCCAAGAAAATGAATGCAAGATTGTGATTGAGATCTGTAACTGGAGGGAACCATTTGATGGCTCCCTCATCAACCGTCACAAACGAAACGCTCGCCGGATATGATTGTTAGCAAAGAATGTTTGTACTCAGGAGGTTATGACCCTAAGTCGTCTAAGCGAGAGGTATTTATTATGCCACCTACAGTATAGTGGTGATTCCCTTTTCTTTTGACATAGATTCTAATGCTAAGTATCGTATGTTGATAGTGATTATGTACTTTCTCTCAAACCAGGAAGAGGTTCAAGAAATTGGTGAGAAAGAAACCTATTTGCCAGTGGACATACAAGAATCCGTTGGTTAAGAGATGGATACATTAAGAAAAGACGAATGCATTGGGGACAGCGACGACGAAGAGATCTAATTCTGAGTTCTGAACTTGGCGTCCTAATAAGATTCGGCGTTATTAATTAAAAACTGCACTTGCATCCATACTGATATTGTGAGCTTCATTGTTGCTCTGTTACGTTCTTCCTGGTCATGTAGCAAATAAAATTGTTTGTAATGTAAATGTAGTGTGAGGTGCCCAGAGAGATTCTTTGTTGCCATTTGAGGAGAAACAACAGGTGCAAAGAAAGTGAGTTTTCTTTAGGGGACATCCTCTGTGTACTTGTGTTCTTGGTTAACTTGTGCTAGAAGTTAGGGGTTCTTGTTACCGTTTCTTTCTTCACAGTAAAATCTTGGTTGTCGTTTTTGTGACTAAAGTGAGTGAGATAGTTTATTGCAAAAAAAAAAAAAAGAATAGTAGGGACAATTTAATGCTAGTCTTATATTTTTCTTGGGAGGTACTTGAGGACAATCTGCTCCTTTTTGCACCAAAATCTTCAAAAAAAATTTCCCGCAACCTTCACTTTAAGGATTGACAATGCAATTTAATTCTGTTTGTGAAAAAAAAACAAGAATTAACAATGGGAAAAATGTCAAAAAAATCGCCAACTTTCAAATTTGGGATGATTAAATGTCATTTTAATCATCAAGTTTCTGGTGACTTTTGTCTAAAATACCTAACTTTTGTTGACCTTGCCGTTTTGGACATCACGTTAAGTCTCCGTTAGTATCCTCTAAAACGGGGTTAACTGTCCGTTACAGTTTCCGTTTATCCTAATTTTAAACTCTGAAAAAAAAAAAACAATACCCAACTGATTAAGAATCAAACCCGTTACCTCCTGAAGTATACTTAAACACATTACCAATTGGGCTATACAGCTTTACTGACATATATGGAAACACATATAATTATATCCTCTTATAATTTCGTCTCAATCATCATCTCCCTCAATTTTCCTTCTTCCGCCACCAGATCCATACTCCGAGTACAATATTTTTGAAGCTCTTAACATAGAATACAGTAGCTATTCTCGATCCAAGCCGCGACCCGCATTTCGACCGAATCCTGATTATAGATCTGAATTCGGTTATGGGAGGAAACTGGAATCGGAGTATGGATCCGGTTATGGTGGTCGGAGACATGAACAGAGTTATGGATCTGGTTATGGTGGTAGAACGGAGACTGAGTCGGAGTTTGGATCTGGTGGTGGAAGAAGTGAAATTGAGGAAGAAGATGATTGAGTCGAAATATTTAGACTATAAAGTTATATGTGTTTCTCCATTTGGCAGTAAATCTTCATAGCTCAGCTGGTTACGGTTCATATTTAATTCTCCTGAGTCTAGAGTTCGAATCCTGAGTATTGTACTATTGTGTTTTATTTTAAAAAAAAAATAAAAAAATTGCGTCTAGGGCGTGTCGAACCCGTGTTCCATTAGCACGCAACCCACACTTTTACCAACATGCCACCTCAGTATAACTGTGTTTATTTGTAAACAACGGCTTTTATATATCGTGTTTCGACTTAACGGAGATTGTTAACGGAAAATAAACTCCGTTAACGGAGACTTAACGTGATGCCTAAAACGGCAAGGTCAACGAAAGTTAGGTATTTTAGGCAAAAGTCAACAGAAACTTGGTGATTAAAATGACATTTTGAAAGTTGGTGATTTAATCGTCCCAAATTTGAAAGTTGGCGATTTTTTTGACATTTTTCCCAATTAACAATTCCAAAACTCTCATTTGATCCTTATGGAAGGAAAAAAAAACTTTAGTGACAAAAAAAAAAAGAAGGTTGATTTTTGAAAATTTCTTATGATTGGTGTAAATATAGATAATTATTTAGGAAATCTTATTTGTATCCATAAATGTTGCTAGAACAGTTACTCCCTTCCCAAGTGAATCCTTTGAAATATTTACGTAAATATAGTTACATGTTGATTTTGAGGAAATCGTATCATATCCATAAATGTCACTAGAACAGTTATTCCCTTCTCTTAAATGATCTAACCACACCGGTTATCTGGTTTTATACCTCGAGTTTTATATTCTTTAGCCGTTGAATATTTCGATAAAAAAAATATGCAGTTAAGAAGGTTATGACTAATCAAGACGAAGCCATCAAACGATTGTCATGAAGAACATTTGGAAAGAACTTAGAAACAAAATCCACCCATGTGTAGGTTTCGAAAGATTGAGAAGGGTTGGGTGAATATCTCTACTTGTAACTAGTTCGTAATACTTGACCAAATTTTTTTTTACTTGGCCAAAATTTGCACACAACTATGTGGCCATGGGCGGACCCACGTTGTAAGTTGTGGGTTCAATTCACACCACTTAAATATAAAAAACTGAAATTTTACACTAGATTAATTGATTAAAGTGGCCGAGTGGTTTGAATTGACACCCTCAAATACAAGAGGTACTGGGTTCAAATCCCTCCTCACACTATTTTTGAACCCACTTACTTTCTTGGCTGGGTCCGCCCCTGTATGTGGCACTATATAATCTTCACTAAGAATTGGACCACAAGACAATACATACACATGTAATTATTAATCATATAGAAAAACAATATTCTAGAGATCATAATCCTAAGCCTTCGAATATATCAATTATTATAAAATTCTATATATAGTTGTAGATATATTGACTTTAACTAATTAATGGTAAACCAAATGGAACTAAATCAAATTGAGTTAGAACTAAGTCGATCTATTGAACCGAAACGGTATGAGTTTGGCTAGAGTTTTGATACATGTTTGAATGAGATAATTTATTTTGTTAAATTTTTATTTTTTAATTTTTGGGTCGAAACCTTAACAGTGGTAACAGCTGCAATTATGTGCCCAACTTGTTCCATCGACTTAAGGTATGAAGCGAGGGATTTTTTTTTTTTTTTTTGTTATACACCATTTTAGGTTTGGTTAAAGTCGTCCCAAATAAAAATTGGTTAAATAAGCTGTATGTTTATACGTGTCTATTTTTGTACTAGACACAATATTCGATAAGGAGATAAAAGGCTGGTGGATGTGCTTCTTTTTTATTAAAGCTAGCTAATAAGATATGTACATATGTATATGATCGTCTTACCACAAATATAGTAAATTCAAAGAGTATATGATCGTCTTACCACAAATATAGTAAGTGGAGGTTATTGGTTTGGGATTTGAATAGAGTTTTAAATACTTTAAATGTTATGTAGAATCGGTTGTTATTAGATCAAGATTTTGTTAAACTCTGTTAAAGTTTAGTGTTATTTGTTTGTGATTTGTAAAAAATCATTTAAAATTTTAACAAATTTGGGTTATTGGATTCAGACTTTTATAAAGTCATTAAAAATTTTGTGTTATTCAATTAAAACAAAAGAATTTAGGATTGTTAATGAATTCAAATATTATGTTATTGGTTCATGATTTTATACACTTTCTTCACAAAATAAAATCATGGAAAATATCACCAAAATACAGAGAATACTCTCTAGCAATCTTTAAAAATCATTCACTTATTCACTTTTCATAATTTTGCTGAAATCTTCAAAATTCTTTATAAATTAGAATCCAATAACACCCCCTAAATTCAAAAAGATTGTTAAAACTAAAGGAGAGGTACCATGTAAGTAAAGGGCCTAGGCATTTCACACCATATAACCTAAGATATGTACAACATATATGATCGTTTTAACACAAACAGTAAATTACTAAATTCAAAGAGATTGTTAAAATTAAAGGTACCATGTAAGTATTTATCCTGCCTCGACTCTGGTTAAACGATGAGAAAGGGCCTCTGAAAAAAAAAATGAAGAAGGGCCTAGGCAGAAGGCCCAGTAGTATAAATAGGCCCAACTTGATCCATCGACTTAAGGTATGAAGCGAGGGATTTTCCCCAATTCGACGAAGACTGAAAACCCTAGAATTCATAAATTGGACGAGGAAAAGAAGATGATGCGGTTCCTAGGCAACACGGTTGCTAAGGTAATCGAGAGATCGTGTCTGTGTTTTTTTTTTTTCTTCTTTTCTTTTTGTTGTTGTTGTCGATCATTTGATATTGAAGGAATCGTTTGCAGTTTTGTCGCAGTGGGAGGTTGCAGAATCGTAATTTTTCATCCGCCAGTGTGACAGGTCTCAGTTATTTCCATAGCAATACCTTTGCTTCAATCAATTTCGTTTCTGTTGATTGATATCTGATATTTGCTTCAATCAATTTCGTTTCTGTTGATTGATATCTGATATTTGCTTCAATCAATTTCTAGATGTAACTACCAAAAGTTCCCCTGGATTTTTGTCTAGAGCGGTGGCATGTGGTGTTGGATACATGATCGGTATGTAATCCATAAGATATTTTTTGCTTTATGAAGTTGGAACTATCTTCGTTTAACATGTTCGTTTGGTCTTGCAGGTGGTTGGGTCGCACCACCCATCTCAAAGGCTCTTCAGGAAGCTGAAGAGGTAAAAAAAAAAGATAGTGGGATTGGATTTTGCAATCTAAACGAAACTTTTTGACTTTACCATTTCTAAAACATTGAATTCTTCTTCTCATGTTTCAGAGGGAAATGAGAACGAAGCAAGACTTGGATGAACGCGAAACTGATTTGAACGCAATCATCATGGCATGATATTTCCTATCTGCCACTTTGTCAATGTAATAACTAGTTGTGTTGTGTTGCAAAATGCTTATGGTTGTGTAATAATGTCCAAAACACTATGTCCGTCTTTAATTAATGGTTACAAAAAAATGTGTTTTTATCGCCTTATTGTATAAATGTATACAAAAGAGACTCGACTGCTTTTAGATGCACTCAAAAAATTAACGATTCACACCATGTTCTTCGTTATATGGCTCACCACGCATGTACTCTGACAAACCATATGAATATGAAAGAGCGTGGTTGAGTCCGTTCGCAACCCAGCTCAGAAGAGAATTAACGCCAGTTCATTGGACATGGTTCCTTAACTTGAATTATGTGATTCATTTTCCCAATGATTATTACGTAACAATAACACCCTGAAGGAGATAGGAATCATGTACATGCCGAATGGCCCAGTTGCATCCTGCGCTCTCTAATAGTGTGGCCTTTACACATATGAAGCAACAAAATGCATTCATGGCTTTCAAAATGATGCACCAAGGACAAACCAATCATCCTGCCACTCAATCAATCACAGACAGGCCCATAAAAAGAGCGGAGCAATCAGACAAGGCAAAAAGCAGCACACTAGTGCGTGCTCTCGCCCCTTGGGACTAACCAACCCCAAAAAAGAAAAGCTGCATATCCTTTCCACCAAGACCCTCTTGTAATACAGTACAAAGTTCAGCAGCCAGCATCAAGATAACAGTGCCAAGTGAGGAACATATCAACAAAGCAGAAGATGAACAAGAAGTTGCCGGGATTCTAGAATGAAAACCAAAATCATAAAAGGCAAAACGAGAAAGAGAGAATCCAACCCGCCCCTGTATCTTTCCCTTCAACCTATCATGGCCTTTTTAGTATGTACGGGGATAAAAGATGAAAGGAAAATAAGAACCCAGGTTCAAAACGAAGCTTTGAAAGATGCCATCAAAGCCATTAAAGAAGAAAAAACCAAGTCTAGAGCCGGTCTTAAGTTTTTTTTGTGTTTTGTGTGCTAAAGATGTGATAACACCTGGCATTAGAGATTTGTTTTTGCTCATATACAGTATTTTGGTTTCTGATATTGATGAAAACAAAGAGATTTAAGAATCCATGTCTTTTACCCATTGGAAATCAACTTCTTATCTCGAGCCACCAAAATCACAGAAGTAATCATCACTTCCTCCACTCAATTGTTTTACTAGTATTTCGATATGAAAGTATAATATACATTATAGAAAAGGTTGATACGTTCTTATATAATACAAATAAGGTTAATTAGGTCGCTGACCAAAATACATTATACAAAAGGTTGATACGTTCATAGATATTGTACAGTTTTAAGTGATGAGAGAAGAAATAACCTCAAACCTCTCGAAACCCCATTCACATACCTCGCTCAGAACTAGATAGATATTATATCAAACACAAACGATCTTCTTTTATACCCTATTTATATTAGTTACATAACAACCTTATTATTCGTAGTTACATAACATTCTTTTCCGATTATTTATTTATTTTTGGATAAAATTCATTATTAAATTATAATTATTACGAAATCTCTATAGTACAGTTTCTTACCTCATGCACTACTCTTATAAAATCTCGACACTATCTAGAAATGTATGCGAAATTAATCAGATGTTCCTTAGTTTTTTCTTCTTAATTACGTCAATAATATACGTTAACTACCTAAACAAACCACCTGACATATCACTTTAAAATTCGTTATTTATATATACACTTTTTTCTCATGAAATTATTACCGAAATATCATATAGTTTTTCCGTAGTTTAATGCTAGCTAGTTGAATCAATATAGGGGTTGATTGGTTACGTCTCTAGAAGCTGTGCACAGCAATAAATTATTTCTACAGCATTATACACAACCAATCATGCTGTATAATTATTTTTCAAAGCTACAGCTCAAACCAAAAAAAAATTCCTTTTTTGGCTTTACACAGCCAAATTGCTAGAGCACTAAAAACGATGCTGTAAGTTTTATCTTTCCTAATATCATTCTATTTATTATTTTCTCATACAACTTTATTGTTTTTTATTTGTCAATACCACATATTATTTCCTTAATAAAATATTAGATTATTATTAAATCTACAAGAATGTGTAATATATATATATATATATATAATATGATATGAAAAATATATATACTATCCCATATATATTGAATTTAAAATAGCCTGAGTTTTTTTAATATTTTTAATATATTATTATATTATAATATTGTCTTATAACATGATATCATATATATGATAATTTAAAATTCTCTTTTTGTTTTTACTTTAATTATGGTAAAATTAATATCTAACAAAATTTAATTTTACCAATCGGACTTTCCTTTTAAAAAGTCACAGCCAAAACTTTAAATCTACAGCAAAAAAATCGTACAGCTTAATTTCTACAGCAAAAAAACGAAAGCCGTAACCAATCGAGCCCATAAGCCTTCAAAGTAGTTGTTGTGGCTATGTTATCATTCACTGGTTAACAAAATTAAATTTTGATTTATATGCAAAGAATAAGGATTTTTTTGTAAGATACCCAACCAATATTAAAAATTGGAAAACTAACTTACGTTTTATTTATTTCTGAAAACTAAAGTTTTTCAAATGGAAAGAGAGTGACATTTTAAAACTACGTATTTGCAAAAATATATCACAAAATCTTCGATCCACAAAATGGGCATATCTACTTTCTACTTATGCTTTAAAAACTAATTTATGTGGTTTTCACTCTATCCCAGCTTGTTGGAGTGATCAATGAATATTAGAAAGAATATTTAAATACAGGTCTTATGAATAATGATACTATTTTTTTCTTTGAGAAAGAGAGAGAATTGTATGTGGTTATCTTGAACACTAATACATATTGTCGGAAGAAAAAGAAAAAAAAAAAGCAAAAAGAAGATCTCTATAATCCTCTTTCTGATGTTAAAACACATGTCTTTGCAAAATGCACATACTTTGCATTCTTTGCAAAATGCACCATCTTACATTGAATTAGAACATTCTTTGCAAAATGCACCATCTTATTCTTCAGAGATGATTCCAAACGGTGCACCATTTTTTTTTTTTGTTCTTTTTGTTTTTTTTTTTTGTTATACACCATTTTAGGTTTGGTTAAAGTCGTCCCAAATAAAAATTGGTTAAACAAGTTGTATGTATATACGTGTCTATTTTTGTACTAGATCCAATATGCGATTAGGAGATAAAAAGGCTGGTGGATGTGCTACTTTTTTATTGAAGCTAATAAGATATGTATATGTATATGATCGTCTTACCACAAATATATATAGTAAATTCAAAGAGATTGTTAAAACTAAAGGTACCATGTAAGTAATTATCCGATGAGGAAGGGCCTAGGCAAAAGGCCCATTAGTATAAATAGGCCCAATTTGATCCATCGACTTAAGGTATGAAGCGAGGGATTTTCCCCAATTCGACGAAGACTGAAACCCCTAGAATTCATAAATTGGACGAGGAAAAGAAGATGATGCGGTTCCTAGGCAACACGGTTGCTAAGGTAATCGAGAGATCGTGTCTGTGTCTTTTTTTTTCTTTTTTTTTTGTTGTTGTTGTCGTTCATTTGATATTGAAGGAAGCGTTTGCAGTTTTGTCGCAGTGGGAGGTTGCAGAATCGTAATTTTTCATCCGCCAGTGTGACAGGTCTCAGTTATTTCCATAGCAATACCTTTGCTTCAATCAATTAAGCAACGGTTGGACGAACAGGAATCCGATTTTGACGCTTTGATGGAATGATATGTTTTATCTGTCACTTTGGCTATGTAATAACTAGTTGTCAGATTTGGTTGTGTTGCAAAATGCTTATGGTTGTGAGAATGTTCAAAACACTATGTCACTTTGGCTATGCAATAACTAGTTGCCATATTTTAGTACGTACGGGGATAAAAGATGAAAGGAAAATACAGCACCCAGACGGTAGAGTGAAGCACATGCAGAACAGGTTATAGATTAACGATGTAACGGCAGAGACGTACTGAAATGATCAAGAACTAGATTCACGAACGACCTCCTTCCTAGATTCACGAATCTCCTTCATTGCCTTGGTCTGAAACATGAACAAGGAGACCTAATGGTGAATGCATACAAAAAGAAAAGCCAAGTCCTAAAAGAAACTGGGAATCAAACTTTACTTACCCAATAATATTTTTGAAATCTAGCATTCAACTCTTGTGAACGCTTGATGTTCTCGTCGTATAGTTCATGTACTTTGTTCCAATGCACACTTCTCATGTAATTATCTGAAAACATCAATTGATTGAAAAAGTAATTAAGCGCACAATCCGGATATGAAACGAATATCAAATCAGTGCCATGAATTCAAAGACCATACATTTGCAAAGACAGCCGATATATCCAGCAAGAAATGCTCCATAAAGTTTCTTCAGGAATCTGGTTTAAACCACATCACCATCTGGTTGTGCGGTTTCATGCAAGTAAGCCTCATTTCCTTGAACTTCTGCATCTAGTTGTCCTTAACCTTGAGAAAACTGAGTACATGAGGTTGGATGTGGTAATGGCTGATTGTTGTATGATCCTATGTATAATGTATGCTTGTACAGGGTCTTATCGGTCAATATGCCGTTCCGATTCTGGAGGAAAAATCGGTTTGGGGAACGGATGCACCAACTCGTGTTGCTTACATGGACACACAGGTGAGTTGACAATGTTGATGTAATTCATTTCTTTGTGTAAAATGTCGGTTAAGCAACACAAAATGTTTAAACATGTTCCTCATGCTATAACAGGATATTGTTAGGCTGACACTGAGAAAATCAATGGAAAGCTTCTAACTTTTGCTGGCCCTCGTGCATGGACAACTCAAGAAGTAAGCAGGGCTATAGTTACTGCTCTTTTGTATAAAACGAATAGAGAAATGTTACTAAAGCATAACCTTTTTCGCTACCCTATTGTCATGCAGGTAATAACACTATGTGAGAGACTTGCTGGGCAAGATGCAAATGTCACAACCGTTCCAGTTTCTGTATTGCGAGTCACGCGTCAGTTAACTCGGTTTTTTCAGTGGACAAATGATGTCGCAGATAGACTGGCCTTCTCAGAGGTATAATTTGGCCTTTATCACCTAACGGTGATGCTTTTGTTTCATAGTAGTTTTCAGATCAACTGAAATCATGCTTCTAACATCTATGTGACACGGGGACATTTAGGTTCTCTCGAGTGACACAGTGTTCTCTGCTCCAATGACCGAGACTAATAGTCTACTAGGTGTGGATCAGAAGGACATGGTGACTCTAGAGAAGTACTTGCAGGATTACTTCAGCAACATATTGAAGAAACTAAAGGATCTAAAGGCACAATCCAAGCAATCAGACATCTACTTCTGAGTTCTGACCTTGTGGTTGTAGTGTCTTAACTATTTATAAACCGCATTTGCATCCATACAAGTGAGCTTCATTGTTTTATGAAACTTGCAGATGGTTTGTTCTTGGAATCTTGTCGTGAGGTTGCTAAAAAGTATCCTAGCATCACCTACAACGAAATTATTGTTGATCATTTTGTTGCGAAACCAGAGCAATTCGATGTCATGGTATGTTTCAGAGTTAATATACATATGAACTTTCCCAGCTATCCATTGGCAATTCATGACATTCTCTAAGTCTTCCATGTTTTACTTTAAAAAAAAAAGATACTTGTCATCTCTCCCTAGCTTGATATCTCTGTAGATTGCCTGTTTTAGGTCATATTACCTTATTGGTATGAGACTGATGTTTAGTTGCCATATGCTAGTTAATCGCCCCATTTGCATATTGGTATGTGATTGGTGCTGTGTTGCCATATGCTAGTTAATCGCCCCATTTGCATACTGAAGAAACTATGTGGGAAGAACCTCACATTCCAAGAGCTAAGGTGATGCATGCCTCTAAATTTGCAATCCCAAAAACCTTCACCGTCGATTATGCTTGCCTACCCTTTGCAAAGGTATACACATCTCCGATCATCACCTTCTCCATCTTTTGCATTGGGATTCTCATCCCAATGGCAGGTGAAGCTTATCTAAAGAAGGATAAACAAGTCAATAAGCGGATTGACAATTTGGAGAATCTACAATCCTTAACCGACAAAGTGATCAAGGACTTCAAAGAGCTTCATACTAAACAAGAAGAAAAAGCAAAGGAGTTTGAAGATGCCATCAAAGCCATTAAAGAAAGCGAAAGGATTGAGAAATATTTGGCCAAAATTCGCACACAACTATGTGACATTATATTCAATACATACATGTAATTTTTAGTCATATAGAAAAACAATATTCTAGAGAATTATAACTCCCATGTTTGATTTATTTAGAGTATAATTAATTATGATAAAATATATTTTATTTAGTTTTTTCCATCCTCAAAATATCATAATGCTAAGCCTTGGAATATATAAATTATAAAATTCTATCAATACACTTATCATTTATAGCTGTGAATAAATGGACTTTAACTAATTAATGGTAAACCAAACGGAATTAAATAAAATTGAATTAGAACTAAATCAAATTGAATTAGAACTAAGTCGAACTATTGAACCGAAACGGTATGAGTTTGGCTAGAGTTTGGGATACATGTTTGAATGAGAGAATTTATTTTGTTATTATTATTATTTTTTTTTGGTTATACAGGATTTTAGGTTTAGTTAAATTCGTCCCAAATTAAAATTGGTTTAACAAGATGTATGTATTTTTTTATCAAAAAAAAAAACAAGCTGTATGTATTTACGTCTCTTTATTGTACTAGGCACAATATGCGATTATGAGATAAAGGCTGGTGCATGTTCTTCTTTTTTGTTGAAGCTAATAAGATATGACAAGTTGACAACATATATGTATGATGTTTTAACACAAAAAGTAAATAGTAAATTTAACCTTTTACCAAAAAAAAAAAAAAAAAAAGTAAATAGTAAATAGTAAATTACCTAAATTCAAAGAGATTGTTAAAATTAAAAGTACCATGTAAGTATTTATCCTGCCTAGGCAACAGGCCCATTAGTATAAATAGACCCAACTTGATCCATCGACTTAGGTATGAAGTGAGGGATTTTCCCAAATTCGATGAAGACCCTAGAATAAATAAGTAAATTAAAAAGTTAGACGTGGAAAAGAAGATGATGCGGTGGTTCCTAGGCAACACTATTACTAAGGTAATCGAGAGATCTTGTCTATGTTTTTTCTTTTTGTTGTTGTTGTTGTTCATTGAAATTGAAAGGAACCATTTGCAGTTTTTTCGCAGTGGGAGGTTGCAGAATCGTAAGTTTTCATCTGCCAGTGTGACAGGTCTCAGTTATTTGCATATCTGATATTTGCGTCAATCAACTCTGTATTTGTCGATTGATATCTGATATTTGCTTCAATCAAATTCGAGATGCTATTGCCAACAGTTCCCCAGGATTTTTGTCTAGAGCGGTGGTATTTGGTGTTGGATACATTATCGGTATGTAATCCACGAGATTTCTTTTTTGCCTTTTTTTTGCTTTATAAAGTTGGCACTATCTTCGCTTAACATGTTCGTTTGGTCTCTTAAGGTGATTGGATCGCACCACCCGTCACAAAGAAATCTCAGGAAGCTGAAGAGGTAAAAAAAAAAGTGGGATTAGATTTTGCAATCGAAACAAACCTTCTTTTACCATTTCTAAAACATGATTCTTATTTTATTTTGTAACTCGACTAAAATTATACTAATACAGCTGGTATTATTTTTAATTTCGTGACAAGAAATGAAAACCAATCCAGTTTCAAGAAAACAAAACACGAGCTGACGTGGCCAAACACACATCAACTGTCTTCTCTCTATCTCTCTCCCTCGCTTCTCTCTTTCTTCTCTCCAACTGGTGATGGCTTCTCTAAGGCTCCCCGCTCAGCTCGTTACACGTGGCACTCTCAGCCACCATAACTCTTCTTCCTCCTCCTCCTCCGCCACCGTCGATTCCTCCGGACGTCTCTCTTGGCGACGTTCTCTCACACCAAACAATTCAATTCCGAGCTTCCCATCTTCCGCATCCTCATGCCTTAACCGGAAACCATCAACAGTAGTCCCGGTTACATGCACTGCTGCAGCGGTTAATCTTGCTCCGGGGACACCAGTCCGACCCACGAGCATCTTGGTGGTTGGAGCCACTGGGACTTTGGGAAGACAAATCGTCCGGCGAGCTTTAGATGAAGGGTATGACGTTAGGTGCTTGGTCCGACCAAGACCAGCTCCCGCCGATTTCCTCCGTGATTGGGGCGCCACCGTCGTCAATGTACGTATTCACGTCTTCTTTTAAGTTTACAAAGTCTTTTGATTTGTCCAAGAGATATCTAAACCGGAGTTTTGTGTGGAGTAGGCGGATCTTAGTAAACCGGAGACAATTCCGGCGACTTTGGTCGGAGTACACACTGTGATTGATTGTGCCACGGGACGTCCTGAAGAACCCATCAAGACGGTAAGCTTCTAAATCATCTCATTCTCGTCCTTTTTCTTCTTGTTAGAGATTCAATTTTGATTTTTTTCAGTGTAGTTAGTGATTGCTATTGTTATAGATTCAATTTTGTTTGTTAGTCAGGTCAAGAAAGACGAACACTTTGACTGGTTTGTGTGTCTAATAATCACTCTTATGCATTTGCAATTTGGTATGTTTTGTGTGTTGGATTGAGGGGTCGAATTTGATTGAATTTGTGTGGGTTCGATTTAGGTAGATTGGGAAGGAAAGGTTGCTCTGATACAATGTGCAAAGGCAATGGGGATTCAGAAATATGTCTTCTACTCAATCCACAATTGCGATAAGCATCCTGAGGTTCCTCTCATGGAGATTAAGTATTGTACTGAGAAGTTTCTTCAGGAATCTGGTTTAAACCACATCACCATCCGGTTATGCGGTTTCATGCAAGTAAGCCTCGTTCCCTTGAACTTATGCATCTAGTTGTCCTTAACAACTGAGTTCATGTGGTTGGATGTGGTAATGGCTGATTGTTGTATGATCCTATGTATAATGTATGCTTGTACAGGGTCTTATCGGTCAATATGCCGTTCCGATTCTGGAGGAAAAATCGGTTTGGGGAACGGATGCACCAACTCGTGTTGCTTACATGGACACACAGGTGAGTTGACAATGTTGATGTAATTCATTTCTTTGTGTAAAATGTCGGTTAAGCACACAAAATGTTTAAACTTGTTCCTCATGCTATACCAGGATATTGCTAGGCTGACACTTATAGCTTTACGCAATGAGAAAATCAACGGAAAGCTTCTAACTTTTGCTGGCCCTCGTGCATGGACAACCCAAGAAGTAAGCCTAGATATAGTTACCGCTCTTTTGTATGAAATGAACAGAGAAGTGTTACCAAAGCATAACCTTTTTCGCTACCCTATTGTCATGTCAGGTAATAACACTATGTGAGAGACTTGCTGGGCAAGATGCAAATGTCACAACCGTTCCAGTGTCTGTATTGCGAGTCACGCGTCAGTTAACTCGGTTTTTCCAGTGGACAAATGATGTCGCGGATAGACTGGCCTTCTCAGAGGTAAATTTTGGCCTTTATTACTTAATGATGATGCTTTTGTTTCATAGTAGTTTTCAGATAAACTGAAATCCTGCTTCTAACATCTATGGGACACGGGCACATTTAGGTTCTCTCGAGTGACACAGTGTTCTCTGCTCCGATGACTGAGACTAATAGTCTACTAGGTGTGGATCAGAAGGACATGGTGACTCTAGAGAAGTACTTACAGGATTACTTCAGCAACATATTGAAGAAACTAAAGGATCTAAAGGCACAATCCAAGCAATCAGACATCTACTTCTGAGTTCTGACATTGTGGCTGTGGTGTCTTAATAAGATTCAACACAATTTATAAACCGCATTTGCATCCATACTGTGAGCTTCATTGTTTCTATGTTCTTCAATGGCTACTGTGCTTCTTCTTGTAATTAAAGAGAATTATTGTAATATGAATGTAGTTTGAGCTGCCCAGATAAATTCTTTGTTGCCTTGAGGAGAAACCAACAGGTGAAGATAATGAGATTCCTTTACGAACCATCCTCTGTTTGACTTTTGTTAGAAAGCTAGGGCTGTGAGCTACTTGTTACTGTTTCTTCTTCATCTTAAAGTCTTCTACGAATTTATTGGTTCTTGTTATTGTGACTAAAGTGAGATAAGCTTTTGGCCAATGAATAGTAAGATCAAATAAATGTAAGGGCCTTAAGTCTCATTGTTACTTGATGACCTAACAAGTGGAACAAGATCATTTATAATTTATAGTTGAAATGTGCTTTTACTTTTTGCACCAAAATCCCAAAGTCGGGAGTCCATTACCACCTATTTAAGAATCCATTGGAAATCAACTTCTTATCTCGACCAGCAAATTCACTTGTAAGTGTTTGCAAAAGGTGTTTGAGTTGTTAAATCAGTATCTTAATAAAATCCTAATAAGACCTATACTATCAAGATCAACACTACACAAGCGTTAATTTATGCCTATTGTTATTTTGATCTTAAAAATTACTAACTAGTATCGTGTTAGTATATAACAGGAGCATTTTTATATATAAACACTAATTTAAATATAAACAATACACTGGGGTAGTATGATCATGTTTAATAAATCAAAATCTGAAAAGGAATTAGAAAAGGGGAAAAAAATGTGGAATCTAATCATAGGGTTAGGTCGTTGATCATCATTTAGGTTGTCTTGTCTATCAGTCTATGTCCTTACGTATAATATTTTCGTGGATATTATTCCATAGATATTGTACAGTATTAAATAATAAGAGAAGAAATAACATGAAACCTCGAAACCACATTCACATTCACATTCTATGTTCTCCCCTAACTGTTCTGGCCTACCTTTGACAGTGACCCTGATACTATAGTCTATACCAAAGACAAATAATCAAATATTTATATTAGGGGTTACATTCATACACATTCTTTTCTAATTACTACCGATATTCTATAATAGTTAATCATAAGTTCCTGAGGTTTTTTCACGTTAATACCTAGCATTACCTAAGAAAAACGACGTTATATGTAACATGTTACTCTAATAGTCGTTATTTAATTATCGTGTGCTGGCTTGATGCCTAGAAGGTTTTTGCAACAGCTTTTCCGTTGTTGTTATTTTATCATTTATTTATCAACAAAAATAAATTTACAGTTAATATACAAAGAATAAAAAAAATTATCTTAAAAGCTAAAAACATCAGTTGAACCTTAGTTTTTGCAATAGTACTTTATGATGTTCATATCGTAATTCGTTATTTATTCCGTGTAAGCAACCTTTCAATATATATGATACCAAAATAAAATAGCTATGATCTATTTCTCAAAAACGTGACATTTAGATAGGAGACTAAGCAGAATTCCGAATTACTAAGTGCGCGTAGTTTAACCAATTATAAAAGACAAAGTGATTATTTCGAATTTGATATTGAACCTTTGCTACACTTGGGTGAAGATTTCGTTTGTCACAAACTTGATCTGAACATCAAAATAGAGTATCTGAGTATATGGACAAAATTTACTATACGTTAGCTATAAACTAACTTCATATAAAGTAAAATTCTAGGCATTTAAAAAAAAAAAAAATTAGGCATGCATTATTGATACATCTCACTACACTAATGCCAAATTGTCAATGGTACGTTTGCTCTGTTTAGAACTTTTCAGATCTTTTGTTTGTTTTTTTACTCAACTTGAAGTCAAATCAGTATAGGAGGAAAAAGAAATTTCAATAATTTTTCATAGCAAAAAAAAAAAAGAAAAAACAATAATAGAGGAGAAAAAAAAAAAACACATGGACATATGTAAGTGGCATGATAAGCGAAGTGATCTCCAACGATAATACCTTAGTGGCAGAGAAAGAAGATAAAAATCCAATGAATGCTCTTCACAATCAGATCAGACCAGTCTTTATTTTACTTTAATATATATACTTTCTTGTTAATTTGTTATTTAGATATTGAGAGGGAACAGTTGCTTTCTGTTGGATATTCTCTTTTCCATTTGACATAACTTTCACATAAATAATACCCTTTTCTATACTGTTGGAGTAATATTTTTATGATTGTAAAGTGATTACTACTTAATGCCAAAAGAAAAAATTAGGGATTTACTATGTGAAGGACGTTTCCGAAATCACTATGTGAAGAATAAAAAAAAAAATTAAGAAAAAAAAACTATTAATGGGCCAATTACTAAAATTCATCTTTTTGTCAGGATTAAAAAAAAAACTGCTAATATATTTATATCACTGAAATCAATATTAATCCACTTAATTAAAAAAAAAAAAGAATGGTTTTTTTATACTTAGTCTGTTTTAATATAATATCTGTCTGTACATATAAAAACATATGTTACATATATTTATATTTCTGAAACCAATATAAAATTAAATTGAACTTCTAATATTTTTTAAATAATTTGAAGTTAAATAAATTGCTCGATATGTTTATAGTAGTAATGTAAAAGATTATATCGAGTTCCTAAAACCAAAAGAATTACACAAAAGAACAAACGATAAGTACTAGGAGAGTCTTATGAGAAGAATCTCTGGTTCCAAGGAAGAACACAAGAAAGTCAAAGCGATTCTTTCGAGTTGAAATTTCTGCTTCTTTCTTTTTCTCTTTACAGGAAAAAACGAAGCTTTTCAATTAGTTGGCTTTACGAGAATGAGAATATACTCTTTGATTTTAGAACCCTTTACTAAAATAAATTGTTTGATTCTCAACTACCAATCATTGATGGCATAGTTCGGTGGTTTGGTGTGGTAAATTTCCCCAA
Organism: Erysimum cheiranthoides; assembly: GCA_011420285.2. Lineage (NCBI taxonomy): Eukaryota > Viridiplantae > Streptophyta > Magnoliopsida > Brassicales > Brassicaceae > Erysimum > Erysimum cheiranthoides. The sequence goes on along the minus strand of CM022177.2, from coordinate 20,427,792 downwards.
CCGACTTTCTGGTTCAATTACAACTATTGGTTCAAGTTCTGGTTCCTTTTTAACTTTGTCTATTTTATTATCGTTAACTTTTTGTTGTTTGGGCTTCCAAATATTGGGCCTTGGCTCTGTAAAACTTTTTTTTTCTCATGCTTTAAATTGAATATCCTTTAACAAAAAAAAAAAAAAAACCCTTTACTAAAATATTTTATCTTTACTGTAACTAACTACCGTAGTAGTGTATCATCGGTTTTCGTTATTGTGTTTGTTTTTTTATTGACCATTACTGGAATTTTTTTATAATTTGGACTTTTGCCACGTGATATATTGCGGCATTAACTAGTTTAAAGAGTTATACATAGATAGATCTACCATTATTTATGAAAAACAAAAGTGGGTTAGTGGTCACACCTCTGTGGTTTCTCTATCAAATTTAAAGCTTGAACTTTGGTTAAATCTCACAACTTGAAGACCATTGGACCAGCAGTGATAGAAGAATTCTACAAAAAATTTTAGATTGGTTATCCCCCAATCCCAAGTAAAAGCTGTTATACGGCCAATGAAAAAAAAAACTAATTTACTTCTTTTTTTTATAATTAAATTAGTTGTTTTCTTTCTAAATTTTGGTTTTTCAAGTTACTTTACTCCGAACTGTTTAATTTGACAGTTTATTTTACTTAGTTTTTAAAAAAATCATTAAAAATTAATTATACTCTAAATAAATCAAGCATGGGTTTAGAGTTATAATTCTCTAAAATATTGTTTTTCTATATGGATAAAAATTACATGTATGTATTGTCTTGTGGTCTACTTCTTAGCAAAGAATAGTGCTACATAGTTGTGTACAAGTTTTGGTCAAATATTCAATAAGTTTAAGGATATCAAGGAGGCCTCCACTCTTCAAGACGAAACTTGCTACATATTGAAAGCTGCTATCAAGGACGCCTCCACTCTTCAAGACGAAGTGTAAATGTAGCTAGATAGTTGTGTGTTTTGTAGATTTTGATTTTGAGAAAATCGAACTCTATCCATAAATGTCGCTAGCTTCCCTCAGAGCAGTTACTCAATTTCCCTCAGAGCAGTTACTCAATTTTCCTCAAAGCTACCAAAGGTGATGCCTCTAAGTTTGCAATCCCAAAAACCTTCACCGTCGATTCTGCTTGCCTAACCTTTGCAAAGGTATACACATCTCCTATCATCACCTTCTCCATCTTTTGCTTTGGGATTCTCATCCCAATGGCACGTGAGGCGTATCTACAAAAGGATAAAGAAGTCAATGAGCGGCTTGACAATTTGGAGACTCAACAATCATTAACCAACAAAGTGATCAAGGACTTCAAAGAGCTTCAAGAAGAGAAAGCAAAGGAATTTGAAGATGCCATCAACAAAGCCATTAAGGATATTGCCATCAACATCAAGGACACAAGGAAAGAACTTGCAACAAAATCCACCAAGTGGTGCTGGTGGTGGTGAGATCTTTTGCATCTGATCAACTAATTTCTTTTTTTTTATATAATTAAATTAGTTGTTTCTCTTTCTAAATTTTGGTTTTTCAAGCTACTTTATCCCAAACTGTTTAATTTGACAGTTTATTATACTTAGTTGGTTAAAAAAAAAATCAAATTTACATTGAAATCTAAATTTAGAATGCCAATTTTGCAGTAACACATACAGTACTAAACTACATATATGGAAAACCATTCGCATTTACTATGAAACTAACAAATTACTTTAAAAGTACCAAAATTGAAAATACTTTCACTAGTACCACACTATACCATAATAGCTTCAGTAAGCGTACATACATATATACTATACACTGATTGTTATTAAAAAGCAACAGTTACCTCAAAATATCTCATCCACTATTGTCATAAATAGAAGGAGAGAGTTTCTTGCTGTGGATCACAACAAGCCACCCGAAACATTCGCAGCAATGGAAACATTTCCCTTATAGTTCACAACACTTGATTTTCTCTTTTTCCTTATTAAAGGTTTCTATTGAAAACACAAGACACCCCAAAGTCATAGCACATGCATGAAGGTTTTGTTGAACCACCAGACAAGAAAATATTGCATAAGTAAAAAAAGAGGCTATACATTTTTGGAAAATATGGAACCTTAATGTAATCAAGATTTTGCAAACATTTTTAACACTGTAGTTTTACTTTAAAAAGAATTGAATTTGGATTTAGGAATCTGGAGTTTGTTCAACCCTGTAAAAATTCTTAACTATTTTCAATTAAAAAACGATAGATCAAAAACCCAAAAGTTTTCTTATCGAAATCTTGATGTTGTATTTTTTTTTTTGGGCTGAATCTTGATGTTGTATTGCATGCATAAAATGACTATAAAATTGGTGTACGTCGTAGACCTAGACTTTATATTATTATATACACACATAATTAAATAGAATAGATATAAATAGCCAAATAGGAGATGAAAAGCATGTGTATAGTGAACCTTTTTATTGCCAGTGAAATGTGTGTCACATGTCACCTGTCGTCGCCCAATTATTCTGTGCCGAATTTTCCTCCTCCTTTCAAATCCTTACTCTGTTCTGTTGTTTATTCCTCCTATAACCCTAAATTCAATCCCCTTCCATTAATGACCATCACATTAATAACAATAACTATATCTTACTTACCAGAATTTTATTCCAAACCCACTAACTAGCAGTGGAATAAAATAGTTGTACGGATTATACTAGTATTAGATTTGTTCTGACATTTATTAACTCATATCTATACACAATGACGTTAATAATTTATAACCTAATCTACCACTGACGCCTACGATTGCATTAAGTATAATAAATAAATGAGAACGTATTAATCTATAATGAGATGAGGCATACATACTACCGTATTTATTTGCATATGAAATCGTGACAATCATATCAATACGTACTAAAGTACTTTGAACCGAATTCTTAAAAATAAGTTACATATCGTGAATACCATGTTCTTGAATTGTTACAAGAACTCAGCTTTTTTTACCAACGGTAATTTTCAGAAATTTTAAATCTATTCTCTACGTACAACTCAGTTTTTTTCTTTAAAAAAAAAAAAAAAACCTCATTTTAATACATCAAAGTTTTATTAATTTTAACTAGAACTTACATAATCCTTTTTTTTTTTTGTGCACAAGAACTTACATAATCCGTGTGTAGCATTGCATATGAAAACTGGAACTCAATTGAATATCAGCACAAAGCACTTAGAATCTCCGGAATATGCCTAAAGGTAATATTTTCACCATGTTTTAGGCTTTGTAAAAAATATGAATCATCTTACTCAATTGATTGACGTTTTCCTTTTTTTTTTTTTTTTGGTCTGCGATTGACGTTTTCCTTCCCTGTATTTATCAGCCAAATCATCAATTAACAAATTTGAAAATGCGAAAAGCATTTTTTAAGCAAGTTTTATAAAAAAGAAAAACCAGTCGTTCAACTTAAAAAGCTGAAACGTTAGTACCGTTTGGTACCTAAATAAGTCAGAAATAAGGAGAATATCTTTGCTATTATCATTACAAAATATCTACTATATTGACAACTTTTTCTGTAGTTATAATATATGCCAAAAAGCAGTAACAAATTTTACTTGTAAGGATTTATAATACTTTGTTTTTTTTTTTTTTTATCGCCACAAATGGTCGCTGATATCTAGTAAAACTTAGATAATTTACAACATCATTTTTAATTTTGCAGCAGATTTGAAATATGAATCATATAATTTAATTGAACTCTAAGTTTAAAATCTTGGTTTGATGACCATGGTTGGCGGTCACGCCGGATTAAGCACTAGAGCAATGGCGAGTGGATGAACTGGATAATTATTGGTATGTATCTTACATATGATTTACACATTTACAGCAAATGCTCCTAAAATTATGTGTATAATAGTTTTAGTCAACTGAAAAAATTGGTTGAACTTATCAAAAAAGTAAATACTATTTTCTTAAAATTTTGCAAATTACTGTGACTTTTTGTTTGCAAAAAATATTTTGTATGTCTTCATGACGTTCTTCATATAAATTTTAATAAAACTTTCAAAAAAATTGCCACGAGATATTTTTGCTACAAATTTTATAGGTACGTTGTATCATTTTTGTATTATACTATTATTATTAGGATTAAATTTAATATATGGCGATTAATTGATCCAAATGAAGTATAATACTTAAGGTGCATTAACAAGAAAATAATTGGAACTTCGATATAAGCCAAAGGAAGAAAAAAAACCATAGTGTTTCAGAATGGGCAAAATTAAATGGTGTTGAGCTTGAAAGCTTAACTTGATAAGCTAAAGAAAGTGAGGGAAATAAAAAGGTGATAGGGACAAGAAGAAGACGACGTCACAATGCATTAAATTCAATGGTTAGCACAGTACTGTTAAATATTCCTTTTAAAAATTTACTCCAACATTTTCATTTACAAACACTTCAAGTATAGTACTATATAATATTTACTTCATCACTCTTTCCCCAAAATGTAACAATTAATTGACTTATTGAAGTTGGGCAGGGGACCAAAGTAACTTTCTCAAAATATCCTTACCTCTGAATCAACAGGCTCTTCTTATATTCTGCACCTAACATCACTAAGATTTTGGACATTTGTCAAATAATTTTGCATGACAATTATCGATGATCTCTACTATTTTGGATTTCAGGTAAAGCATGAATACCCTTTAATTTTTGCCATATGATCAACCACCTATATATGTTATTAAGTAGTTGGGCTTTTGTTCACATTCCCGTATCATTTATTTTTAAAACGTACTAATATGTTATATAACCGTTCGTAGGAATTCATAACCGTGTGCCAACTTGAATACTTTATATTATGTTCTTTTTTTTTTTTTTTTTTTGTGCAAAAAATACTTTATTATGTTCATTCATGCGAGTTGCATGACCTATCTACGAGTTTTCTCAGCATTTTAATTTCCGACGGTAAGAATATGGAGTTTTCAAGGGAATGAAAATCTTGCAGATAGCTAGGCCAATTTGGTGTTCAAAAAAAAAAAAAAAAAAAAAAAAGCTAGGCCAATTTTCCTAAAGAGAGTAGTACCCATTACTAATTGAATCTATTGTAATACATTGAATAAGATTCCTTTGGTCTCGTTACAATGAATGTTTTTAAGTGGAAAATAAATTGTTGGTTGATTTGTTTAGCAATATATGGATACAATTATCCTAAATATTGTGCAAAAACAGAGATTTTTGCTATAGAAAACATCCACATGGCCAACTATAATTCGAAAAAATCACATGTATTATTTTGTTTTTGGTTGAAATCTTAACTCTAAATCTAAAGACGCAGAAGCTTTTTTATCACTGATTCAACTCAACCACTGGCCTTAATTGGTCTTAATTTCGGAAACGATAAAGGATTTAGCATGCAGTAAAAAGGCAAAATATTATGACAGAAAACAAAAAAAGACCAAATAGAAAAGGTAAAAAAAGAATTTGTTATGAAAAAGGCTAAAAGACAAGTAGACAACAGAAGAGACAAAAAGGGTTGCTTATGCACCAAGTTATTCGACGTAAAAGAACATTTATATTATCAATAGGCTTTGATGCTAAGTATCCTTATCGGATGATATCCCGAGGCTTTGTTTGATTGCTCTACACTATTTTCGTATATAATTCGGCACCACATATTTTGTCGCTACGGACCTGATTTGCCATGTTGTGACAATATATCATGTGCATAGTCACTACTAATAAACATCATACATGTTCTAGACTGTTCCTTCTAGTCGGTAACAAGTTTTAAAAAACCGTTGTGGTGTTGTGTGAATCCGATTAAACAAATTTTAGTAAAGTTATTTATGAAGTTGTTTATAAAAAAAAAAATTTAATTCTGAAGTTATTTGAGGTATGCCAAATTCGGTAGAAACATGTCTTTCGCATTATTTCTTACATATGCAACATGTGCCTAACATAAGGCAAACAAAATTCACGTGTAACTCCAAATATCTGAAATAGCAACTTTAATTATTATTTTTTATATAAAAGCAGTAATCATCAGAACTAAATTTAAATTACGTTTTAGAAAAACATTCCTTTATCTTTGTTTTAGCTTAAAAATGTTATATACTAAAAATTCCAAATTTAATAATCTAAAATAAGTTTTTTTTTTCTCACATATAAATGCCAAAAATAAATTTAATAATCCTATTATTTGATTTTTTATACCTTTTAACTGTTTTATTTTTGTTTACTTTTTTTTTGTCTGTTAGCTTTTTTTTATTGTTTTGCATTACACTAATTGATCGTACTCATTAATACGTATGAATGTATGATACATTATTAATAAGCTTTTTTGCCGAAAATGATATATATCAATAAATAAAAGAGTTTAGTCAAAGAGAGAGGAACAAACCTGACGACGTTAGCATCACACCTGAAGCCTGAAGTGCTGAAGGTAACAAACATCGATTTAGTTACGTCTCTAGTTTGAACACCCAAACCAACTACAGTACGATTTTTTTTAAAATTAATTTCATTCCTTTGACAATAATCAATATATTAAATTTGACTCTCCACATACAATAAATTAATAAGAGACAGAAATTTAGTACGATTCATCATTTAATTTCTTACGTTACCCGTTACCATCATGTAATAATATTACGATTTAGATTGTCGACATAAAAAACTGTCGTTACGTAATTAAAGACTATAACTAAGGGTATTATTGAGAATAACAAAGAAAAAGGGTCAATACGAGTCAAAGTTACCGTCAAACCACAAAGCGAAAGTAGAATCGTACTTACTTACACGTTATTAACTTAAAGATCAAAACTACTACCGTATCTTTTTTAAGATCCATGTCATCTGTCTGAATCTCTATCAAAGTACTGTCCTAAAAAGGTTAAATTTTTCAACAAAAAAAAAAATCTATGGTATATTTTGTTCTTAAAAATCGAAGGTTAATTAATTTTCTGAAAAAGGAGATTATGGTAATTAAAAGAAAAGAAAAAAGAAAATGAAGAAAAAAACACCGACTCATCTTATTGGAGAAACGGACGAAAATCTCGGTGCTGGCAAGATTCCTTCACAGTCCTTTGCTGTTTTTTTTTTTTTTTTTCTTTTTCTTCTTACTTTTATTTTTTTTCTCCTTTTCTCTTCTTCATCTTCTTGAGCTAAATCATTCATTTTTATCCTTTTTATTTTTTTTTCATAGGGAGCCCTAAAATTGAATAATTATCAAAGAGAAAACAATCACTTGACACTTCTTTCTTTCTTTCTATCACAATCAACCCACACCTTCTTTGCCCCTTATGCGCCTCCATCTCTTATTCCTCTCACCTACCTTTCAACTCTCTCTCTCTCTCTCTCTCTCTTTCTTTCTTTACAAAAGTCTTTTAATTTCAATTCTCTACCTGATTTCAAATCTTGGGTTTCCTTTTTTTTTTTTTATAATTTAAATTGATTTTTTTTTGTTTCTTTGGTTTTATTTTGTTTTGTTTTTGTTTTGGTTGGGGAATTATTGATGGGTTGTACAAGTTCTAAGCTTGACGATCTTCCGGCGGTTGCTCTTTGCCGTGAACGTTGTGGTTTCCTAGAAACGGCGATTCAGCAACGTTACGCTTTAGCTGAATCACACGTGGCTTACACTCACTCGCTTAGAGGAATCGGTCACTCACTCCATCTCTTCATCAACCACCACCACCGTTTCGTCGCTTCCGGCGGCGCTAACGCCGGCGGTGCTGACTCTCCTAGACTTAATCTTCCTCCTCAGAGAAAAGGTGACCCTCAAGAAGACGACGACGGCGATGGAGGAAGAAATTCCCCTAAGAAACCTAAGCTAGCTTCTTCCCACCATGTTCACTCGGGTTCGGGTTCGGACTCGGGTCATCTCGAATTCGATTCAGATTCCGATGAAGACGAAGATGATTTGGATTCGGATTTGTTGCATCACGACTCTCCTCAACACCACCATCATCTAGGCAATTTCCCAATACCAGAGTCAGCACCAATGGGAATGGGCGGATACATGGAACCACCGGGTTATTTAAACCGGTACCCGAATCCAGAAATGATGGGTCATCTTCCTCCAGCTTACTCAGGAGGAGGAAATAGTTATATGCACATGAATTACATGAAGAACAAATCCATGCCTCCTTCAGTTATCTATGAGCAAAGACCCATTAGTCCTCAAAGAGTCTACGTAGGCGAATCGTCATCATCATCTTCTTCTAATTACCCTTACAATCCATATCCTCCTCAAAATTCATATTTTGGATACCCAAATCCAGGACCTGGACCCGGACCCGGACCCGGACCTGGACCAGGATTCTACGGTTCTTCTTCTACAACGGCTGTAGCTCAGAAACAGCCTCCACCTCCACCGTCGCCGCCTAGGTCCAACGGTTGGGATTTTCTGAATCCGTTTGATACTTATTATCCACCGTATACTCCGAGTCGAGATTCTCGAGAGTTAAGAGAAGAGGAAGGTATTCCGGAGCTAGAAGACGATGATTCACAGTATGAGGTTGTGAAACAAGTTCACGGGAAACCAAAATTTGCCGCCGGTGGTAATCAACCAAATCCCGCCGCCGTACACATGGGGGAAGAGTCTCCGTCTCTGTCTCCGCCGCTTGATAAATCCGGCGCCAGTACTAGCGGTGGAGGTGATGCTGGAGATGCGTCTGCGTATCAGTCTAGACCGAGTGTGTCGGTGGAGAAAGAAGGGATGGAGTATGAAGTTCACGTCGTTGAGAAGAAGGTCGTTGAGGATGAGGAAGGGCGGAGCAATGCCACGGCGACTCGTGGAGGAGGAGGCGGAGGGCCACGGGCGGTGCCTGAGGTTGCGAAAGAGATTGAGGCTCAATTCGTGAAAGCTGCAGAGTCAGGAAGTGAGATCGCTAAGTTACTTGAAGTTGGGAAGCATCCTTATGGTCGTAAACATGGTAAAGCTCAATCATTTTACAGTGCTGTTACTTAAAGTTTTCAGCTTTCTGTAACTGGTTAAGTAAAGGTTTGAACTTGTTTTTGTTTTGTGTGAATTGGAGCAGTTACTTCGAAGATGTTGCACGGGGTTACTCCTTCGTTACCTTCTACCTCTGGAGGATCTTCTTCTACTGCTGCTGCTGCTGCTGCTGCGCCGCCTACTTATGCAGACATTGAAGAAGAGCTTGCTTCGAGGTCGAGGAATCTTTCTTCCACATTGCACAAGCTCCATCTTTGGGAGAAGAAGCTTTACCATGAAGTTAAGGTAATCTTTGATGTTCTTTTTATATCAAATCTTTGATCTTAGAACACTCTGATGTGTTCTGTTCTGTTCCTTTGTCTGAAGAGAGAATTGTACCTTGTGTAGGCCGAGGAAAAGTTGCGTCTAACTCACGAGAAAAAGCTAAGGAAGCTAAAGCGTTTGGATGAAAGAGGTGCGGAGGCTATTAAAGTAGATAAAACGCGGAAATTAGTGAGAGAGATGTCCACGAAAATACGGATTGCGATTCAGGTTGTCGACAAAATATCCGTCACAATCAATAAGATAAGAGATGAAGATCTATGGCCGCAACTGAATGCATTGATTCAAGGGTAACATAAACTTGTCTTCTGCAACTATATATGTTATCAGATATTTGCAATGGAACTCTAATCCTATGTTGATTCGGTATTTATAGGCTTACAAGAATGTGGAAATCCATGCTTGAGTGTCATCAAAGTCAGTGTCAAGCAATTAGGGAAGCACAAGGTTTAGGCCCGATAAGAGCAAGCAAGAAACTCGGCGATGAACATCTTGAGGCGACGAGTTTGCTTGGACATGAACTTATTAATTGGATATTGGGATTCTCGAGCTGGGTTAGCGCTCAGAAGGGTTATGTAAAAGAGTTGAATAAATGGCTCATGAAATGTCTTCTCTATGAACCTGAGGAAACACCCGATGGAATCGCTCCTTTTTCACCTGGTCGAATTGGGGCTCCACCAATCTTTGTGATCTGTAACCAATGGTCTCAAGCTTTGGACAGGATATCCGAGAAGGAAGTTATTGAGGCAATGCGTAGTTTCACTACAAGCGTGCTTCAGCTTTGGGAACAAGATCGGTTAGATACGATGATGACGGGGCACGGGGATTCAGAGAGGAAAGTTAGGAACATGGACCGGGAAGAACAGAGGATACAGAGAGAGATTCAAGCTTTGGAAAAGAAAATGGTTCTTGTGGCACCGGGTGATGGTAATAGTCTTTCGGTATCCGGCAACATTGTCTACCAAAGCGATACTAGCAACGATAGTTTACAAGGTAGTTTGCAGCGGATTTTTGAAGCTATGGAGAGATTCACCGCTGAGTCTATGAGAGCTTATGAGGATCTCGTACTGCGTGCCGAAGAAGAAACTGCTCCCCGAGAACTTGAGGAAGAAGAGGAATAGTAAGCAAAATAAAAGGAAGATCTTTGCTTATCAATTCAGTTTGAATCCCATGATCTAGCTGTTTGCTGATCTTGCAATGCCGGAATATTCGGTTTTGTGGTTTGGTATACCAGAAAGCCAACTGGAATCATCCGTATATCCTTTCTGAGACTCGGGAAAGAAGAAGCCATCAGGATGATGATCTTAAAGGAGGCAGAAACCGAGTTAAGATGCCGACAATCGTTTGGTGAAGAGAGGCATTTTAGTGCAATTGGCTTTGAACTGGATGGTTCTCATGCCATGGTGGAGGAGGAAGGTTTGATAACTTAACACTTAGCCACATGACGCAAGTCACAATATGAGTCGAGTCTAATAATCTTAAAATCCGGTCTTTGTATATAAGACGCTTAGGACAAAACTTATGATAATTCTCAACAATTTTTTTTTGTAAAATCCGAAGGTAGAATAGCTCAGGCAAATCTTTTGTTCTTTTCTTTTGATGCCGGTGAAGGGTCATGTATTATTTCTCGGACTTGGATGCTTTGGTCTTGAGCAACTAGACTGTCTTTTTTTTTTTTTGAGCCGAACTAGACTGTCTTTTAGTGGTGTAAAGTTCGGTTTATATTCCAAGACAAAACAGAAAAACCAATTCGAATCTTATTAGTTTTGTAAATTTTCCAACATTTTGAAAAGACTCACAACCACAATCCAACTTGTTTTTACATTGAAATATTTAAAATCTGAAAGTTAATGTATTCTTAAATATTGCAGATAAGTTTATAGATTTTGATATAAGTTATGATTTTTAGAACACAAGTTCATCTATCTTTACGGAATTTCTCATTATCAAGGTTGTTCCAATCAAAATAGGCTACATTTGAGTTTTACATTAGTTAGATCTAGTTTATGGATATTTTCATTTTATTACTTTTTAATGCATTACTTTTTTTAGTAATGAGATAACATATACAGTAAGTAATGCATAATGACATAGCTTATGACAACAAATTATGCCTCAAATAACAAAAAGATATGAATTTTTTTAGCTGATGAATATTCAAAAACCGCAAAATCTGTCGCTATGATTGTTGATTGGGAATGATAGTTTATAGTTACTAGGCCTAGCTAAATAAATATTGTAGACGAACTATTTCCAATCATTAACCTGGCCAGCTTTAAACATTAATGATTCATGTGAAACTATACTATAATACGAGTAATATTTAAACCCAATGGGCTCAAGACTGTCTCTCGATTACTGCCTGCGCCAATAGTTCTCTCGTCTTGGAGCTTGCCGTGCCTAATTAGCGTGAACTTGACGTCTCGTATTTCAATCCTTTTTTTGTTTCTCTTTGTTTGTTGCGAAATAATAAATTAAAATAAAGTAATAACATGCAGAGAATAAGTGCCAGAAGTTATTATTGCGATCCAACCATAGGTTAATAATCAGTATTTATAATTAAATATATTAGAGATAGTGCTTGAGCATCTAATCATATAAGAAAGCCAATTACTTCGGAGAATCATTGGATCACTTCACTCTTTGCCTTTTCAACACAAAGAGACAGCTCTTGTGTTCTTGAAAGCTTGAACCTCTGTTTTCTCCAAAGCTACATGGGTATTACAAATTGCAAGCATACTTTTCATTTGCATACATCCACATTGAGAATATACTCTCTCTGTTTCTTTTTATTTGTTGTTTAAGATTTGTGCACAACAATTTAGACAACTAACTTTTCCTAAAAAGTATCAATTGAAATATTAATTAAAAATAATTCAACCAATTACAAAAAAAAAGGATAAAATATCATTGGTTACACATATTCCAATAAAGTTAAAGTTAATCAAAACAACAAATATTTTGAAACAAAAAATACTCTGCAAAACAACAAATAAAAAGAAACGGAGGGAGTATAAATTATGGTTCTTTTGGGTGGTCATTTTGGAGTTGATTCATTATGATTTGCAGCTTTCTTTTCCTTAACCGTTGATCAATTTTGAAGTTATAGAAAATAATTTATCTGTTTTAAAATTAGTATGATTTCTAATATATAATTATATGATTTTTTTCTCAATCAATTTATTTTAAAATAAATATCAATTAATTGTTAAATAGAGGAAGAAAATCGAATGTATTATTTTAAAAAATAGTAATGTATCTATATATATTATATAGTGTAAAATATTATTGTTTAATGTTAAAAAATAATAGTCGTTCTAGGTATCCAAACTAAATTTAGATTTTTTTTTTTTTCCAGAAACTCATTATATTAAGATGAAAGTACACATGTTCGATGATTTCACAGTGTATTTTATTTAGAAATTTGGTGTTAATATCCACATACCCTATCTACAAGTAATAAAATAATGACGAGTAACAGTTAAAAAGTCTGAAAGCTTAATCCATTTTTGACCATGTTTTGTACTTTGTAGTCTTTAGGCTAGCCGTCTTTATTAAAAAGTACCGTGTAACTAAATCCAATTCAAATTTGGTAGTAATTATTAATATGCGGTTTAAAACTAGCAAAATCATATTTTAAAGAATTTGGAACATTTAGCCATATGAGGTTATCTGGTTTCCAAATAAATTGGTTACACATTCATACTTGAGAGTAAACTTGTTAAAATAAGGTTTTTTCCAAAAGATGTATTCTAGTTTATTTATAGGAATAACGAATAGAAATAATCATTTTTGGTAATAGGGTAATTAGAACTCAAATGGAAAGAAATATGTCAGTCCGTCAAATCCATTAAGAAAATTGATATTCACTGTATTCGATTTATAAGGTACGTTGATTATTTAAAAATAATAAACAAGGACGATAATGCAAAAAAAAAGACATCAAAATCCAAATATCACACGGTTTCAAAGTCAACATCTAAAACTTGAGATTTTCTTCACACGCTTCTCTCTTTACATTTTATACACAAGTACTACGAACCTTTTGAAATAAGCTGCTTGGCTAGGTAATCAGAACTAGAAAAAAAAAAAAAGAAAAAAACTTGGTTGAGAATGGGAATGTTTGTTGAATATATAAGAAAAAAACGAGAAAGCAAAAGTCGGAATGGTTGATGATAAGTCACTCCAATCACAAACAATTTGAGCTGGCAATAATGTGATTTCCCAAAATCTCTTTTGGTACCACAAAGTGTAAAATGATTGAACATCGGAATCAATTTATTGTATTATAGTATATTAGTATACAGAAGAAGTTGGCTTCTTCTGATTTTTGGTTTTTCAATTTGTAAGTCCATTTTAACAATTATAGACCAAACAACAAAGTTCAGACTTCAAAGTTGACCTTCTTAAACAATGAAAAGAAAAAAAAAAGATAGAAATAAATTTAATTTTCATAATAGCAAATCTATAATTTAGATGATGATCAAAATCATAATAGTGTTATTTCAGTGGTACCATATTGACAAGGTGGAGACAATGTCTCAGAAACTTACCTCACAGGAGTCAAAACAGAAGAATTGAAAAAAAGAAGAAGAAAAGAAAAAATAAAAATCGAATTTTTAATTCTTGTTTCGACCACTATCTTGGCTTTCTCTCTCTTACAAGGAGGAGCGAAAGAGAAACACTTTCCGACTTGGGTGAGAAACGATTTTGATGGGTTGTTGTCAATCCTTGTGTCCCGGTGAAAACCCACCTGGGAAAGATGCAGCTCAGCCTTCACAACTCTCTCAAAACCATCATGGCGTCGCTACGGCGGCTGACAACGGCGGAATCGGAAGCGGTGGAGCTAGTGGTGTAGGCGGCGGAGGAGGAGGAGGAATCCCATCTTTCTCTGAGTTCTCTTTTGCTGACCTTAAAGCAGCCACCAACAACTTTAGCTCCGACAACATCGTATCAGAAAGTGGCGAGAAAGCCCCAAATCTTGTCTACAAAGGCCGACTTCAGAACCGTCGTTGGATCGCTGTCAAGAAGTTTACTAAGATGGCTTGGCCTGAGCCTAAACAATTTGCGGTAAGCAACAAACAAACACCCTTTTAGTTTGATTAAATCTTTGTTGGATTTTTCCTGAAATATGTTTTTTTTGTTCTTTCTGATATTTGTTTCAGGAAGAAGCTTGGGGTGTGGGGAAATTGAGGCATAATCGATTGGCGAATTTGATTGGATATTGTTGTGATGGAGATGAGAGGCTTCTTGTTGCTGAGTTCATGCCTAATGATACTCTTGCTAAGCATTTGTTCCATTGTATGCTTCTTCTTCTTTTCTTTTTTTTTTGCCTCTTTCTCATTAGAAATAATGAATTTAGTTGTGAGTCCTTTTAGGTTGTAAATGTGTCTCCGCAAGCTTTGAAATTTAGTCTCTTTACTATCCAGGGCCTTGCAAAGAGCTTGCATTTATGGTTTTATGCTATAGGTTGTGCTGTTAGATTGATTAAAAGAGACTACTTTAGGTGAATTGGAAGGTCTTAAAAGGTGATTTTTTTGTTTTTTGTTTTATCTTATTGTTGTTTTGGTCATTCACAGGGGAAAATCAGACTATTGAATGGGCTATGAGGTTGCGAGTAGGATATTACATAGCTGAAGCTTTGGATTATTGTAGTACCGAGGGTCGACCATTGTACCATGATTTAAATGCATATAGGGTTCTCTTTGATGAGGTATTATTCTCTTCTCAAGAGTTATTTCGTGTATACGAGATCTACTGTCTCGTTGTGACCTTGAGGCGGTGGATAACAAGTTTTTTCGAATGAAATGTTATAGGATGGCGATCCTCGTCTCTCATGTTTTGGCTTGATGAAGAACAGTAGGGATGGTAAAAGTTATAGCACAAATCTAGCATATACACCACCCGAATATCTAAGAAATGGTAAATCAATTTGTTTCCTCTCTATAGACTATTACAATCTGCAATGAGACACAAATTTAGAAAGCAAAGATGGATCTCAGTGTGGTAAATGATGTCTTGTAGGAAGAGTGACACCTGAAAGTGTTACGTATAGCTTTGGAACTGTCCTTCTGGATTTGCTTAGCGGAAAGCATATCCCTCCAAGCCATGTAAGTTCCTATCTATATATCTACAGTAGTTGGTCGAAGATCATGGTTTCTAGCAACTACATAATCATGCTCCTTCACCTCTTTCTTAAATTTAGCTAAGATATGTGCTACTCTCTCTTTCTCTACGCACTAGATATCAGATTTAGCTCTCAATATGTGATGCTGGGTGATTCTTCGTTCTTGCATAGTTAATCTTGAAATGTCCATGTCATATAGTACAATCGAACAGTTTTCTGGTATTAATTTTGGTGCGTGATATGTCCTACTTCTAGGCTCTCGATATGATACGTGGCAAGAATATTATTCTGTTGATGGATTCACACCTCGAAGGAAAGTTCTCAACCGAAGAAGCTACCGTAGTTGTTGAACTCGCCTCTCAATGTTTGCAATATGAGCCTCGAGAGAGACCCAATACAAAAGATCTTGTTGCAACACTTGCACCATTGCAAACTAAATCAGACGTAAGTAAGACATATTAAAACTCCCAATTTTGACCGACTTCTTGAATTTTATCAGTTTTTTTCCCTGTTCTTGAAATCATCATTTTAAGTGTTAGATATTTTGGTTACAGGTTCCCTCTTATGTGATGCTTGGAATAAAGAAGCAAGAGGAGGCACCGTCGACTCCACAGCGGCCACTTTCACCATTAGGTGAGGCCTGCTCAAGAATGGATCTCACAGCTATTCATCAGATTTTGGTCATGACACATTACAGAGACGACGAAGGCACAAACGAGGTAATTGAACGGTAGTTTTGGTTTCAGGTGCTAAAACGCGTTAAAAAGAAGCTATAAGTAACTCTTGGGGTTTATCTGTGGATATCAGTTATCTTTTCAAGAATGGACGCAACAGATGAAAGATATGCTTGATGCACGGAAACGTGGTGATCAATCTTTCCGCGAGAAAGATTTCAAAACAGCCATTGAGTGTTACTCACAGGTATTAATTTCTTGTACTTTTTGCATGTCCACTCCGTTATTCTGGTTTTGCATGTCCAGTTCGTTTTTGCAGTTTACAAATGCGATTTATGAACTTTCTTTTCTGTTCCATTTGGTATTTGGATCGCGTTCCTCACTATGCTTAGAACCGGATTTGCCACATTTTTGTGTATCTGGATATATTATTAGAGAACTCATATGATACATTACCTCTGGGCAGTTCATCGATGTTGGAACAATGGTGTCTCCAACTGTATTTGGTCGGCGAAGTCTATGCTACTTACTATGCGATCAACCAGATGCAGCGCTACGCGACGCGATGCAAGCGCAATGCGTGTATCCGGATTGGCCAACAGCTTTCTACATGCAGTCTGTGGCATTAGCGAAGCTGAACATGAACACAGACGCAGCTGATATGTTGAACGAAGCAGCTCAGCTCGAAGAGAAGAGACAACGAGGCGGCAGAGGATCTTGATTCTTGAGAGATGACGTTTGACATCTTCTTGTAAAATTTGATGAGCTTCAAGAAATTCTTTTTAAGAAGAAAGGAAAAACCGGTTAAAACTCGTTGCTGTGATTGTTGATTGGGGATGTAATGTAACATAGGGAGAAGAAAATTGATGTTTGTTGTATGCAATACATGTTGTAAGTTTTAATGGACAAAGTTTCGAGAAAACAAAATTGTTTATTTCATCATAAGGTAAGTTCTGATTAACCGTCATATTATTCTCCCTTCTCTCATTGTATTATCGATATTCTGCCTCCAATAATAAAATTACTCTATATGTCTGTCTTTGAAACTAGCCTCCTATACATCCGTTGTCTTTTCTTTTTTCCACATCCGTTATAACACTTTTAATTGAATATTTTAGGTAGATTGAATATTCTTTTCCTTTATGTTGTTGTCTTTATAAGCTTTCACTTATCAAAATGAGTTTTTGGGGTTTAACTATATATTTTTGTTTTGTTATTCATGAAAGAAGTCTAAAATATAGGTTTCTTTTTTTTTTTTTTTTTCTAAACAAGAATTAGTTAGAAAATGGTAGAATTCTGTTTTCCAAATTTTAGAAAAACAAATTTTCTGAAATCTTTTTGATTTGGTTAAAGGGTTACATATATTGGAAAAAGTTAAGCTGGTTCGGAGTAGTTTACAGAGGCAAACTAACCGTTAAGTTGTTACAAAAAGTTAAATGGGTGATTAAAATAGTTTATCAAAAACTAAAAATGTATCCATAAAAGGTTTCATGTCTCTTTCATTTTTTTACAAACTTCTTTCTTCTCTCTTTCATAGACATCCAAACAGAATAAAATGGGAAAGCTACAAGACTGGTCTGTAACCACTTGTCTCTTCCTGTTCCTGTTTCAGGCATCACAAATCCATTGCACGAGCCAAAAACATGTTCTCAATGCGATTCGTCGCTTAAGCGTGTCTTCGCTCCAAAACATAAGCGGTGTTAACCAACAAGAGCAAAGGGAGAGAGATCGAATCGAGAAACTGCCCGGACAGCCTTCAGTTAATTTTAGACAATACGGCGGTTATGTGACCGTGAATGAGTCGGCCGGTCGAGCCATGTACTATTATTTCGTGGAAGCCACCAAAACCAACAACTCTTTACCTCTTGTTCTATGGCTCAACG
The DNA here is from genome assembly GCA_011420285.2 of Erysimum cheiranthoides. NCBI lineage: Eukaryota > Viridiplantae > Streptophyta > Magnoliopsida > Brassicales > Brassicaceae > Erysimum > Erysimum cheiranthoides. The sequence continues at coordinate 20,409,858 of CM022177.2, read as the reverse complement.
GAGGTATGTATGTCTATATATCTACCATCTAGTTCTAAAAAGGTTTTATTTTATTTTTTTCTCATTTTCCTAATCATTGAGAAATCAGACAAGTAACAAAATTGATGATGCACAAAACCTAAACATTCACACGCTTGTATATTTATTTAAAATAATATTGCAGGACCTGGATGCTCCTCTCTATATGGGGCATTTCAAGAGCTTGGCCCATTCCGCATACATAGCGACGGCAAAACACTCTATACCAATCCTTACTCATGGAACAATGGTATACAAACCTTCTTCTATAGAATCTTTAGTTTATACATATATATTTTTATAATATGTATATTATTCTTTTTGTTTCGCTACATATATAGGAGTAAGATTTATTTAGCTAAAAGCGCATATATTATTTACGTGTGGATTGGCAGCGGCGAACATATTATTCTTAGAATCTCCGGCAGGAACGGGATTCTCGTACACGAACACAAAGTCGGATTTTTTTAAATTCGGGGACACGAACACAGCTGATGCTAACTACGTCTTCTTGGTGAAATGGCTCGAGAGGTTTCCGGAATATAAAGGAAGAGAATTTTACATCGCCGGTGAGAGTTACGCCGGCCACTTTGTTCCACAACTCGCACAAACCATCCTTGTCCATAATAACAAGAACCAAGCCTTCATCAATCTACGTGGAATTTTGATTGGTAACCCGTCTCTCGACGAAAACACCGAATCAATGGCTGAGTATGAGTATTTGGCGAGTCGTGGTTTAATCTCACAAGAAACTTTCAATGGCTTCATGAAAAGCTGCAGAGATGAAGCCATTGAAACTTTAGATGGGTTGAGCTGCATGGATTGGACTCAAAAAATCATGGATGCACAAGAACAATTGAACACATACAACATATTAGCTCCTAAGTGCCTAAACCCCACGTTGACTAACCAATCCAAAGAATGCACAACGGTGATGCGGGTTGATCCGTGCGGACAACACTCCATGTCGGCTTACTTTAACCTGCCCGAGGTTCAGCGTGCGATGCACGTCACAAAACTGCCGTACACGTGGAAGCTATGTATTAACGACTTCGACTTTTCTTGGAACTCGACGGAAAAATCTGAATCAATACTACCTATTCTCAAAGAGCTGATGAATCATGAGCATCTTCGAGTTTGGGTGTACAGTGGAGACACGGATGCGGTGGTTTCTGTGACAGCAACAATGTACGCGCTGAAGATGATGAATCTAACGGTTGTTAACGACTGGCGTCCGTGGTTTACTGAAGGACAGGTGGGAGGTTTCACAGAGGAATACAAAGGGAATTTTAGGTTTGCGACTGTGTTAGGAGCTGGTCATGAAGTTCCTCTCTACAAGCCTGTGGCTGCTCTTACTCTTTTTAAACATTTTATCCTTAACTCTCCTCTCCCTCTTCCCCCTAATTGATTACTAAATCTGTAACAGTACCAAACACACACTCTATTTATCACCTTCATGTTACTTTTCATCGAATTTTTGTATATATATATATCAATCAATTGTTAATTTGGAATCAATCTCTACCTAAATTAAGTGTAATGTTAAATAAATGCAATTTTTATCTATTAAGCGGTTAAGCCCATAGCTCATTCATTCGGTAATTAAGGTCTTTACTTTCAGCTTCATCTTGGTCCATAACTTACAATCTCCACCTTAGGCCCAGTCCATTTCTCCTTCATCTCTTTACTGTCACGAATTGAGATTCTAAGAAATGTTATTGATATGGCTCAATAGTAATAACATTTTTCGTAATAATTGTTATTCATTGATATTGGTCTTGGATGAGTAACAGATTAGAACCGGACATTATCAAACGAGCCTTTGGCTGTGTTTGGAGAAACAGAAACTGTAACAAATACTATATCATCATTATTGATAGGGGCCTATTCTTGGGTCACATTCTTATTTGTTAAATTGGGCTCAGGTCCCATGGGCTTGGGTTAGGGCTCCAAGTGTGGTTGAGTGTTAATCTTAATCGAGCGTTGTTACTCTTCTTTGATTTGGGAAAATGGAGTAATTTTGCGAATCGTAGGAGCAAGATGATACGAACCCAATTTGCCAACGTGTTATCTTCATCATCATCCAGAAGCAGAGGGACTCGCAATTTCTCCACCATCCCCTCTTCTCCATCCTTGTCCTCGATCATCAAACGTCGGTGGGAAAACCAAACTGTTCGGAGTCTTTGCGTTGCATTTATGGGTGGATACATTGCTCACGTTTATATAGGTATGGGTCCTTGGAATTCTGCTTTTCATATTCACAACCAAATCAAGTTCCTGTGACCAAACTATTTTCATCTTTTTTGTTTTTTATGCATTTTGTATGCACTTTGTCTAAATATGCATAGTAAATTTCATATGTTATGCATATTTAGACAAAGTACATATTTTGTCAAAATTTTAGGGAAAAACAAATGTTAAGAGCCCAAAAATCAATTTCAAAAATTTTATTTAAATAAAAAGGTTTAGTTAAAAAAAAACAAATTTACTAAAATAAACTTTAAATTCTGAACAGTGTTAGGAAATATCGAATTAGCTACAACAAATGCTAGACAATTGGTCAATCAGTGAAAACAACTAAGTGAATTTAACAATCCATAGACAAATGTCATGAAGGAATTCTACGATTATATTTAGCGAAGCACCACAGTTATTCATTCATTGATTTCTAAACACTAGTTAAAATCTTGTATTATTCGTTAATTGATTTAGTATTGAATTTCAAAATCCACATTATATTTTATATGGATTGTGAGGCATTATGCAACTGACGTAGTCACAGATCAGTTAGATCTTCATCAAGTTTTCAAAAATGAGAAGCATTTGATGGTACAAAGGGGAGAGTTAAAAGGTGTAATTCGCTGTAAGTGAGGTCATGGTGGTTCATTGTGGTTAAAAAGAAAGAAAAAGAAGCCAGGAACAGATGAGTGTAACACATCAAACACCGACCACATCCATTATAAAAGTATCAGAAGGTTTGGTCCATGAGAGCGTCTCAAGAATCACTACAGGAGAGACACAAAAGACACCCAAATAAAAACAACAAACCTTAATATTTCCCTAAACTTTGAATTCTTAGACAAAAAATCCATCTAAAAGTTTAAAGAGCAATCTCAGTCTGCATGCTTGTGTTAGAACAGAACACTTGCTTGTTGTTGCACTTTCTTCTCAACCTCCCACCTAGATTTTGCTATCACTCCATCATTCACTGGCTCATATGCCTGAGGAAAATCAAAAACAAAAGAACGATATCCCGAATCAAACTTTTTGTCTTTGTTACCTTCATCAAAATCTCAAGAGAAAAGCAAAACAATATTTTTGTGGGTACCCACCTCAAGTTTTTGGACAAGCTCTTTGGCATTAGGGGCAGAAACAAAGATGTGACGCTGAGATGGCCTGATAAAGCCATCATCAACGGCTTTATCAATGAATGTGAGGAGGTTATTGTAATAACCATCCACATTAAGCAAACCCACCTGAAGTTATTTTCCCCCCAAAGTGGAAACACAAAAGATCAAGATTTTATTACATTTTGGCTACAGCGTGATTCAGAGAGCAATTCCAACAGTAGAAAGTGAAGCGGTTTCTTTTTGCTTACAGGCTTGTCGTGGATTCCAAGTTGAGCCCATGATATTACTTCCAGTAACTCCTCCAGGGTTCCATACCCACCTGATTACGATTTACAAGAACAAAGCAATTAAAATTCAGTTACAAATGAGAATGTTTTGGAAAAAAAATCTCAACTAGAAAAATGCTGACTTAGTTTCAAGTTTGTAACCTAACAAGTAACAAACATTTTCAAGTTCTACAAAGTATGCTTAGTTAGTTAGTTAATATGTACCTGGTAATGCAATGAAACAATCCGAATGGCATGCCATTTCGGCTTTCCTTTCATGCATATCCGCCACAGCTTTTACCTCACCAAATGTTTCTCCGGTTATCTATTATAAAATTACATTTCAGAGACACTCTCTTTGAAAACAAAGTAATCATTTAAGCTAAAACGTAATGTAAACCTACCTCTTTGTCCATAAGAGTCCTTGGTATGATCCTAACCCATAAAAGCAAAGCAAGATGGAAGAAAATCACACAACTACGTCGATGATAAAGCGGTGAAGAGCACATACTAAAGTGAAAAGGTCATAGATTTGAGTATACCCTAGTACATGTCCTCCAGCTTCATGAACAGCTTGTGAGACCAAACCCATGAGACCAATGCTTCCTCCTCCATACACAAGATTCAGTCTCCTCACCACCTGTTCCACGAAACAGAGAAACAGAGAAAATAAATAAAGACCCATTTCAGGGTTTCAAGACTCTCATTAAGATTTAAGCATAACCAAACCAGCTCCTGAGCTAGATCAATGGCGGCATCTCTGTAGCATTCTCTGTTTCCGCTGCTGCTTCCACAGAACACACAAACCCTCTTGAACCTTGAGTTCACTATTTCCATTCTCTTAGCCAAATCGTTTGCAATTTTTTTTGTCTTTTCTTACTCTTGTGGATTCGAGAAAAAGTAAGTTTCTTTTTCGAAAGAAGAACGTGTGGTTCAAGCTAACTCATTCTTGTTTCACTTTGTGATGCAACTTAGACAATGGGACAAGAAATTATATAGACACAACAACGAAACAAAAGACAGCACTGTTTCATATATCCAATTGTATCCAAGTAACAAGCTTTCTCCTTTTCCTTTTTATGGTTTATTGGTTAAAAAGGAGGACACTTTATGTTAAATTAAAGATAAAAAGAAATTACAACAACAAGAACAGAACAAAAAAAACAGTGTTAGAAAGTAAAATTAAAACTTTTGGAGGAAAACTAAAATAAGTGTGACAAACAGAACACGAGTCTTAAATTCTAGTAATAAAATAGGGGAAAAAACAAGTTCTCATCTGTTAAAAATCCTCGAAACCAAACTTTTGATTTCTCTCGTTCCTAACTTCATTTTCAAAGTTGGTGTGATGATGTCACTGAACCTTTGTGTGTTAGGTTTATCTTTTTTTCTTTTCTGGGAAGATGGTTCATCATCATCGAACCGTTTTTTCTCCACTTTTCTCCATTCAATGTTTTGTCCTTGGCTCAACGTGTCGAGTTCGGGTTGATCCACACTAATGGCTAAATTTCATGGGTCCCACATAATGACCCATACTTTTGGTGCATGTGTCAACAAGTAGGGTTCTCTCCTGACACAACATTCCATTATTAGTTTGTTTGGTTACACATTACATGAACTTGTTACTTGCACCTTTGGCCTTTGGTAGGATTGTATCTAAACGGCATGTAGTTTACTTTTCTAAAATAAGAACAGCACACAGTTCTTCTCGTCGTATTTTGGGTCAATGCCTAACTTTGACTCGGTCAAAGAAATGCTAAACTCCCCTTTAACTACTTTTTTCCCAAACATGATGCAACATACAATCAATGATTGTTGGCTCAATAACAACTTATTTTTAGCTAAAAGTTTTTTGATGCTAAGAAACTTTGGGATACCCTCTAATCATATTAACAGTTATTTTGGGCGTCGCTGTTTAATGAAATGAGTTTTAGAATATCATAAAATGGGATTAGATTCGCCTTGTTATGGTTTCTATAAAAACTCATATGATCGATTTGGCTTTAGTAGGTCAACGGTGAATCCAGTTAGTCACTCAAAAAAAAAAGTTGAGAAAGATCCGGAGTTGAAATATCGGCGACGATGGAAGAGTAATATAACTTGCTCTGCTCTTTGGCCTGTGAAAAATTGAAAATTATAGAACTGCGACATGAACGGAGAAGATCCCGAACTTTTGATAAGGTCCTATTTTCGATTTTCCGTAACTCTTCATAATGTATTTATTAATAATATTGGGCCCATCAGTGATTTTGCAGATTTTGCTTCAATATTTGGATCTCCAAAACCAAGATATAGGCCCATCTAGTTTAAGTCATTAAAAAAAAAAAAAAAATCAAAGACATCGCAATTGCAAACTAGTCCATTTTTCACACTTTTGCTTTCAGGCATTCAGCTACCAGATACGTATATAAGTTACATTTTCGATTAGTCTCGTCTTTTTTTAATTAGAGATCCTCTTTAATGCTTTATAATGCATGCGAATCCCATACGTGCATATATTTTTGTATTATGTTGTTTCTCACATATTAAAAACATATTTGTTGTATCACTTTTTCGTTTCCAAATAAAACTGCAAATTTTCCTTTCTAGTTTATAAGCTCAAATCATAAATATTTGAGATTCTTATTAAATTTTTGCATCGTAAATGACTAAATGTAAAATAATTAAAAAAATATTGGTGAAACAAAATTTGTGAAATAATACAAAATAAAGTGGATACTATAGTAATATGAGCACACCTCTCTTTTTTTTAGCTTTTTTTTTCTTGCAATAAAGTTAGTGTGATCAGATGGGGATACTCATGTCTATTTCAACGGAAATCAAATAAATTACTTTAGCGGTCTATTGACTTGCCATCTCAATATAAATGGGTCCAAAGAATAATTTAAAAACGAAGAGTAAAGATGCAAATAGTCTTCGATGACTTGTTGGTGTAACTCTGTCTATTGCAGTCTTTCACACTTAGCGATATGTCACTCTAAAGGAAGTTTCGTTTGGTTTAGCTCGAAAGCAACTTCCCTTGATTCAAAATTGGCCGCTAATAAGTAATAACAATCAAGTTGAGATGAAATGAACCAAAAAACAGAAGCTATAGTTACGCATCTATATCAGTTTGCTTAACACTTAAAACCATTCAACCCAACCTAATATCCCTGCTCAATATAGTTACCGATCCAGTACGAATCAGTGTGGCCTACTATAAATTTGCTACATGATTCATCGCTGACAAATAACTACAAGAAAGTTAAGAGATGAGCGATAGATTTAATGGTTAATAAGTTAATTGACAATGTTTACCGTTTAGTTTGTTAGTTGCTTGGTCTTAACTAGAATTATTATATGTTTCGGTTCGGTTTTGTTTGCTCGTTCTAAGCCAATTATGTTTATTTTTGTTTATTACAGTCGTCGTAATTTTAAGATCATTCACTTTTTATATAATTTAAAGTGATTGATGATTAATTTTTCTTTTACTTTATGTCGGTTTTAAATTACCAAATGAATGAGAAAGCAATATAGTAGACTAGTAGTAATAATATGTATAATTATTTCGCTTTCATGCATGTTTTTCATATAATCTATGCATCACCTAAAGGAACGGGAACCTACTAGGCTACCAGCCAATCCTCAGTTGAGGACCACTTTACTTATCCTTACTTTTGGAACTTCGACCACTAGTAGTACTGCAACATTATAATTTTTTATTTAACAACTTTTTTTTAAGAAAAATGCATGCTGAGTCAAAAGTACCACCAACTAGTATCTCGACCGACACCTTAAAGATCTTGCAATGCCAAATCTGAATTGTTACATCAGATTTAGTAGTATATAACTTGACACAATCTTCTAACCCAAACCAACCTTGTCTTTGACTTGAGATTAGCCACACATAACAATATAACATTAACCAGATGAAACCATTTGTATCATAAAGAGAGAGAGGAATTTAGGTTAGTAATTGGTATTTGAAAATGACATAACTGTTTACGTCCACATCTTTCCATTCCTAAATACTACAAACACAACATTATTTCAATCCGACACGGGATCCACATGAAGTAAGCGTATATACTCATTTGACTAAAAATATATATATAGCGTTATATACTCAATGAGAATCGTTGAAAAATATATAAAATATCTTAAAGTCAGAAAAACATAAAGCATAACAAACGCGATGATTATGCTTTATTAATAATGTTTGATTTAACAGTGTGTTTTTTTTAAAAAAAAAATTGATTTAACAATGTTTTTCCATCATTTATCACTTGTTTTTTTTTTTTTTTTTGTAACACTCATTTTATAGATACTAAATAGACTGTGAGTTACAATAATCGTCATGAGTCAGAGAAACAAGAAACATTGAAACAAAAATAAAGTATTTAAAACATATAGATTGTTCCATTGACTGTTTTGCAAGCTTGTCTGCTACTTTGTTTCCAGATCTTGGAATCCATTGAAACAACACCTCTTCAAATTTTGTTTTTATTTTATTTTATTAGTTTGACAAGCAGATTTATTATACCTTTTAAGGATAATTTTGATTTTTAAAAATATATTTTGTATTATTAGTTATTATCGTATCTATTTAACTTTTCACAAATCAGAGAAAAAATGAAATATAATGAGAACATCTTCTGCATGAATCAAATTCGTAAAATTCACTACTGTTACAAATTCTTCTGATTAGTTCATGTCTGATTTGATCTGTTTTGTTAGTGGGAGTTGATGAGCTTTTTGTGTGAAGTTCGACGAAACGACAACTATTTTTTTAATTTTTAAAAATTATTTTCTGAAATTAAATACTTAATTTCTTTTTAGTTATAATTAAAAGCAAACACTTGCATAGTGTCTTCGGACATTGTCGTTTCAAACAACACTTGCGCAGTGTACTTCAAACATTATTCGTTCAACAAGAAAAAGAAAAATACACAAGAAGACCAAAATTGAGCAATTTCCTAATCGTTGCTAAGACTTTTCAATACTTCGATCTGTGATCACGGGGAAAGTTCCGAAACACGTAAAGGAAATTCAAAGCCAATTTTGTAAGTGGTAACATAGATAACATCAATTAAACCCTTTATAAAAAAAACATAGATGAAATAAAATAGAAGGTTTGTTTAACTTCACGATAGTGCCATTACTCATTATACCGGGCTATCTATGTAAGAATAAGATGATATTATATGGGAGATTAAGAGTATTGGACTAAAGATGTTAACATGGATTATCCAAAGCTTATATATTTAAAGTTTTAGCTGATCATCATCAACTCGATTTTTAAAAATTGAATTCCTAAACTTTATTCAAAACATTTAACTGACCACTTCACTGGTTTAGTTGACTAGTTCACTGATTTAAGTTTCTCGTGTTACCTGACCCTCCAAAAAAAAAAAAAAAAAAAAAAATCTTGTTACCAAATGAGATAGAGATGTTTCCAAATGTATATTCGTTTAGATATTTATCTCAAAGGGCAAGTCGACTGGTTCAAGTTTCCTCTTTTAATTTGATTTTGAAACTTAAAACTTAAAGTTGACTTTGAAATGAATATCGCAATATAATTTTAGTTAATTTTTTTCATACTTCTAAACAATTTTTGTTTTAAATTTTTTTAGAAATAGATTATATGGTCGTAAATTTAACGGATCTACGAACGTGGAATATTCAACTACCTTTTAAAAAAAGTATACAGTATATATGTATATTAGTATAAATCGATATAAAAAAAATATCTATTACAAATACAAAAAAAAAATACAACTTCCATCGACTCCTAATTTATTATATAGCGTATAAGAGATAAATGCACCACCTAATCCTTGCTTAACACTAGACTTGAAGCTACTTTCCAAACTTTGGCTTGAAGCTAAAATTGACGCTAATCCTCACTTACCACTAAACTTGAAGCTACTTTTGAAACTTTAGCTTCACATAATTAGAGTTGTAAAAAAGTAGATGACTAGATGCCTACTCTATAACTTTTTCACATACTTTTAATTAGTATTTTGTTTAGAGCAAAAGTCGAATCAAAAGCAACCCACGCGTTTATCATCTCGGACTACTTGATCAATACCTCGTGTAAAAAAGAGACGATGGTGCATGGAAGCTTGGCTCAAAGTTGACGCCGGCTTTGACTAAAACTTCGGAAGAGCAAACAAAGTCCATCTGAACAATGAACACAATCTAAAGCAAACCTATTTGGTAACTTTTGGGCCTTGACTTGCTAGTTGCCAGCGCACAAAATTAGAAAGTGACATAACTGATTACGTCATCTTTCTCGTGTCATTAATGCTTATGTCATAGTAGCTAATAATAATTTCTACCGTTCAAAATATTTCAATAAAAAAGGTAACTAGAGATATGAATTGTTTTGTAGTAGTATTAAATTATTGAGATTCTCGGGAGCACTTAAAGAAAAAAACAATTCCCCAAGAAAAATACTTTCCTTTTTATGTTTTGAAAAAAGAAATTCAAAGTCAATTTATTAACGCAGCCACCCAAAAAATTTTAACTACTATATAATCCAATGAATGGAGAGAAAAATATATATAGCCATATAATTGGGAGTGGCTCTACGTAAAAAACGCGATTGAAGTGCTTAGAGAAAATAAAGTTTACTTTTTTTATACAATGCCTATAGCATTGGCCAAATTGTTTGATTTGGAATCACAAGAAAGTGGTGGTTCTCCTTTATTTATGTCACCATCCCCTTCCACGGATCCACAATCAATCTCCGGCGATAAAAACGGCGGCGATGGTAAGCGGTTTCCGGTAGAAGAGTGGCTGCCGATCACAGAATCAAGAAAAGGGAATGTTTATACGGCGACGTTTCATCTTCTCTGTTCGGGAATCGGTCTCCAAGTGATTCTTCTTCCTGCAGCTTTCGCAGCACTCGGATGGTAACAACTCTATAATCAAAATTCTATTTATTTCTTATTTCTTTATTTTCTCAGATTTAAAAAATCTCTGCTTACCGTATGATTTTTTTTTTTGTGTGTGAATATGTATACAATGAAAGTTGTTTTTTTATTTTTTCAGGGTATGGGGAACGATAATCTTAACGGTAGGATTTGTATGGAAGCTCTACACGACATGGCTTCTTGTTCAACTCCACGAAGCCGACCACGGAATACGTATCAGCAGATTCGTGAGACTCGCTATTCATTCATTTGGTATGTAACTATTCAATAAAATTCTTAAATTTCTCTTGATTAAATTTTAAGAGTTTGTCGTTTTCTGAGATTTTTGAATTTATTGACAAGTTCAGTTTCTTTATACGGTACCGTTTTTTGATGTTGTTGTAATGAAACAATATATATAATCAGGTGGGAGGCTTGGGAAACTACTCGCAATATTCCCTGTGATGTATCTCTCAGGAGGAGCTTGTACGATTCTGGTTATAACCGGAGGGAAATCAATACAACAACTTCTACAAATTATGTCTGAAGATGACACTGAGCCACTTACTTCCGTGCAATGTTTCTTGGTTTTTAGTTGCATTGCGATTATCATGTCTCAGTTTCCGAATCTAAATTCTCTTTTTGGAGTGTCGTTAATCGGTGGTGTTATGGGCATCGCATATTGCACCGTGATATGGATTTTACCTGTTACTAGCGATCCACAAAAGACTAAAGTCAGTGTCTCGTACGCTACAGTGGATAGAAGTTTCGTTCACGTTTTCAACGCTATTGGATTGATAGCTCTTGTGTATCGTGGGAACAACCTCGTCCTTGAGATACAGGTATTAAAGAACTCGCGTTTAAAACATGATTTAGATGTTTTCAAAATATGTTTCATCTTTCGTTTAGCATTAATAGTGTGGTTTTTTTTGGTGGTGATATTTATAGGGTACTCTTCCTTCCGATTCAAAGAACTCTTCAAGTAAGACAATGTGGAGAGCAGTAATAATTTCTCATGCTCTCATTGCGATTTGTATGTTTCCATTATCGTTTGTCGTCTATTGGGCACACGGAGATAAGGTATGTCAAAAGACTAAAAACCCAACACACCTCCATTTTTTGTGTGTTTTTTTTTACATTTTGAAACAACTGATGCTTAAATGTTAATGCTTATACATGATAGATTCCGGCGACGGGAGGTCCTGTAGGCAACTATTTGAAACTTTACACACAAGAGCACTCGAAGCGAGCAGCCTGTTTCATACACCTCACGTTCATCTTCTCTTCCTTATGTTCATATCCGATAAACTTAATGCCGGCGTGTGACAACGCAGAGTTGGTGTACATAATCAAGAAACAGAAGCCTTGCTCCATCATTGTCCGGATGATGTTGCGTGTGTTCGTGGGCTTGGTTTGCTTCTTTATAGCCGTTGGATTCCCGTTCTTGCCTTATCTAGCGGTTCTTATCGGAGCAATAGCCTTGCTTGTGACGTTTACGTACCCCTGTTTCATGTGGATCGCTATCAAAAAGCCCCAAATGAAAAGCCCAATGTGGTTGTTCAACGTTTTGGTGGGTTGCTTAGGTGCTTCTCTCAGCGTTTTACTTTTGGTTGCCTCTGCTATGCGTTTGGCTCAAAAGGGTTTGCATGCAAACTTCTTCAATCCTTAAAGCATTCTTGCAATTGTTAGAATGTAAATAGGATTTGTGGCACACGAGGTCAACTTGCGACTCTTAACATGTTCATTTGAAATATTCAAATTTTGTAATTATGATTATTTAATAAATACTTCTCACAAGAAAGAGGAATCTTCAGTTATGTTGTTCAACCAAATCTAAGTATAAGAAAATTGATGACAATTAACACTATTTGAGTCCTCATAAGTAACAATATTAAAAGTTTATTGACAACGAAAAATGTAATATTAAAAAAAATATAACAAAGACTTTTTTATCTTTACATGTATATCCAATTCAACGATTAAATCATGATGTAATTGAATTATGCTGTGCATTTTGGTCAATGATCAGAACACGACTTGGAGACATCAAGTGTCTTGCCAAGTTTATCGCCATGGAAAGTGACGCTGCATCTGACGTTCGAGTGGAAATTAGTCTTGACCAATCGGCCGAGCACATAGGCTCGTGACCGCAACGTGAAGGTCAGGTTAAGAGGCAAAACGACTTGGTCTGGTTTAGCTCGTTGGCCGTAAAGAGCCGGTACGCCTCCGTACAGAGGAATCTGATTCCCTAATACTTTGGTTTCAATGATTCTCTCGCTCTTCCTTCGCTGGGAGAACTTTTCCATCTATATTTATGTCACACAGAAGAACGAATAAGGTGTGAAATTAATTAGTGCACATGAATCATAACCGGCCCGGTTTAATCAATAAGGTGTGAAATTGTTTACCTGACCGGAGGCGAGGATGAGCTGGGAATAGCTGAGCTGGAGGAGAGAGGAGGTGACGTGGACAGTGAAGAAAGTTGCGGGGTTTCTGTATAAGATCCTGACCGTTGAATTTATGGTTAGCATATCTGTGTGCACTCCCGATTGGTCGTTCCCGGACTGCACGTTCAAGCTCTCCAAAACCATCTCCTGATAAATTTTGTGAATATTCAGTTTGTGATAGACAAGTTACTAGACGACATTATTTATTAATTATCCGAATCTTCTGTCTTGAATAATAGACCTCTATCAATAAGTTTATATATAATGGGACCATATATATATTGATTTACTGGCAAATCCATTTCTATAATTATTTTTTTTAATATTCGTTTTGCCCCTATGTTTGAATATGAAAATGAATACATAAATGACATGCATCTTCGTCATCAGTTTATTGTTTGCGTTTGCTTATGTATTAGGATTTTTTTTTTTTTTTTTTTTTTTTTTTTTTTTTTTTGTAAATTATTAATGTAAATGCTAAACACAATCAAAACGGAAAACTATTTCTTCTCTACACTTCACAAAAATAAAATTCGAAAACAGAAAATATAGAATTTCCACGTAAAATTTGTGTTTGAAGTGATCAAAACCTCTATCAATTACCTTCAAAGTGACAATAGGTGAGAAAGATTTGGAAACGCCCCAAAAAATGAGACAGAAGAGAGTGAAGGCCAACACCAACGTAAACAATAAGCACGAGTAAAGCCTCGTTTTCCTTCTCCTCCTCTCATCCGGATCGTCCATTCCATCGTAATCTTCATCATCGTCATCCTCGTCGATTCTACGGTCAAGATCATGCAATTGGACACTTCTGTACTCGTTTCTCAATGGTCCTGAGGACCGTGGAGTCGAAGATGATTCGGCCACAGAGTCATGATGGTCGTGGCTGACCAGGCCCTGACGGTTAATAGGTGACCCGAATGGGCTAAAACCTGACCCGGTCGATATCTTTTCTACATCTGTGTTCGGTGGGCTCTGCACAATGTAAACCGGTCTCGTCGTCTGTGGCGGTGGAGATCTAACCGGCCACGTCATCTTCTCCTTCTCAATAAAGCTTTTGATTTTGTTTTGGAAATTTTTTTATGTTTTGGTTATGAACTCTATTTTAGAAGGTATGCAAATGAAATGGGAAATAAGTGCCACAAACGAAAGAGCTTACTTTTGAGAGTAACGGGTGATACTGACCAAGAAAAAGAAAGTCTGTAATCGAAAAAACTAGATTAATTAAACTCACAAAAGAAAAAAAAAAATTAAACTCAAATTTTTAATAATAAATTTAAAATCAAATGGCCAGTCCAAGTGTGTTACAAGTAACTATTTAAAGAAGTTTCTTTTCAAACCTATAAAAGGAAAAATAATTTATATATTCACTTGATCGAACTATGACATCATATTGTTTCGTAAGAGAATATATTACTTATTTTATGTAATATATAACACAAATTAGATCATATACTAATATTGATCAATACAAAGCTTAATTTTTAGAATATTAGGTCACACGTGGGATGAGACGAAATGATCGATTTGAAGCGGTCTGACTTTTTAGTTTAAAACGAAACGTTATTGTTCCAACGGGAATTTCAAAGTCATATATGTAAGCCTTTCAATTTGAAGAAATTTTTTCCAAATTAATGTCGTACCTTCAAGTCTAACATTAAAGTCGCCGTTTCACTTTAGAAATAAATAAAAAATCAGAAATAAACATGTGCTTTATTGTCGCCCTGGACTTATGGAGGAGACCGAACAAACCGAACCGAAAGAGGCTGAGATTCGGAATCGGTTTCGGTCGGTTCGGTATTCGGTTACCGTTCGGTTTAACCTAGACCGAAAATTGGCAGCCATATATAAGGCAAAAACTAAACATAACCTCATTTTTCCCCTTTTCTTTTTTTCGAGTTCTCCGCCTCTCTCTCTCGGCGAAACCACAAACCCTCGACGAACCCTAATCTGTTCATCTTCTCTGATCTTCTACTGAATCAAATCGTCTCTGCTCCATCATCTATTCATCTTCATCATATATCCGCATCTCGTCTCGTCTCTCGGTGAAGAACCCTTCTTCTTCTTCTCCCTTTATTCAGTTGTTCCTTTATTACAACCTCTCCCAACTTCTGTGTTTTCTTTTCTGTTCATGGGGAATCCATAAGTCTCTAGTCTCCAGATTAGTTGTTCATCAATTTTATGGCTTTCGTTTTCGATGGTTGCCTGATTTATGTCCAGATAGATATAATGTTAGGATGAAGAAGAGATCTACGAAGATATGAACTTTTAACATTTTATTCCATGGATTCTTTAAATATTTTCAATAAATATTTGTTTTATTTAGCTAAAGAAATGATGATCTGTTTATGTTGCAGAGGCGATCAAGAGGGTTAAAAGCAATGGGAGATATGGAGACTGATTTCAGATTTCGTCAAGCCACCGTTCACCGGCGGCGGCGACCACTCACATGTGTTTTTACTTTTTAGGTCAAAACTCAAATATGTGGGTTTGGAAAAATTATGGATTTGGGTTTGTAATATTAATGTTTTATCCAGCCCAATAGTGGTTTTTAGTTAAAAAAACTGAAAACCCAATAAACTAACCCGATTGTAAGTAGGTTGTCTTTGGTTTTTATATACTTTGGTCTGTTTCGGTTCAAATTAACCGAATAAGAAAAAATTTCGGTTCAATTCGGAATACAAAATAAATCAAGAAACCGAACCGAACAATCTGATAACCGTTTAACCCGAACTGAAATAGAATTTGGTCCAATTCGGAACAAATTTTTTTCAAACCGAATTTTCAAGAAACCAAACAAACCGATCCGAACAACCCGATTCTTCCATAAGTCCAGGGCGACTTTATTGTCAATTTTGGACACATAGAATTCGAGCAAAAATGGTTTAGGAGTTGGTACGTAGCTTTGATTCTGGTATGGTTATCGGACTCGGTTTCGGTTTCAAGTTGTGGTTAAGTGTGGTAAAATTTTCGTATGTTACCTCGATCAGTACGTGGCAACTGGCAACTGTAAATTCCGGAAATATCGAGGGATTGTTTGGTTATTGCGAGTCGTTTTCCCATCAACTGTGATTATAATACTACATGAGGTTTTTCATTTATTTCTACCGATTAAACTACTGACTTCAGCTAAGTGTATACATATAGTCTCTTGAATTTGCTAACTAATATCGTAGTATAATTTATTAAACCTTTTATCATAATCACCATGGGGCGGAAGTTCGATCTTCGGCCGTTTATTTGATATGATTCTCGATGATTTGGGTCCGGAAGATTGGGTTTATTTGGGCCTTCATTAATGGGTTCTTTCCCCTTTTTATGTTTGCTCTGATGAAGTCGGGTCGTTTTTTCCTTGGGTCAGAACTTGGTGCGAGATTCAATTCCGACATGGCTAGAATTTTACCTTATTTGATTTGTGGATTATAAAATACATACAAATTCTATAAAACATCTTTTTATACAGTATGTATGCTCCGCACCTCTCCCTTCAAGAAGACGTGACCCATCATCGAAGTATAATGTTTTTATGATCGTATGATACCGCCTCCGACCTGTGACATTCCACTATTCACTCGAATGTAGTCTATGTATTTTCTCTTTATAATCGGATTATTATATTAAGCGAACAAAAAAAAAAAAAAAAGCGTTTGTGATACAAAAAAACTCTTAAGAGTTGACCATTACAGAGAGACGCCAATGAATCCTAATTAACTGGAGTTTTGTTGCTTATCCTAAGATTGTACAGTTGAAAGTAGTCATCGGAGGGAAGTCGCTCGGAACCACAATGGGAATAGTTGGCTAGCTAGAACTAGATTGTTCGGTTGGAAGGAAGGAGCTCTGCTTCCGAAAGTTCTGTCTAGATAGTGTGTCAGTGTGTGTAGGGTGACATCAGAATTAGGGGTACTCAGATTGGTGTGAAACCTCTGTTAGGATTCTCTCCACACTTCATAAGTCATTATTTTCCAAGCCAAAAGTGACAGCATGAATATCATGTGTTTGTAAATGGTAATCCCCTCTTATTGAAGAGTAAGGTTGACAACAACAAATTGAAGAGAAGAAATGTCATATTCAATGAAGGCAAGAGACATAAATAGAACATGATCATAGTCCCGTCACAAAAAGGCTCAGACAAAATATTGTACTGGTGTTTTGGAAATATTTTCCACCGAGAATTGAGACGTCACACCAAAAATTTCAACTTTTATGTGCTTACCTTTTGCTAAGTTCTTCTGACAACTCTGAGAAAAATCCAACCTTGTTTTTAACATGTTTAAAAATAGGACTTAAGGTCAGTCAAGTGATAAGACTTAAGAGGCGTAGGATAGGATATTTGTGTTTAAGCCGCCGATGCTCCGATTCAACATTTTTTGTGATCACAACAAATATTAAAGAGGCCAAATTTGCAGCCTCTTCTACATTTTCATTTTTAGAGGAATTTATTGGCTGTGTATATTTCATTGATATGGAAAATCATGCAGGATTTAGTTTTTTTTTTTTTTTTTTTTTTTTTTTTTTGTAACTCAATATTAACAAAGTCAAACAAATAGACTTAAAACCAAACATGTGAATTTTACCTACTATTTAGAATCGCGTTCAAAATAACAATGTTTACTTGAGCTTTTTATTTTTAATTGTTAAAATCCAATATGAATTTAAATCCTCATTCAAATCCAAAAGAAAATCAAATATTGAATAACACTATATTTAATTATTATTTAAAAATCATTAAATCAATAATATATGATTATGACAAGAATTTTAAATATAATCAGTGATCCAATAACAAAAATATAAATTATAATTTCAAATCAATTAAAACTCATAAACCAATAGACTTCCTTTAATATCTTTATATCTTTTTCTTACTATTGCCCATGTTTTACTATTGACGTCAACTACAATTTTTTTTCCTTTTCCTTTTATATTTATGTCTTCTCAAAAAATCACAATTTTAAATAATCATATTATTTAATAACTGGTTGTATTTAAATTGCATAATTATCAGTTTTGTTTAATTTACTCCCGGTAAATAATTTTTCTAGATCCTCTACTAATCGAACCAACTACTTTGTGAGTTGGTGTAAATGCACCAGATGGTTATATAATGGTCATTTTTTTTTGTATTTTAATGCTTTTCTTTAGCACCATATAAAAGGCATGAAAATGTAAAGTGTAAAAAGCAATTCGCTACACGAGATTAGCGACACTCCAGTACGGAGTTTATTTTTATTTAATTAAATCTTTGACATACACAAAACACACGAGATAAGCGCAATTCTATTACTTCCATATATGATTAAAGCTTTTCCATTAATATATTGAAAAAAATCAAGACATACAAAGCGTAAATCGCTAATCGCAAATTTTAAACTATAATAATGACAATCCTTACTTAATCAGTGACTTAATTAGGCTGTAGTGCGGCTAGTGACGTTAAACACGACTAAATAATTTGTCTTTTTTTTTTAACAAACCCCACAATTTGTGTCTGTCCCTTTCTGGCTTAGCAAAATTACATTAAAACATTATTTTGGTACTATATATAGAAGGAAATCAAGCTGACACGCATAGCGAATCGCAAATTATTAAACAATAGATGATAGTTGATACTACACCAAAGTTTTGTTTTGAGTTATTCAATTTTAATATTATAATATAATATTAAAGATATATAATCTAGACGAAGCTAATTAAACTGAAAACACATTCACAGTTTAGCAACTTGCATTAGAACTTTCATCCATGTACATGCATATGAGTACGTGTATAATAGAAGTCATTCTGCATTACGATTATTTTGTGCGCAGATGACACATGTCCGAGACATTTGGCAGCTATGCTCTGATGTGTTCGTTTGGTTGACAGAGCTTGAGAATTAAGAGAGATTACAAGATTTTAAGTTTTAATTAGGTGGAATTTAATTCGTAGTCATTATTGTTAATTATCACTACGTTTCATGTAATATTCAAGACGCAATGGTGGATCAAAGTTGGTAGGCCAAAACACCAAAGCTTGTCGATTCCTTTTGTCTAGACTAGTATTAGTTCATCAAGCCTGCACATCGATATGTACATCCTTTAATTGTCACTAGCTTGAGATTAAGTCCTTAATTTGATAGTCCACAACAAAAAACAATATTATTCCTTAAGGGCTAACATCACAATTTGTATTCGTTAACCGACAGTGATAATTAAACCTTCAGGAAAAAAAAAAAAGAAAAAAAAAAGAGAGAGACAGTGATAAACTAACAAAAAAAATCGACTTAAAAAAATTTATTCGATCGAATTCTTAAAAATCATATTGCTATTGTGTCTTTATCAAAACCAAAATTACTATTGTACCCCCATTTTCTGATCACTATAAAAGAAAACATAATTCCTCAACTCCAAATCACCTGTCTAAACAAAATCTTGATAGAAACAAAATGGAAGAAAGTAAAAGAAACTTATTAGATGAAGAAGCGAAAGCTTCTTTAGACATATGGAGATATGTCTTTGGGTTTGCAGACATCGCAGCTGCAAAGTGTGCCATTGATCTTCAAATACCAGAAGCCATTGAAAACCATCCTTCGTCACAGCCCGTGACACTAGCTGAACTCTCCTCCGCCGTCTCCGCCTCTCCCTCACATCTCCGCCGGATAATGAGGTTTCTTGTGCACCAAGGGATCTTCAAAGAAGTCCCCACAAAAAATGGTTTAGCCACAGGCTACACTAACACGCCACTCTCCCGCCGTATGATGATCACAAAGCGTGACGGCAAGTCTCTGGCTCCTTTTGTTCTCTTCGAAACAAGACCCGAGATGCTCGCCCCATGGTTGAGACTGAGCTCAGTCGTGTCTGCTCCGGTCAACGGTTCAACTCCACCACCGTTTGATGCAGTTCACGGTAAGGACGTGTGGTCGTTCGCACAGGATAATCCGGGCCTCAGCGAGCTGATCAATGAGGCCATGGCTTGTGATGCAAGGCGCGTGGTGCCACGTGTAGCCGGAGCTTGTCACGGCTTGTTTGACGGCGTGGATACGGTGGTTGACGTAGGAGGCGGTACCGGAGAAACGATGGGAATACTTGTTAAAGAGTTTCCTTGGATCAAAGGATCTAACTTTGATCTTCCTCATGTCGTTGAAGTTGCTCAAGTCTTGGACGGTGTTAAGAATGTTGAGGGCGATATGTTTGATTCTATTCCCGCATGCGACGCTGTTTTCATCAAGGTTAAATTCATTTCCATGCTCTATATATCTTCTTTTGATTGACTATTACTAATATAAATATTCAGTTAGCGTTTTTTTCTTAGAACTATCATTTAGCGTTCAAATTTTAATTTCACATAAAAGACATAAATAGAAGGAATAAATGTTTTAACTAACAGTCTTTTCTTAGTATTATAGTATAATGTTATATATATATATATATAATATGATTATGATTTGATTTTTTAATTTTCTTATTTGTGTTTACATTCTATATTTCTTAATTGTAGCTGACATTGTCTTCATGTTTTTATATGATTTTTTTTTTTTTTTTTTAAACACTTTTATATGATTGTTCTAGTTTTTTTTTTTTTTAAATTAAATTTTCGGGTTGCACTTAGAGTTTTAAATTTGGAGTTCGTAGCAACCGATTGATGACTCCATTAGCCACTGGTTTTGCAGTCATTAAGAAAAGTAAAAAAAAAAAAAATCATAATTTTTAGTTTGTTGCTGTCTGCGCAAAATTTTTACTCTTGTAAGCAAAACTTTTACATATGCGTGACAATTTATTCGATATACATATATAGAAACCACGTCTAAAAATCCCTATTTTTATTTTTTACAGACTCAAAAAGTTGAAAAAGTTGGGATGTTAAAAATTTAGTATTTATTTTCTACCATCTTCCATTAAATCATAAATTATTTAAACAAGATATATGTATGATCTGACACCAAATTAAAGTAGGAATCAATTGATAGCAAGTTAACAACCACTATCAAGTATCAAATAAATAAAGTAACCACTACCAATTATCCCAGATAGATTTAAGTATTAATTAATACATAAGAAGACAATTTTTTTTTTCCACTTCAGAAGACACATCTTTTATATAATAGAAATAAGGGAAAATGAACAGAACCTCACTTTAAGGATTTGTTTTGCGCTTTTTGTCAAAATCATTTTAAGTTTGTAGATTTTCCTAGAAGTATACTGTAGACACGAAATACCCTAACTAAAGTTTACTTGTACATTAACGTACATAAACTTGCATGGTTATAAACTTATGGTTGGTTTATGTATTAATTTTCTTAGTTTTCCAATGCAATAGAATAATTTTGAAAAATCTTGATTTAGTGTGGAAGTATTATTAATAGAAATACTCAAAAGGCTGCAATCATTTTTTAATCAATTATATCTCTCCTTTTTTGTGCAAAATCAATTATATCTAATACGTAAAATGTGATAAATATGCCAGTGGGTGTTACACGATTGGGGAGACAAGGATTGCATAAAAATATTGAAGAATTGCAAAGAAGCCGTCCCACCAAATGTCGGGAAAGTGTTGATAGTGGAGTCTGTGATCGGAGAGAATAAAAAGACAATGATAGTGGATGAAAGAGATGAAAAGTTAGAGCACGTAAGATTGATGCTTGATATGGTGATGATGGCTCACACAAGCACAGGCAAAGAACGGACTTTGAAAGAGTGGGATTTTGTTTTAAAAGAAGCTGGATTTGCTCGATATGAGGTTAGGGACATTGATGATGTTCAGAGTCTTATCATCGCGTATCGGTCGTAAGAGGAGGATATGAAAGACTGAATCTCATTTCTTCTTTCCTTTGTGAAAATCAATAAGTTTGTGTTTACTGGTTAAGTGGTACGTACATGAGAAATGATAACGACGTATGAATAATTGTGTTGTGTGAAAATAATTAAGGCTTGTTTCGGTACCTACCTGCCGACTTCTGTATTGTTTGTTGTTGTACTTTCACATGTTTTCTTCATCAATCTCGTTGATGGTATGTTGTAATGTTGACAGACGTACGGATTCGCACCTATAATTTTATTTTATTTATTGTTATAGGCTCTTTTTTTTTCGCGTTATAGGCTATACATGATTTATGATCTTATTCAATGGGGAATCTTACAATTATATTTATATTAATGACACGAATATAAAAAAATTAATTAAAACAATTAACTTGCCTACTTTTCCAGATCATTTAAAAATTTATCTTGTAAAATTTTGATTTAGTGGAAAAGTACAATCATTGATCAAAATAACATCATATATCAATAAATAGTCTTTAAGGCTTCAATCATACTCTTTTTTTTTTCTTTTTCTTTTTTTAAAAAAAAAATAAATAAGAAGCGATCCAACACAAAGACCCAAATATTACGTGGTTATGAATTATGATGTCAGTGGGCGTTACAACTTACAAGATTGGGGAGATAAAGACTTGACAAAAATATAGTATAAGGTTCCAACCAGAATTATTACAATTGCCAGCGTACAAGGTTTGGTTTCAACTAGATTCAATCTCTCGACCATAACCTTAAACCAAATCCACTTTTACTTAGTTCGCGATTCCTATATCCTTTCCATGGGATGTTGTCGATGTATAGAAAAATTAGAAACTCGAAAATAATGAAATATTAAAGATACCCGAGAAGCCCAAAAGCTCATTTTCATCGACCGTCAAAATTTGATCTTACTTATTTTTTTTTATTTTTTTTTTATAAACGTGTCCGAGACATTTGACAGCTACGCTGATATGTGTCCGTTTGTTGACAGAGCTTGAGAATGCCTTGCTGGCAATATTGGTATTAAGAGGTGTCGCAAGGTTAAAACTTAAAAGTCTAATTGAAAATTAGGTAAACTTTATAACTCATAATCATTTTTGTTAACATTAAGTTTCATGTAATACACAAGACGGAATGGTGGATCAAAAAGGTAGACAAAAGTCACAAAACAATGAATTAAGCTTGTTGATTCCTTTTGTCTCGACTATTATCTAACCACATCGGTTTCTACATCTTTTCATTGTTACTTAATTGAGACCGAGTAGTCCGCACAAATATATATATATGATCACAATTTTATTAGCAAATTCAAGCAAAAATAAATAATTCATCTAGAATATACGGGGATCGAAACTGATAAACCATTGAAAAAAACAGTGATCAGCTAAGTTTGGATTATTGAATTACTATTATATGAGACCAACTTACTATTGTGTCCCCATTTTCTTGTCACTATATAAAAAAACTAATTCCTCAAACCCAAATCTCCTGTCCTTAAATTTACTTAACAAAATGGAAGAAAGTAAAAGAAACTTATCAGATGAAGAAGCGAAAGCTTCTTTAAACATATGGAGATATGTCTTTGGGTTTGCAGATATCGCAGCCGCCAAGTGTGCCATTGATCTTAAAATACCTGAAGCCATTGAAAACCATCCTTCGTCACAGCCCGTGACACTAACCGAACTCTCCTCCGCCGTCTCTGCTTCTCCTTCACTTCTCCACCGTATAATGAGGTTTCTTGTGCACCAAGGACTCTTCAAAGTAGTCTCCACAAAAGATGGTTTAGCCACAGGCTACACTAACACGCCACTCTCTCGCCTTATGATGATAACAAAACGTGACGGGAAGTCGGTGGCTCCTTTGCTTCTCTTGGAAACAAGTCCCGAGATGCTCGCTCCATGGTTGAAACTGAGCTCATGTTGTTTCTTCGCCGGTCAACGGTTCAACTCCCCCACCGTTTGATGCAGTGCACGGTAAGGATCTGTGGTCTTTCGCACAGGATAATCCATGCCACAGCGAGCTGATCAACGAGGCCATGGCTTGTGATGCAAGGCGCGTGGTCACTACAAGAAAAAAGGTGTATTCCAACAGCTCTATTAGTCGGTAATTTGTAGGAAATACATGTTTCCAATAAATTTCCAACAAAATATACATTTGTTGGAATATGATCGTTGGAAACCAGCATTTGTCAAAATGTTGTTGGAAATATTTCCGTCAAATATTTTTGTTAGTAATTTGTTAAAACTTTTTAATGAATTATTTGTTGGAATTATGTTGGAATTTATCATGGAATTTCCAACAGATTTTTCCATCAAATATGTTAGAATATCATCACTAGTTTGCATCGAATTTCCAACAAATCGGTTTATAGGAAATTACTGATAACATATTTATGGAAAATTTGTTGATAATTTTTTTTGAAAAATGATGTGAAAATAATATACTGTAATAAATATTTGATTTATTTAAATATTATTCGTAAATTAAATTTATTAAGTTTAATTTTTAGTTAATTAATTAACTAAATAAAATATAAAAATAAATATTTATATTTGGTAATTAAAATATTTATTAATATCTGAAATATCCTTATTAGATATTAAAAGATATTCTCAAATATTGTTATTACTATAACTGAATAACTAATGATCATACATAACTAGATAAGGACCCGCGTATACGCGGGTTTTAAAAACAAAATTATAACCCATGTAAGAAAAAAGAAATTAAAGCCCGCATACGCGTGTTAATGACTAAAATTTTTATAATTCGTATTAAAAACAAAATTAGATATTCTGAAAATTATTTATAAAATCAAAATTTACGCATCAACTTTCTGAACATTGGCAAAAGAATTTGTAACTTATCAAAACGTGTAGAAGCATACGAAAATATCACATTTATATCGAGTAAAGGAGTTTCCTTGGATCAAAGGATTTAACTTTGATCTTCCTCATGTTGTTGAAGTTGCTCAAGTCTTGGATGGTGTTGCGAATGTTGAGGGCGATATGTTTGATTCTATTCCCGCATGCGACGCTGTTTTCATCAAGGTTAAAATTCATTTCCATATTCTGTTGATTAACTATTAAAAAAAAAAAAAAAAAAAAAAAAAAACTATGAAAATTCAGAAAAAAATATTTTAGTGTTTCTTTTCTTCTTACAACTTTCATATATGGTGTTCAAAATCAAACTGATACTAGACCCATTACTCGATATTTTTCTTTCTTTTTCTTATGATATTCCCACAACATAAAAGACAAGAATAAAACTCTCGTTTTTTTCTTTCTTTTGAATAATGATAAAAATTACCTTGCAAAAAGTCTCGTACTAAGCTATATAGATTATGCTTTGATTTTTATTTTGCATCCTTATGTGTATATTTTACAGGAAAAAGTTTGGATGTTGAAATTTCGGTTTTTATTTTCTACCATCTTCCCAAAAAAAACATGAATGATTAATTTAGACATGACATATGATATGACACCAAAGTAGTGAATCAATTGATAGAAAGTTAACAGCCACTATCAATACCCAATAATTTCCCAGATATTATTGACACATATTTAAATATAGTAAATACATGGGGACATTGCGCCAACCGTCACTTTTAGGATTTTTAAAGCTTTTTCATTGAAATATTGCACATTTTATCGGAGTATGTGGGGAAAGACGTCTAATTCGTGGTGTAATACGTAAAATGTGATAATTGAATGGGCGCAGTGGGTGTTACATGATTGGGGAGACAAAGATTGCATAAAGATATTAAAGAATTGCAAAGAAGCTGTTCCACCAAATGTCGGGAAAGTGTTGATAGTGGAGTGTGTGATCGGAGAGAATAAAAAGTCAATGTTAATAATGGAAGAAAGAGATGAGAAGTTAGAGCACGTGAGATTGCAGCTTGACATGGTGATGATGGCTCACACAAGCACAGGCAAAGAACGGACTTTGAAAGAGTGGGACTTTGTTCTAAAAGAAGCTGGCTTTGCTCGATATGAGGTTAGGGACATTGATGATGTTCAGAGTCTTATCATGGCATATCGGTCTTAAAAGGAGGATATGAAAGGTTGAATCCTAGCTGAGTAAGTCTATAAACCAAACTTTCTTTTGAGAAAAAAACTTCAATAAATTTGTGATTCTTGGTTTAGTGGTACGCGAGGATTCAATCATAACTACGTGTGAATAACTGTGATGTGTGAGAATAAGTAAGGCTTGTTTCAATACCCGCCGCGTCTTGTTTGTTATGTGTATTTTGACTATTTTCACATGCTTTTTTCTATTTATTTCGTTGAGTGTATCAGTATGTTTGACATACGGATTTGCACTTATAATTTGGTTTTATATAATGTTATATAGGCTATATCCTATATATATGATATATGATCTTATACAATATGAAATCTTACATTGTATTAATAAATGACTATAAAATGAAGTAATTTAAAAATAATAAATTGCTTAGCTTTCCAAATTATTTAAAAATTATCTAGTAAAATTTTAAATTAGTGGAAAAGTATAATCATTGATAAAAAAATTGTCTTATGAATAAGCTGCAATCATACTTTAACACATAGAGAAGCGGTCCAACCCAAAGACCCAAATCTTACTTAATTTGGTTTGGTTTCAACTATAGATTCAATCTCTCAACCCTAACTCTTAAACCAAAATCCATAAAACAATTCACAAAAAAAAAAAAAAAAAATTGAAAAACCAACATTGTCTGAGATAGTGAAAAATATCAAGAAGCCCAAAAGCCCATTGTTAACGAGAGTGTGCCTCATATTCTCATTGGACCAAAGAATCGTCTCTCTCTTCCGGCAACGGACTTACGCCTTACAGTACGCTTCATCGACCGTGAAAACTTGCTCCTGTTACCACCGTAGATTTTTGAGGAAGATGACTGAGAGAGCGAAGAGTATCCGATCAAACTTCAACGGATTACATCATCCTGTTGTTGATTTTTGGCGACGAGAGGTCGGTGGTATCTCTTCCCGTAATTTCTCCAATCGCTTCTCCGCCTCCGAGGTTTGTTTCTCTATTGGAGAATTTTTGAAATTTTTTGGTTCTTCTATGACTCTCATATTTGTAGTATCGTCCAATTGAATGATTTCTAAGTTATTGTATGATCACTTGAGAATCACAACTCTGATTGGTTCTGTATATGTAGAATATGGTTTTGCGTCTGGAGATATATAAGAAGCTAGAGAAGCACAAAGGGTGTGTGAATACAGTGAGCTTCAACGCTGGAGGAGATGTTCTGATTTCGGGTTCTGATGATCGGCGTGTCATTCTTTGGGATTGGCAACTTGGAAACGTTAAGCTTTCCTTCCATTCAGGACATGCTAATAACGTATTTCAAGCAAAGTTTATGCCTTTCTCCGATGATCGAACCATTGTAACATGTGCTGCTGATGGAATGGTAAATCTTTTGAGTTGCCTATCTGTTTTCTGTTTGTATCACACTTTACTTGGTTAGCTTCTTCTCTCTAAGCTTTTCAAACATCTTTAGGTTCGGCGTGCAAATATTCTTGAGGGTGAGAAAGTGGAGACGTCTTTCTTGGGATTGCATCAAGGAAGAGCTCATAAGCTATGTATCGAGCCAGGAAACCCTCATATATTTTACACTTGTGGTGAAGATGGACTAGTGCAACGTGTGAGTAGTAGTTCCTACATTACTTTTGGATATCTACTTTAGAATCTTTATAATTCGATTTACCAAAATTTGATTCTTGCTCTATTTCAGTTTGATCTGAGGACTGAAGCCCCTACAGAACTTTTCACTTGCCAATCAGTTGATCCTAGGAGGAGAAACATGGAACCTATCCAGCTAAACGCAATTGCGATTGACCCGAGAAATTCTAACCTCTTTGCTGTTGGGGGAATGGACGAGTATGCTCGTCTTTATGATATCCGTAGATTTCAGGGTGATGGTTTAAACGGTTTTACCCGAGCCGCTGATCATTTTTGCCCTCCACATCTTATTGGCAATGAACTAGTTGGAATAACGGGTTTGGCCTTCTCAGAGCAAAGCGAGCTCCTTGTTTCATACAACGATGAATTCATCTATCTTTTCACACCCGATATGGGATTAGGGTCTAACCCTATCCCATCCTCTCCGGTATCCAAGAGTAGTGTATCCAAATCAGAATCAGTTTCTTCCCCAAAAGATGATAGCAAAGATTCAGTTCCTTTGGTTTATAAGGGACACAAGAACTCTGAGACGGTTAAGGGTGTTAATTTTTTTGGACCTCGGTCTGAATATGTGGTTAGTGGGTCAGACTGTGGCCGGATATTTATTTGGAGGAAAAAAGGTGGGGAGCTTGTACGCGTTATGGAAGGGGATAGGCATGTAGTTAACTGTATCGAGCCTCATCCGCATATTCCGGTGCTTGCTAGCAGCGGAATTGAAAGGGACATCAAGGTGTGGACCTCAAAGGCAGCTGAGAGAGCTACATTACCTGAAAACATCGAACTGGTATGCTCTACTGTTGCATTCATTAAGACTTGATATTTTTTTATGTTTTTTTTTCCATTCGTGCCAGAACCCTCTCAGAATATTGAAACCAATAAGGTGCAATGCCCTGTGCTCGTCTCTGTGATTGAGAAATAGGACTTCATTCTAACACTTGCATAACCAAAACTATATCTAGGAAATTTTCATGTCTCATTGTTCATGAAGTTTGTATTATTTTCACTTTTGAAGTGGCCATAGTATACAATTGCTTGTCATTGACCTAATATATAAACATATCCGTTTTCCACTAGTATTTAAGCGCGAAGTTAGACCCGTATTCTACTATATATAGCCTAAGCTGAATAGAGTTTTTCATGCATGTAGAGGTGGATTGCTAAATTATCTGATGAGCCTTTTTTGCTTGAAATTTTGTGATATGTCATCAAACTAATTTGGCCACTGCTGCTTTGTTTGTAAAATGTCCAGTTACCCAGTCGCTTTCGCATTCCTTGGTTATCTTTTCTTAGCTTCCATGATTATGCCGACGATTTATTTGATAACGCAATGGATAATGAAATGGATATTGCATTTGGTAATGGAATGGATATTGGTATTGATGGGAACGAGGGGGAAGATGAATCTATTGATGATGCTGAAGATGATGATGATGATTCAGATTATAGCAGTGGACTAGATGATGAAAATGATTCTGATGATGATGACATGGATAGTGATGATGATGATGATGACATGGATAGTGATGATGAATGTTTTATTGAAATTGATAACAATATGGATAGTAATGGTGATGGTGGTAGTGAGACCAATGTTGATAGTGTTAGTGACAGTAATCAAGATGATGACGATGTTGTTGATGATGATGATGATTGAATCTTGTTTGAAAATTTGTTGTTCCAGAGCAAGCGAAAGCCTAGAGGATGGATGTATCGCGTATCTTCACCGCAGGAACTATTGGCACAACTCTTCTCGCTGCAAAACCGAAGCAGAACTAGTCCAGAGAGAGAAGGAGAGTCTTCTTCAGCCACTGGAAGAGAACTTCTTGATCTTATCCTTACCTTCAATGATCATAGCGACAATGAAAATGCAAGTGAAGATGAAGATGGTAATAGCCATGAGGACTTCTTCTCTTAAAAACAAAACTCCTTTGGACGAATTTGTATATATTTTTCAGTCCCTTTATTAGAACCCAAACATATTACACCTTTTTATATTATTTTGGTTTTTCATTGTTAAATAAAAGTCTCAACATTATCTATTTGTGCAATTTTACATACGTGATCATAAATTCATAATTACGTCATTGTAGATTCGTTGTACCAGTCAATTTCCCGCGGGAAAATGAAGATGCAAAAGACGACGACGAGAGACAAATTTGCTTGAATTCTCAGTTCGCCGGTGCATTCATGGCTGCGACTCTTCTGTCTCGATGCTATCGTATCTACAATTGGGATACGTGCAAGTGTGTTTCTTCCGACAATCACCAGACAACGGGGAAGCGAAATAGGAATCAAAATCTCGAATTCGAACCGAGATTCTCAAAACCGACACGGCTAATTCATCGAGACCGATCTAAGCTCACTAAGAAGCTCAATGATCCCGCGCTCACTCGCAGTTTAAGTGTTTTCGCTGATTCCGGTCTTATGGAGGATGCACTCCACCTGTTCGATGAAATGAATAAAGCTGATGTTTTCGTGTGGAATGTGATGATCAGAGGTTTCACTAGCTGTGGGTTGTACATTGAAGCGGTTCAATTTTATTGCAGAATGGTGTTTGCAGGAATCAAAGCTGATTCCTTTACTTATCCTTTCGTGATTAAATCGGTTACTGGGATTTCGTCTTTGGAAGATGGGAAGAAGATTCACGCGATCGTGATCAAACTTGGGTTTGTTTCAGATGTTTACATCTGTAATTCTCTTATATCTCTGTATATGAAGCTTGGGTGTGCTTGGGATGCAGAGAAAGTGTTTGAAGAAATGCCTGAGAGAGACATTGTTTCGTGGAATTCCATGATTTCTGGATATCTTACGCTTGAAGATGGGTTTCGCTCGATGATCTTGTTTAAAGAAATGCTGAAATCTGGGTTTAAACCGGACAGGTTCAGTACCATGAGCGCTCTAGGTGCTTGTTCTCATGTGTATATTCCAAAATTGGGGAAGGAGATACATTGCCACGCCATTCGAAGTAGAATTGAAACGGGTGATGTTATGGTAATGACATCAATTCTTGACATGTACAGTAAATATGGTGAAGTAAGTTATGCGGAGAGGGTATTTAACGGTATGATCCAGAGGAATAACGTAGCTTGGAACGTTATGATAGGGTGTTATGCTAGAAATGGCAGAGTCATTGATGCTTTTCTCTGTTTCAAGAAAATGTCAGAGCAAAATGGTTTGCAGCCAGATGTTATTACATTGATAAATCTGCTTCCTGCTTGTGCGATCTTGGAGGGTCGAACGATTCACGGGTACGCAATGAGGAGAGGCTTTCTTCCTCATATAGTGTTGGAAACTGCTCTGATTGATATGTATGGAGAATGTGGGCAGTTAAAGTCAGCTGAGGTTATATTTCATCGAATGGCTGAAAAGAATTTGGTCTCATGGAACTCGATTATTGCTGCTTATGTGCAGAACGGGAAGAGCTATTCAGCCTTGGAGCTATTCCAACAACTCTGGGATTCATCATTTGTACCTGATTCCACAACGATTGCTAGTATTCTTCCAGCTTATGCAGAATCTCTCTCCCTAAGTGAAGGTAGACAAGTTCATGCTTATATCGTTAAATCCAGATACGGGTCAAACACCATCATCTTGAATTCACTCATTCACATGTATGCCATGTGTGGAGACCTCGAGGATGCAAGAAAATGTTTCGACAACCTCGTTTTAAAGGATGTTGTATCATGGAACAGCATCATCATGGCCTATGCAGTACACGGTTTTGGGAGAAGTTCAGTTTGCTTATTCTCAGAGATGATTACTTCTGGAGTAAATCCAAACAAGAGCACTTTTGCTTCACTATTAGCAGCGTGTAGCATTTCCGGTATGGTTGATGAAGGATGGGAATATTTCGATTCGATGAAAAGAGAATACGGGATTGATCCTGGAATAGAACATTATGGGTACATGCTGGATCTCATTGGCCGTACAGGAAACTTAAGTGGAGCCAAGAGATTCATTGAAGAAATGCCATTTGTGCCAACAGCTCGGATTTGGGGATCTTTGTTAAACGCAAGCAGAAACCACAACGACATAACCGTAGCTGAATTTGCATCAGAACAAATCTTTAAGAAGGAACACGATAACACAGGATGCTATGTCCTGCTTTTGAACATGCATGCAGAAGCTGGAAGATGGGAAGATGTAAATAGGATTAAGCTTCTCATGAAGAGCAAAGGCATATCCAGAAAAGCGAGTCGCAGTACTGTTGTGACAAAGAGCAAAACTCATGTGTTTACCAACGGAGACAGATCCCATGTGGAGACAGACAAGATTTATGAAGTCTTAGATATTATCTCGAGGATGATTGGTGAAGAAGAAGAAGAAAACAGTTATGTTCATTGTGTTTCGAAGTTGAGACCAGAGACTCTAATTAAGAGAAGGAACAATTCACCAAGAAGACATTCAATTAGGCTCGCCACCTGTTTTGGATTGATCTCTACGGAAATGGGAAGAACAGTTATGGTGAGGAATAACACAAGAATCTGCAGAAAATGTCACGAGTTCTTGGAGAAAGTGTCGAAAATGACGAGAAGAGAGATCGTTGTGGGAGATTCCAAGATTTTTCATCACTTCTCCAATGGTTGCTGCTCGTGTGGAAATTACTGGTGAAAACATAAGTTCTGGCTAAAGTAGGTATATGTTATCAGACAAATGTAAAAAGAAGAAAACATGTTTTGGCAGTTTATATGGAAAAAGATTTCCACTGATCAACTAAACTTGAAACTTCTATATCCTTTTATGGCTAAAACCCTTAAGTAAAACAGAGCAAAAGCAGAGAAACAATATTTATAAAACAGAGTAAAACAGAACAAAGTATTAGACATATACACACAATTTGATCCTGATAAAAGCATGAGAAGAAAATTCCAGTCTTGTTTTGGATCCTCTGTAGCTTCACGGGCAATGTTGAAACAATGTTCTCATCCAGCTCTTTTCTCATTCCTACGAGTGTCTGGAAGAAGAAGAATCATAAACAGGTGAGTGTATCTTGTTTTCAAGCAATTTTCTGATACATGGAAACAATTTTCTGATTCTTCAATGAAAACTAAAATGGTTTCCATGTACCTTTGCCATTTATTTTCTCTGAGTGTACCTTGTTTTCAAGTGGTCGTAGCAGATAATCTAAGTAAACAGAGCAGAGTGGTCTAAGGATTTTTAACTAAACACAATTTGTATGCATGTGCATAAGCTAAAAAGAACATGTGGAAGTCCAAATTTAACGTGTCTTGTTTTTAGAATTTTGTTGTTCTCATGTTTAGAAAGAAAGAAGAAATGAAACTGAAGTATATGAAAGAATGTTGTATTAATTTCTGTGTTAGTTAACATTTACATCTATTTATAATTTACAAAAATTTGTAGGCACAATGACCTATTAGATGTTAAGAATCGAGACTCTGTATTTAATCAATGATTTAGAAAGTGACTCAATCCCATCTTCAATATCTTGAATGCATGACTCTAAGATCTGCACATCCTCCATCTTCAATGACTTTTCGGACTGGAACTCAGAATCAATCCTTGTAAATTCATTTGCTTCTTCTTCACATGTAGCTTTGTTCTGGCTCATCATCTTTGAGACCAATGACCATTTTCCGCAAGCCTTTGATCCGGACATGAAGCTGAACAAAGATTCAAACAGAGCAATTGTTACAGCTTCTGCCTCTCCAAACACAACCAATGTTTCATTTGTGTTGTCTTTGTTTTGGCACTCTTTTAAACTCTTGAGTACTTTTTGGAATGATTTCTTGAGGAACTTTCTTGAGACTAAGTATTTCTTGACCTCTCCGGATAGATCTCCACGCTTTCTTCGTAGAATGGACTGGATCTCCATGAGACCTTCTTTCATCTGTGACAACGCATCCTTGGCGACATTGCACAAATCCAAGATCCTGAGGGATCCATCAAGAAGCTTCTCAATCTGCCCTTGAGACAGAGTTTGTTGGGTGATAGGTAAGCGAAGTAGTTTCTCAAGGGAATAATATAAATCTTGAAGGTTGCTAAGTCTCTGGCAGATAGAAGATGAAGAGGCTGCCTCAGAAGATCTCAATCGGGTCAATTGCTCATCGACATGAGCGGCTTGAGGGTGTTGCCTTGAAGGGTAGCTGTTAGATCGAACATGGAAGGCGACTGCCATTTTTTTGTTTGAGCTTTGCTTCTTTGTCTTGAAAAGGCTTAAAGATCTCAAAGATGTGTTGATCTGCCTTCCTTGATAATCTCTCTGGTAATCCCATATATACACCTTTGAGAGGGGAGAGAGAGAAGTGGAATCTCAAGGCTGGTTCAAATTTAAATCATAGAAGCCCATGTTTGTGCAATGTCTCCCTCCAACCACCTATCTTAGCGCATAAACAATAAGAAAAAAAGATATGGATTCTCATATATTTGCAAATACTGTACATTAATCTTGTAAAGAATGCAACCACACGAGCGACTCTGCACTTACACGTCTAGTATTCATTAAAAAATGCAAAACCAGCTTGGCTTTTGTCTCCTTGGAGGCAAGATCCTTATTCATCGACTTTGGCATGTGAACGATATTACCCACTACAACTTGTGATCTTATTATTATTTTATCATATTTATTGTCTCCCAACATACAAACATTTTTTAAAGTTATTATTTGAGGATAATAATACATGAAATGAATGTGCACGAGGGATTCTGCACCTTATTGGCTTAGTTTAAGGCAAATCCAGTAAGGCTTGTCTCCTTGGAGTTGATGGTAACAGCACCATTCATGCATATATTCGCTCTCAAAATCTCATGTTCAACCAATAGATATTAGTATATATATTACAGTTCATGACACAACTCCAAGAGCCTCATATATATACGTAAAAGAAATCAAATTTTGCAGTGTAGGAGGCAGACAATATCTGAATACAGTAATGTATCCACGAGTGGCACTAATATCATATTCTTGAAGGAAACAAGCCATGCTGGTAGTGCATGTTACTACACCAACAAGATGCAGAATCGTAGATAATTCATGTGATCAGATCTGAATCATATATATTGCTTTTGCACATTGGATGATGCGTTAGGGTGGGTGGTTGGAGGGAGACATTGCAGAAACATCGGTTTCTATTATTCAAATCTGAACCACTTTTTAAGATTCCTTCCTTGATGTTGTATATATGTATTGACGGGAGAGCCAATGAAGACAGAACAAACATCTAAGCATTTTCTTCATTTGAAAACAGAGAAAGAAAGCTCAAACAAAAAATGGCAGTCTCCTTCCATGTTCGATCTAACAGCTACCCTTCAAGGCAACACCCTCAAGCCGCTTATGTCGATGAGCAATTGACCCGATTGAGATTTTCTGAGACAGCTTCTTCATCTTCAATGTGCCAAAGACTTAGCAACCTTCAAGATTTACATGATTCTCTTGAAAAGATGATTCGCTTAAATGTCACCAATCAGGCTTTATCTCAAGATCAGATTGAGAAAATTCTTGATGGATCCATCAAGATCTTGGATTTATGCAATATTGCCAAGGATGGTTTGTCACAAATGAAAGAGAGTCTCAAGGAGGTCCAATCGATTGTTAGAAGAAAGCGTGCAGATCTATCCGCTGAGGTCAAGAAATACTTAGCCTCAAGAAAGTTTCTCAAGAAATCATTCCAAAAAGTAGTCAAGAATTTGAAAACTGGCCAAAGCAAAAACAACAAAGACGAGTCTTTCGCTGTGTTTGGAGAAGCAGAAGCTGTAACAGTTGCTTTGTTTGAATCTCTATTTAGCTTCATGTCCGGATCAAAGGCTTGTGGCAAATGGTCAGTGGTCTCAAAGATGATGAGCCAGAGCAAAGTTACATGTGAAGCTGAAGCAAATGAATTCACAAGAGTCGACTTGGAGTTCCAATCCGAAATGTCTTTGAAGTTGGAGGATGTGCAGAACTTAGAGTCATGCATTCAAGATCTTGAAGATGGAATTGAGTCACTCTCTAAATCATTGATCAAATACAGAGTCTCAATTCTTAACATCTAATAGGTCATTGTGCCCACAAATTTTTGTACAAATAGGATATGTAAATGTTAACTAATACGACATTCTTTCATATGAGACTACTTGCCTTCTCTTTTTTTTCCAGTGATACATTTCATGAAACAAAGTACTGATGATATCTGTTTGCATTATTTTTCACAATTTTACACTTGAACTTGATCCCTCAACTTTTACAGTCTAATCTGTAACGGTGACTAACTTTATACATAGGAGAAATCATTACCTTCATTACATAACACAAGAAGCTTAACCAGATTCTGTTGGAGTCTTTTCAATAGTGAAACATTCTTCTTAAACTCCATATCTCCTCGTCCGCTACCTCGCTTTGCCCGTTTGATAATGTCGCCTTAAACCGGTTCTAATCTGTTACTCATCCAAGACCAATATCAATGAATAACGATTATTAGGAAAAATGTTATTACTATTGTGCCATATCAATGATTATTCTTAGAATCTCAATTCGTGACAGTAAAGAGATAAAGGAGAAATGGACTGGGCCTAAGGTGGAGATTGTAAGTTATGGAAACTGAAAGTAAAGATCTTAATTACCGAATGAATGAGCTATGGGCTTAATAGATAAAAATTGCATTTATTTAACATTACACTTAATTTAGGTAGAGATTGATTCCAAATTAACAATTGAAGGATAGTTGATATATATATACAAAAATTCGATGAAAAGTAACATGAAGGTGATAAATAGAGTGTGTGTTTGGTACTGTTACAGATTTAGTAATCAATTAGGGGGAAGAGGGAGAGGAGAGTTAAGGATAAAATGTTTAAAAAGAGTAAGAGCAGCCACAGGCCTGTAGAGAGGAACTTCATGACCAGCTCCTAACACAGTCGCAAACCTAAAATTCCCTTTGTATTCCTCTGTGTAACCTCCCACCTGTCCTTCAGTAAACCACGGACGCCAGTCGTTAACAACCGTTAGATTCATCATCTTCAGCGCGTACATTGTAGCTGTCACAGAAACCACCGCATCCGTGTCTCCACTGAACACCCAAACTCGAAGATGCTCATGATTCATCAGCTCTTTGAGAATAGGTAGAATTGATTCAGATTTTTCCGTCGAGTTCCAAGAAAAGTCGAAGTCGTTAATACATAGCTTCCACGTGTACGGCAGTTTTGTGACGTGCATCGCACGCTGAACCTCGGGCAGGTTAAAGTAAGCCGACATGGAGTGTTGTCCGCACGGATCAACCCGCATCACCGTTGTGCATTCTTTGGATTGGTTAGTCAACGTGGGGTTTAGGCACTTAGGAGCTAATATGTTGTATGTGTTCAATTGTTCTTGTGCATCCATGATTTTTTGAGTCCAATCCATGCAGCTCAACCCATCTAAAGTTTCAATGGCTTCATCTCTGCAGCTTTTCATGAAGCCATTGAAAGTTTCTTGTGAGATTAAACCACGACTCGCCAAATACTCATACTCAGCCATTGATTCGGTGTTTTCGTCGAGAGACGGGTTACCAATCAAAATTCCACGTAGATTGATGAAGGTTTGGTTCTTGTTATTATGGACAAGGATGGTTTGTGCGAGTTGTGGAACAAAGTGGCCGGCGTAACTCTCACCGGCGATGTAAAATTCTCTTCCTTTATATTCCGGAAACCTCTCGAGCCATTTCACCAAGAAGACGTAGTTAGCATCAGCTGTGTTCGTGTCCCCGAATTTAAAAAAATCCGACTTTGTGTTCGTGTACGAGAATCCCGTTCCTGCCGGAGATTCTAAGAATAATATGTTCGCCGCTGCCAATCCACACGTAAATAATATATGCGCTTTTAGCTAAATAAATCTTACTCCTATATATGTAGCGAAACAAAAAGAATAATATACATATTATAAAAATATATATGTATAAACTAAAGATTCTATAGAAGAAGGTTTGTATACCATTGTTCCATGAGTAAGGATTGGTATAGAGTGTTTTGCCGTCGCTATGTATGCGGAATGGGCCAAGCTCTTGAAATGCCCCATATAGAGAGGAGCATCCAGGTCCTGCAATATTATTTTAAATAAATATACAAGCGTGTGAATGTTTAGGTTTTGTGCATCATCAATTTTGTTACTTGTCTGATTTCTCAATGATTAGGAAAATGAGAAAAAAATAAAATAAAACCTTTTTAGAACTAGATGGTAGATATATAGACATACATACCTCCGTTGAGCCATAGAACAAGAGGTAAAGAGTTGTTGGTTTTGGTGGCTTCCACGAAATAATAGTACATGGCTCGACCGGCCGACTCATTCACGGTCACATAACCGCCGTATTGTCTAAAATTAACTGAAGGCTGTCCGGGCAGTTTCTCGATTCGATCTCTCTCCCTTTGCTCTTGTTGGTTAACACCGCTTATGTTTTGGAGCGAAGACACGCTTAAGCGACGAATCGCATTGAGAACATGGTTTTGGCTCGTGCAATGGATTTGTGATGCCTGAAACAGGAACAGGAAGAGACAAGTGGTTACAGACCAGTCTTGTAGCTTTCCCATTTTATTCTGTTTGGATGTCTATGAAAGAGAGAAGAAAGAAGTTTGTAAAAAAATGAAAGAGACATGAAACCTTTTATGGATACATTTTTAGTTTTTGATAAACTATTTTAATCACCCATTTAACTTTTTGTAACAACTTAACGGTTAGTTTGCCTCTGTAACTACTCCGAACCAGCTTAACTTTTTCCAATATATGTAACCCTTTAACCAAATCAAAAAGATTTCAGAAAATTTGTTTTTCTAAAATTTGGAAAACAGAATTCTACCTTCTTTTTTAACTAATTCTTGTTTAGAAAGAAACAACAAAACCTATATTTTAGACTTCTTCCATGAATAACAAAACAAAAATATATAGTTAAACCCCAAAAACTCATTTTGATAAGTGAAAGCTTATAAAGACAACAACATAAAGGAAAAGAATATTCAATCTATCTAAAATATCTACTTAAAAGTGTTATAACGGACGTGAAAGAAAAAAAAATACAAAATGGAAAAGAAAAAAAAGACATGGATGTAGCCATGTAGGAGGTGATCGCTAACGATGTCTTGGCTAGAACAGACAGACATATAGACTAATTTTATTATTGGAGGCAGAATATCGAGAATACAATGAGAGAACTAGAGAAAGGAGAATAAGAAACCCTAATTCAAAGATTAAACCGACTAGGCCCAAATAAAATACCTAAGCTGAAATTGCGGACCATAAAAGGGTTATCTGTATTGCGGACCAAATATAGAGATCTCAGAAGAAGATTTGGAGAAATCTGCATTAAGATTTTAAGATTTGAAGATTTGAAGTGTCACTTCTTTGTATAAACCAATCAATCTATTTTGAATGAACGAAAAAAACAAAGAAAAAGATTGAGGTAACATGAATATAGATTACAATGCTATGCTAGCTACACTGGTGCTTTCGGAAATTCAGATTAGAACTCGGCTGAGGTTTATGTACTATTATTATTTATCATGAATTTATTATTAATTTTTGGGTCGACTAGTACGAACATCAATAAAACAATAGAAAAAAGAAACATCTTATGAAATTTTATGACATGAATAGAAAAGTACATATAGAAATTAAGAATTTGTTTTTGGAAGAGAAACAATGCATTTTTGTGGTTGAAAATTGTGTATGCGGCCACTGCTGTATTAATCTTATGTTTAATGATTTCGGCATTAGGTTTGCTTAAAAATAATTAACTTACATATGTATAATTTGATGAGTGTTGTATCACACAGGCATAATTACGTGCATTTAGAACTTAAGATCATTGATTAGACGATGTAAACAACATTTCAAAAGGAGGAAATTGGTTTAATTTGTTCTTATTTTATACAATACATGTATTGTGATATACTTTTTTTTTTTAACAATTTTACTTTTGTTAATGCTATTTGCGCAGAATATTGACTTTAATCACTAAACACATCATATTCATCTATAGATCATTCAACCATGGAGCAGAGCGTCTTATTCAGTTTATAGGAGTGGTACAAGTAAAAAATCAGGGTGTTTGAGGGAGAGGAGTGTTACGGATAAAGCTGGCAAAGAGAGTAAGAGCACGTATAGGTTGGTCCGTCGGCACATCATGACCTGCTCCTCTCACAGTTGCATAGGTAAAGTTCCCTTTGTAATCCTCTGTGTACCCTCCCACCTGTCCATTGGCAAACCATGAACGCCATTCTTTTACAACCGTTAGATTCATCTTCTTTAGCACGGCCCGTGTAGATGTAAACGAAACCGCCAAGTCCACGTCTCCACTGTACACCCAGACTCGGATACCCTCACCCATCAACTCGTGAAGGATAGGAATCATTGATGCTGATTTATCAGTATCGCTCCATTCGTCTTGCCATCCGCAGCAAAATTCCCACGCGTACGGTAATTTCGTGGTTTTGGCATGTATAGCTTCTTGAACCTTTTCTCTGTTAAGATACGCCTTCACGTAGTTGTCAGTGCACGGATCAACCTCCATAATTGTGGTATATTTACTGGGTTCGCTGCTCAGCGTGGAGTTTAGGCACACAGGAGCGTATATGTTGTATTTGTACAAGTGTTTAGTTTGATTCTCTATTTTACCACGCACACTGTTGCACTCGTCCATATTGAATGAGTCG
This sequence comes from Erysimum cheiranthoides, assembly GCA_011420285.2. Classification (NCBI taxonomy): domain Eukaryota; kingdom Viridiplantae; phylum Streptophyta; class Magnoliopsida; order Brassicales; family Brassicaceae; genus Erysimum; species Erysimum cheiranthoides. The sequence goes on along the minus strand of CM022177.2, from coordinate 20,369,810 downwards.
GGATAGCAGAATTTTTTGTTGTTGTCCATATCTTCTTGGGAGATCAAACCATGACTCAACTTAAATTCAAAGCTAGCATCAGCCTCAGTATCTAAGTCGAGTCCTGGATTACCAATCAAAATGCATGCCTCGTAGGTTGATGAAGGTTTGGTTGTTACGGTGAAGGATGATCTGGGCGAGTTGGGAAACATAGTGGCCGGCGTAACTCTGACCGGTAAGGTAAATTTCTCTTCCTTTATATTCTGGAAACCTTTCAAGCCAATTCACCAAGAACATGTAGTTATCCTCTGCAGTTAGTTTGTCCGCTTGTTCCCCAAATTTCTCCGTATCAATTGGAGTATTCGAGTACGAGAATCCTACCCCTACCGGCGATTCTAAGAACAACACGTTCGCTTCTGCAAATCCATACACAATCACATACTTATTAACCTCATTATAACACTTAAGTTTCTAATTAGTATATCTTTTAAATGGTACCGTTGTTCCATGAATAAGGATTGCGGAAAAGCGTTTTGCCATCGCTATGTACGCGGAATGGACCAAGCTCTTGAAATGCCCCACTTCCTAGAGATGAACAGCCCGGTCCTGTATTTTTTATAAAAAAAAGTTTTTACTTATTTAATTCTCAATGATTATGGGAAATATATCTTTTCAAGATTTCAGAATAGTCTAAATATAATAATTTATGTATTTCCAACAAAAAGAGTTTGCAGAGGAAATATGTATTATTAATATGTACCTCCGTTGAACCAGAACACAAGAGGAGTGGAGTCATTGGGTTTGATGGCTTCCACGAAATAATAGTACATAAATCGACTGGTTGTTTCGTCTACAGCCACATAACCGCCATACTGTCTGAAACTAACGGAAGGTTGTCCGGGCAAATTCTCGATTAGATCTTTCTCCTTTTGTGAAGGCACACTTTCGCGACCAATAACATTGAAGTGGCTTGTGTTATGGCTTGGAAAAGGTGTTTGACTCCTACAATAGATTTGTGATGCCAGAGACAAGAATAGGAAAATACAAGCGTTCACGGACCAATTTTGTCGTTTTCTCATTCTATTATTTTTGAATACGGAGTAGGAGTTGGATTTGAAAAAACAAGAAAGATGAAAAGGTTTAGAAAATGAATGGCAGCATTTTATAGTTATATTTTTGGTTGTTGAAAACTATTTTTACTACGTAGTGGAATTTTTTTAACGATTAGTTCTTGTTTTTAGTTAGAAAAACAATATACTTTTTAATTAACTTTTGAGAGTAAATTTAAAATCCCTATATTTTCTGTTTCTTCCATAAGTAGGAAAAAAACAAAATCACGACATGGCAAAAACAAAAAAAAACAACTTGCAAGGTAATTCCTAAGTCCCTGCATCCTTCTTCATAAAAATAAAAAAAAAAAAAAAAAAAAAAAAAAGGGGGAAGTAGAAGAAGAAGATACTACTATTATATGGACGTCTGACCAAAAAAATAAAGGATAGAAGTATTTTTGGGGAAATGGTCATTTAACATTTATCTTTTTTTTTTGATAAAATTTTAAAATAATGGTCATTTAACATTTATCACTGCTGGATATCGAAACTAATAATAAAATAATGGTTTCGTTGATAAACAATGACAAAAATATGCTTTTATCAGATTCTACAATTAATGTGGTTTCCTATCGGATCAACATGCACTTTGACAAATCGTGAAGAAAATGTCCTTCCTTCGGATTCAATCATAAAGCTCTCTATAATCTTATAGTTGATTTGATTAGAAAATTGGTATATATTAGAAATTACTAAGATATCCAATGTATCATAACTTGATATTAACATCTATTAACATTTTATCAATTGGAATATGTCTAAATTTTATTGGCTAAGTACTATTGGAAACTTAAAAATTGGGAAACAAAAGTAGAGAACTTATTATACATAAATATTGTGTTAAATATACCAATTTTGACATTTTAAAGATAAAAATAAAAATAGACATGATACTGATATACATGGTTAAGATTCTTAAGAACCTTAAAAAATTAATTAACTCTCACGTGTGATGCAAACAATGACACGCGTGACGCGTTTTAGCAATGACTTGTTTAGTTTACAGCCGTATACGCGCACTGTAACTCACAACTTCCTTTTCTTTTATTTTTCTTTTTTGTCTATTTTATTTGGTTTCTTTCAATGGTTACATATTTGCTACTTTCGATTCTCTTCGTCTCTAATAATCTCACTTGTATAACCGTCCCACGTTGTTGTCCACTTCCGGAAGATAAGTGAGGTGTGAGATTGAATGCCGTTTCCAACCTCTTTTAATTAATGCTTCTTTATTTCTTCACTTGGTTATAATGGCTTTGGTCAAATCATCTTCATATTATTTATACCAAAGACAATGTCACATGTATACAACTATATACCTTATAATATACACAACCATATATGAATACAACTGTTATACACAAATAAAATAAAAGTCAGCATTTTATTCATTTTTTCTCCGCTCAACGCTTTTCTTTCCCTCATCCGATTCTCCTGGTATCTCTTCTCTTTGTCTCTCTCTCTCTCCCTCTCTCTCTCTCTCTCTCTCTCTCTCTCTCTCTCTATTTCTCCGTCTGTAGTTTGCATTTTTGTGTGAATTTAAAAGTTTGGTTCTTTGATCGGCAAATAGATTCTTGTTCTCGCTTAGAATTGTGGGTTTACTTGTGTTTTAAGAATTAATCAATGATCGATGATGAAATTGATGGATACTGTTCTATTGTCATATGCTCTGTTTCTATGCTAAGTAAAAATTGTGACATGGAAAACGAAATTTCAACCTTTTTAAAGATATTATTATCCTGAAAGTGGGCCTTTAAAGTTTTTGTCTGAACAAAGCCGGTCAAAATAATCTACTATCTTTTAACTCTGGTCTTAGTCAATATATGAGTGCTTCCTCCGTTGAAATTTAGTTTCCACTGGAAAATTGTACTTGGAAATTGCTTGGTCGGTACATGAAAATATTAAGGTGAAGAAACAAACCAGAAGTCTTCTTTTTATTGGTCTTGTTGGGATCAATCTCACTATTACTCTAAAAAATTTCTTTCTGGATATGTTTGGTGAGTCTCTCTCTGTTTTTCACTATCTCTTTCTTTACTCTTTTTTTTTTTTATGTAAAGCAATGAATGAATGAAGGGTTGGTGAAATATGAACGGAATCCAATTTCGTTGGAGTTTGTTGTATATTATATAAGTCCAGTTTCTAATCTTTTTGACTTATGTGTTGAAGTTAAGGTGTAAAGGCTTGACCTTTTAGATACCCTTAATGTGATGTGTTCAATTTTTGAAGCCACAAATTTGAAGTTCTTGTGTTGTTCTTTGAGTTTGTCTCCTTTGAGACCTGATTGCTTATCTTTGACTACTAATTCCAGGGGTTTGATTGCAGTTGTTGCATGTGATTGAAGCTGTTCCATTGATCAGAAGCTATGGATTTCAATCGAAATGCTCATCCGGATTGTGTATATGCGGATAATCCTTTCCATGAATGTGCTTCAGCTTGTTTAGAGAGAATTGCTCAAGGCCATGTCAAGAAGACCACTAAGAAGCAAAGTACTTTTCTCTCTTCTTTGATAATTGCTTTTCATTTTGCCAATTTTCAAGTGTAAAAGTTTTTGTTTTTTCTGTATTCTGATTCTTGTCTTGTTTTATTACAGGTTCAAAACTTCTTAGCTTCTCAGGGAGTTTCGGTCGAAAAAAGAAGGAAACGCATTCACAACCGCAATCACCACTATCTGCGAGGCCTTATCAAAACGGCGGAAACGGTTTTGCAAACGCTAACTCCCCAAAGGTTCATCACGCAATAGCTCCACCTGTTGCTGTGAAGAAGAAGACGGTTGCTGAATCGAATAAGTCTTTCTCTTCTTCATCATCCGGTGACCCGGATGATTTTTTCAATCATAAACCGGAGAAGAAACCATCTCAAACCATTCCACTTTCCTCAAACAATTTGGTATTTCATCCTTTACTCTCTTCCATGATTTCTATCAATACATATCTTTTTAACATATTTGTAAACTCTGGTCTGTTTCTTGTATCTTATGAAGGTTGATCAAAGCAAAGCGGTATCACCTAAACCGGGAATACAAGAACACAACGGGAAGGTTGGAGCAGGCGGCGAAACTAGACTCTTTAGTTTTCTTAGCCCTCCAAGATCGCATGAAAAAGAGAGCAATGATGATTGTACTGAGGATGATGATGAAGAAAACAACAATGAGATTGGAGTAGAGCTCGATCTTGAATCAGTAATGTCTGATACTTTTGTCTCTGTCGGGAAGTACCGAGTCAGGTCGGGTTCGTCCACAATCTTAAGTGCTATCATCGAGAAACACGGAGACATTGCTCAGCACTGTAAGCTGGAATCGGATTCAATGCGATCCCGTTACCTCGAGTGTTTATGCTCATTGATGCAGGAACTCAGGTCAACCCCGGTCGGGCAGTTGACCAAAGTCAAAGTCAAAGAGATGCTTGCGGTTCTCAAAGACTTGGAGTCAGTGAACATCGAAGTGGATTGGCTACGTTCGGTTCTTGAGGAGTTTGCCCGGTCTCAAGAAGATGCAGAAAGTGAGAAAGAGAGGCATGACGGTTTAGTGAAGGCTAAGAAAGAAGAGCTTGAGGCTCAAGAAGCGGATTTGGTTAGGATGGAGGAGGAAGTGGCGGAAGCAAGGTTGCGGATTGAGGAGACGCGGGCCCGAATGGTCGAGATGGAGATGGAACGGTCGAAGATGGAGAAAATGGGATTCAAAATGGAGAAATTTAAAGGGAAATCGTTTATAGATGAGCTTCTGTGAGTTTGTGTTGTGTGTGATGTTGTTAATAGAGAAAGTAATAGCACCAAATCAAAATACTCTAATAAGTGAGTTTTTAAGGTTAGGCTTTTATGTATTATGAAAAGCTGGTATTTATTAGTAACTTATAAAAAGTGTTTAGGTGTTTGGTTGTTGCTAATAAATACGTTTGGCTTTCTGTGAGGCATTGTTCTTTGATTATGTTTTTTCTTTTGTTTCTTTCGTTTTCTCTAATGGGAAAGACTACAAGCCGTCTTTGAGTTTGGAAAACGAAAGATTGATTAAAAAAATTAAAATTGTAAAATGACTTTTCGCAACAATATCTATTGTATTAATTTTCGCTTAGTCAAAACTCAAAACCTGTTGAATATTTATATTATATAGTTTCTTAAGATATGTTATAGAAAAATGTCAAAACAATGCTTTTGTAAAATAAAAATAATTAATGATGCTGAGTTCATTTCTATTGCATGGGTGACTACTCGATTTGAGCTATTTTACGAGTGTTAACGGAATAAAATAAATATAATGTCAAATATAGAATCCGAGACCATTAGATCAAAGTCCTCGGTCAATTGAATTTGGCATATATCGAATTTTTTTGTTTTTTTAGTTTTTGCCGAAAACTATTACTCGTATGTTATTACATAATCGAGTTTAGTGGATTTTAAAGCCAAACATATTTTTCTTTTATCCACTATTTTTTTTTTAATAATTGTTAGATATTATTTTTTGAAACCATTTACATCATTACATGTATTAGACAAACAACATTTTTAGATGACATGAAAAAATTTACGATTCCCCCAAAACTATAAGTACGTCTCCAAAGGATCATATCATGAATTTTTGCACTATGAGCTAATATCTTACACTGTGTTTCTTGTTTACAGATTCTATAGAGAGATATAGAAAAAAAGAACGAAGAAGAAGAAGAAGAAAAGTAATAAACTCTCGTACTCTTTGTTACCAAAAAAAAAAAAAAAACTCTCATACTCTGTTTTCATTTCTCCTCTGCTCTTAAACCGTTAATTGCAACAGACAAACCATCTGTATTCTGTTATTTGCGACAATGCTACTGGGCTTCAGTTACCCATGTCGGCTTTACATTGAGCCCACGAAACATGGCCCACCCGGCAGCTCCCTTGGTTTTGCTCACGAGCCGGAGATTAATTGTAAACCGGAGAAGTTGTACCAGAATCTCCAGAGAAAGGTTTGTGGACCTCTTTGCACAATTATGAGTAATATATAACCTCATTAGAGATTCAAGTTTAACTAATACTAGTAGAGACTAGAGAGCAATAGTTAACTTTTAGCAATAGTAAATGATCTCAAAAACAAATTGGTTGTGTCACTTGAAAATTGAATCACATTGAAAGCCAATTATTATTTTTAGTCTTGACAACCAATTTGTCGAGACACACAAAAATAATTCTGAACATCTAAATGACCAAAAGTCCGCAACTTTTGTAGAGTTTATTTTGTCTACCTATTATGACATCATTTTTTTCAAGAAAATTGACAGACAGCTTTAGTCTCAAACTCAACTGTTAAGGTAATTAAGGTTTACCCTATGATTTAGCTATACAACAGTATCAATTAAGTAAATCGGTTAAGGGATAAACCCGCCGGTTCTTGGACCACTCAAGCAAAAAACAACTACAGTAGTATAATAAATTGGGATTGCTCTTATCCAGAACCCATAAAAGTATAGAAAACAAAAGTTAAGGCCAAAAAGCACATGGTTCATAAGCTGTTAGGGTTTACAAACTTAAAAATGAGTGGACCATACTGAACCTAAGAGATAACGAAGAAATGATCATAACGGCTAAGTATTTGAAACCGAGACGCAAGGCGTGTTATTGTGTTAACCAGTACTTAAAGAGTTGAGGCCATTTTTGTGGTCCCTCACTCTCCCTGCCTTTTTCTTCCATTCTCTCTCCTCTGCATTCATTATTTCTGAAAAGACGAGACGAGACGTGAATTATTACTACTATTCCATCTAGACTAATGTAATAGTAGTATATATTTCAATGTTTTTAAAAAGTACTCGTAGTTGCTAGGCGATATTCCAACTCTCACTGTATCATTTTGTTGTCTATATCCCATGTCATTTCATTGATGTTGTATATATAAAATTCTATTTCATTCCATAAACTGCTACACTCCTCACTCAAAAAATCGCCTAAGTTGTGTTTAATTAGACGTATCGGATTAGTTCTTACCGCTTTCATGAAGTTTCTCTTGAACACTGACATATAGTGATGTTGTTAATTTTTAGAATTAGTCTTTAGTCAAAAACTCATTATTCAATTTAGTGGGTAAAGTCCTGAATCCAAATCATTTCTCAATACATACAAACACATATGGGTTTGGGTGTGTCTAATCATAAAATTGTCTGGACTGGAATAACAGTGATAACACGGTAATATTCAGGTACGGAGTTACCCATGTGAGAACACATGAGCTACGCGACACGCGGCAAAAAAGTTGAGTGCGGTGGAAAAATGGGTTTCATGTCTCGTTTTCTTGTCTGGTTGTTACACAAACCCTATTGGCTCCACTTTTCTTTTTATCCATCCCTGCGCAAAAAGTAGTCACACGACACGAAATAAAATATTTAATTTTTATAAAATCGAAAGAAAAGACTAAAGAGAAGGAACGAGAGAAAAAGTTTTTTGTTTGTGTCAAGTGTCAAACTATCGAAAAAGTTAAAATCATACGAAATGGAATCCATTTTATAGATGGAACTATCGAGAAACACCCGTTACGAATTGTTCTCTCTCACTCCATCTCTTTGATACACGTGTTACCGACTGATTGGTTTCGAGTCGATCCAAGTTAATGGAATCAAAAGACCACACACTTACCATGTTTAGCCGAAATTTGTATTTCTTTGGACGCTTCTAATTAAAATTGTGAAGAACAAAATATTTATCAATCTAGATGTAGAGAAATTTAAAATTTTAACTAAAGAGAATCCAAGGGCAAATGATTCACAAAGACACACCAAACTAAACTACTTCAAATTTAACAAAGTCGAAATAACAAGAAATCATAAACACGTTTCATATCTCTCTCTCTCATTACACACAAAAGAACAACAAATAATGATAAAGCATATAAATTCTTAAGTTGTTTCTTCACATTTAAGCCTTCATTAATTGGTTGCATTGCTTCGGAACGAGCCCAAGGCCTTAATTGCCGAAGCTCTCAAAATGTATTGGTGGTAAGCTGCAGCTGCTAGTGCTCCAACGAACGGACCAACCCAAAAGATCCACTGCAAAACCAAAACAGAACCAACATTAGAGACATTAATGGCTAATTAACGTAACAAATCCAGATAATAATTAAACACATACGTGATCATCCCAAGCCTTCTCGTTGTTGTAGATAACAGCAGCACCAAAGCTTCTCGCTGGGTTAATTCCAGTTCCAGTAATGGGGATAGTTGCCAAATGCACCATGAACACAGCGAATCCAATTGGAAGTGGAGCCAAAACCTAAACCCACCAAAAAAATCCATACTTTATCAGAATCTACACAAACCCATTTGAGTTTAGACCAAACTTTATCATGAAACCCAACAAGATTCAAACTTTAACAGAATCTACACATACTAAACGAAACTAAATCATAAAACCAAAAAAAAAAAAAATTCATACTTTATCAGAATCTATATATGAGTTTAATCTCATTCTCATAAAACCCAAAAAAGATTCAAACTTTTCGATAATTATAAACAATACTTACGGGGATGTGAGAGTCACGAGCGCTTCTCTTAGGGTCAGTTGCAGAGAAGACAGTGTAAACGAGGACGAAAGTTCCAATGATCTCAGCTCCAAGAGCAGTTCCGGTGCTGTAACCGTCAGCTACGGTGTTAGCTCCTCCACCGAGAGTGTTGTAAGGAGTTTTCATGAAAGCTTTCACGAAACCCACACCACAAATGGCTCCAAGACACTGAGCTATCATGTAACCAACAGCTCGAACCAAAGAGACCTTACGGGCTAAGAACAGACCGAAAGTCACAGCTGGGTTAATGTGACCACCTGCCAAAAACCAACACAAAAACAACATTAACAACAAAATCAACGAACTAAACGACCAAAAAAGATTGGTTCTTGGGGGGAAGATAAGCTTACCAGAGATACCGGCGGTGCAGTAAACGAGGACGAAGATCATTCCACCGAAGGCCCAAGCGATTCCGAGTAAACCAACGCCGTCACAAGGACCGGTTTGCTTCTTGTGGCCGATGACAGTAGCTACGGTAACGTAGAGGAAGAGGAGTGTAGCGATGAACTCAGCGATGAGAGCTCTGTAGAAAGACCACGATTTGAGCTCTCCCATGTCGAGAAACGGAGCTGGTGGAGGATCAACGTAGTCTTTCCCATGGCTGTGAGTTTTTCCTTCTTCGCTCACTTCTTTCGACATCTTAATTAGCTCTCTCTCTCTCTCTGTAAAAAAGCTTTTGTTTTTTTCTCTCTGTAGCTATAAATGGAGTTTGCTCGAATTGTGTAGTGGTGTGTGACGACGACAGTGTCTCTCTTCTGCCATTTTAAAGGGAAAATAAAGAAACCCTGGCAAAGCCATGGATAAGCCAAGGGTACTTTCGGTATTACACATTCGTATTATCTTCTAAATAACTCTGCTAAATGCTAATGCCATGTATAATTAAATACTTAATAGTGAGATAATGGAAAACTTCTAGACATCTTTGGGAACATAAATTGCCAGTTGATCACCCTCTAATATAAATTGGACTATTGCCATGTTTCTTAGAACTTTGTTTGTATGCATTTCTTTTATTGTCAAATTAACCAAACAAATACTCCTAAAACACTTTTTCAATATACAGATTAATTAGAAACAAACTCCGCGAGTATTATTAATTTAGTATCAATTTTTATTCATTATTACTTTTTATGTTTTTTATGAATTATTACTGACTCAATAATAGTAAAAATTTTGTTTTCGTACTATATGATGTAGTGTATAAAATAGCAATCTTGGTGGGGTCTATGTGCATGGCCAAAATCTCTGTACTTTCTGTAAATGTGAATATTTTTCTAACATATTGTGGAACAATGGGATAGAAACAAAATGTATTTAATAAAATAAGGCATGTGTTTTGTTGTAGGTTAGCTGAATATTTTTGGGTTAATAATTTGAAAAAATGGGAGATAAAAGTAGAAGGTGGTGGGATCCATATGTACAGGTAAGCCATGTGAGGGTTAATGATAGAAATGAGGTGTAAGGTTTTCTCGTCAGCCTGTCATACACCCTTCTTTTTTTTTTACTCCTTCCAACGGTTATATATCAATATCTTTGTCTTTTTTTCCAAAATCTTTTTTTTGGCAACTTTCCTCTTTTCATTTTCAAATTAGGTCAAATAAATTGTATAATTGATTTTACAACAGTTCGTGAGGACTGAAGCTTTCTTTCTCGTTGAAGAAACAAACTATTAGTTTTTTCGACCCTCTAAAAGCAACCACATGCAAACGATAAATAATTTACGAAGAATATATAATTCCGGTAATTAAAAAAGGAGAGTTTGTTACCGGCCAAATATGAAAAGGGGGAGTCTTTTTATTATGGTGGGTGCCGTTTGTTGACGAAACTTCTATAGACAAACATCCATCGGCAGATGATTATAGTGTATTGTAGTTCATATTCACGTTAATGTACTGTCCTTGAAATTTGAAGAATATTTAGCCATCTAGGAATTCCAAAATTGATTTTAATGCATGTTGATTTGTTTAAATGATATGCGGGAGCCGGGTGTATATTAGTTCATCTTATACTTGTTGATCAAAACAAAAAAAAAAGTGATAATTCCTTCTCTAACAAAAACTCTTCTTTTTTTTTTTATCTAACAAAACATATTATGCGAGGTCATGCAAATGATTATTAAATTTAATGGTTAATTGGTAATTAACACAGAGAATTGCATAAAGACATATCCTTAGTGCAAGAACTAGCATAAATAGACGGACAATACGAAGTGCTCGCAGCATCGGAAGCCTGTCATGAGTGTTGTTAATTATCTAAAGCTTAGTCCAGTCTTTTGCTTTCGAATTTTTTATACGTTAATATGACATTTGTCCTTATCCTCCGAGCCCTAAATCAAGTTTATATTTTTGTCAATATCCACAGCCAATTATTACTTAATTTACTTATCACTTTGTGTAATACTAATATTAATAACTTAACTTTTACGCAACTGTGATATAGATGCATGAAATGCAGATAAGTTTACTTACTAAATAGACCCAGGGATAATATTCATCATTCAAGTAAAACTACGGCAAAGAAATAGTAGTATTATATTTAAATTATGCTGCCGTTGGGAATTAAATGCGATATGCAATCATGGAAAGTGACGAATTTTTTTTTTTTTTTTTTGTCATCATGGAAAGTGACGATTGTTTTCCTCTTTCTCCATGAAAAATTATTGAAAAGAGTATGCGTTTGCTTACAACAAAATTACATTTGGAAATTCGATAAAGCTGAATATACTCCAAGCAACTACATTCTATGAAAGTTGTATAATTTTATAAGGGCCTACAAAACTTTACAAATATATACTATTAAAAACACTAAATTACTACAAACTGGTACAAAAACCAATTTTCGACTATAGAAATCCCTGGATCAAGTATTCCTAAGCTTAACAATTCAGTTCAATTCAATTTAACATTGAAACTAAATTAGGAGTGATACAATAAGACTTGAGTTTCCATCTTCCAAATTTTACAGATGTAGTATATAATTTGGAAACAAATAATAAAATTCTGGGTGGAAGTGCCATCTAATATATTCCCTAAATTTTTTTTTAAAAACGGTGGTGCAGAAGAGGTTGGATAATAAATAATATTTGGTTCACCCGAAATCATAGCATGTGAGAATGGATCACCATCATATCTTTACATGATTTTGCTGACTATCCTTAATTATGATATTTTTCCCCCGATAATAAGGAAATTAAAAATTTGATTCTTAGCGACCTTCAGTTAGTTTAATCTAATTTAAATTTAGTCGAGAGAAATGACCTACCATAAGGGCTACCAATCGTTATCTCCAAAACATCCACGTCAGTGTTACGTCTTACAGATTAGTTGGGCAAAAGACAGGTCAGATCTCTTCCTTAATCCATACAGCTCATGCCACGTGTATCATATCTGGTAACGGCTAGAACGATCCACAACACCTGTCTTTTTCCAACCCAAAAGATGGTCCTCGGTTATCGGAATTTCTTTTTGGTTCCCTGTCCAACGGTCACTACCTTTGATGTAACTTAAACGACTTTAATTTTTTTTTTAATTATTACTGTGGAGAACTTACCTATGCTTAATGGTTCAATTATGCCCCTGCAGAATGTGCAGTTTATAGTATACTAGATTAGGACCCGCGTTATACGCGGTATAATTTTAAATTTGATAACCCGTGTAAAAAGCAAAAAAAAAAAAAAAAAAATTCAGAAATCTTGTTAAAATTTTTATGAATTAATTAATTTTTTCAGTTTATTAATTAATTAAATTTCAGTTATTCTTTCATATATTTCTTAATATATAACTGAGAATTTGAAAAAACTTTTCTGAGCTATGTATTTTTTTTTTGTCAACCTGAGCTATGTACATATGAAGAAATATATTAATTAGATGTCAGTTATTTTACATGTTCATCCGATCAAATTAATCACGTTTCAAAATTTTACATCTTTATCTAGTAAAATCAATTATTACGCATCAACCTCTTGAATATTGACAAAAAAATTCGTATCTTTTTAAAACCTGTAGAACCATACAAAAAAAAATCACATTTAGTTTAAAACTTAGATGATCACACGAAAGTCATATCCAACGTCTTTAGATCCTCGCATCCAGAAAATATTAGTACACTAACCAACAATCATCAATCCAAAAGCAAAAGTATTATACGTTAGAAAAAAAGTTCACCTCATCATCCGATGAAATAAATCATAGGGTATCCATCTACTGAACGTTAACAAAATAATTTGACACCAATTATTGAAATATATAAACTAATACTAAAAGAATTAGATTTTAATCAAAACTTATCTTATCATACGATAATTACGGGCTTCTAACTAATCATTTAAATCATCACAAAATGCATCGATCCATATGGTCGGTTCTACACATCCAAAACCTATGATAAAAAAAAAAAGAAAACCACAATTAAAATTTCTATAAAACTATAGTATTCTATTCATAATTACCTTATAATTATCTTTTTTATATTTTAAAAATTATTTAAATTTATAATTTTCTTATAATTGTCTTTATATATTTTAGAATTATTTAATTTTTTAAAATTATGTAATTCTTTTTCTTTTAGAATTAGTAATCTAGGTTTTTTTTTAAAAAAAAATATTTAATCCTTTTTCTTTTAGAATTAGTAATCGAGAATTGTTTAACTTTTAGAATTAGTAATTTAAAATTAGAATTAGTAATTATAATTATCTTCTTTTTATTATAATTAATTAAAATAACAATTTTGTAATCCTTTTTAGAGTTAGTAATCTATTAATTTTTTTTTGTAATTATCTTTTTATATTTTTAAAATTATTTAAATTTTTACAATTTTCTTATAATTATCTATAAAATTATAATTGTTTTTATTTTATAATTAGTAATAGACACGTGTCAAAATCTCAGATCGTTGAAATCGACACGTGTCACGATCCAGCGAGTTGCTAACTTCGAAAACCCAACTTTATATAATAAGATGTTTAGTTAATTAGTAGTGAAAGCGTTTATTTCGTGGATTGTTTTCTAATTAGTTGTCTTGTCATCTAGTACGTACCGTACAAATGGGCCTATGGTAAGCTAACATGTTATAGATGAAAAAAAAAGAAGGTAATCTAACATGTTATGTTTATGTACTTAATTAGCTTAATTATTCATTAATTATATTTATATATTTACAGTAAAGAAAACCTACAACATCTTCCTTCCTGTCCATTGTTTTTAGGCTGTATTGTACTTTATTGCATCTCCATTAAAGATTTCAGTTCAGAAATACTAGTACATATAAATAATAATAACCTCTTTAAAACTGGATGTTATGTCCGCCTTAGGTTAGCACGTTTTAAAATTATGTTATAAACAACACACGCAGTCGCAGCCTATTCAATAGTGGATTTTTCGATTCAATAATTAACTGTCAAAGAAAATAAAAATAATAATTAACTGTAATCGTATAATTATAGGCGTTGGGCTAGCCCACAGACATTACAGCCCATTTTAATATTCTCATCTTTGCTTTGCTGCTGTCCGGTACTAGGGAAAACGGCCAAAAACAACCCGAACTTTTTTCGAAATGCGCTTTTATACCTGAACTTTAGGACCATGCCATTATCAACCTCAACTAACTCATAATTCAAAATCAACACATGAACTTTAAATCGTGTGTCGTTTTCTACACGAGCTTTAACGGTGTTATGTTTCCGTTTAACGGCGCTGACTCAGCCGCCACGTAGGATGCGGCATATCAAAACGACGTCGTTTTAGTTAAATTTTGTGGCTTGAGATTTTGTCAAAACGACGTCGTTTTGAATTGGGGACAAAATCAAAAAAAAAAAAAACAGAGGACAGTGAGATGAGTGATCGAGTAAGACTAACAAAGCTACAAACGCAAAGAAGAAATTGACATTAGAGACATGAGTGATCGAGTAAGACTAACAAAGCTACAAACGCAAAAAACAGAGGACAGTATGATTCTTCCTCACTTCCATTAGAGACCCAACTCCCACCATGATACACATTGAATGTTACCTCATTCATCAAGCTACAAACGCAAAAAAGAAATTGACATTAAAACAAAGTATAACTCTCTTAGGCATTTCATCGAACACTTGGTAGCTACTCATAAAATCAATCTCTACCTAATAAGAAATTGAAGTTCTGGGAACTAACATATAAAGGGTATAAAGCAAACATGAAAACGAGCCCAAACGGATAATTATGAATCAACAATGACCCGAATCAAACAATGACCCGAAACATGAAAACGAGACCAAACGGATAATTACCTCATTATCTTTTCACAATAACCAAAAATTGTAGCTCTCACGTTGTTTTCGTCGATCTCTCCCACGATTTCTTCAATTACAAAACACAAATTTAACTCTCTGTTGTTTCTCTGTTGGCTCGGCAAAACGGAGAAGAACACAAGAAGAAGAACGACGACTCAAGCTCTTTTTTTTTTCATTTTTTTTGTCTAAACATCAAAACGACACAGTTTTGATAAAAAAAATCAACATAACATAAACCTTAAAACGACGTCGTTTTGATATGATGCATCCTACGTGGCGGCTGAGTCAGCGCCGTTAAACGGAAACATAACACCGTTAAAGCTCGTGTAGAAAACGGCATACGATTTAAAGTTCATGTGTTGATTTTGAATTATGAGTTAGTTGAGGTTGATAATGGCATTGTCCTAAAGTTCAGGTATAAAAGCGCATTTCGGAAAAAGTTTGGGTTGTTTTTTGCCGTTTTCCCGTCCGGTACTATTAGCGATATCTTATTTTATAGCATTTTTGGGCTGTAGTCAAATGGATTTTAGATATCTCCTTCTTGTTCGGCCCGTCTGATAATATTTTGAATAGATGTTATGCGCTAACAAAATCGAAAACTACTATGGACGGAATATAAGATGGAAAGACCGTATAGTTTATATCCGGAGAGTGAAAATTAAAAAGAAAATCGATCATAAAAAAAGAATTGTTTTGAAAATTGGAATTAAGAAGAAAAACAAAATAGACCAGCCCGTTTATCCGCGGTTAATTCGTTAAGTCTGCAAGTCTAACGAAACAAACTGTTTTGAGCATTTTATTTTCATAGCTGATCGTACAAAATCACGGGTTTATTTGTGCATGTTTTGGCCTTTATAGATCTGTTGGCTTTAAAGGCTAGTGTAACATACGATACGTTATTTTTGTTTTGTTTTGTTGTGCGTACTTATTGGTTTCTTTTATAACCAATAGAGTTCGGGAGCTTCAGTACCATGTCCATGTGTATATTTTTGGTTGCCGACTTTAGACCTTTCAAAAAATTACAAGTCATAAATTTGTGTTCAATTTTTATCTATATTCATAAAGAGCTTTCCAAAATCAACATGAACCAGATGACCTAAAAACTTCTGAAACGGCCAGAAGGTTCTGAGGAGGGCCCATTCGGAATATGATAATCTCATCTCGTCACATCTCCCAAGGGACAAACAAAAAGGCATATTCTTCCCAGCTGGGGCGTTCACATTATCTCATCACACGTGGAATCCAACAAAGCGTCCACGTCACCCAAGACCATACTAAACCACTTAATAAGGTAAGCTAAAAGGCCAAAATAACCGGATAAGGAACCACAAGTCCATGACGTCCTCATTTATTCCGTGTTTCAAAATATTTATTTATTTTTGGCTTCCTTCTTCCTTGCGTTGTTACCCATATAAAAAAGAGGAAATTAGCAAAAATATTGTATTTGACAATATCACAAGGTTCAGCTTATCTTAAGTTCTCGGGAACCTAAATTCGGATGACATTGTATAATTTATCGTCTGTCACTTTAACATCTCGCGAGTGGAAGGACCACAGCCAGATTATTTGGGTTTAACGAAATCTAAAATTTGTAAATTAAGTTTCCACGAGCCAAAAGAAAAAACGAAGCAATGCCATGGTTTTTATTTTCTCTACTCATATAACATAGAATCGTTTAAATTATCTAAGATAACGCTTTATTTGTATTGAAGGGTTGACTTTATTTAAGCCTTATTCTACTTGAAAAGAGATTATGTTAAACTTGTAACTGTGATGTTTATCAAAAGTATACTCAGCTATGTGTGTATCAGGTAAAATATAATCCCATTAATTAATATCGGATAAGCTAGAATCCAATTAACAAAAACAATTGTCTCATATCATTTTTTGATAAGGAAACAAATCTTCTTTTTTTTTGTCAACAAGGAAACAAATCTTTGTAGAACAAATTAAACGATTTATTCTAATTTGAATAAATAGTAGGTAACCGGTGGTTGAATTAAGAAAAAACCAATCTCGTGGTACTGTGATCATAAATAATACTTGACGTTCCTGAATTTCTCCACCACAATATATATCTTTTGTAATATTTGGTTATCAAGAAAAAATAACAAAAACAAGAAAAAACGATAACCTTTAAAAATTCCCCCCAAAGAGAAAAAAAAAAAAAAAAAAACTTAAAAGTGCAAAGGCAGTAATGCACACGCCATTTATAAATAGGTGACCGAATATAATAATTCTCATCATCATCTCCTCGTTTTGTTAAATCTCTGAATCTCTCCAAACTCTCTCTTCTCATCAACTATGGATCCTTACAAGGTAACACCTTTTTTGCTGCTTTCTCTCTTACCCCTTCGTCTTTTCTAACCTCCCCGTCGAAACTGGATTGAAACGTTTATTATTAAGCTTTGGAATTGCACCCGGAGTTTCTGATTTTCATACTCTACAACTGTTCTATTGGTGTCGATGGGGATCTTGATGTCAAGTTTTGACTTTTCTTGTACTCGAATCTGTGAATCTATTTCGAATATGCATAGATACAACTAAGTCTTTCCATTGCTCTATATTGATTTCTCCGAGATCGTGTACCTTTTACTCATGGAGATTTATGTCGTAGATTTTGACTTATGGATCATTGATGAGTTTCTCTGATGATGATTTTGATTTTACTTTTGAATTGAATGTTTGACTAATAATGGATGATGATGATGCAGTATCGTCCAGCTAGTTCTTACAACTCTCCCTTCTTCACCACCAACTCTGGTGCTCCTGTATGGAACAACAACTCCTCCATGACCGTTGGTCCCAGAGGTACATAAAAAGGATTTCTTTTTATTTATATATATGAGTTTGGACTAAGATTACATATCTAAATGTTAATGTTACACTTGTGGCAGGTCCTATCCTTCTTGAGGATTACCATCTCGTTGAGAAGCTTGCCAATTTCGATAGGGAGAGGATTCCAGAGCGTGTGGTTCATGCCAGAGGAGCTAGTGCTAAAGGGTTTTTTGAGGTTACTCATGATATATCTAACCTCACATGTGCTGACTTTCTCCGAGCTCCTGGTGTTCAGACTCCAGTCATTGTGCGCTTCTCTACTGTTATCCATGAGCGTGGAAGTCCCGAGACTTTGAGAGACCCTCGTGGTTTTGCTGTCAAGTTCTACACCAGAGAGGTCAGTACTTAGTAATAGTTTTAAACATATTAGCCTAATAGGATTTGTTTTCATATACTAAGGTAAATGATCAATCTTTGTATGCAGGGAAACTTTGATCTTGTTGGAAACAACTTCCCAGTCTTCTTCATCCGCGATGGGATGAAGTTCCCTGACATGGTCCACGCCCTTAAGCCAAACCCGAAATCTCACATTCAGGAGAACTGGAGAGTTCTCGACTTCTTCTCTCACCACCCTGAAAGCTTGAACATGTTCACTTTCCTCTTTGATGATATCGGTATCCCACAAGATTACAGGCACATGGACGGTTCAGGTGTCAACACATACATGTTGATCAACAAATCTGGCAAAGCTCACTACGTGAAATTCCACTGGAGGCCAACCTGTGGAGTCAAGTCTCTTTTGGAAGAAGATGCAATTCGCGTTGGAGGAACCAACCACAGTCACGCAACTCAAGACTTGTATGACTCTATTGCTGCTGGAAACTACCCTGAGTGGAAGCTCTTTATCCAAATCATTGATCCAGCTGATGAAGACAAGTTCGACTTTGACCCGCTCGATGTGACCAAGACCTGGCCTGAGGATATCTTGCCTCTTCAACCTGTTGGGCGTATGGTGTTGAACAAGAACATTGACAACTTCTTTGCAGAGAATGAGCAACTTGCCTTCTGCCCTGCAATAATTGTTCCTGGGATACACTACTCGGACGACAAGCTGCTTCAAACCCGTGTCTTCTCCTATGCAGACACTCAGAGACACCGTCTTGGACCAAACTACCTTCAGCTACCAGTCAATGCCCCAAAATGTGCTCACCACAACAACCACCATGAGGGATTCATGAATTTCATGCACAGGGATGAGGAGGTACTTATTATGACAATATCAGTATCTTTATATCGAACTTGAAGATAGAATATCACAATCTCACAAGAAGCTGCTGTTACAGGTTAACTACTTCCCATCGAGGTATGACCAGGTTCGTCATGCTGAGAAGTATCCAACTCCACCTGCAGTCTGCTCTGGAACACGTGAGAGGGTCAGTAATCAAATAAACTTCCCCCTGTTTCAGTTTCCCATTGATTAGTTCACATAAGAAACAAATGATCTAAAAGTTTTGAAATCTTGTTTTGCAGTGCATTATCCCAAAAGAGAACAACTTCAAGGAGCCTGGAGAGAGATACCGTTCCTTTACACCAGAGAGGTACCAATTGTTTTTCTTTCTCTAATGATACTTAAAAAAGAAACATCTGTGTTCTTAATGTTTTACGGTTTGATCTCAACTTCAGGCAAGAACGATTCATCAGTAGATGGATTGAAGCTCTATCCGATCCTCGCATCACACATGAGATCCGCAGCATCTGGATTTCTTACTGGTCACAGGTCTAAAATCTGTCTCTCTTTTACTGCATTGTCTGTTTCTTTCAAGTCTTACAGAGTTTAAAAGTTGTGTAAAGTTTTCAACATTTTTGACACTGATTGGTTAAAAATGTGTGAAACAGGCTGACAAGTCACTGGGACAGAAGCTGGCAAGCCGTCTGAACGTGAGACCAAACATCTAAAATGGGCGTCGCTAGTGAAAAATTCTTGATTGGCCTTTGTGTGGTTCGAAATAGCAGAGAAAAAAAGAATGGATAGAAGATGGGAAGAGATCAAATTTGCGATAATAAAATCTTCATCATGTGGATCTTATGTCCTATGTTGTAATATTATCTGTTTTAAAGACCAAAAAAACCTTCTGTGTTGTTGTGAACTTAGTTTTGTCTCTTGTTTATCAAAATAATACATTTATACATTAAAAGATTTATAATCGGTGTTATTAGATGAAAGCTCTCTTTTCCTTGGCAGAATGTGACATGTCTAGTACATTCTTATGATTTTGCATATGTTAACAAAGACGAGTTTATTACACTTGGACGTATAAGAGCTGTCGACAAGGACGTGTTTTTCGTAGGCATGTTCTGGACGAAAGGGCTAAGCAAGTATGAAACGAAGAAAACAATCAAGGCCATAGAATCTTATATGTGGGTAGTATAGAATTTAAAATTGTTGTCAATGTGTTGTAACAATGGCCACATTTCTATAACGTCGTTGTAGTTAAGTATGGGGTTCTAGAGATCTTCAGAGTAAAAAGTGAAATGAAGATTTTGCCTTGTTGATAATGAATGCAGAAAAATGTTGAGATGGCGATGTTTGTCACTTGTCAGCAATACATTCATATTAAAACTTAGGGTTACAAGCAGTTGTTCGATGATGCAGAATCAAAATTTAAAACCAAACTTGTCATAAACATAAGTGGAAAAGAAAAGAATCACGAAGTAGTTTTCTCCGAGAGGAGATTCTGAAGCAAGGTTACCAAATTTTGTTCTTACAAGCATAAATAATTGAATGGACCCAAAAAAAAAAAACTCTCTTTTTTTCTATAGAGCTACAAAGATTTCAACTTCTCTCATTTACCTGAAGAAGAAAGCTTTTACTTCTCAGTAGAGGTTAAAACCAAAGAAAGGGCTGATGACAATTCCCAATCCAAGACCAATTGCCACCAGAGACGAAATCCAAGTTAGTTTCTCTGTAATCCTTGGAACCTTCTCTTTCAAAGCCTCGCTACAAGACCCAATAAACGCTGTGTAACTTCCCATAGCGATAACCGTCCCAACCAAAAACATGATCAGAAATGCAGACCCGGCTAACCGAGACGGCAGAGCCAATGCAGGCAAAACAATCATCAGAGCATCCGGTTGCAATCCGTGAACCACTCCAGTTGCAAATGTAGCAAACCCGATTTTCTTCTTTTTGGGAAGTGGTAAGGCTTCTTTCTCTGTTCCTACCATGCTGATGTCTGTTTCTAAGGCAACACAAGGTTCTGGAACTTCGGAAGCTTCTTTGATTCCCATAGCACCGATGATGACAAGTGTCAATCCCACAATTCGTGTACCCCAAGTTTGTAATACTTCAATGTGGAGCCTGTCTTTAAGTAGCAGAAACAGTAAACCAAAGATGACTTGACCGGCATCGTGCCCACATCCCCAGAGAGCTCCAACAGCAGCACTTTCCATTTTGCTACGTCCGATTGAAAGCGGAGCTAAGGCAGCGAGGTGATCAGGTCCTGAGAGCGTGTGTAAGCAGCCAGCAAGAAAACCGGTCCAGGCACTGGTCAACCAACCGGATTTAGCTGCGGTTTGAAAGCTAGCGAAAGCAGGTGGTGCAAGAAGCGGGTTAAGCAAAAGCGCAGCTACTGCAGAAATTAGTATGACCGTTCCAGTGGATAATGTCTGCAAAGAAACACAGATTTGTGCAGATCTGGTAAACACCCATGACACTACATAAGAGAATAGTGAGCAAGTAAAATGTAAAAACACACAGATAGATCAACCACTGATCTTACAAGTTCAAATAGTTTCAAAGCCAAACCTTTGAAGTTATAATAATCTAATGAAGCAGGTAAACAAGAAACTAAATTAGTTCGAGTTCTTGCTCTGGATTTACAATATACAACTTGTATTGTCAAATGATTTGAATTCCAACAAATATGGAGCAACAAAGAATCTTGCAGAGAAGTTTCAAATTAGGGGAGAGCAATACCTAACATGAAAAAGCAAGTTCACAAAATCCTAAAACTAACGAGAACCTGATTCTCCATGATTCTTGAAACTGATGGATTGCAACATATATATAACCCTACAAAATTGGAGCTTTTTGTAATTCTTGGAATCTTCTTCTCGAGCTAACTGATATACAAAATTTCAATGTTTCCTGAATCAAATCAAACCCCACCAAAACCCAATAAACCCCCAAATCGAAAAGTATACGGCAAATGAGGAAATTAAAAACATTTAGCAAGCATCATCCGTAAATCAAGAGATTCCTAATTTCCACTGATCAAAAACGTGAAATTGAATACCTTTCGCTGCTCAGAAGCCGTCGTCGCGATCCGTTGGATAAATCCGGGATTAGGTTTCGATTCTTCCGATTGGGGAGACCCATTGAATGAATTGTTAGTCTTGTTAGATCCTATATGCGTATACGCTGTTTGGTTCTGGAGACTGTTGCAGGAAATTGAGCTGACTCGGCGTGACTCGGGCCTGTGTGAGGAGACAAAGCCCAGACTCGATGAGCGGAGACGAGGAAGGAAAGGAGAAGTCCTCGAAGGGAATTTGGAAAGAGAAATTGAAGAAGAAGACGATGGTTGCAGAAGCCTTTCCATGGCCGTCTCCTTCTCTCTCGGCGAGGCAAAGAGAGGTCTCTCAAAAACTAAAGAGAAAAGAGAGAGTACGTGCGCTTCTCTGTTACGGATATACGATTTTTTAAAAAACGAATTTTCTTTTTCTTAAAAACAATTCCATAGTATACAAAATAAAAATCAATTATGAGAAAACAAATATAAATATTGAAATGATAATCCATGATTGATTTATTTTGGTTATATTATGCATCAACTTTGTTGGAATTAGAATCAAATCCGAGATTTACAAATTTACGTCATACGACTACAAATTTTAACTACATGATTATCAATTATCATGTGGAGTTACTGAGTTAGATCTTCAATAAGTAGTATATGTTAAATTTTAAGCTCCCAATATTTGAAAGTTTTAAGTAAACTGAATCGAAAATTCCAATATTAAAAGCCGGCTTGCCTGCCTAATATTCTTACGTTAATTAGCAATGAGACAAAACAAATGAACTTTTTAAACATGCCAAGTTAGATCGAGCTTTAGTGCTTTACTATAAAAGTATTATATGTTGAAATAATGATCGAATATAATAACTAAGATCCAAAACCCGTGGTATAGCCTTATTCCCGTCATGTAAATACTTGGTCAGGCCAATCAAATGATAAAGAAGACCATAACATTGTATTTGTTGGAAATGTCAAAATTTTCGCCTAACAAAAGAAAAGTAAAGCAGGTCGATATGGAATCCACGTCGCATCCACTTTATTGTCTTCCTTACTATTATTTCCTCATCTGCTTTGTATTCTTTTTACCTACCTACATTTCCTAATTTCTCAAGTCGCAATTTAGATATCCAATTCTCATTCACAAGATCCAGTTTGTTCTTTGTAGATATTAGATAACCAATATAGTGAAGTAACAAGTTTTGTTACATTGGAAACCAAAATATAAAAAATAATGTAGTAAGTTAATCATCAAAATGTTTTATGAGATTATAAATGCATCTACGTGGCTAAATATATGAAATACGTGAGCAGAATAACAACGTTTTGGATAATTGCAAAACAATACCCCAATTATTCATATTTTCCATGATATCCTCATTTCTTTCGCATAAAAAATATGGTTACTGCGAGCACAAGCAGTGGCGCACATGTCATAATTTTAAAATTATTATCTTTTTGAGAAGGAAAAACAAACAACATGTGTACAAAGAGTATAACAACTATACCTAAGTTTGTTAGAATCTAAGGACATGAGATCCCGAATCGAGACATGGTATTGATATTGTGATCTCAAATCCGATGTTCTTTCGTTCGAATTTAAGATGCATCATCCATTCATAGTAATAAACAAAAAAATGAAGTCGTTTGTTTGTTGATTCCGTCTCTATTCTTCCACAAGCAAATTTAGCAATGATGATATTTATGTACTTTTTAATACGTGACGTACCAGTTCCTATTCCTAACTTCACGTCGTTTTTGATAACTAGTGGGTCCTACCTTCAACTGCGGGCCAAGCGCTTGTGGGGACGAATGGGCCGGCCCATGTTTTAATACGCCACATAATTACCCACTGGAGCTTCGGGATATCAAAACCTCTATCAAAATTTGGCGGATTGGGTTTTTTTTTTATAACAGAGAGTCTAATTAAGGCTAAATGATACTACGAAACATCCTACAAATTATTACAACGCCAATCAGTCCCCATCCATAAGACCGTTAACAGGTAATAGAGTAATAGAGATTTTTAATAAAATGGGTATTTGCGGAAAAAAATAAAGAGATTCATAGAAAAATAGTTTACAAACAAAATCGCAAATGCATACGCAAAACTTTTTTTAAAAATTCCTAATAACTAATATCCATACATTTTTTTAAAAAAAAAAAAAAACTATTTTAGCTGTATAAATCACATAAAAAATATTGCAACGCACTCCATTACATTTACAAGTTAAGCAAGTAATCAATATATTAAATCAAGAGTGGTGAAAGATTTGGACGTGTGAGTGGATCGAATAAGTCCATCCACTACTGACTTTTCTTTAGGCCATTTTAGTCGTATTTAGTGGACTAGCGTACGCTTCGGCCTTATACAAAATCGAATTTGCGCATTGCTTGCTAAATATAAACTCTAAAGGAGGATTCGTTAACTTTATAGTCTTTACATCTTGCAATATTAATATCATTTTTTTCTTTTTGCAAACATGTTTGTAAAGATGTGAAAATCAAACTTTGATTCACAAAATCAGAAATATTCAAAATGTGCTTTCAGATAAAAGTTACGTTTTTTTTTTTGGTGGAAAGATAAAAGTTACGTTTTATGCAAAAACTTGGGGGTTTCCAAATAAAAACTTTAAAAAAAAAAAAAGACAAAAATATTAATCTTATTGCGTTGTTGATTGACAAATTGAACGAGTGCATAATAGTACGATCTAATATAGATGCTACAGTATTATTTAATTAGATTATTAGATTAATAGGTATTAGGGTGTGTCTAGAAAACCTAGGTAGCACAGATCTGTCCAAACAAAGATCGAGAATCCACAATGAAGGAAGGCTCAATTGTTCAATGAAACATGTTTCTGTTTAGGAAAGTGCGAGAACTCCATCCTATGGCAGGCCAAACTCTGATTCTCTTTCGATTCTATTTTTTTCTTTTTCATTTTTAAAATACTACCAAAATATTGAAACTTGTATAATTATTGTGCTCTCTTGTCACTGTACTATATTGATTATTGAGCAACCCAATAATACCTACAGCTTCTCCAATACGCGTGTCTACGGACTCTACGAACACCTCTTTTCGCAATATTGCAACATCAAAATCAAAACAGTTAATAAATAATACTTTCTCTGTTTCATTGAGGGTATTGAAATTCATTTCTTAGTCCTTCTGTTTGTTTGTTTCTAAGAAAATGATTTTTTGTTTGTTTTCTATGTAGGATTAACATTAATTACAAATTTACAGTCAATAAAATGTGAAGTAAAAAAAAAGATAAATTAAAATAAATTAGATTTAGTATTAAGTTATTGTTTATCAGGAAGTGTTTAGTTCCACCAAAAAAAGGAAGTGTTTAGTATGGGAAAATGATATTTATATATAGTTATCATGAAAACACATACTGTATTAATTAATATGTATGCAATTTTTTTCTAAGAAAACAATTTTCATGAAATAGAGAGAATAGCATAAAACTTATATCCAAAAATTAATAAGAGAGATAAAGGAAAATATGGATTATGTTCATAAAATCCAGCTGGGTTTCTTTTGTCCATTGATGGAAAAGAACCAAAAAACACAAAAAGGGAAAATGAAAACCCTAATCAGAATTTACTTCTTGATAAACCTTTTTCCTATTCTAAAATGCCTAATCTTACTTTTCCTTTCTCCCCCAAAATACCCTGCCACGTCATCTACCCGGAGTAAAAACTCTCCGTTCACCGGAATACAAAAGTAGCCACATTTTCCGGTTTTAACAATTTTCTCGGGAAAATTCAGGAGAAGAACAAAAAAAAGAAGAGATTTTCCCTAGAAAATAAAGGCCTCGATCCTATTTTTCTTGGGGGTACTACAGATCGGACAAAGAACGAGGCCAGCCTCACAATCTGTGCAGCAACAGAGATGCCTACACGGCAGAAACAGAACTCTCGTTACTCCATTTGACCCACAATTGCAACAACTACTCATCTTCTTATTCTTCTTCGCCGGAATACTATCTCCGTCACCGCCGCAAAACGACCCTTCGTCCTCCACCGCCTCAGCACCACCAGCGTCGTGACACGCGGCGGCTCTCTCTCTAACCTGTTCGAGAGTTGAGTTAAGCGTTTGCACCATTGCTTCGTTCTCACGAGCCATTCTCTGCCACGTTTGATTCTCCATTTCCATTTTCCTCAACAGATCTTCGAGTTCCATGTTCTTGCTCAATGCTTTCGACATTTCTTCGTCCTTCTGATTCATTAAGATTAAAGCTTTACTCTCCATTTTCCTTAAGATAATCTCCATCTCTTGCTTCCTCTGTTCTTGCAACACATATCTCAACCTCTCGTTCTGTTAAAAAACATTAAAAGATTGAATCTTTATCAGTCCCCATGTTTTAAAAACTCGAATCTTTTGGTTGATTGCGAAATAACGAACCTGTATTTTGATGAACTGATCGATCTCTTGCTTCTGTTTCTCCATGTGAGCGGCTAAAAAGCTCTGAGAACGAGACTGTTGTTGTTGTTGGTGTTGATGATGAAACAGAGCTTGCTGGTTGAAATCTTTCTGCGACTGGAGATTGTTATTCATATACGACTGATCGTTTCCGATTCCGATAACGCCATTGTTGTTGATCAAAGAAAACTCCGACCCACCAAACCCGATTTGATTCGCATTCGAAGCGTTGTAATTCAACTGCGCTTGTATAGCCATCTCTTTAATCCCCAGATTTTCCCGCCAAGAAACAGAGAAGGGAAAAAGCTTTCTCAAGCTTTGATTTGTTATCGATCAAAGGAAGAAGAAGAACAGAGAGAGAGAGAAGTGGAATCGATCTTCTTGATTTATAAAGAGGAATCAAAAAGCAAGAAACCGACTCTGAATTGTTTCTGATCCGCTTGTTTCTCGGGAAGTAAACTTATACAATGCATGTAACCTCTGCACAATATATAATTTATATATATATCTGTCGATTTGTATTGATGAGAATCGAAGAAAAGAGACGAGAGAAAGAAACAAAAAAAGATGAAGGGAGTAAAGTAACTGAAAAAGTTGAATGGGAGAGAGACTTTGTTGGGTTACTAGTCTTATTAATGTTTATCTGACATTATTATTATATATAGATAGTTAAGTTTTCTTAATTTAAAAGTTTTTGTTTAATATTAGCACTAAAGAAACGACGTACACATGCTGATTATGTGACTGAACTATCTTTTATCTTTCCAAGGTCAGAGATTTTGCCAGAGCCGTTTTGTCTTTTATTTAGTACTAGTTTCCTTTTTTTTTTAATTGATTCTTTTCGGCTTTTTCGATAATGTGAAAAATATACAAGTCCAAGTGGAATTATGGCAGGGCACAGAGTTTTTCTTTTCTTGGTTTCCTTTTTTTTTATTTACTTCTATTTTCTCTGATTTAAAAATTTATTGTTTACTCTGAATTGGTCAGTTGGGTCATCTGGAAGGCCTGAATTATTTGATTTTTTTTCCCTATTTTTTAGTACCACTTTTTTGTTCTCTTTCTAATTGTGAAATAATTGTAATTTTCTTAGTCAAACGATGGCCGATTTTACCCATTATTTTGTTCTAGAAAAGGTTACGCCATTATAAGGAAACAAAAACAGCCATATAACACTATTGTTACAAATAATTGACGTTAAGCTTTTTCTTGTTGTTATCCACAACCATAGGCATAAATTTAGATTTGCACAAGAAACAAAATTGGGAAAAATACAAAAGTTATTTTACTATTTTAATTTACAGCTCATTATACATTTATACTGACTCCAAAATTAATAAATTTAGGCAAACATAGACATATTTTTTTTAAATATATATTACTTGCTGTACATAATAAAATTAGCTTTGATATTATCTGGATACTTCTTCACATTTTTCAAGAAAGTGTGTATAAATCAATATAGTAAATTTCAGAGACATTGACTTTTATAATGTTTGGTTTAACGGAAATCAATTAAAACGCGGCAGATTTAGTTCACTATTATTCAATGAAATCTTGTATCCAAACGCTTTAGTTGACCACTGAAAATTTTCTGGTCAAATATGGCTTAGCGGGTTCCTAACAAAAATTGAAATAAATAATTTCAATCTCTAAATAAATTCTTTTAATAAACAATACAGAATTTCTCGAAAATGTCTTATATGTGTTTTAAATTGTTGTCTCGTTCGATAATGAATGATAAAGTATCGATGATGTAAAATTCGATTATAAAAAAAAAAAGATAGTAGTATGATGATAATGATATATGCGACGAATAAATGAATTCTTGGGGAAATAAATAAAATATTTGATTCATTTGTCCATTAAAAGTTAATATTTCAAAAGATGTTTTCTATTGGGACAAAACTATATAAAAAATACAAATTTTTAAAAACTTACTCCTATGTTTAATAATTTTTTAAATATATTATATTAATAAATATGAATAAAACAAGTTTACATTTTATCGAGATTTTTATTTTTTTCATCAAAATTGATTTTATGTTGATCAGTGTGTTCTAAAATGTCTAGATTGCTTTTTTCAAAAAGGATTAAAGATAATATCGATGACTATGTGAAACACATGTATCTTGAAAATTTGTAATAGGTTGAGCGTATCATTTAGAGTACAGAAAGCATGAACAATGCTGCATCCTGGGTTTCTCCTTTAGTCGACAATTACGTTAAGGTTAAGAATTAAGATATCTTGTACTTCGTAGAAATAGGAGTTGGGTACGAACTTTGGGTCATGCGTAGGGCTTTAGTCTACGGCGATATTCCGCAATACTCATTCTTGTGGTTACGTTTCATTTTAATACTCACACACACTTATTATAATTGTGTCGTTAGTTGTGCATTAGATTTTGCTTGGAGAAGAACAAAACTCGAAGCTTCGGGAAACTGATAAATACGGGGTTTGGCAATTTTATACGGGTAAATCACCCATATTATATATATATATCTGAATCAGTTCACTTACATTTATAATTTTATGCGACATATGTGTATTGGGTCCGCAAATTCTGTTGCGTATATGTTTTGGATAAACGTAAAGCGGAACAATTAAAGTGTTGGAAAGATATCACAATTTGAAACACAAACGTTAGACGGTATGTCACAGAACACATTACGATGCTGCCGTGAAGATGAATCTTAATTATGAAAATAATGCAGCAACCTTTGTATAATTGGCAAGACTCGTCGATAATGTGCATGTTACCATGAATCTTTTCTAATTTTCGATTGATACGTTTTTTTTTTTTAATACGTTGTAGAAGAGTGAGCACTCTTAGATCGAAGTGGGTCGTAGATTCCCATGCTATATTGCTATACTTCAAGAGAAATAAATTCTCTTAGATGAGTCTTTACAATATTTTGAAAGGGTTTTTTTTTTTTTTTTTTTTTTTGGTCAAACGACATCTTGAAATATGCAAAGAAAATAAAAGAGAAAAGAGCCCATGGCAAAAAAAATATATCATATAGCAAATTTTTATACTTTTGGGCGTTATTCTTTATACATTATAATAAGAAAGATATGATGTAATCGAAAACTCTTAGAAGAAATAATAGATAATGAAACTTATCTTCTTCACAGTTTGCCTCTAAGCATCTTTTTTCATTCAATTTGATCTTGAACTGCATTGAACTCCAGAGTCCGTTAGTAGTTTTTATACTTGTTTCTACGAGTTAGGAATTCAGGAATAACCAATGTTGTGAACCATGTTTAGGAGTTCACATACGATTTAGAATAGGAACAATTCTTGGGTTTAGAATTGTTCTTATATATAACCGAGATCAGTATGCCTAGACTCTATTACCTTTTTGCTCTCGCATGCTCTTAAAAACATGGAAAAATGAATCGCAAATTAGAAGCATAACCACCTAAGAAAAATGCAACTGTTTATTATATAGTTGTATTGAAATTGTTTTCGATTTGATTTATATATTTAAGAAAATTTAATGGGTTGGCTTTTGGACGGTAAGAAAAGAAAACATGGAGAGAAGGGTCCATATTTATGAATTATGACATAATTCATGCTAGAGGAATGGTGCAAACCATGTGATATTTTTCAACTATTATATGTCTCTCTCTAATAAGTGTTTTTATATTATATGCTTTAGATACTGGATGACTTAGAGCATACGTAGTGGAGTACTCAACACTCGGGTGTTAGTTATAAACAAATGAGAAATAATGTAAATTTGGGCTAAAACACAAAACAAGGGTGCAAGGTTACACTCAAGTGTAAGGTATTATAAAAATAGAAAAAAAACTCTTCTCTCTATCTCTCCCTCTCTCTCTTTTCTCTATCTTTAATTATAATAATAAAAAAATATTTACATCCCACTAACACATACCCACCCAAATTTACCATTGCTCATGGTCTTAGAGACACTTGTTGGCTATCCCCTATATATTAAAAGAGAAACATTTTCGCCACGTGTCGTCGTTAGAGAGCGCGCATTAATTATAAAAATAAAATCTTAGCCAAAGTTTTCAAACTCTCCTCTCACCTATTAAATTTATTTAAGGAAATATTGAATTTTTTTTCCCTCTAATTTTGTTAACAAAGTTATTTCCCTTTAATTTAGAAATATTTCAAAATTTTATTAAAAACTTATCTCTCATCTTTTTATGATCATATTTTTTTAAAAAAATGAATCAATACATAGTCTATATAATAAATAAAATCTATATTTTATTTTTCATATATGTTGTGATTTGAATTTTTAAAAACGGACATAATTTACTTAATTAGTAAAAAAAAAAAGTGAATTTTAATATTTTAATATTTGATTTAACACACATCCAAAAAATATTTAATATTTTGAATAAAAATTAAAGAAATTTTGACAAAAATAAAAATAAAGAACAAAACAATTCAATCAAAAACAATAAATAATCACTTAAAAATATGAAAAAAAATTGTATTGTATCATAAAGAACAGCGAGTTACTGAAATTTGAAATCGGAATATATAAACAAGCTTTTGTATCATAAAGATCAACAGGTCACTATGTCTTTGATTCGTTTAATATCTTTTATAGATCAATTATAGTTTTATATTTACGTTACAAACAAACTTTCAAATCGTAAATTTTAAAAGTTATAAATTTAATGTTTGTCCCGCAGTGTACCGCGGGTTAAGACCTAGTTATTGTTATCATCCGAGTGTGTGTCGCCTGTTTCTTGAGAGGTGGATGTGTTGCTTTGTTTCCCCCGCAAAAAAAAAAGAGTTTATATATAAAATATTAAAAGAAAATAAGAAAAGGACAAAACACCAAAAAACCAATTTCCACCTCTCGTATCTACCGACACGTTTTCGATGCATTGCATCTTCCACATATCCATAACCCAATACTTACGTAGCAATGGTCACGAATTGTATCTCACTTATCCCGCTTTCTTATAACTTTATATTGGTTGATTACTAATTACACGTGATGCAAGAATCTTTGGACGATATATAGACGCCGATCTCAAAAACACCGATAGGTGGGGTTTTTTGCCGAAAACTTTAGAACATTACGTTTTGTATCTAAAAGGCTTTCGCCGAATAATTTGTAAGTGATCGAGGGAGCAGAAAAGTAGAAAGACATCACACGGACGTTATATAAACACGTAGTACAGTCAATCAAATAACCAAAAGATTCAGCCAAACTCAACTCTCAAATTATTTGTATGCTATGTACAAATTTTTATTAACGATATAATTGATGTGTTAATATACATTATTAGTCTTCGTTTATATGCATATTTAAACTTTGTTTGAATCAAATTTGTATTAAAATATTTCAGTTGCACATGCAAAAAAAAATGGCATTGATTCCAAATTTCCAATGATCCGAATACATTACAAGAGAGAAATCTTATATAAATAATTATCGGTTCAGCGTTAAAGAAAAACAATCAAATCAAGCTTTTAATTGCAAACTACCGGTTTGAACGTATCTCCAACGCAACATAGGATATAATTATTGTGGATGGTTTGAACGCACTATAAGTCTATAAGTGAACGCATAAATAAAAACTACCTGTTTGAACATCTTCATTCTTCATGCAGTACTTGTTTTCATATATATTTATGATGAATTCATGAATTTTTTACAATTTATTCATTAAGAAACTTCTTTTTGTCCAAAAAAAAAAAAAAAAAAAAAAATTCATTAAGAAACTTCGTTTACAAAAAAAAATTCACTACTAATTTTTTTTACATTTTTCCAGTCGGATTTATGCCGTTAGCCTAAGTAAAATTTGTTACAAATTTACAACGAAAAAACATGTTACAATCATTGGTAAGTGAGAGCATGTAAAACATCTTTTAGAGACGTATTTAACTTCAATCCCGTTGTTAATGTTGCATATCTGCGGCAGAGCTGCATGGTCTCATTTAATTTTGAGACCTATATAATATATAAGTCGTTCAGTTCTTTTCATTTCGCAGCTTCAAATAGTATACATGTTTGTTACAGACAAAATTACTTAATTCATAATATCTGGATATGCAGATATGGAGCAATATTTAATTTGGATATTACTTGCCAAATGGCGGGCGTATAATATGATCTAGTACTAGCACACAATTTATCTAAAAAAAAAATATCTAAAATATTATGATGAATAAGACATCAACTAGTTCACATTACTAAGAAACAATGACGAAATGAAAATTCTGATTAGACCTAGGTTCGCCCTTTTACAAAGATAAGGTCAACAAACTATAAAATAATAAATATGCTATAATCTTTTCGTTAATATAATTTGTATTAAGTATAAATATGGGACAAATACAATTTTATGTTCTTTGTGTTTATGCGGTGTGTACAAGAGAGATACCAAGAAAACCTATTCGAATCTCCATTTTATAATGATAGTTTTTATCAATTAGCTTTTTTATGTAGTTGATATATTGATACATTTGATGAAATAAACCGAGTTGTTGAATTTCTAGCCACCATTAGTTATTATTATTATATACTTTATCGACCTAACATCCTCGCTTGGTACCAACCATCTTTGAATTCTAAACACACATACACACCATTACTATATGATTTAATATTTTCGTATGTAGCTTGATTAGTTTAGTGACTTTAGTGAGATGTAAATTTATTTCGATGGACGTTTGGAAAATAAACAGATCAACAACAAAGTGGTCACTAATTCACTCTTAGTTAGGGGGTCTCGATTATTATTTTCTTAGCAAAAAAGAGGATCTCGAATATTTCGTGGTTTTTGGTGAAAGCAGACATTAACCAATTTACTTTCGAAAATCCTTACACAAAACGACACCAACCCCGACAACT
The DNA here is from genome assembly GCA_011420285.2 of Erysimum cheiranthoides. Classification (NCBI taxonomy): domain Eukaryota; kingdom Viridiplantae; phylum Streptophyta; class Magnoliopsida; order Brassicales; family Brassicaceae; genus Erysimum; species Erysimum cheiranthoides. Next base: position 20,336,599 of record CM022177.2, on the reverse strand, counting down.
TTTTTGTTTCGTCCTAAAAGATATTTAAATATCTAAATTTAGCACGTAGTTTTTACTCAATCCGTGTTTACTACGAAATTTCCTATAAAGTACGGTGTTGCATAATGTAAATGCGTGTATTAATAGTACAATACTGTACAGTATTACAGTCGCTGCACATAAAAGCCTTACATTACGTTCGATCAAATTGTCACATACGCATCGTGACACACCACTCTCGTTTCCACCCAAATCCCCCGTGTTTGCCGATTGGTCTAATTCCACGCCATTCAATGTTTTAAATCTCAAGCATTAAACCGAGATATACCTAAAACATGTTAGGTACGTAGCTCAGAGTGAAATAAAATTATAATTAAATTTAAAACTTGTGTTTTCACTCTATATTATTAATACGTGTACTTATAGAATCCCTTTTAAACTAATTGAAAGACGACTAAGCTATATATTAAAAGTGGAAATTTAATGAATTTATAATAATAAACTAGTATTCGAACAAGGGTAAACTCTGCATATATATACATTTTTTAACCGAAAACGTTATAACATGCAATATTTTCTTATAGGAAACATGCAATGATTTAGGGTTTTCGTAAACAAATGTATTTGACTACTTAATTATTTAAGAGATTGTAATTATTGCGGATCTGTTGGCCATGCACGTTTTAGAAACACAAAGAAGCAAATGTTTTGCAATTGCCTTTGCTTTAGCCTGTCTTACCCCGTACAACTGCTACACCACTTCCTTCCATTGCTCTACGTTTCTTTTTTCCTTCATTATCGACTTATCGTATGTATAGCTAGGCTCCAAGAGTTTAAGCAATTTGTCACTTCTAAATTATATTGGTTCAATTTGGTTGTCTTTGATAAGTCAATCTTTTCTCTTTTGATGAGTTCCATTGTCATCAGTAAACGTTGTCAATTTTTGGTTCAATTCAATGCCAATGAATAAAAGATGTATATAGAAGGGTTAAAAGGTGACCCAAAAAAAAAAAAAAAAAAAAGAGAGTTAAAAATAGGGAAGAAAACCTATGGAAGAAGTTCAACATAGACAGTTAAATCATTCTTGTTCACGTCTACAAATTTTCGGATTTGGATCCGAGTTATAATACAATAACAGTATTAATATTAACCACTAGATTACAAGGTTCAATGACCCCTATATATTTGTGTAATCCGTACTAGTTACAAGGTATAATTTTAAAAGAAATTGTTTGTAAAAAGATTTGTATATCAGCTATAACGTCCACATCCATGCGATATAAGCCTTGGCCCTCGCTGTCGCCAATAGTCGTTTGCCATCGCCGTTCGGTACGTTCAGATCACCAAACGCATTCAAAGCCATAAATTGGGTACCCTATACAATATGTACATACGTTTAGACGTACGCTAGAGATTACGTGTAGATATACAGAAAATATACAATACTCGGGTTCGAGTTCCCAGGTTGTGTGATGGACAACAAAATAATATATATTTCACCGATGCCTACCTATGTAAGGTATCATTGACTGCATTACAGATCCTGCATTGTCGCATATGTTGTAAACACATGTCCATCGTTCCAACTGATTAAATGATATACGAATCTGTCTCTATTGTCCACGTCGATAAATGCCCAAAAAGATAATTATAAAAGTCGTTTTGCAAATCACACAGTGACACAGATATACAAAGAAAGGATCAAGATACAAAACCAATAAATCATCTTTAAATATATAAAAAAAAAAACTCAATAAATCATAGACATCGGAGTTACTAAAAATCACCAAATTCGAACCGATCTTGATTTTGAAATCGCTGATTTTATTTTAGTAAAACAATTTAAATATTATAATTAACAAATAAACAGTATAAAAATTATGAGAAACGGGATAAAAAGTTATATAAAAAAGGAGAAAATAAATTAGGGTTAAGAGAGTGGGGGTGGTTTCCCGTGGCCATGCAAAGGTGTCAGCTTCGTGTCACAGTCTACGATGGACACCGACACACGAAACTCATGTGAACTGTTCTTTCTCTTTATTTTTCTCTCTTTTTTCTCTTTGTTTTCTTTTCACTTTCTCTTCTGTTCTCGAGAAAATCAACCAAAATGGACAAAGGCAAAGCATTGTTATTTCCTCTTTTTTACAGTAAACATTATTATTTCGGTTTCTTTATATAAAAAAGAAATAGAGAAAAGGACAAGGAAATTCATTCAACAGATAAAGATTTTCTCCTTGGACCAGAAAAAAAGAAACATCAATAAAATTAAATTTGACAACAAAAAAAATGTTTAAATTTTCAACTATTTCTCGTGCAACTATGACTACGAAACAGGATTCATCATCATCCTCAGCCTTTTTTTTTCTTCACATTTTAATTTTTTTTTTGTTGGGGTCAAATTTCTTCATATTTTAATTATACGTACCTTTCTCTATATGAAACAAAGTTCGATGCCTTAAAAAAAAAAAAAAAGTTCGATGTCTTACATTTCTTTGAAGACCAAATGACTTTTTTAAAGTCTTAAAACTTGATATTAGTTGTTGACAAGAGTCGGCCGAGTATTACGTGGAAGACCGTTTTGATACGACATACTTGGCACGAATAGCAAAAGTTTTGACAAATCAAGTACATTATATATTTTGATTGATTTGTTTCTTCGTCAAATTGACTGATTTAAATCAATGGACCATTTTGGTAACGTATAATAAAAGCTGACCTAGTAGACTTTGTTCGTGAAAGAGTTTTCTTTAGATATAATGATTTTAGTTGTCTTCGATGGTGGTGAACTTTATTCGTGCAATAACCGGATGATCGGACAGACGCATTGAATGATTCCCACTTTCCCGGTTTACTTTCTTTCGGTGTTACAATATATTAATATTGAAATATTTAGAAAGCAGAAGTTGTTGGTAACGTATATATCTTTTTCTCTGGACTAATTCTTGTTTCCAAGAGGCTTAAAGTATCGAGGCCACGACCTGTCACACACAACACAATATTCCATACTTCTGCATAAATTACGTAATCTTTTTTTCTTTTAGCTATTTATTTGACTCATCTTCCTAGTTCCTACTCCCTCATTTCTTTGTCCCACTGCCTTAATTATTCCTTCATTTCTTAAAATTTTATGTATTTATTAATTCAAGTATATTTCATTATAGAAAAAAAAAAAATAGTTTAACAAAAAAAAAAAAAAAAAAAAGTATATTTCATTATCATAATTTCAACCATATGGTGGAAAAAGGAAAAAAATCAAACGATATCTATCAATTTCATCCAACGTGCATTGCCACGGCTGTGACAAGTAGAGGTAGTGATTTTATCAAGGAAGCATATTAAAGGCATATTTTTATCCTTTTAAAAGTTAACCACTTATGTTAAAATTTTCTTAAGGGAAAAGAATTGCTTTTTCACTTCGTTTTTTTTGGACCAGCGTAAAACAACAGATTCTCTTTCTTTTGGATTTGGAGTGGATTCCACTTTAAATACTGTTTGAGTCTCTGTATCCTTTACACCACTAAAATTGTTTTAATAAATCGCACACAGTTAAAAAATTATAAAATCATACAAGTTTTTTTGGATAAAATACACATTTATCAAAAGAAAATTATACTGTATTGTATAAACTTCCATCCTCAATTCCTTATTTCCACCATTTACAATAATAACAAAATTCGGGTACCTTTTTATAGGTCTAAGCCGATGCATTCTTTTTCTACGCCTAAATTTCATAATGGGCCATAAATATCGCTGACAAGAGAACCGAAAACGTAATAACTGGGCCTTGGAAAAATAACTGCTATGGCCGATAGACTTCCATCAGTGATTTCACCAATAAGGGCCCATTACGATCATGGCTTACTCGTATTTATGAATTTTACAGAACTTTGGTTTTTGTTTTTCCTTTGTTCCCAACTAATGTTAGGTTTCCAAAGAGAAAAGTGCATAAAAATCATGTAAAAATAGGTGGGTTTTTAATGGACAACAGAGGACCAAAACTCTTTATAACCTAACAATATTCGAATGCATTGCATGAAAAACACTGTCAATGGTATTAGCCATTAAATATGATGGTTTGGGGTGACCCTCAAAAAAATTTTATATAGAAAACATGATCAAATCATCAGATATATTACTTTTCTGCAATCTATTTTGATTCATTTATACAAGATATCATAAGTTTCAATTCTTTTTTTAATCTTGTTATCTTGGGACATCGTCCCTACATATTAAAGGAAGATCCGCATTATAGGCTTATAGCTGTCTATCCATGCATAATAAGTTCTTACCATAATATATACTATTACAAATCCAATGTTTTTTTATTAGTACTATAAAATTACTTCCGGCCTAATTTGTGAAAAAATGATTGAAACTATATAAGTTATTATAAAACAAGGTTGAAAACGAGATGCGGGTTTCAATTTTTCATAGTCTTATCTGTACGTAGGTAGAAGGAAAAAAGAAGCAATATAATGTTTTTAGAGTTATTTATTTTAAAACCATAACAAAAAGATGATGTTGAAACATATATTGTAGTTGTTTGTGCATAAAACATGTCAAGAGTGGTCCACCATTACGTAACATGAGCAGTCCGTCTTAAGAGATTCCAACTTCCAATCCCAAATGATTCATCATCTAATTGTGTAGTCAAATTTGAAATAATTGCTAAAAGAGATTATCTTAGAAAGTATTATTTCGATTAAAAGCAAGCTTGAATTGTATTACAAATGTCTATTTCATCTACCTGTCAAGTTTAATTATTAATGCCACACTGGAGGTGCATACTATATAATAACCAAAGCGACCTATATGGATTAAAGTCTTTTTATAACAAGATTCATATACGCTCAATAGCCACATATATATACACACACACATATTGGCTTTTCTTGCTGTTTGAGAGTCAAACTCACACACGACTCACTGAAGTTGATACAAAATATCAGCATATAAAAATAAATATATGGTCGAAAACTACTTATAGAGTTTGGTAGGTCGTATTTCCAAAATTTAATTTTTATGTTGACAATAAAAAAAAAAAAACCATATTATATATCTCAAAACTTCAAAGTTTAAATTTAACTTTTTTTCTGCCAAACCAAAAGAAAGAAGAAAGCAAGAAAAATGGGTGTTCTTGATCACGTCTCTGAATATTTTGATTGCTCCAATGGAAGCTCCAAGCGACACAAAAGTCTACAGGTAATTAAAATTAATCCACAGTTACATTTTATATACTATTGTAATCACATCTTCTCATATATGGTATTTTGAGAAATTTCACATTAAAATATTATACGTTGTGGTGGAAATTGCTAGACGGTGGATGTGAGGGTATTGATAGATTGTGAAGGATGCGAGAGGAAAGTGAGGAGAGCCTTAGAAGGAATGAACGGAGTAAGAGATGTAACCATCGAGCCAAATGCTCAGAAAGTGACGGTGGTTGGGTACGTTGAGCCAAACAAAGTGGTGGCTCGGATCATTCACCGAACCGGCAAAAGAGCCGAGCTTTATCCTTTCGTTCCTTACGACGTTGTGGCTCATCCTTACGCGTCTGGTGTCTACGATAACAGAGCCCCGACTGGGTACGTTAGGAACACCGAGTATGATCCACACGGATCACGCCTCGCACGTGCTAGCTCCACTGAGGTTCGTTATACTACGGCGTTTAGCGACGAGAACGCCTCTGCTTGTGTTATTATGTAACTATGTTTTTTTTTTTTTTTTTGGTAATAAACTTTTTACCGGGATTTTTTCTTTTTCCTGTTCATGTTTGTGTATTTTGGTATTGTCGTATGTATTAAGATAAAAACGAGTCAAAAAAATGTAAATTGAATATTAATGTTGATGAATTGGTTATGTTTGATATCTCTTAAGTAAAAAATAGAATGATACTAAGGTTATTAGAATCGGGTGACCAAATAGTGCGAGCAACAATTTATTTGCGAGATAATAATGTATAACAAATTATCGGAAAACAAATTACATTACTTTATAACACTAGAGAAAAAAAAAACCTATGATGATATGGTAAGCTGCCAAAATAATTGTGGAAGGAAGAAAAGTAATTTTGTCGTACTATAAGAATTAAAAAAGTTCATACATTAGTTTGTTTGCCTTTGGACCTATTAGTTCGGTGGAATTGACCAAACAAAAAGATAATGCAAATTCGATAGCTTGCGGTGCTCATTTAATCATTAGCCATGCATGATGAAGTGGAATTATTAGTTTAGTTGTCACTAAATAATTACTTTTTAGAAGGAAGCACCTCTAGCTTATGCTAATTATGAAATGAGAGAATATGAGTAAAACTTAAGAATCATTGAAAAACATGAATATACATGTGTAGCAAAACAAGCCACTTAAAAGTTGTTACTCATTGTCACAATCGTTGGTGTAAACAGGAATAGTGTGTTCGTTGTCTTTCATTAGTTTCAGTTTCGCCTAAACCTAGTTCTTATAATATGTTGTATGATTTAGTTCGTCATTCTTGAAATAATGCGGTTTTATAGATTTTTATTGATCACAGAGAGCCACGATTAAGCAAAATCTTTAGTCAACCACCAATATGCCAAAACTTGCATTATTTAAGAATCGAATTGGGTCAAGATAATTGAGTGGAGCCTTAGTTGGGCCTCCCAGCCGATAATAGTCCAATACTATTTCAATGTTAGCTGACCTTTCCGTAACAACAGGTCGTCCTGACATTACTCAAACACACTGCGTGCTGTGTATAGACGGCAAATAAACGGCATAGCGTTTGCCTTTAGAAGATCGAAACAGCATTGCAAGCTAAGCTCATAACCCTCCTCCTTCCTTTTTTTATTCTCTCTACCTCATTTTGGGCGGGAAACTGTACCAGAAAAAACCTCAGGAGGAGAGAAAGAGTGAGAAGAAGAACGATCAAGAGAGAGAGAGATGGCGGCGGAAGAGGGTAAAGAAGAATCGGGATTGGATCAGGTGGAGGAAGAGTTCTCTATTTGGAAAAGGAACACACCATTTCTCTATGATCTTATGATCTCTCACCCACTAGAATGGCCATCTCTAACTCTTCATTGGGTCCCTTCGAAGCCGATTCCGTACGCGAAAGATCCTTACTTCGCCGTCCATAAGCTTATCCTCGGGACACATACCTCCGGTGGTGCCCAGGATTTTCTAATGGTCGCCGACGTCGTTATCCCGACACCTGACGCTGAACCAGGATTAGGAGGAAGAGATCAAGATCCTATAGTCCCTAAGGTAATTGAATCGTTGATGCTTCTTCATTTTTTTGCGGATTTTAAGGGTTTTGTGTTATGTGCCCACCATGTGTTCGATGAAAGTACTAGCTGAAAGAGTGAGGACGGAATCAATAACTCTCCAGAGTATTTCGATTTCTTTTATGTTTCTCAAAAGTTTGATTTTGGTTTTCAGAAATGCGACTGATGAAATGCTATTATTTGCAGGTGGAGATTAAGCAGAAGATACGTGTTGATGGAGAAGTGAACAGAGCGCGTTGTATGCCGCAAAAGCCAACTCTTGTGGGTGCTAAAACAAGTGGGTCTGAGGTGTTTCTCTTTGATTATGCCAGACTCTCTGCAAAGCCCCAAACTAGTGAGTGTGATCCTGATCTGAGGCTAATGGGACATGACCAAGAAGGTTATGGATTGGCTTGGAGCTCCTTCAAGGAAGGTTATCTTTTGAGTGGCTCACAAGATCAGAAAATCTGTCTTTGGGATGTTTCAGCTACTGCCACTGATAAGGTTTTGAAAGCAATGCATGTGTATGAGGTAAGTTGAGAGTTGCTTTGTTTTTCTTTCTCCAGAGTCTGTTGCATCTGATTTTTATTCCTGAGACATTGTTTTAGGGACATGAAAGCGTCATTGAAGATGTAGCATGGCACATGAAGAATGAGAACATATTTGGGTCTGCGGGTGATGATTGTCAATTGGTGATATGGGACCTGCGGACAAACCAAATGCAACACAAAGTCAAAGTTCACGAGAGAGAGGTATCAACCATCTCTTACTTTCTGACACTCGTAGATAGCTACTATATGACCGAGTTGATTGCGCATAAGGCCTCGTTATAATAATTGGAAGTTATGAGCAGAGAATTTCTCAATCCGACATGCCAGCTTTGCTGTGTTAACCTTTCTAAGACTCTGCAATTGACATTCTCCATGACCATACTAAACTTTCTTGTGTTTTGCAGATAAACTATCTTTCTTTCAATCCCTTTAATGAATGGGTATTAGCCACAGCTTCGTCAGACTCGACTGTCGCCTTGTTTGATCTCCGTAAACTGACTGCGCCATTACATGTCCTGAGCAGACACGAGTATGCCACTCTCATAGTTTCTCACTTTCTTCACAGTTTCTATATGCTCGGCTTCTTCTTTCTAAAGTTATTCGACAGATGTTGATAAATGATGATTGGGAGGGCTTTGTTACAGGGGAGAAGTTTTCCAAGTGGAATGGGATCCAAACCATGAGACAGTGCTTGCATCTTCTGGCGAGGACAGAAGACTTATGGTCTGGGATATCAATAGGTATCAAAATCGATATTTTCCTTTGTTTTCGATTCAAAATTGAATTTGGATTAGTTAGTTTCAACTTGATGGGTCGTTCAGGGTCGGGGATGAGCAGCTTGAAATAGAGTTGGATGCAGAAGATGGTCCACCTGAGCTGCTCTTCTCTCATGGAGGCCACAAGGCCAAGATATCAGACTTTGCTTGGAACAAGGACGAGCCTTGGGTCATCTCAAGTGTAGCTGAAGACAACAGTCTTCAAGTCTGGCAAATGGCGGAAAGCATTTACCGCGAAGATGAAGAAGAAGATGACGATGAAGGCAACCAAAATGCTCAACATACCAATGAAAACCAGAAATGATTCAAGTCTTTTTTGTGAATGATGATGACTCCTTATGACTGTTGTTAACGTCTTTGAGCAAATCTGTATTAAACAAGTTCGGTGTATGTACTAGCTATGAAATAATCGGTTTTATCCAGTTTGTCTGTCTGCTATGATTCTTCACTTTGATAGTTCACTAAACCCCAATTCAAAATCTGATCCTGAGATCGCTTAAAGTAAAAATTAAACTATAGATCCCCCTGAATTAACAAAAGTCTGCTAAGCAAGTAGGAATCACAAACTTTTCGAGTGAGAAGATTGCAATGTTACAGTGAGACTAGAGCAGAGACGGCAAGCTAAGTACAAGACTGTGTTTCATGGGCATTCCTCGTTCTTCACCAAGCAACATGATGCTTAATGGGAAAAATCTAAATCCTGCCTTGATACCAAATCTGGGTATTAATCAACAAGATTCAAGAACCCTCAAGTTTCTTTAATTAGTCTTTTTTTTAAATGCATATAACTACATAAGGTAGGAGATCTCAGGAAGTGAATCTTTTAGAACTCACCTGTCCAGAGATCTCACTCAGGCCATCAACGAAACTCCCCACCAACTCCTTAAAGCTGTAATTCAGCAGTTAAGAAAAATTCATGCATCTTATCAATAACTTCTGTAGCCAAAAACAATTGCTACTTGTCATTCACAGAGCCAATATTTAATCAACTTCTTCTACATAAACTTAAAAAGAAGCAACTCAAATATGGAAACAAATTGGTAGGAACACACAAAACATTTGAGTTTTTATTAACAATATTATCCTTCTAGTTCGGCAAGCTCAACAGGGAAATCCAATGGAAGGCAACGAGATTCAGAGAAGAAAAAACAAAAATGATAACACAAAGGGACCTGAGCGAAGCTGATGCTGCAGCTGAACTCTACAACTTATTTGGAATACAATATCTGTCCTGGTGGAAATAGATGGTACATGCTTGATGATGCTTCAAACTGCTCTTGATGCACGATGTCCACCTAGAGAAAGAGCAAAAGCATGGTGAGTTCATACTAATTCTATGAAGCAACAGTAGGAAAAAATGACAACTCCATCAATCACTGATTAGCAAACTAAAGGAGACGTCAAGAATTTGCTTCACATTATATAAGACATACTAAGGCAAAAGTTGACCAATAACCAAAGTAAGTAAACAACCTCCGGATTCCACAGTTACGCCCCAAAACAAAACGTTTTAAAGAGGACACCGCAAGGTATAAAAGTATCACCTTTTCTCTTATTGGAGACAGATGCATTAGCATTGTTAAATGATCCGTTTCCATTGCCACCTAAGTTCTGATTAGCCATGCATTGTAGCTGGTCATAATCACAACCACTTAACCCTTGGTCATTGATCGATGGACCTTCCTGGCTGTTCCCTCCAAACCCGTCCTGAGGGCAATAAACTTCATCATCACATTGTACATTACACGGATTCATCATGTGCGAGAAAGAGGGAATATTTGCAGCCATAGGCTTCTGATAAGGAAAAGATCCAATCTCCCCATCTATTCTTCCTCTTAAATCCACAAGCAAACACTTGAGCCTTGAGACCTCAGCTTCCAAGGTAGCCTGATTTTGCAACCTCTTCACCAGCTGCTGATTCACCGCCCTAAGCCTGGCAACCTCATCCTCCAACGAAGCAGCTTTAGCCTTCTTCTTCTCTCTATACTTTCTAACGGCCTCTCGGTTTCCCAAAGGTCTCTTTTCGCCTTTGGTTCCACCGCAAGACTCAGCTGTATCATCAGTGGTAACTTTCTCATCGCTCTCCCCAGGAAGAATCTTGGTGTGGACATGGAAACACGTGTGAGTATGAGTATTCTCAGGTCCCGTGGGGTTACAGGTGTGAGTGTGGGTACAAGCAGCATTAGTATCCATCAAAAGCCCATCAAAGAAACTATCCATGGAACAGTTGCTAGGTGGTAACTCACCCATGTCTGAACTCGAAAACACTTCCTGATTCGAGAAATCAAGCTCGCCGTCTTCCATTACCACAAACCTCACCAACCCCCCCCCCCCCAAAACCAACAAATTTGTAGATACAAACTTGGTCAAATCAACTAAAACAAGTCAAAATCTCGAGCTCCCGAATCAATGAAAATCCCTAATTACACAACAATTGGAGCAATTCAGCAACAGAGAATAGTCAACCTCTGCAAAATTTGAATAGCCGATCCTTTAATTGTGGAAAAACCCGTACCTTTACAGCCTCTAGAGCTCCAAATTAGCTGATCCAAGAACAACCCTAAAGATGGAATTTTTAAAGGAGTGATGAAATGGGGAGAGAGGATTTGATAGAGTAAGGGTGAAACGAAGAAGCACGAAGACGTTGATTTATAAAGACGCACAAAACAGATGGCATCGTTTCGGTGGCCGGAGAAAAGACATGGACGTACGATTACGATTTCGAGTTGCACAGATTCTTTTTTTTTTCTCGCTTAAACTAAATATAATTAGTTTCTTCCAAATTACATAGCTGAACGTGATTGGAGCTCCGCATCTTATATTAATTTTCTAATTATGCAGACTCAAAACTTTGTATTATCACCATAATAATATAAGACTAATAATATCATGGATGTACCAACAAGTTACATGAGAAAAAAACAAAACAAAAAAAGCATTGACTTAACAAGAATAAAAAAGATAAAAACTATAATTTCTCAAGTACGGACGTTTATTTGTTTTTCTCATTTTTGTTTCTTTAATTAGTCCTGTCCATTTTGAGGACTTGGTTTTTGTTGCCTATTTTTAAATCACATTCTTAAAAATTACATGTTAACACAGCTAATATTCACTAATGACCATACTTTTATTTTATAAATTAAAAGCCAAAATTATACAGTTATAACAAAAAAAGACTTACATCCATTGCCACAGAATATCTGGAGTTAAAGCCATCATCAATCATCCCCCATTATTTCCTTTTCGCTTGTCTAGTGAAAAACAATATCTGAGACATCGACAGCAAAATGCTGAAGTCAGTAAAAAGTAGATAGACTTGGACGTTTTATCTTTGCCAAAAAAAAAAAAAAAACTTGGACGTTTTATATGTGTTTGTTTATACCGGTTGACAATTTTAGACCATGTAGCGCATCAAACTCTTATATATACGGACCTATATAACGTTTCTCCAAAAACCAAATACTAAAGTTTCGCAAGAAGAAGTTGAATATAGCTATTATTAGTAAGTTTATATCGAAGTATTGTAAAATTCCCAATATTTATTGTTGTAGTTCATATATATACTTAAGACAACTAGGCTCCTCCACGTCGTTATAAGAAAACCAAAGATGTCTTTTTGTGATTAAAAAAGAATCAAATAGATTGTTAATCACCAGATCTACTTTATCTATTCTGATTGAAAAAAAAAACAAATAGATCGTTAATCAATAATCACACCTACTATCGTCAACTTGTTATTTTTCTCTCTTTCGGAAAGCTTTTATTTCTTAAATAGTTGGTTGATGTAAACATTAGTGATCGTGAAAGACGTAGCTTTCTTTTAGGGTTTGTACTTTATATCGTTAAAATAAAAGAAGGTTTGATGCAAAAATTCTATTTCTTTTGGCTAGTGGGGGTACTTAATTCATTTATTTATTTATTCGATATTCGCTATGTTTTTTATTCTTTCTCCGACACTTTTGAAATTAGCTCGTTCTAATTGTTACCTTTGGATACATGGTGTCATGGTGATTTATTGGGATCTGATTTAAGCCTCCTTTAATTTAGGCTATAGATTTACAGATGTGTGAAAAAGACCTCCGCCATATTTCAGATCAGAACTTTGAAATGTAATAGTTCCACATATCCAATAATAATGTTTCACTTTTATCGTTTTTTTTCTCCATGCGCAAAATATCAATCCAATGGTTGTTCTAATTAATCTGATTTTATAGGGCTATATATCTACTTGAGATATATATATATATATATTTTCAATTGCAAGACATCATATTAGGATTATAACTACTAAAGATTTACATTTATATCTCCCACTGTTTTAGATTATATACAACTTATATATAGACTACAATCATATTTATTAGGATCAACTCTAAATAATAATAATAATAATAATAATAATAATAATAATAATAATAATAAAAACAGTTAATTTTGCAGAAAATATTAAATGTCGTGAAATCATTTAGGGGTAAAAAAACTCATGAACCATAAAAACAAACAACCGAAACGTAAATCTCCTCTCTTGAACCTATAAACACTAGTGTTCTGAAATTTCCTCTAAACTCCGATGTATAGACGACGTTTAAATGTTAGGCGACAGTCAGATGCTCTAATTTCATGCAGTGCGGAGGTCTAGGAATATTAAAGAAAACATCACGGTGCTCAAATCGAATTAGGTGTTAACGTGTCAATTTCACTTATGATAGACCATTCTCCTCCTATATGGCTTGAAATATACAGATTTTAATTGATAACAAATCAAACAATATTCTAATATTAGAGGCAACATTACCATTATTTTGTATATTAAATTTGTATGCGACCGGTAAACGCCAAATACTCTAAACAATTTCGCCAAATAAATTAACGTAACCCATTAACGTATATATGAAATGAATATAGTTTTTTTTTTGGTTAAAAGAAAATAAATGAATATAGTTACTACTATAGATGTTATGGAAGTCCAAACAATAATATAATCTCTCATCTTTTATGTTTTATCTATATGTGATTGCAACATCAAATAGTCAGTTTTTTTAAGATCTCAAGCAACTCGAATACGGACAAATGAATACAAAAAGAATGTGGCATGTCTTAAACCATCGTTTTATTTTAAAATAACCAGATTTCTTATATGGTATTTTGAGAAATGACGAATTAATATACATTATATTATAACATTTTATGTACTAGTATAATACTAGCATAATTGATTATGAAAATGTCATAAAACTAGATGTTTTACTATTAAATATAAGTTGTATAAGTACCAGTTTCAATAACAAAAAAAAATCTCTAAATCACTTTCGAATAACAATTTAGCCAATGTTTTGTATTTGTTCATATTTTCTTAATTAGTGTCTCTCTTTAACAATTCTCTTTTTAATTATAGACACGTCAAGAGATTCTCCTGGTCGTTGATATAATGATATGTTGAAATTTTCTTTCCTTATATATCATAAATGACTTACATAATTAGTTTCTTTAAAGGAAATACTATTTCATAGTACTGTATGTCCCTGTCTTAATATCGAAGCACTTAAATGGGAGTTGATGACTAATTTATACAATTTTTTTTTTTTGTCAACTTCCATTTATAATATCTTTTTTATTCTTTTCAACAACTGATAAAGAGCTTAAGTGGTAAATCATATAAGAAAAATAATAAACATGTCATTTTCTAAATAGTCTTAACGAAAATATTAACGATTTGGTTCCCCAAAAAAAAAAAAAAATACAATTCCGGTTTAATTACAATTTGATATTGTTCCGATCTGAATAAATAATAGCAGTACACATACTACAAAACAGATAAAAGAAAAAGATGTATTGTATAATAATAAAGTAAATAGTTGTATAGCAAACCTCTGATTTGCAAGTCAATTAATAAAAGATCTCATTTGCATTTCAATTCATAAAAAAAAAAAAAGAATGTTATTGCTATAGATAAAAACGAGATTCTAATATTTTAAATAGGATAATGTCCTCACGTCCACAATATTAATGGAATATCTACAGAAATTAGTACTTTTTGAGAAAGAAACTTGTGAAAATAACAAAGTAACAACTAACAAAGATAACAAGGTTATATATATATCTCCTCTAGTCCTGTCTTTTCGTCTTCTCTGCGGTCACCATCTCTCTTTGTGACACTTAAAGGCCTCGCACAGACCGACGACTTTAGTACTTCACGGCTCCAACGTCGGCTGTGTCTTCGGTTAGCTTTGAGCTAACATGCCATTAACATATACAACTATCAAGATTAACCATTCGTCTAAAGGGCCAAATTTGAATTGGTACATCCCACTATCGGATCTTGACATATAGACATACAGTGGCGGATCTACATGGTTGTTGGGTAGGGCACGTGCCCCACACTAATTGGTCAGATTTAGTTAACCCATTATTTTTTTAAAAGTTTTTTACCTTATTTGTTAGAGAAGTGCCTCATACATCATGGGAGGAGTTCGATATTCTTCTTTGAATGTTTTGGTGTTTTTCTTACAGTCCACGTTCTCTTATTAATAATATCTACCTTATATGTTAATTTTTCACAAAACTGAAATATTCCTTTTATATTGTAAAGCATATTTATATTTAAATTTTAAAAATATAACAAAACTAGTAAATTAGTAAAACATATTATCACTTTTTAGTTGATCTAATATATGTCTAGATTTAATATTCATTTTAAATATATCTAATATGTAGTTAAATATATTTCAAAACTAAAAAATAAAATTTAAATATACTAAATGTGCAAAGTGATATTTATTTACTATTTTCATTATGTTAATATAATAAATAATAAGTTATTTGTGCCCTATACAAAAAATTTTGCTGGATCCGCCACTGTAGACATACATTATTGATATTGACAATGATTCGTCTTGGGAATGATTTTTTCATACCTAGAAACTATCATCTGGGGCTGTTGTTTCTCAAGTAACAAAAAGTTATCAAGTAAACTCCCGACACTAGAAACAAACCATAACTAAAAGCAGAGTGCCTTAAGTTTGAAGCTCTCCAGATGAGGAAGAAGAAGAGAAAAAGCTGTTGTTACTTCTCTCCATGCTGCTGATTGATGCATATTCATCGTCTTCCACCTCAAGCATCGCAAGGCTTAAGTGTGATTCCACGCTGGAATTCGGGTAAACCTCGTCATCGAAGCAATCGTCATTTTCTTTTTCTTCCATAATCCATTTCCCAACTTCGTTTTCATCTCTTAGTAGCTTCAGTATCTGAACAAACATTATAGATTAGTTCTTGCACGAGGGACTTAATTAGTATTCTTGGAGAAGGAAACAAAATCGTACTTGTCTGATATTGGGACGATGTGTGGCGGATCTTGTGAGGCAGAGTGAAGCAGTAAGTACCATTCTTTGAAACTGAGACTCGTTGAATATCTCTGTTACGTCTGGATCCAACAGCCTTTTAATGTTTCCATTCTCAATCAATGGTTTTGCCTGCATTCCAAGGTAGAATCTCTTTAGTGTTTCATTAAGTGTTGCTTACGTTACAAGTAACCAGCGCCAAAAAAACCTACCCACATGACCAAACTCTCTTGTCCTCTAGGATTCTCAGGTGAAATGGGACTGCGTCCTGATATGAGTTCAAGAAGAACCACTCCAAAGGCGTAAACGTCGACTTTATCACTGACTTTGCCGTACATGAAATACTCCGGCGCAAGGTATCCAAAAGTACCCACCACGTCAGCTTGTATCGAATATCTAGAAGATGTCGAGGGTCCCCACATCGACAGCCCAAAATCTGACAGCTATTCTCAAAATCATAGCTATCAATTTATGAGTTCATAAACACACTTAGCAAAAAAAATCGAAGTGAGAAGCTTTCATTACCTGAGGTTGGAGCTCATCTGAGAGAAGAACGTTGGAAGTTTTGACATCTCTGTGAATCACTGGCTTAGAACATCGGTTATGAAGATAATCTAATGCTTCCGCCAACCCGATAGCTATCTTAAACCTCTCTTCCCATGATAATACATGCTTTCCCTTTTGCTTACCTGCAGAATCAAGCATCACACTTTATACCAAATCAATCAGAATCTTATATGTATGTGTGAGAAGTTGAGAGTGTTGTGTTACCGTGAAGGGTTTTCTCTAAACTTCCTGTGGATGAAAGGTTGTAAACGGAGATTAGATCATTGTGTTGGACACAAACACCAAGTAACGGTGAGATGTTTTTGTGAGTCAAAGAAGAGATAATGTTGATTTCATGAACAAAATCTTTCACAGCTTCTTTAGATGATGATTTCAAGATTTTCACTGCAATGCCTTTTCCATCTTCAAGAATCCCTCTGTACACTTCGTTGCATCCTCCTTTCCCAATCATATTCTCTGTCATGTAAAACCAAAGATCAATCCTAAATTCATCAGGAGAGGCAGAGAGAGAGAGAGAAAAGAAGAGTACCTTGAGAGAAATCTGATGTTGCTTTCCTAAGAACATTATAGTTGAACCATTTTTTGTTATCTCTCAATATGTCGTTGACTTGTTTCTTGATAAAGCTTGTCTCATAGTTTAGATTCTGCTGATGATTTGGAAACCTTTCAGGTAAGCTCATGACCCAATTGACCACGGAGACTTTCCGCCTGTGCCATTGGTGAACTTGTGGTGTCCCTAAAGTTGCTCTTTTAAGGAAAGGCCAACCTGGTTTCTCGTCTAATAATATATCTATGGATGGAAGTGAAATCGATCTTCCTGAAATCTTCCTCTTTTCCTCACCCATCTTCAAGAGTTCTCTGCTTTTTACACTTGATTCATCATACTTGCATTTCACTATTAGAATGTTGAGAACTTGGCCTCAAATCTATATTATAAGCTGCAGTGTTGACCAAGGCCGTTGCTCCTAAAGATAGTTAGTAATGGCCAAGACTTTAGTCGTTGGATGCTATATTGTGTTCACGCAGAACTTAGAAGTTGATGTGCAACCAATCCTGAAACCCGAATCTGTTGTGTTAGTATACATCAAAATTGAAAAAGAAAAATTGTATAAAATGAAACAGTACTTTTGTTCAAGACTTTAATCAGAATTTTTTTTTTCTCACCTTAGTCTTGTTGAAATTTTGATTGCAACTATAAAACCTTGTGAAACGAACTTCCTTGTAAAATCTCTCCTTTAAGTTCAATCTGTCGGAGCTCAATGTTCGTTATCTGCATAAAAACAGAGTAATCAAACAAACAAATGTAATTTATGTCAATTATGGATGTAGCACAGATAATTCTAAAATATAAACTATGAGCATTACCGGACAAGATAGTGTTACCAAAACTCTTTTTTTTTTTTTAATTAAAGGTTACCAAAACTCGTTGTATGTATCTATTATTAAAATTGTTAGTTAATTAAAAAAAAATAAGAATCGAAATCTGCAGCCATCTACCATCAGCATTATGTACCTGCTACGACTAAAAACAAGATTGACCCAAAAATAAACAAAATATAAAACTTACACATTAAAGGACTTGGTTTTCTCAGACACAAATGTTGATCTTCTTTGATAAAAATATAAAAATGTTGGTCTTCTTCTTTCGGGAAATTATAGCAAGATGATTGAATTCAGACTGATTGGATCAAGAAAGTGTCGGCGAGAGAGAGAGAGAGAGTGTGTTTGGGGAAGATAGCGAGTAAACAGAGAGACAATAAAGAGTTTTGTTTTAACAGAGTTTATGTTCGTTAACAGTTTTTAAATTTCTCAAAATTAAAAAGGAAAAAAAAAAAGGAATTAGTTAGGGGAAACCGGCAATATTAGCGGGAAACCCTCGATAACCGGTGAGTTAAAAGGGACTTGTGAGTGTGTGACCACCGGCTATTGCGGGTTAAACGTAACGAACATGCCTCGACTCAAGGCTGCCTCCTGCGTACGGCAATGGCTTAAGAATTAAATGAACCAAGTCCGTGCATACTAGGCACTTTTCTTCTTCATATTTTAAAATAAAAGCTTCCACTCTTTTATTGAAGCAATAAGAAGAATTTGTAAATATTATATATTTTAGCATCTGTTTTCATTATATATGCAAGTAAGAAAACTAATTATGTTAATAGGATAATGTAATGTATGTATGAGATGATATGTGGAAGAGTGATACATATGGAAAGCTTTAGATATATTCGGTAATCTGTTTGGATTAATTAATAATAATTAAACATCAATCTGTTGATCACTCTGATGGTGAGAGTTTGAATTTAACAACCCCTCCTCGAAAATTTTGTTTATTTTATAGTAATCAAATTGTTATTGAGCGGCCAAGGCCCAAGGAGAACGTACGCATTCGAGGACAAATTTTAAACTTTAGCTTTATAGACTTATAGTATTTAAAGCAGACTATTATTTTAATAATTGAAAATAGTCGAATTTTGAAAAACTGTTGCAAAGATTTTGGCTCGAATAGAGTGATACTTTCGGTAGATCTTATCACTGTATTTTGTGAAAAATGACGTCAAAAACCAAAAAATAGGTTAATGCAGTATGTGTCTGTGTGACTGTGTCCATTATTGAACTAAATAATATCAAGTAATATTTGAAGATAAAACGGATAATTGAAATCGATTTTTAGTTTTACGTGTTTTTGCTCTATAACTTTTTACCCGTAAGGCGTTTTATATTGACAATCTGTCTATATTAGCTAAAAAATAATCACATAGTCCAAATATTTTCAAACAATCGACATATGTAGCCTGTAGCCATATGAATTTATGATATCAATCACATTTTCATCATATAATCAAGCCACCGAGGCCCACTATTTTCCTAGATTTTTTGTATTGTATCATAACATATATATATATATATCCTAAATAAAATGGATATAATTAAGTGTTCTTAAAATCGGTCTAGCATGGAATTTATTGCTTTTTAACAAGAATAATGCAAATTCTATTTTGATGACGTGAGAAAAACACTTATTTATCTTTCATTTACTATTCTCAATTATTTTCTACTACTACTAAAATTAATCACGTTTTATATTAATAAAAAAAAACTTAATTTTGTGCTTAAAAAAACAGTAAACAATACCAAAATAGTTAAAAACAGTAAAAATAATAGTAAAAAGCTGAGATTAACGTTTTTATGATTGATAGGTAAGTTCTGTTTTGCAAGGATACTTTATGTTGCAACTTGCAGTGTAGGTAGGTTAAATCGTTGGTGTCACCCATAATGAATGGATGTAATGCAGGTAATCGTCATGTTTTTCGTTTCCTATCACATTTATCATCAACCATTAACCATTTATAATGTTTTTGACGACATCATGAAACAAAAATTGCTCTAAAAATTTAAAAATCGTAGTCAAACGTTACATTAAATCCGAAACAACCATTTTATAACCTAATAGGCTAATACTATAACTAAAGTAATCGTAATTGGATAATCCATAACCATAACATTACAAAATTTATTTCGATGGTTTTCTGCCGCTCAAGTCTTTATCTAAATCTCTTTTATAGTTTTTTTAATGGTAATAAATACATAAAATGGATTTAAGTGTAAACAATAACCTAGATAGAACAGGGGTTTATTGATAATCTAGAAAGAGAAAGCATTGTAATGATTTGGAAACCTTAGAAATAGTGAGTGCAGTGCTTTAAGAATGTCCCAAGTCCCAACAGATGTTTTCAAGGCGCTACTGTTAATGTTTGAGGGAAACACTTCATCAAAACCAAAGATCAGAACTTGGCCTTTCTAATGAATGTAGTAAAGGAGGAGACTTGTAATTTGGTATTATCACCTTTGACACGTTCGTTCCATCGGAGCAGCAAATGTTACGCAATTCGATGAAATCGAACTTACCAACTTGCTCTGTTTGCAAAATATGAGTTTTGAAAAAGGATTGGCAAATCAAGATTGATTTATAAGTAGGAGAAACAAGAAAGAGTGAGAGGATCCCCTAAATGTACTATTCAATCATCTCTGCAACAACACCAATAGCAGCTACTTATGGCTTACACTACATAAGAGAACAATCTTTAAACGTGTGAATCTAGGAAACAAAGAAATCAAGAGTTCGCGGTATATTTACAGATCAAAATGCAAACAAGAATACAAATACTTGTTACTAGTTCTTCTGACTTTTGTCAATTTCATACTACAAACAACAGAATCCTGATTTCTTGAAGAAAACAAGTTATGAAAAAGGGGAAGAGATTCTCCTGTTGACTCCTTTCTTCTTGTTGAAATTACTCTTCTTCTTCTTCCTCCCTCTTGGATCACAGTATAGAGCAACCTTTATGAGATTTTCTCTTCTTCCTCTTCTTGTTTTTGGGTGGCTGGAGAACGACCTTGATAGCCGCGTCAAACACCGCTTTCACATTCTGTTGAACAGATAACGGAAATGGGAAATCATCAGCGGATTCAATTGGCGGTTTTAGACAGGTAAAGATATTGACTCTCAGGTTACCTGTTGAGTTTTTGCACTGCATTCGATATAAGCGGGTGCCCCAATCAGCTTCTTTAGTTCTTCACCCTATTTTGATACCATCAAAAGATGAAACATGCAGAATTTTAACACCGAGGATTCAGCTAAAATCGCATGAGAAGAGTATGAGAAAAGGTACCTGAGCGGTGGAGATAGGCACAGCACCAGGGTGCTCGGCAAAGAATTGTTTATCATCTCGAAGATCTGAAAGAGAAAACCAGCCATCAAAATATCAGAAAAAATCGGTAATCGAGTGATTAAGAGTCGAGTTAAAAAGAATCCAACCAAGCTTTGTTCCGACGAGGATGATGGGAACACCAGGAGCATAATGTTTCAGTTCAGGAACCCACTAAGAATCAAAAGCAAGAAACCAAATGAATTCTATCAGAACCACTAAATGAGAATTGAATAAAAGAGGAAAGAAGTTTCAGGGGACGACCAAAGATCAAACCTTTTTAGAAACATTTTCATAGCTAGCTTTGCTGACGAGAGAGAATGCAAGTAAGAAGACATCTGCGCCGCGATAACTCAAAGGTCTTAGTCTATTGTAGTCCTCTTGCCCTGTTTTATCGAGCCAAAAACGCAAATGACGTACTTGAAAGGAAAGAAATTCAAAAGCCAAAGAAAGAACACCACAAATCCAAAGGGTAATAACAACTTGCCTGCAGTATCCCACAATCCCAAGTTGATAGTGTTCCCATCCACAATCACATTGGCGCTGAAATTATCAAACACAGTTGGCACATAATCCTGTCACATCGAAAACTCCACTAAGATTAGTCACAAATTGTCCTTCCACAAAGTTTAACTAAAGCACTTAATATGATCATCAAACAGATTAACACATCCCAGAGAAACATTGATATGATATATGAAGCTGAGATTCTCAAATCCTATAAAGATCACTGAGGTTAGCAGAAAGAACAAGTCTTTAAGAAAACCCAACAAATACTTATGACTAAAATCCAACTCATAAGCATCATTAGCATCATAAGCTTCGCAGCCAACAACAAATCCAACTTCCCTAAGCCAAATTTCAGCAAATCGCAGTAAAAGAAGAGAACTTTAAGCTGACCGTGGGGAAAGTGTTGCTAGTGTAGGAGATGAGAAGACAAGTCTTTCCGACAGCTCCATCGCCGACTGTGACACACTTGATAAACCTTGAAGCACTCATCTTTCTCTCTTCTCTCTCCTTCTGCAAACTTCAAAACCCTAAATTTTGATGAATTGGGGATTTTTGGTATAAAAAGAGAGAGAGAGAGAGAGAGAGAGAGTGAGGTTCTTTAAAGAGGAAGAAGACAAAGAAATAGGAGCTGAAAGTCTCTCACAGACTATAGAGTCTTCCTAATTTTTCCAACTCCCTCCCCTCACATGCACTTGAATTTCTTGCTCTTCTTCTACCTTTTTTTTTTCTTCTTTCACAAAAATAAAATAAAAAGATTAAAATTTATTTAATAGCAATTTTTTGGTTAGCTGGTGCGCTCCCCAAAACAAGACCCTACAAAAATTTATGGGATGGAAATAAATTAATAATAATTTGTATGTACCTTTTTTTTTGTTTCATTTTTAACTTCTTTTCCATCTAATACTATGCAGGCTACATACAATATTTATATTTTCGATCCAATACTATAAGCTTTTACAATATCAATATATAACTATACGAAGTACGAACTCCTTAAATATAAAAAATATATGAAATTTACATAAAATAGTTAGTTAATTAACTAGCTCCATTATTTTTTAATTTGTTAGCTAAACTAAAACTGGTTAGTGGGTTTTGCCGAATTTGTCATTAGGATTGAAACTAGTTTTAATTTTGAAAAAATATTCATCAGCAACCTTTGTGGTTTGTATACATTTTCTTCTCTTTACATGTTATTAGTAAAAATTTGTCCCGGTATATTGAAGGAAATATTAGAAATGTGTATGTATACAACTTCTCTAAAAATAAAGGTTGAGTGAGATTTTACCAAAAAAAAAAAGTTGAGTGCAAGACACCAACAAAATGTGAACTCAAAGTCAATATTTATTTAACCGATCACGGTAAGAGAAACATTTTGAACCCGTCTAGTTAGATCTGTTAAAAACACTGATTGACCGTTATAGAGAATCTGTTTTGGGGATTAAAAACAAGGATGATTATTTGTTATGTATTTGTCCACCATAATAGGCGAAGAATAGGGTAAAACAAACTTTAAAAATAGCAAAACAAATAAAATAAAATAAACAAAATCAAAATGGAAAAAAAAATGAAGAGAGTTTCAAGTTACAACGGTGGATTCTATTTCAGACGCGTAAATTTCTCTGGAAACCTGAAAAGTTGAGTGCGAAACATTCTCTTATATCATCCTCTGTTTTCAAAGCTTGTTATTTGAGCTCTCCTTGTTTTTTATTCCTCCGACAAGGACGAGGTTCCAAGAGAACTTAGCTTCTTGTTCTACAACACGACACAAAACAAACAAAATTAATTCAAAAAAGGAAAATAAGAGAGTTCAATGAGAAAACATTCTCTTGATCGATGGCTTTTAGCGGCCGTTCTTGTGGTTCTCCTCTCGTATTCTTCCTCCTTCGCCGCCAAAAAGGAGGCGAAGAAGAAGAAGAGTAATAAGGATGTGACTTATGACGGAACCTCTTTGATCATCGATGGCAAGAGAGAGCTTCTCTACTCTGGCTCTATTCATTACCCTAGAAGCACTCCTGAAGTATTTTTTGAATCACATAATCTCTGTTTTTTTCTAAAACGCTCTTTTTATTTTGCATTGATATTGAGATTATTGTGTGATTTGGGTTTGGTTTAGATGTGGCCAAGTATCATCAAGAGAGCGAAACAAGGTGGTTTGAACACGATTCAGACATACGTTTTCTGGAATGTACATGAGCCTGAACAAGGAAAGGTAATTAAACACACAAATCGATCTATAGAATATATAACATGCATACATGAATCTTTAGGATTCTTATTGTATTTTTTTGTTGTTTTCATTAGTTCAACTTTTCGGGACGAGCTGATTTGGTGAAGTTCATAAAGTTGATTGAGAAGAATGGCATGTATGTGACCTTGAGGCTTGGACCGTTTATCCAAGCTGAATGGACTCATGGGTAATAATTCATAAATGGCTTCTTAGAGTTTTGATTTCTTTGCACAAAAAAAAAAAAAAAAAAAAAAAAAAAAGAGTTTTGATTTCTCTTTTTTAAAAAAAAAAAAAATTCTCCTCTTAATGATTTACGTATTTTCTTTTTTTATATCAGAGGACTTCCTTATTGGCTTAGAGAAGTTCCTGGAATTTTCTTCCGTACAGACAATAAACCATTCAAGGTATATATACATATAAACAAAAGTAGAGATGTATGTTTGTTTTGTTACAATCAAATATGTGACAAAAAAAAAACTGTTGCAGGAACACACAGAAAGGTATGTGCGGATGATACTCGACAAAATGAAGGAGGAAAAATTGTTTGCTTCACAAGGAGGCCCCATTATATTAGGACAGGTGACTAAAATATAACCTATGATTTGAAAAATGTTGTAAAATGATCATTTTTTAATGAATTTGAATATGAATATTGCAGATAGAGAACGAGTATAGCGCGGTTCAACGGGCATATAAACAAGATGGATTAAACTACATTAAGTGGGCATCTAAATTGGTGGACTCAATGAATCTCGGCGTCCCATGGGTTATGTGCAAGCAGAACGACGCTCCTGATCCTATGGTAAAGTTTTTTTTTTTCCCAGTTTGTGTTTTGTCTCAAAATGTTAGAAAAATGTTCTAAAACATTGAGAATTTGATGATGAATACAGATCAATGCTTGTAATGGAAGACATTGCGGTGATACTTTCCCTGGCCCAAACAAAGAAAACAAACCATCTTTATGGACTGAGAATTGGACGACACAGTGAGTTTTGTTTGTTACTCTTGAATTAGAATTGTAGAAACATGTGATTTATTCATATAAGTGTTAAAGATCTTGCGAATTTCTTTAATAGGTTCCGCGTGTTTGGTGACCCGCCAACTCAAAGATCAGTAGAGGATATCGCTTTCTCTGTTGCTCGATTCTTCTCCAAGAACGGAAGCCATGTGAACTATTACATGGTATAATGGCTCATTCAAATAAACCCTCTTTGGAAATGTTTCAAAAATTATTGTCGAAATTCTCAAAAGAGGCTTTGTTATGTTATAATCTTGTAGTACCATGGAGGGACTAACTTTGGAAGAACCTCTGCACATTACGTAACCACTCGATACTACGATGATGCACCTCTTGATGAATACGGTTTAGAGAGAGAGCCTAAGTATGGTCATCTTAAGCAACTTCACAATGCTCTTAACCTCTGCAAGAAACCCCTTCTTTGGGGTCAGCCTAAAACTGAGAAGCCTGGAAAGGATACCGAGGTATTAGCATATATGTACACACACACACACACAAAAATTCTAAAATTTTGTAAAATTTTTAAAAGGATTCAACTTTTTGTGTTTGTAATTACAGATTCGGTACTACGAACAACCTGGAACAAAAACTTGTGCGGCTTTCTTGGCTAACAACAACACTGAAGCTGCAGAAACCATCAAATTCAGGGGAAAAGAATACGTGATAGCACCTCGTTCCATTAGTATTCTTCCAGATTGCAAAACTGTTGTTTACAACACTGCACAGGTGAACAAAACTTTAAATCCTAATACTAAATTTCATAGTTTATTCGAGCAGCAAAAAAGAAACAGAGTCTTTAACAGGTTCTTGTTTGTTTGGATTTGACCAGATTGTTTCTCAACACACTTCAAGAAACTTCATGAAGTCCAAAAAGGCGAACAAGAAGTTTGATTTCAAAGTGTTCACTGAGACCGTGCCTAAAAAACTCGAAGGTGACTCTTACATACCCGTTGAGCTTTATGGTTTGACTAAAGACAAGACAGACTATGGATGGTACACAACAAGGTAAAGACTATTTTCATGTTACTGTATATCAAATATAATAAAAGAAGAGAACCTTGAAGTTTAATTTTGCTTTGCAGCTTCAAGGTTCAGAAGAAGCACTTGCCTACGAAGAAAGGAGTTAAGACTTTTGTGAGGATTGCTAGTCTTGGACACGCGTTGCACGTTTGGCTTAACGGAGAATACCTTGGTAAGAATTGTGATAGAATGATCTAGAAGTACAAAAACGAGCTTTATTAATGATATCTTCTTACCAGGAAATGGGCATGGAAGCCATGAAGAGAAGAGTTTTGTTTTCCAGAAACCCGTTACACTAAAAGAAGGAGAGAATCACCTTATAATGCTTGGTGTTCTCACAGGATTCCCAGTAAGTAATTAACAAAAATAATTCAAAATCTGAGTTTTGGAACCATATACAGATGAAGATATGTTTCCTAAATGTTGGGCTTATTTGTTCTTACAGGACAGTGGATCTTACATGGAGCATAGATACACCGGTCCTCGTGGTGTTTCCATCTTAGGTTTGACTTCAGGAACACTTGATCTCACTGAAAGCAGCAAATGGGGAAACAGGGTTTGTAATCAATCTCTTAATTTTTCTGTAACTGATTCACAACATTAAGTATATATCTCCTTGTTTTGATCTGTTTTTTCGATCTTTAGGTCGGTATGGAAGGTGAAAAACTCGGAATCCACACCGAAAAAGGTCTAAAGAAGGTCAAATGGGAAAAATTTACCGGGAAAGCACCAGGACTTACATGGTACCAGGTAACTGAAAAAAAAATAAAAAATCAGACTATATAGAATGTGATTGATCAAAATTGTAGAAGTTTGTTGCTAATCATCTACGTTCACACGAATGTGAAACATTGCAGACATACTTCGATGCACCAGAGAGCCTAAATGCAGCAGCCATTCGCATGAGCGGAATGGGAAAAGGGTTAATTTGGGTGAACGGAGAAGGCGTGGGAAGATATTGGCAATCGTTCTTGTCTCCATTAGGTCAACCTACGCAAATAGAATATCACATCCCTAGATCTTTCTTGAAGCCCAAGAAAAACCTACTTGTTATATTCGAGGAAGAGCCTAATGTGAAGCCTGAGCTTATGGACTTTGTCATTGTCAACAGAGACACTGTTTGTTCTTACGTTGGAGAAAACTACACTCCAAGTGTTAGACATTGGACTAGGAAGCAAGATCAGGTCCAAGCCATCACCGATAATGTGAGTCTCACGGCTACTCTTAAATGCTCAGGCACTAAGAAAATCTCTGCCGTTGAGTTTGCTAGCTTCGGAAACCCTATTGGTGTTTGTGGAAACTTCACCCTTGGTACTTGTAATGCTCCTGTTTCAAAGCAAGTCGTTGAAAAGGTAAACGATCACAACATTTTGTTTATTCTTTTTGTATAATGTGTAGCTTATTTATGATAGACATAACCAACCCACAAACAAAATGTTGCAGCATTGTTTGGGGAAAGCAGAGTGTGTGATTCCGGTGAACAAGAGCACGTTCCAACAAGACAAGAAAGATTCATGTAAGAACGTTGTGAAGACACTTGCCGTACAAGTCAAGTGTGGTCGTGACAAGAAGAACTGAGGCTAAATATCAATCACTATCATATGGTTCATGTTCTGTGTTAGACCAATTTCAAAGTGTTGTGACATCGATTTTGTCGTCATGTTTGTATTTAATTTCTTAAATTTAACGCTAATTCACGAGTAAAATATTCGAATATGATCCGATCAAGAAACAAATGCATAACCAAAAACATTAATTATTTATCCATGTTTATTAAATGTTTCCTTTTGTTTAATTAAAGGTAATCTTTTTTAGTAAGTAGAAAATAAACATATCGATGAACAAGCTCAGCAAATCAAGATAAACACATGCACGCCGTTTAACAAACAACTTACAGACTTGCGTACCGTTTTTCTGAAACAAAATGACATGTAAGTCTCGTGCGAACAAGCGTATCTTATAAGCCAATGAGGTCCACCGAAAGGTGTGGCTGAGGAAAACAGCAGATAACTGACACCTACCCATTCAAATCTCGTTTTCTCATTGGGTGGTTTTATCTCTTTGGCCCAAACTTCAGTGTAAACCAAAAAAATCTTCACACACCTTGACCATTTTCTTCTTCATCGCTCTCTCTCTATCTCTCATTCACCAATCCTAAACGAGTCGGAGCTATGGCGACACCGATTGTTGACGCGGAGTACTTGAAAGAGATCACCAAGGCTCGTCGTGACCTCCGCTCTCTCATCGCGAACAAGAACTGTGCTCCGATCATGCTCCGATTGGCGTAAGTTTCCATTTCTTTGGTTTTTCTTCGCTTCGCTTATGTTGACTGCGACGTATATCGTTTTCGTTCCCGTTGAAATCGCTCGATTATAGTTAGCTGTGGAAATCGCTCGATTATAGTTAGGCTGTGGAAATCGCTCGACCTTGTTTGTTTTTGACTGGTGAAATGTTGTTTTATTGAAGATGGCACGATGCTGGGACCTATGATGCTCAATCGAAGACCGGTGGACCTAATGGCTCTATCAGGAACGAAGAGGAGTACACTCATGGTGCCAACAGTGGTTTGAAGATCGCTCTCGATCTCTGTGGTGTGTATTTCTTTTCCCTGCTATTTAGGATTTTGATTCTGATAATTTCTCCTCGGCTACGATTTCTTCGTTCCCCATTACTGTTCATAGGTGATGAGAGATTAATCTATTACTGTGAACTGTTGATTTTTTTCATTAGCACAATTTCTCGATTTACTTGCATGATCCATGGATATCAAGATAAGTTGACTTGTTAATCCGTGGGTTTGATTTCTCGTGAATTTTGGAAAGCCAATACTGTGCTCTCATGTGGTGTATCCTTTTTTATCTTATGGTTTGCGAACACTGTTCAGAATAATTCCTTTATACTTTTTGAGACTTTGAATTGTTTAGTTATGACTTATGAGATCTTATCTTTGATGTTGCAGAGGGCGTGAAAGCTAAGCATCCCAAAATCACATACGCAGACCTATATCAGGTGATTATGAGATTTTGCTTATGCTTACAGTGAGGATTTAACGAAGTTAAGACTGAAAGAAATCTATAATTGATGCAATTTTATTAGTTTTGCCGGCCATATAGTTGCTAGCCCACCAAGCTCCTAATACTCCTCGTGTCTCATAGACTCATACCATGTTTTAGCTTGTTTTGTAGACTCGGTTGAGTTGTGTAATTATGGTCACAGGATACTGCAACAATGAAATAAGAACTTTCTTTTTCTAGGAAATGTAGCGGATTGTGTTTTGATATGATGACTCTGTCAATTTGCTCCAAGATAGAGTGAAAGACTGATTGATTATGTCAAGTAGAAACGTTTTCTCTTACAGTAGATATAAATAAAATATACTCTGATAGATTCCAAACGACCAAGGAGCTTGTAACAAAACCTATGCTTGATGGTCGACCAGAAAAATTCTGCCTCCTTTATCCTTCCTGTGAATCTTGACATTTAATTCCTGCATTTTTTGTTACCAGGGGGTTTAGTAAACTTTTCAATTAGTTTCGTGATATTGTTTACCCATCTGTGTTATTGACTTAAGACTTGGACTGAGTAGAATTCACGCGTCCATCGCTTGCACCTATATTACATTTTGCAGTACTGCTTTTATTATTGTTTGTCCAGTTTTTCTTTGGTCAACAAGGTCGAGGCCTCATATATGACTGCCCAAAAGAAGTGTCCCAGTTGGAGGCTTGGAGCAGCAGTTTAATAGCAATCAAGTTTTGGATCTGAATAATTTATTTAATTCTTGTGTTTCAGCTTGCTGGTGTGGTAGCAGTGGAGGTTACTGGTGGACCTGACATCACCTTCGTTCCTGGGAGAAAAGTATAGTTTCTTATTCTTTTTGACATTATAACAGTTTACCAGTTTAGCAAATAACCTTAATACTGTATGTTTCTTCTTGGTAGGATTCAAAGGTCTCCACCAGAGAAGGAAGACTTCCTGATGCTAAACAAGGTACAAAAAATCTTTTATCATATATAGGAAACTTTGATTTTTCCTATTGAAACTCTAATCATGGAATTGGAAGATCCTCTCAATGAATTTACCTTGTTTTTTTATCTGTAGGTTTTCAACATCTAAGAGATGTCTTCTACCGCATGGGACTATCTGATAAGGATATTGTGGCACTCTCAGGGGCTCATACTCTGGTAACTTCATTGTTCACTTCTTAAATCCCGCTGTTTTTAACAAATAAAGGGTAGTAATACATGTTCATATGACAATTTCTTTGGTGTTCAGGGAAGGGCTCATCCAGAGAGGTCAGGCTTCGATGGACCATGGACTCAAGAGCCTCTGAAGTTTGATAACTCCTACTTCGTGTAATTTTCATTTCTTTATTCTCAGAGAGTCTTTGGTTTTTTTTTTCTAATCTTTTCTGTTTGTGTTTCCAAGAAGAACAAGCAGCAAACAGCTACTTCATTACAGGATCGTTTAACCCATGAGTAATTACTGTTTTGGTACCAGGGAACTGCTGAAAGGAGAATCAGAGGGCTTGTTGAAACTTCCAACTGACAAGACTTTGTTGGAAGACCCGGAGTTCCGTCGCTATGTTGAGCTTTATGTAAAGGTAAAGTAAACTGGCAATAATCTCTGCCTCTTAACCACTTGTTTCTTCCATTGCTATGATAGGAACATAACTCGATTTCCTTGATTGATTTCACATTTTCACTGAATCCACAAGCACGAACTTCTAGAGAATCTCACGAATCTTAATTACCAATAACAGTTGCTGATGTTGCAAAGTGAAAATATGAACGATGAATTTTATCATCCTGTCACGGTGCGACCCTCACAGTCCCTGTTGTTCTTCATGTTTGCTGTGAACTAAAATCAGCTTTTCTAAGAACTGGAGATAGAAATCGTGACACTTCTCTATGATTTCCTTTCTTGATTAATGATTGAAAATTTGATCTTGAGCTGCACATATATGTAAGTTTCTATAAGGTAATTAGAAAGTGATTTATCCAATTCGTCCTCTGTTTGTGTTGTGTAAGCTGTTCTTTTGACAAGTTAATTTGTTTTGACAGGATGAAGATGCATTCTTCAGAGATTACGCGGAATCGCACAAGAAACTCTCTGAGCTTGGTTTCAACCCGAGCTCCTCAGCTGCCAAAGCGGTTGCAGACAGCACAATTCTGGCGCAGAGCGCATTTGGAGTTGCGGTTGCTGCTGCAGTTGTGGCCTTTAGTTACTTTTACGAGATTCGGAAGAGGATGAAGTAAATGAAATAGAAGGAAAACTAGAAAAAAGACCCACGAAGCAACGTATGCTCTTATTCAGCATTAAGGAAACTATCAATCATCTATAGAATTTGTAGTTGTAAGGGCTTCTATGTCAGATAATACCCTATTTTGCTGCTGCAAGATGCTAAACATTTTAATCCACACGTTCATACTGTTTTGTAGTCAAAAGTCAATACGTGGCTCGTGATTCATGGTTGCGTTACTGTTCATTGAAATGTTCGTTAGATTTATGGATATCTACCAAAAGATCGGTCGATATCTACAAAGTGGGACATAACCTGAAAGTGAACCTAACCTGGTAGGTTTTGTTAGGTAGGAAGCTTCTTTTAAAAATTTTAATTTTAATTTTCTTTTTCCTTTCATATTTTCATTAAAGAAGATAGTATATACAAATGTTGGTAGCCAATTACCAATAACGGGATAGCATCTAATGGACGCAAAGCGTTTTTGCGTCACTAGCAACTAACTTATTCAAATTTTTATCATAATTTATGTATGTTTTTACATAAAACAATTGTATTTTATGGAATGTGAAGGTTTTTTGTACCCTAACAATAGCTATGAAAAAAAAAATCATAATAGAAAGATTTTTTAGTTTATTTGTTTGTTCCACAAAAATTGATTTTTTTTTTACTTGTTTTATTAATTAATTAATTGTAAATTTCAAGATTCAATGATTAAAAATAATGACATTTATTATATTACTATTGGTTCATGATTATTGAAAATTGTTTTGTTTAAAAAAGTAATACAAAAATAATTAAACATTTATTATTTTTAATATGCAAAAACATAAAACATCATTTTTTTTAGAAAGAGAGGGTATCGGTTAAACAGTTCGATGTTGCACACTGTATTGGTGGTACTTATTGTGGGTATGTATACTTTGTATAAAGTCGTATAGGGTACCTATTTTAAGATTTGTTTGGTGTGTAGACAACAAATCACATGTATATTCTATCCAATTTCTTTTTGTTAATTAAATATACTATTATGTCGGTAGGAGTTAAGAGTAAATGTACTCCATGAAATCTACCAAACTCTTTTAAGATTGTCTTTCAGGTATCAAACAAACTTTCACCAATAAAGCTTCTTTCCTTTTCCAAATAAAGAACTCCAAACAAGAATAAAAACCACAATCATTATTCCATATGTTTTTTTCGATACGCGAAAAATCCCGTTAGCTATTTACAAAAGCATGTCATGAATGTTTTTTTTTTTTTTTTTTTTTTTTGTACTGTAACATACATTAAATAAATTTACTAATCACAAAGATTAATCATAATATATATAGTTATACAGTTGAAATGTTTTGTGGGTTAATAGTTTCTTTTTAGACTATTTGATTAAAGTTTAGTATTTCGATTCAAATGATTTACTCAATGATAAGCTTGCGAAAAGCGTTTCTCAAGAAACCTTTTTTTTTGTTTTTTACAGAATTAGTTGGACGTTACGACAAATAAGAAACGTTGAATTAATGAAAAAGAAGATAAGGAATTAATAAAAGGATTGGTATATGGTAGTTGGGAAAGTAAAATGGTCACGTGTTAGGGGAAATCATTTAAGGAGAAGGAGAAAGCAGGTAGAAATCCACTCTCTATTTTGCATTACATTACAAACTCCATGTGAGGTTTCACCCTCCACACTAGTAATTTTTCATGACATTTTAAGTTTGTAGTAGTATTTTGGTGAAAGTTGTTTTTATGGTTTTCAAAATATTCATGAATGCAGAGATTTTTCAAGAAATTGAAAAATTGTAGGAGCTCTTGATGTGGTGTTAGTTTTACAAGCTCATTTAGTATAATATATCGGTTTAAGAATTTACTTACATATTTGTCATTACTTTTGGTGAAAATAAATGGAGATTAAATCATAAAAGGTGGATATGTTAACAATATATTTCTGTAATTCTTATACTGTGAAACGATTTGTGTAAAATGTTAAAAGACATCGCTTCTAGTTTATGTTGTAACTTATAAGTGATTTGTCTCTTTCGATCCATCATCAAAACTTAGATTTGTGTTTTGATGTATTCTATCGTTTGCATTTCATTTACATACAGTACCATTATGATTTAGCATTGGATCATGTCAATAAGAACCTGATCAAAGTTTGCTCCAAAACTCGAAACTAGAACTAAAGCTGGTATGCAAATAGTGCTTTTTTTTTTTTGCAGCACAAATAGCATTAATACATGGAAAATTTGTATCCATCCTATATCAATGTGTTCTATTTACTTTTTTTGGGGGCAAAGTGTTCTATTTACTTTAACAAAAAAAAAAAAAGTGTTCTGCTTACCATCCATATAATTTAACGTTTTTGAAAAAGTTAAGAGGAAGTAGGAACGTAAAGTGGAAGGTCATGAACCAATTCCCATATTGAAGCCAAATCTATACCAAACCACACACAAAAGTTAAAATTACTTTTCCACAAAACCAACCTTGTTTGTGCCTTCTAGACTAATCTCTTAGGTAAATTCTTCAAATCTGTAAAGTCTGTGAATTGTGAAAACCAGCTCTACATCTATCAGATTAGATTTCGACGAGAGAAAATGCTAACTTATGTTTTGAGGTTGTTATCTTTGGCGGATAATTTTAAATTAGTATCAACAACACGCAGAAAAGACTAATTACTAAATTATGGACCAAGAACCATAACTTCTTGTTTAATTAAAGAAATAATACGTAACCAACATGGTTTTTTCCTTTTCTAAAATGCTAACTAACATTTTAAAAACTACTGATTTGAATATAGCACTTTGGATGCTCTTTACAACCTCCTTACCAAACTCACTATGACAAACACTATTTTCTCATTATGTAACATAAATGTCCATAATTTGAATTAAATTCAATGCAGTACGAAACCATCCTACTTTGTCCTAAAAATCCTTTAATCGTTTCTGCTCTTTTTCTGAAAACAAGTAGTATCTCGAACCAAATTATTATTTACGTATTTTATAAAACTATTATAGTAAAAGAAAATGACCAGAACCAAATTTTCAGTATGTGATTAAAATCAGATTATCACATGTTAAATATTAAGCACAAAAAAACGAATGTCGCCATTGATCAAAAGTCGAACGTGTTTATATATAAATATACGTTATATATACAGTATCATAATTATGGTATCACACCTACTACTACTAGGCTAATAAGTAGAGCTAGACTCGGGTTTGAAAAAACCCTAAATGCGATAGAGCGTTTCCCATTGAGATAGTGAAGAAAATCGTGTGAATGTTGCAGTTTATAGTTTTGATCCAAAATACAAAACAACAAAACACAATTTAATATTAAAGAAAAGAGAAATCAGAAACGGAGCCCACTAGCCACTCCTTCAAACGTGTCTTACCAACTCTCTTCTAGAAACACATTAGGCTTCACCTTCCTCCTCCAACCTCTCTCTCTCTCTCTCAAACCATCTCTCCATAAAACCCTAATTTCATCATCACAAGAATCAGAAGAAGAAGAAGATGGGGAGGTCTCCTTGCTGTGAGAAGGACCACACAAACAAAGGAGCTTGGACTAAGGAAGAAGACGATAAGCTCGTCTCTTACATCAAAGCTCACGGTGAAGGTTGTTGGCGTTCTCTTCCCAGATCCGCTGGTCTTCAGCGGTGCGGCAAAAGCTGCCGTCTCCGGTGGATTAACTATCTCCGGCCTGATCTCAAGAGGGGTAATTTCACCATCGATGAAGACGATCTCATCATCAAACTCCATAGCCTTCTTGGCAACAAGTGAGTCTCACACACACCCTTCCACAAATCCTCTGTTTTTTACATACTCTGTTCTTATATGCTCTGTTATTTTATTTTTAGGTGGTCTCTTATTGCGACGAGATTACCGGGAAGAACAGATAACGAGATTAAGAATTACTGGAATACACATGTTAAGAGGAAGCTATTAAGAAGAGGGATAGATCCCGCGACTCATCGGCCGATCAACGAGACTAAAAATCCTCAAGGTTCGTCTGAATCTAGTAAAACAGAGGACCCTCTTGTCAAGATTCTCTCTTTCGGTCCTCAGTTGGAGAAAACGGAATATTTTGGGAACGAGAGAAATCAAAAGGGACCGATGTGCAAAAAAGAGAGTGCTGAGTACTCAGTTGTTGAAGAAAAACTGATAGATTTGAATCTTGAGCTTAGGATCAGCCCGCCGTGGCAAGACCAGCTCCATGATGAGACAAACATGCGGTTCCGGAGAGAGAAACTACTGTGCACTGCGTGCCGTTTTGGATTGGGGAACGGCAAAGAATGTAGCTGTGATAATCTGAAATGTCAAACAGAGGACAGTAGTAGCAGCAGTTATTCTTCGAGCGACATTAGTAGTAGCATTGGTTATGACTTCTTGGGTCTAAACTCTAGGGTTTTGGATTTTAGTACTTTGGAAATGAATTAAGGGGGATTTTAGTACATTTAGAGTGATTTGAGTTTTAATGAGATTTTAGATGATTTTGATGGTTTTGAATGATTTTAAAGTAGTTGTTATGATTTTGTATTAAAATCCTCTCAAATCCCACCTAAAACCATGAGATTTGGATCTTTGTATTTTTAACTAAGGAAATCCCCTAAAATCTTCTAAAATCCTCTGCAGTCATTAAAATCTCAATACTTAAAATATTTTCAATAACAGTGGATTTGATAGGATTTTAACAAATTGTTGTTTGAATAACAAAGGATTTTAAATGATTTCAAGTGATTTTAAATAAATTTCATGTTCAATAACACTGGATTTTAGAAGACTTTTTAAAATCCTTAGTTGAATAACAGGAGATTTTAATAAAAACTCAGAATCTCCTAGAATCATTGGTTCAATACACCCCCCTAAATGAATTGAGATATATTAAGATAATTAAGTTATAGCTGTGAATTGTGATATTAACAAACTCTTCTTTTCTCCAACTTCATTTTCAATGTTTAACTCATCTTTATTTTTGGTACATCATCATAATTTGCCAAATTACTCAACGAAGATTAAGGGTACATCTTTGTCTTAATTTGATATAGTATCTTACATGGTTCTCAAGTTCAGCCCTAAAGCTTTCTGCTAATTCATTAATCTTTATCATAGTTGTCAGCATCTATCATATTTGATAATCTACTAGAAGATGTGAAAAAAAAACCAATGTCTTGTCAAGTGTCGAATGTTATAGAGTCTAATGTTTACTTGACAAGATAAATTCGATCCCTAGTATCTTTTTACTCTAAATTATTAATCGATTGTCCAACCAATTCTTGACAAGTGCGGATGGTTATTCCCAAGAGATTTGACATATCAATGAAGTGGATAAGCTGTGTAAGGATGATCAGAAGCGTGAGAAGGATTGAAAGGTTATAAGACTAGTACATGTTTCTATTCATTGCAAACTTTCGACATATTTCATTTGATTATTTTTAGTACTAATTCAAAGCATTCACTTTGTTGGTAATACGTCTTTATCAAATGAATGTTCGTTCACTAGATTTTACAAAAGTCACTAACCTTATTTCCAAAATTGTACAAATATATGTAAGAAAATAACTAGTGTGGTTTCGATTCTTCCAAAGACGTTTATGTAGAAAAAAAGGACATCGACCTAAAACTTTGTAGTTTAGTTTGTATCAGGCTAGTGGGTATAGTAATGCATCTACATGTTTTAAGTCATACTGTTTAAGATACAAAAATTCAAGAAATATATATGAGAAATTTGAACCATATCAAATTCTATGAAGATATTACGTATATCACGATATTCATCCCTATAAATAAAGAAATGCAACAAGTAGATTGTAAGTTGGGATGAATCCTTCAAACAGTCAAATTAAGTATAATATTAAATAGCTATTATACATTTATACCTTGGATCCAGATTGATTATAGGTCAAAAAAGCTTCGATTGGTCAAAGTACCAAAGGAAACATTTTGAGCACTTTTTTGGACCAAGTTAAAAGAAACGAAATTCACATATTTTAATTCAGCCTACTATTGTAATTGGCATACTATGAAACACAATAGATAAATGAGTAGCCCAATAATGCTCCTGTGGGCCTTTATACTGGGATTTGCCACTGGGTTGGTGGGTCATCTGTGTAACCTATAATCCTAAATCTGCATAATAATAAGTTAAGCTGAATTATAGCCGTTATAGTTCATATAATGAACGAATATAGTAATATTGAGGATCACAAAAGTCTCTGTTGCGTCGCTTTCTTGTTTGCAGCGACTCAGATTCTCTGCTCAGGACAGGTCCGCTCCTCCACCAGAAAAAAATAAAAATAAAAATTACCTAAAAATATAAAAACAACAAATGAAAGACTTATCAATATACTTGAAAAGTCTACTAATACTATATGATTAGTAGATTACTAGTATTTTTGTTGACAAAATCAACCTATTTATAGTAAGTATAGCACGGGATGTGATGAGTTTGTGATCAGAAGAGGTGTTGATTGATTTCCGATGAAAAAATAGACCGTTAGAAGTGGATCGTATTATAGTTACGATGATCTCACATGCATGTGATCACACCTTTCCTGGAGAAAAGAGAAAAAAAGTGACTTCCGCAGTTCCGATGTCCACTTTTGTCAAACCGAAATTTATAAAAATACATTGAATCCAACAAAGAGATGACTCATTCTCGCGTTAAACACTGTCGTTTCATTAAATATCACTGTCCACTTGTTCAGTGTCCACAACCACAAAACCACCTATCTCATTTGTTCATGCAGGTTAGGATTAAACCAAAAACTCAAACAGACAAATACACAACACACCAATTTTGCATTATTTACTTTTCAGAATTATGTTACCGTTATTTCCATTAATGTTCATGTTTAAAAGGCATGGAGATTTATCAATATTGTATTTTTGTGACTTATTAATCTCACACTATATTATTGCCCAGAATCATACAAGCGACATGGTACTGTACTAGGAATATTTTTGCAGAATAAATATCCAAAGTTGATTATCAGAGTAAACTACTCCATCCGTATCTAATTAAATGTCGTTTTAACTATAATCTGTTAAATTAAGGAAACATGACAAATTACAATTCTATCCTAAAAAAAAATGACAAATTACAACCCTATACCCATGAGTGTTATTAGAGTTAGTTGTGTTTCATTAAGGGTAATTTGGGTATTATAAAGCAAAAGTTACTTAAAAAAGTCAAAACGACATGTAATTAGAAAAAAAAAATTTGACTAAAAGGACATCTAATGTCAATTAATATTTTTATTAATTAAAACAAAAAAGTAAATTAAGATATTTTCCTTTATAATTATGAGAGCACACAATGTCATGTCGGTAAAACCCCACTCACTTCACTCCCTCCACTCCTTCCATGGCTTCCTCCATCATCGCTCTTCTTCTTCTCCTCTCTTCTCCGTTCATCTCCTTCGCTGCTTCTCAGGCTGCGAAGACCTTCATTTTCCGCATCGATGCTGGATCTATACCGTCTATTTTCCCGACGCACTACCATTGGTACAGTTCCGAGTTCACTGAAGAATCTCGAATCCTCCATGTTTACCACACCGTCTTCCATGGCTTCTCCGCCGTGGTTACTCCAGACGAAGCCGATAACCTCCGTAATCATCCAGCGGTTCTCGCTGTTTTCGAAGATAAGCGTCGTGAGCTCCACACTACACGTTCTCCCCAATTTCTAGGCTTACAGAATCAGAAAGGACTCTGGTCAGAATCCGACTACGGATCAGACGTAATCATCGGCGTTTTCGATACCGGAATTTGGCCGGAGCGGAGGAGTTTCTCAGATCTCAACCTTGGTCCGATTCCGAAACGGTGGAGAGGCGTATGCGAATCCGGAGCCAGATTCGGGCCTCGGAACTGTAATAGGAAAATCGTCGGAGCAAGATTCTTCGCTAAGGGACAACAAGCCGCCGTAATCGGAGGAATCAACAAAACCGTTGAGTTTCTATCTCCTCGTGACGCCGATGGACACGGCACTCACACTTCCTCAACCGCCGCTGGCCGTCACGCTTTCAAG
Organism: Erysimum cheiranthoides; assembly: GCA_011420285.2. Classification (NCBI taxonomy): domain Eukaryota; kingdom Viridiplantae; phylum Streptophyta; class Magnoliopsida; order Brassicales; family Brassicaceae; genus Erysimum; species Erysimum cheiranthoides. Next base: position 20,297,406 of record CM022177.2, on the reverse strand, counting down.
GCGAGTATGTCCGGTTACGCCTCCGGTGTAGCTAAAGGTGTGGCTCCTAAAGCTCGTATCGCCGCCTATAAAGTCTGTTGGAAAGATTCCGGTTGTCTCGATTCCGATATCCTCGCCGCCTTCGATGCTGCCGTATACGACGGCGTCGACGTCATATCGATATCAATCGGTGGTGGAGACGGGATTACTTCGCCGTATTACCTCGATCCAATCGCTATAGGCTCTTACGGCGCCGCGTCGAAAGGAATCTTCGTCTCTTCATCTGCCGGAAACGAAGGACCTAACGGTATGTCAGTTACGAACCTCGCGCCGTGGGTTACCACCGTTGGTGCTAGTACAATCGATCGGAATTTCCCGGCGGATGCTATTCTCGGCGACGGACATCGTCTGAGAGGCGTATCTCTTTACGCCGGCGTGCCGTTAAACGGTCGTATGTTTCCGGTAGTTTATCCCGGTAAATCAGGAATGTCATCGGCGTCTCTATGTATGGAGAATACGCTCGATCCGAAGCATGTAAGGGGTAAAATAGTAATTTGCGATAGAGGAAGCAGTCCACGTGTAGCGAAAGGATTGGTGGTGAAGAAAGCAGGCGGCGTCGGGATGATTCTCGCTAACGGCGCATCTAACGGTGAAGGATTAGTCGGAGATGCTCATCTTATTCCCGCCTGCGCCGTTGGATCAAACGAAGGAGATAGAATCAAAGCTTACGCTTCTTCGCATCCGAATCCAATTGCTTCAATCGATTTCAGAGGGACTATAGTTGGGATTAAACCGGCTCCGGTTATTGCTTCTTTCTCCGGTAGAGGACCAAACGGTTTAAACCCGGAGATTCTAAAACCCGATTTGATTGCTCCCGGAGTTAACATCCTCGCCGCATGGACCGACGCTGTTGGGCCTACGGGCTTGCCGTCAGATCCAAGGAAAACGGAATTCAACATCCTCTCCGGTACTTCGATGGCGTGTCCTCACGTTAGTGGTGCAGCAGCGCTTCTCAAATCCGCTCATCCGGATTGGAGCCCCTCCGCGATAAGATCCGCTATGATGACGACAACTAATCTCGTCGATAACACTAACCGCTCGTTAGTCGATGAATCCACCGGGAAATCGGCTACGCCTTATGATTACGGGTCGGGTCATTTAAATTTGGGTCGTGCCATGGATCCGGGTCTTGTTTACGATATAACCAACGATGATTACATCACGTTTTTATGCTCAATTGGGTATGGACCAAAGACGATTCAAGTGATTACAAGAACGCCGGTGAGATGTCCGACGACGAGGAAACCTTCGCCGGGTAATTTGAATTATCCTTCGATCACGGCGGTGTTTCCTACTTCGAGAAGAGGATTGGTTAGCAAAACCGTTATACGGACGGCAACGAATGTCGGGCAGGCGGAGGCGGTTTACCGGGCGAGGATTGAGTCGCCGAGAGGAGTGACAGTTACGGTGAAACCGCCGAGGCTTGTGTTTACTTCGGCCGTTAAGAGACGGAGTTATGCGGTTACGGTGACGGTTGATACAAAGAATGTTGTGTTGGGAGACACGGGTGCTGTATTCGGGTCAGTGACGTGGTTTGATGGTGGGAGACACGTGGTTCGGAGCCCCGTTGTTGTGACCCAAATGGACTCGTTGTGATTCGGGTCGGGTTTTGCGCTGATCATGCGGTCATGACTCATGATCGTAAAACCCTTTATGAGGTGTAGCAATAACTGTAGAATTTTGAGTTAGTGGGCCTTCTTTTTTTTTTTTATCTTAATGTTTTGTGTTTTTCTGTCTTAATGAGATTTTATCCTGTCGTTTTCATATCTGCACAGAAATGAAATACTAGTATATTTTAGAGAAATATGAGAGGAATAATCGTTTAATATTTTGTCTTCATTACAAAAAACAAATCATGAAGATAAAAAAAAATGGAAGTTGAAAGATCAATGATATACAAATTTATCGAATCATTTGTACAAGAACGATTTGAGACCCCAAATTTATAGACATCATGATGAATTGATGACAGAACATGATTGATTTCGACATGGGAAAGAGGGATGATTGATTTGAGCAAAGTAGCATAACCATGGAGATACATTTATGTTTTAAGTCTCTTGACTATTGTTTGAGTTCCCACCTAAGAAAAATATATTAGAGAAAATAAATGGATAGCGAGAACCTACCTCTTTACTTTGGGTTTATTTGTAAATAGATTCTGTAGGATCTAATGTAATTAAAAATCATACGCCGTGTATAGCTAATCTACACGGTGCTAGTTATTATTCACTAGATTGATGTACTTTTAACAAATCACAATCGTAAAATAGATCTTACTAATACGATTTATGAGACTGGGACATATACTCAACATCAACTATTGGGTTTGAATTTATTTTAGTTTTTCCATAGAAAGTAATCAAGTATGGTTGACGCCGAAATATCAGAAGAGATTTGTTATCAAACAATTGAATGATGAATTAACATTAACTTGGTTATTTTAATGTAGCGTGACCGAGGGAATTATTTTCATGTTTTAAAGGTTTGGATCAATCATATTTATATGTATTTTTCTTTAACATCGCACACAAAATAGACTGTTAGTCGCGTACTCACATTCACATTTACATGTTCACACTTCAAAACAAAAAATGTTGAATGCACTGAACACATTTCTATTATGAAATAGAAATTTGGTAACTTCACTATTTATACTGTGATTCGAATGCTCTATACGAAGTAGTGTATCGTGCATTTCATGTAAAAGTTCTTCCAAGAAATGGTAAAAATTTGAAAAACAAATTCATTTACCTGGCGTGAGCAAACAAAGGGATGTGACAAGGCTTGAAATGCACACACATCTCGGGATGGACCTAAATTTGTAGTCAATAAATGGAGATCTCGTTTCAATAAATATTCCATGACAATATCAGCATCCAACTAACCATTTGATATTTATGGTCATACAAAATTTTAGATTTCTCAAAAGCGGGGTTACCCATTGTGTTAATATCTCATGCATGTATCATATGGCTGACCCCAACATTTTGTTTAGCCATGTAAAAATAAAACTACTTAAACCAAATATGGTGGGCGAGTGGTTCAAAGATTCACTTAAATGTCAAAGAACTATAGTTCTAACTTGTCACTAAGATTTTAATTATATAGGGTAGGCCACTGTAAACGCAAACAGTAAAAATATACATGGATTTTTACTTTTCACAAGTTTCAGCGATTAGTTTGTGGGACGAAGCTTAAAAGTTTCGTGGACCTTATACACTCAGCAACAATGGGTCCATTGTGACAGGCCAGCGGTACCAACAAAATTATTATTCACATATAAAGTAAAACTTTTTCCAACCGTAAAAGTTGTATGTAAGCTTTTGGAAAGGGGTTCGTTCCTCGACATTGCATCTGCAACAGGTGTTTATTAATTTAAAAACCTGCTAAAAGTACAATTAGATTGAATTTTAGCTTGTTATAAAATATCTTATTATATAAAGTTGGGTTTTCGAAGTTAGTAACTCAAAAGATCGTGACACGTGTCATATCTATCGGTTAGATATTTTGACACGTGTCAAAAAAATTTGTTTTTAATAATTTTAAATATTTAAAAAGATAATTATGAGAAAGGATTAAAATTTAAATAAATTTAAAAATATAAAAAAATAATGTTTAGAAAATTATAATATAAATAATTTTAAAAATATAAAAGATAATGTTAAGAAAATTTTAAATTTAAGTATTTTAAAAAGTGTGAAAAGATAATTATATTACTAATTAAAATTTTAGATTACTATTTCTAAAAGAAAAAAAGATTACATAAATTAAGAAATTTTCACCGCCTCTAAGTTTCCTATATATAAACTTTGATAGATTTTCGTATCAGCTCATATGGATTTGTTGCGTTTTAGAATTATTACTATAATTTGTTGGAAATTTTAATTGTATTTTTTTTTAATTATGGTTATAGAATTTGAGGATGTGTAACAAACTATATGTATCGATGCATATAAATTTTGGTGATATTTCAACTGATTGGTCCATAAACTGATTGGTAAATTTTGATCAAAACCTAATTCTTTTAGTATCGGTTTATATGTTTCAATAATTGGTTTAGTAGGTGGATACCCTATGATTTATTTCATTGGATGAATAAGTGAATTTTTTTTTAACGTATAATATCTTTTACTTTTGATGTGATTATTTAGGGTTAGTGTACTAATGTTTTTGTGGATGCGAGGATTTAAAGACGTTTGATATGATTATTGTGTGATAATAGAGGTTTAGATCAAAATGTGATATTTTTGTATAGTTCTACACGTTTTGATAAGTTACTAATTCTTTTGTTAACGTTCACAGGAGGTTGATGCGAACAAATTGATTTTTCCGGATGAAAATATAAAATTTTGAAACATGATTGATTAAAAAATTTATAAATATTTTACACAATATCTAATTTTTTTTATACGGGTTATAAAATTTTTAGTTATAAATCCGCAACGCGAGTTTTTTTTTTTTGTTTCTTACACGGGTTATAAATTTTTTAATTAAAAAATAATTAATAAATAAATAGAAAAATTAAATTAAATAATTTTTAAATATTTTATATAATATCTAATTTTGTTTTTTATACGGGTTATAAAATTTTTAATTATTAACCCGCGTATACGCGGGTCCTAATCTAGTTATAATTATAAAGTTGTGTCTCTACTGAAATAGAAAAGCTACTAAAGTATGAAAAATGTAAATGATGGAGCGCATGAAACGGTGAATTGGGATTAAAGACTTCAAAGTTAAAGCCTCCCATCAATAATAACATACAATATATTCATCATTTCGAGGTGAGTGTGGGTGGGTTCCACGAAATTGAGATAGAAACACCTTTTCTATCGAATGATGCTCTTACATTTTCACTCTTAACATATTTGTTTTGGAGAAAAATATAAAAAGGAAATTTAAAACCCAAAAATGCTTTCGTTGAGAGTTGAACTCAAGACCTCCCGCTTACTAAACGGGTGCTCTAACCAACTGAGCTACGAGAGCCTGTATGACACTTTATTTGAAATAATAATCAAAAATGAGAAAGCTGTGTGCTTTGATATTTTTGGATGGTTGACAAAAAAAATATTTACTTTTGGTTAAGTTGGGTTTTAGTAAACATTGGGCCGAAAACCAACTGACTGGTTTACAAATATATGCAACTTTGTAGGCCGTCCAACTATTCTATGTTCATTGTCTTCACAAAATATTAGAGATCCATTGAAAGATTTGGATCCTGGGAGTTGGGTTTATAGATAAACCATACAAATTGAGTAAACTCAGTAGTTTTAAGATCCACAACTCAATTATAAATTTGGCCTAAGAATTAGACCCAATCCCGAAAAGTTGGTAAATTACATGCAAACTATACTACTGATTTCTTACTTGAATATTACTGACGTTTTTAGTTTTTACCATGCTCTGCTTAACTGGTCACACCAAATTAATTCTTTTTTTTTTTTTTTTTTTTGTCAAATCCAAATTAATTCTTTATTCTCATGAGTTCTCAGTACAATTCAAATGTATTAAGGCTCCCTTCTTTTTATTAGCATTAGTGACAAATAGAGACAAAATAACATTCAACATATTTTTAAGAAACTAACAGCAGCAATTAAAAATGAAACACTAATAGTTGAGAATAATTGTCAACAAAAGAAAGGATATTATTTTGTTTAACAACAGAAGGAAACAAGTTAAGCACTAAATAACAATAACTAAACATTAATAGAGAATTAATTGCTGCTCATAACTGTTAATAACAGCTAGTAATTGACGATATAACTCCGGTTATATGGAATGTAATTATTTGGCCCGGTCCTGGATTCTATCGAATCCCATCTCGGTTGGGTCGGTGGCTTGAAGCTCGTAGTGAACGCCGTCCAACACTCTTCTCAGTCCACTCTTCGACGTCGCATACACCATCTTTTCCCTTATCCTCGACGCTTCCGGCGACCTATTCCCACAACAATACGTTTTCAATCAATTTCAAAACAATTGAATCGCTTAATCCGGATTTTGGTTTGGATAATTCAACTTTGCGGTTTTAATTACTTAGTGAAATAAAGCCAAAGCTAGTATAGACTGGTTCGAGTTTCAGTTCACATGGTTTTACGGGGTTGAAAATTCAAGTTTAGATAAATAGTTACAAAACAAAATCGAATGTATTATGGATCGGTGTGGTACGATTGTGGTTTGGATTCGGTTCAGTTTAGCTTTTATGTTAAAAAGAGGACGAATGTAATCAATTGACCATTTTGCCCTTAGATGAATAGATGATAACCGAGAGACAACGGGCTTATGGGATGGTAAGAGGGTAAATCCGACAGTTTGAGAAATCGAAGAGACAAGAGAGAGTTGACACTAACCAGGTGATGAAGAAGATCTTGCTCATGCGACAGTTATCGACGGTGACGTAATCAAAATCAAACACGGCGTAGCGACAGTCGTCCTCTGGCAAAGAAGCAGCGAGATCGTCATAGCTCTCGCCGGCGGCACCGACCTTATCGACGGTGACTTTCCCAGACTTCTCCTCGATTTTGTAAACGACGTATCTATGCACTTTCTTCCACTTCATCTCCATGAACGATTTCTTGCAATCCTCCGTCATCCACATCCCACTCGTCGTCGTCGCCTGTATACCAATAATTATCCCAAATATTTTATATTACTTTCAAAAATCAAATAAAGAGTTTTCAGGTAGAAATATCAAAATGGAAATATAAATTGTTATTACCGTCTTCAAAGCCATAGTGAGCTAAGTTGAAGTCTTCTTCTTCTTCTTCCTTACTAATATTTTGAGTGTAGAGAGCTTTCTATGGTGTGTGTGTGTTGTAGAGAGTGTGTAGTTTGGAGACTTATATAAAGAAGTGCTTAAGTAATTACCACTGAGTTTCTTTATTATTACATAATTGCCATCCCCTGGAACTGGCATTTGATGTATTTATCTAAAAATAAAATTTTTTCGACAAAAAAAAAAAAAAAAACTAAAAATAAAATTTAGTTTTATGTTTTTTTTTCTTTGTTTTTTTTTTATATATTTATTTTATGAATTTTTAGTTGTTTACAGTTAACAACACCCATATATAGTTCTTTTTTTCCAGTAAAAATACCTATAGTTAAAAAGTACTAATTATTTCTTTTAATTTTGAATTGTGTGAGAATACCAAAGTAACTTTTGGATGCTAATTAATGTTTCCAGTGGCTAATGACAAAAATAACTTGGGATGGAAACTTATCCTTATATGTTCAGAATTGGGAAATTCACCAATTAAAATTTAAAACTATATTAAGTGTTTTTATCTTTTTATTCTTACCAAATTAACAGTTTCAATTAGCTAGCTGTGTTTTTCCCGTGCGTGTACCAATTTAATGACTCTTGCTCTGTTTTATTCACATATACTAAGAAAAGTACAAAAAAAATAAATACATATATATATATATACTTCTATATATAAATATTTTATTGATATTAAAATATATGTTATATAGAAATAATAAATATAAATAAATTCAAAGATTAAGAAGGAAAAACTGCTTACAAACTTGTTAAATATCACTTACTAGTATGAGACTAGATTACTAGCATACATTGTCAATACATAAAAAATAGGCAACATTTCCAAAATATATCCAATAGTATACTCACACCAAAAATTCTACGAAAAAGTTTGAAATTTCACTTAAAACCCAACATACTCTAACAAAGGACATAAAACCATGTAGAATTTGAAGTCTTCTTTGAATTTTATTTTGGAAACCCTGACCACGAAAACATAAGTTTCAACTAAATTCATCACCAAACATTGTGCTGAGTTTGGAGAGGATTTAGCAAATATGAATCTGAGAGTTGCAGAAATTGAATCCATCCGAACAAAAGTGGCAACGTTATTACTAATGAAGATTTTTGTTTTATTTTTTGTTATTGTTATCAATGTAGATGAGTAAATTTGAACTGAAAATTGATCAAAAGAAGTTAATGGACAAAAAAAGAAAAAAGACGCGAGATCGAGAGAAGTTGGTCCCAAATAATAGGATTGGATACAATTGCCTACATCCTCATTGATCTCTCCAATTTTGTGTTACTCAAAACTCAAGTGACCCTTTGCGTGGAAGCTAAGGAATGAAACACGAGATAATTTCTTATAATATTATTGGATAAGAAAATAAATTGGGTTGGAAAAACTTAACTTCAAAACTTCAAGTAATTTTTGAAACTCTTGGCTCTGATTTTTTTCTATGGCTCATCAGATGTGAGGATTAAGCTCGAATTGATACTTCTATGGATTAGAAGACATTCAGAGTTGGAAAAGAGAAGAAGAAGTTATTTACCAAAAAAAAAAAAGAGAAGAAGAAGATATTCATATGGAGATTCTTAATCCATCAAAAAAAAAGTCAACGTTAATAAGCAAAATTCTTGACCAATTTTAGTTATGAAACTAGTTCTTGAGTTAGAATTAGCCTAATTCAGATTGTTTTTAATTGAATATTGATCGTAATATTTGGTGTCGGTAAATAAAGGGTTCACAGAATATAACCTAAAGATACGTTGAAGGCCGCTACACAATTCCAAGAAGAATTTTGCAGTCCCAAAGTCTTAATAGTCTTCCCATGAAATTGTCTAGTGCATGTATGAAATAAGCTGAGCAATTCACACCACTAATTGTATCATGCCATACGTGTGCATGCATATATATATGTTTTGTTTAATGAAATTAAATATAAGATAGATTGTGGATATATTATGATGACAATGTACATGAAGATGAGTTTGCATGGACCCCTACCTGTTATTATTCGGATGCAATTAAAAAAAGCCCAAACACTAAAATCTAAAGTTATGGAAGAATTATGGGCGCATAAACATTTCCTGCTCCCTTTTGTTCTGTTTCAACTTATTAATGTCAACCTAATTCGATCTCTCTGGATCAGAGTGTACAGTAAGATTTAAGAAGTATTTAATTAATCAACTTCATAAAATAAATGTAATTCATTAAGGTTTCGGTAGTCTCAGGCGCAGATCTATTCGTATGCGTTTTTCATGTAACCTTAAAATATATTCGTTTCTTCATTGAATTTTTTTACAAAATGTAAACTCATACACTCAACCGAAATGAGTCTACTGATTGAATGCTAATCTAAGCCTTTTTGCACCTAATTATGATAGATCAAATGTGTATAAGCTATCTATAAACTATTGTGAAATAATTCAGTGGTTTATAGTGATCAATGAAGAGGTTGAGGGGACATGACCATGTCTGTATATACTTGTGGATAACAATAGCCCATGCATGAGTTTGATGAGGTGTAAGAAGATAATAGCATTAGCATGTGTCTATATGCATATGTCTTATGATTTCAACTGATTAATTTCACCTTTGTAGTTTATTATTGGGAGGATTTGTTTGTACATTTGGTGGCTTGTCTTCTAAAGTTGTTAAATAGTTAGGCTTTGACTTGTTGCACAATACTTGTGTTCGTTTCTTCTTTGGAATAATCTCTTTTATCATACCATCAATCTCTTTCATTCATTTTTTTTTTGTTTGTTTCAATAGTAACATGCGATTATATATCAAAAATCCGAACCTTGTGAAAATTGTTGGTTAGAGGTTGCAATAATTCAACTCATCAAAAATATCAGATATCTACATAACTGTAGACTGCACTAAAAATCATAAAAATAAAGTCTACTGAAATTTAGGAGAAAAGAGCTACAGATGCTTACAGCTTAAAAACACTAACTACATTGGCATTGTGTTTAGAATTCAGATCATCACATGTGCAGAACTATAAATAAAAAGGAAAAAAAGAGAGAGAGAGAGAGAGAATCTCACAGGACAACCAGATTTGTTGTGATGTGTATTTTAGGTTGTCTTTGTCATCTCTCTTCATCCCATTTGTCTTTAGGGATCTCACCAGAATCAGCAATCACAACTTTCTTTCTCGGTTTGCCACTGTAAGTTCCAGCTCCACCTTCAATGGCGAATACATTGTCCATTCCTTGTATTACCTTCCCCAACACCACATGTTCTCCTTCCAACCTGCACCACAGTTTTCAAAATCATTGAATCTTACTTTTAAAATTCCAACACTGAAAACCACAAGAATATTCCATGTGTTTTGGATTCACATGTTCTTCTAGACTAGAATTTGAATGCATAATCTACGTCGAAACTGCATCTAGGTTGGATCCCTAGAGGATAGTAACAGGACTTTCCCAAGAACAAAACTAAAAATGAGTGTGTCTGCTATAAATTTGGAGTTTTTGGTCTCATTTCTAGTATGTTTTTCTTTTTTTTTTCTGTGTAAGAAAAAGCGGTTTCAATTGTGCATGAAGTGACAGCATGAGGGAAATTATGAGAGTAGAGCTTACCAGCTAGCCTTAACAGTAGTGATAAAAAACTGCGAGCCATTAGAATCCGGTCCTGTATTAGCCATCGCTACAACACCTACACATACAAATTCATTATCCTATGAACTAAAAGTACATGTAAATGGCTTGCGAAAAATGCTTTAAAACCATTTTCCTGAACAATTCTTCAAATAGAGAGTATGTGCGCACCTGCGTGTGAATGCTTTATCTTGAAATTTTCGTCAGGAAAGGTGCCGCCGTATATTGACTCGCTCCCTTTTCCATCACCATGAATAATGTCTCCTCCTTGGATTACAAATCCAGATATTATACGATGAAATGGTGTTCCCTTATAATGTAAAGGCTTTCCGCTTGAGGTTTTTCCTTTCTCTCCTGTGCACAGAGCCCTGAAATTTTCTGCAGAAAACAAAGAAATCTAACATTAGAAACCATTTTAAAAAAAAAAAAAAACTTTATCCTGAGATTTGCATTCAAGAGGATGCCAAAGACATACCTACAGTTTTGGGTACAACACTGCCATATAGCCCAATAACTATCCTGCCTGCAGTATTGAATTAACAGAAAGCAAAATCAACAGAAGTTGAAGGAAGCAAATGGCAAAGAAGAGATCCCAAGAACCCATGTATATGAGGCCGATTAAATAACTGTTTGATTTCAAGAAAACTAGAGAAGAAATCTTTTTCTTTTTTTTTCTCACATATGCGATATACCACCTATTTTACAAGAAAACAAGCCAACATATCAGTCCATTTACCTAAGCGTTGGCCATCAATATCAACATCGAGAAAGACCCTGTGGGTGATTTCATAATCTTCGATTACTTGCTTCTCCTCATCCTAAGCATCAAGAGAGCAAACAAATCAGGCCCAACATACAGAAGGCATATCACATTCTGCTGCTCTATTGAACCTTCTCACACTAACCGAATCTCAACAAAGCAAATATTTTAGGTAGTATATGACAGTCCCCGGAAAATAGAAAGCTAACCAAAGTTCAATAATGTTATCTTGGCACAATAATAAAAACCATCACCAGATGAATCCAACAAGCATGTGCCATGGATCCTTTGCCACTTAAATTATCTAGATTATAATTCTTTGAAGTATATAACTAAATGCATATCAAGAATGGGCTATTCCCAACACAACGAACCAACATATCACACACTATAAGCTCCTCACTTAAACACTTCGATGTGATTTGAATCGAAGAGAGACAAGTAATAACCAAATCCAAGCAACAGAAAAGGGTTTAAGAGAATCAGATCTCTCATAATCTGAAACCATGGAAATTCAGTAGAAACACAAGAGTTTGAGATCGACATGAAAGTGTAATAAATTCGAGAAATAGCATCAAAATGGGTCAGAGAAAAGTCGTACTTTTCCGGTGTTAGAGAGCGCGAAGACGAGGAAAATCGTTAGGGCAACGAGGAGAAGAAGGCATCTGGGCTGTAGCAAAAACGAGATCTCTCTACGCATCTTCGTTATTCTTCTTCCTTTTCGTTCTTCTTAAGAATTCATCTCACTCCAACAAACAAACAAAACTCGATCTCAAAATAGAGGGAAAAAGTCGGAAACTTTCTTTACTCGTGTTAGATCTCTCTCTCTACTTCTATGCAATGGAAAATCACTGAAAACTTGTGTCCGGCGTTAGAATTCGAAAGAGTGAAGCTTTAGGAATTGGGGATTTGAGCAATCTTCGCGGCAATCAAAGTTTACAAGTCGAATTATCGATCTCACAATTCCAGTGTCTTCACTTCTTTTCTCGAACATGATTTGTCTTTTGTGATATGATAATGGGCCTAAATAACGAGTTACAGCCCATTATATTTTACTCTTTTCAATTCAATCACTATCAAATCAAATATGGGCTTTATTTCAATACGCATATCATCATACCGCATACGCATGAATTATTATGTGTTTACAATGAAATTACTTTTATTCTTTTATGATTTTTCAAAATTTACGAAAATAATAATAATTAGCTTTATTAATTAATATCTTTTCCGGAAATTCTATTGGTTGTATCTTGCAATTGGCACTTTGCAAGGGCATATCTAATTTTTTTTGTTTCAATATTTTCTAAAATTTCCTCTTCTATTTATTTGGTTAAGACTTAGCTTTGATCTAAAGAGATAGAGAGATAGAGAGATATCTGAATTTATTTGTTACTTTCTTAATTTTTCTATTTTTGTCGGCAATATAATTCTTTTGGGAGCACAAGCTTTTATCTTTCCTAGAAAGTAAAAACAGAAGAAGTTCGAGAGTGATGAATCAGTGGTTCAAATGTGAACTGATGGACACTCGTCGTAGTTGGTAGTTGAGATATTTTGTTAGATCATTGATTATATTTTTTCATCTGACTAAAAACAAATCTTGTGGCATAAAATTGGACAACCAAGGTACCATAAACTTTTTTCCTTATCCCTTATAAATCACAGTGATAGTCTTTATCATAGAAAAACTATATATATACTATTATTTTTAAATAGCCAACCATAGTTATGGTCGGAGTACAAAGATGCGATTGCTATTAAAGAAGTTCGACCACTAAAATATATAAATTGGTTACTTGGCAAATTTTACAAAGTGTTGTGAGTAGCAAATGGCATTTTAGAGACAACTTATGAGTCCTTTTAAATTTCTAACTATCGCCAAAAAGTTAGAGAACACTCAAAAAGCACACCATAAGAAAATACCGAACCACAAGCTCAAGATAGTAACAAAATCAATAATAGGTTCCATACAAAAATAAAATAAAAACTCTATAAGAAAATAATTAAAAAGTGAATTTTAAAATTAATCTAGAGACATGTTTACCCCACTTTTAATTAAAGCGATAGTCACTCATATATATCTTAGTGTTTGTTTGCTACTTGCTGCGGCTTCTTTTTCCACGTTTTGTCCCTCATTCTCAACCGTTGGATCCATTTTAAATATAAAAATATAATGATGGAATTGTCCATTAGGAATCCTACAACATTCAACATAAAAAAAATATCTTTTGTGATAAGCAAATTTTGAATGTGTGATAACCTCGCCCGCAAATCAGATCACCTATTTGACAATTGTTATAACCTCACCCACAAATCCACAATAATTATTGCACCGATAGAACGAGACATGTCCATATCACTCACTTACTATTCAAAATCCCGAATCGGCCCCATCAGATATTCGTTGCTTTTTATCATAAAACACAACTTGCAAGTTGCAACTGGTTATAAGCTTTCAAATATAACATGAGTTTATTGACCCATTTCCTAAATCTGTGTCTCTGTGATACACTGAGTCATTTTTTTAGTTATTTACTATTCAGCAGTACTTCAAACGAATCTTAAAGCATACGAATTTATTGGGTATATTTCTTGCGTACTGATCTGATCATATAGAGTCCCGACGGAAATGAATAACATATATAGTCACCTCAATATATCTAATTATGCAATGCAAATTATTTTGTGAATAATTCATTTTAAAACGATGAAATAGTACTAGTTTATCACGATGAAACGTGTCTGTACAAATGACCACCACCTTACTGATGAAAGGAAGTTTAGCATTACGTATAAGTATTAAAATATAATGTTTATCTTAACATAAATTATAATATTACGTTTTCATAATTTTTTGTTATAAAGTATAAACGCAAATGATTTTAATTTTTATTGAGTGAAAGGAACTAGCTCTTTCATGATTAAACCAGACTCCACATGTTAATCAGTTAATTTTTTGTAATAAGAAGATAATGATCCTGTGTTTATTCAAAGCGAATAACGTTTGGATTGAAATACAACTTGGTACCTTAATACTTGGTCGATAAAGATATTTGTCACATCCAAATAACTATTTTTCAAGTATTGAATTGTGGTACTCGTGTATTAGTGTTATATGAAACTCAACCCGCTGAATAACTAAAATCTAAAACCATCGTTATCAGAACAAGAGACTAATCTGCATATTTCTCAGTGTTGCTATAAATGTTCCGTACGTGCAAGCTACAAAGAAAGAAATACAAGCTTGGCAATATGAAACGTTAGAGTTGTACACGACATGTTTTCATCCAAATAGAAATAAGTACTTTTGTGTGAATTTGACAAAGCAAAAAAAAAAAAAAAATCTTTTTGTAATGTGAATTGGAGCAATATAATTATTATTATTGTTGACAATAATCATTTATAGTGCAGCTTGATTCTAGTCATTTTGTTTGGTGAAAGATATAGTCTTACAGATGACCATAAAGCCAACATAACAAAAAGAAAAAAAGAACACCTAAAAAGAGAAAGTGAGGTGATAAACGAATTTTTAAAACATATATTATCTTATTAAAATCGAATCGAGCCAAATTAGACCAAATCAAACTAAATTGGGTTTTAATTACAGTGTTGGTTTGTTTTAACGTTACTGATCTTTGGCGCCATATTTTCGTCAATAACGTACGACTAGTTAACTTATTTTAATACTTCAAGCATTTCAGATGAAACAACTTTTTTCTTACACTAGGTGGAAATGGGGTAACATGCGTAGAGGCAGAGCTAGGAGACACATATGTACTTGGACGTACTGTGACTGAGTTTCCTAACATTTTTGTGTAAAAATCGCCATGTAACACTGTAACAGTGACATCGTATACACATGGCATATAAATGCTTATTAATCCCAGTAATCCCAGTAACAGTGACATCGTATACACATCGTATACACATATTATTCTGATAGTGACTATCATTCTATTTTTTAATGTGATATATTTTACGGTCAGAGATATCTATACGACCATTTCTTGATGAAGTATTTATGGACGGGTAAACCCTAATATCCTATCATATATTCTATGACATGATACTTTTGTATCTCTTTGGTAAGTACATTGGAATTTTTTGTGGTAAGGCACTTGTCGGTATCAGTGACGATTATATGTAACAGGGAAATATATTTAGATTTTTCTTCAACTCTTTCGAAATAAAATACTTTGCATGTAGATTTGGATTATCCAAATAGAATAGAATATATCTAACTCTGAGCTGGAGAACAAATGACCACCACACCTACTAATGAAAGTAAAACGATTAATACATGTTCTTGTTTTTTTCAGTCCAGTTCATGAGCGAATTTTTGGACGAGCGTGCATGTGGATGGGAAATGGACGATTATGAGAATTTTTCAAAGTATGATTTATAATTTTAATGTAAGATTATCATCTTAATTATAACAACTCAACATTTCTAAAATGATAGATGAAGATCCTAATTAAGAATATGGAAACTAGCGGTAACTTTCAGATTCACATTCAAAGAACGTGTAGATGTTAAAAAAAAAAAAAAAAAAAAACGTGTAACGTACGAACCTATAAGAGGTGCTTATGGTATGTATATGAAACAAAACTAAAAATTAACAGACTCAACCGAATTCTTCTATTCAATTTTCTTATATCAAATAAAACCGAATGAAAACTAGACGAAACCAAACTGATTTGGGAGCTTCTAGGTAAGTCTGAGCAAATAAACCAACCAAAGTTACCGATTCGAGATTTTGTAATTTCGGTTATGACTCGGTTATTAAATAAAGGATCGGCAAGATTTATAACAGTTTAGTTATCGGTTGGACACCGAACCGATCAATCGGTTCAAATTGAAAATAACAAAAGTTGGGCATTTAAAATGTATAAAGACATATGCCGAAAGAAAAAATCTATATATATAATAGGAGAGTTTTCTCTCCTCTTAGGGTGTCCACATAGGCGACACATCAGCGTACACATCATCATAAATTTTAATATGTACAAAATGTCACTAAAAAGATTCGAACCCCCTACCTTAAGCATTTAAAGAGTGCATCCCAAACCAAATTACCACTTAAATCATTTTGGTTGATATCAAAATTTAAATTATATATATGACTTTATAAAAGTTCCACTCAATTTATTTATTAAAAGAAGAAACATTAAAAAAAGAAAATTCACATACTTTTATATTATCATTTTTTAATAAAAGAAAATATTTGTTCATAAACAATAACATGGTTTAATATAAATAAAAAGTAATATAATATAACACACAAAAATATGTGATAAAAAATAGGATAAATATACAAATAGTTAGTTCAAAAATAGAAGTTAATGAATTAATAAAACACAGCACAAAAATATATAAGATAAAAATATGAATAGAAATTAGATGCATATAGCTAATTTTCAAACAGATATAATTTATATATGAAAAGTAGAAAACAAAAAAAGATGTTATCACGCTAAAAAGACATTAACTTTTTCAAGAGTTATAAAATATTTAGATTAAAAAAAGTTTATATGATAGTAAACTATAGAATTTAGATTACACGAAATAAGAATATCTATTTTTAAAGAAAAAAGTATGTATCTAAAATCAAGATAAAATATTTATATATAATTGTATAATATATTTAAGGAAAGAATTGGGATTTAAAAGTACAATTTTTTTTTTAACACTGTGTATTTCATTGAATATGGTAACCAAGAGATTACACACTATAAGATTCTGTTCCTTACAAGCCAGTAGATGCTAGGAACAGATCAACAAGAAAGGGAAAAACTTATACTGTTTAAAAAACATAATAAGGAGAAAACATCAAATGTAAAGATAAACCGCCAGAGAACCACTGGTTATGGCGAAGAGGATTCTGAGAGAAGGACATGTCGGAGAATCGAGAGCGGTAGAAGATCGTTTCAGTATAATGGAAACCCAACATTTATCCAAAACAGCCAGAGAGAGACCGGTAGTCACACATCTAAATACGGTAGACACGTCCTGTTCCATACACTGAACCGTCGGACCAGAAGGTAAACCAACCAACTAAACCTCTTAGACCAACCATTTGAAACACTAATAACGTCCACAGAATTAAGAGGAACCAGAGCAAGGACACAACTTACAAAAGAAAACAAGAAGATGATGGATGGAGTTGACAAAAGCCAAAACCATCTTTAAACAATAACGTTAGAGTGCAATGTTCCATGAAAAATGCAATGTATGAGAATAGGAAGAATCCAAAGATAAAATTTAATATGTAGGAAAAATAACATTTTATAATAGACAAAAAAAAATATATATAAAAATGAAATAGATAAAGATAAAATAATTTTAATATAAGTTTATAATGAATCAAAAATCTAATCAATTATTTTAACGAAAATAACGTGAAAAGAGATAAAATGTCGCGAGGTGAACGACTGCATCTTAGAATATGACGAAAAAATGACAGCGAAATAATTTCAAGAAAAATTGACTAAATTCAAAAAGATGTATGAACATGACATGGTCGAGATTGTTTTATATTTCTCTGAATTTTTTCAGCTAATTTTTTACCACGTGTTACCTAAGAATTCATTGTTTTTTTCAAGATAAACATTATTCTTAATAAAATCTATATTATATATTATTTCATAAATAGGTTTATGTCTATATAGATTTATCTTTTAAAATTAAATATATTTATATTCACGGCTTATATTGTTAATAGTTTATAAGTAAAATCTCGCGCGATGCGCGGGGTCACAGATCTAGTGTATAAAGACATAAAATGTCTTTCCAAACTTCAAATTTAGATCCGAATATCCACTATGTTCGTAGTTCGTACGATATTTTCACTCATTTCATGACATGTGTCGTACAACTGTTTATTCATTGGGCAATTTCCCATGAAATGATAGAATTCATTAATTTCACAGGACTTTTCCAATTATAAATTTATATTATATCACGATTTTGATTTAGCATCATCATGTAAAAGTAATGACCAAAGTAAAAGATAAGTAATTTCACGAGTTTTCAATTCAACAATTTCTTTTTAAGTTATTCCGTTCTGCATATTTGTTCCATTAACTACCAAACACTAAGAATAACCTAATGTTTAATTGGCTATGGCTCTCTTATTACATCTCCAACCATTACCATATGATGGATTCGAGTCTTTTAAAATGAATAACAAAAAGTTGAAAAAAGTTATAATTTGACTACATAAAAAAAAGCATATTTTATCTAAAGAAAACCATATGGTCGTCTATATGATATTCTAATAAGTAAGAAATACGGAAGCACGAACTGGAAGAAACAACTGGCCAAAACCAGCCACTTAGCTCTAAACATCCCTTGTTATATTTTAATATCACCGTTAAGGAAATATCACAGGATGATGCAATTTGAATTAAATAGAGAATTCTTAATATTTTGTTTTCTATATTTATAATATAATAAAATGCATAAAAGCGAATGGCAATCACCAAGAAGGAGCACACAGTAATTTGATCCACGGCTTACGCACCTTCACCGTACGTGTCCCTTTCGTACTTTCTCATTCCTTCGTCATTCTAATTATAAATCTAATATTTAATCATAAATGTAATATTAAAAATTTTAAATACTAAACACTTTCTACAAAAAGATAAGACGAAGTACGAAAAAAAAATAGAATAAATAAATGTAACCATTCACCTTTAAAACCGTACGCAGAGAGCTCAACGGACTCTCACACTAAAAAAAAGAAATCTTTTTTTTTTTTTTCATTTCTTCTTCTTCTTCTTCTCAATTTCTCCGAAATGGGTTTCGGAAGATCTTCTTCATCTTCTTCCTCGGCTCTGAAATGGCTTGGTTTCGTTACAGCGGTTTGGGTTCAATCCATCTCCGGCAACAACTACACCTTCTCGAATTACTCCGACGCTCTCAAATCCCTAATGAACCTCACTCAGTTAGAGCTTAACAGCCTCTCCGTCGCTAAAGACATCGGAAAAGCCTTCGGAATCCTCGCCGGACTTGCTTCCGATCGTCTTTCAACTCCCGTCATCCTTCTCATCGGTTCTTTCGAAGGTCTTATCGGTTATGGTGTACAATGGCTCGTCGTTAGCCGCACGATCCAACCTCTACCTTATTGGCAGGTACTGAATCAGATTCCCAAATTAACCCTAATTTCGAAACTGAAAAGCATAGAAGGTTCTTCGATTTTGACAGTTAATGCTTGTGTGTAGATGTGTGTGTTTCTCTGTATGGGAGGAAACAGTTCGACGTGGATGAACACGGCGGTTCTGGTGACTTGTATACGTAATTTCCGGCAAAATCGTGGTCCAGTTTCAGGGATTCTCAAAGGATACGTTGGTTTAAGTACTGCTATTTTCACGGATCTATGCACTGCTCTGTTTTCCTCTGATCCAGCTTCGTTTCTTGTTCTCCTCTCCGTCGTTCCTTTCGCCGTCTGTCTCACGGCCGTTTTCTTCCTCCGTGAAATCCCTCCAGCTACTACCTCCGCCGAGGAAAACGAAGAGTCTAATTACTTCGCTGTCTTCAACATCGTTGCGGTCGTTGTTGCTGTGTACCTTCAGTCTTACGACATCATAGGAATCAAAACCGGAGCTTTCGCAATCGCATTCGCCTCCATTCTTCTCATCCTCTTAGCTTCTCCTATAGCTATTCCTTTCCACGCTTTTATCAAGAGCAAAGATCGTGGTGAACAAGACGTAGAAGGACGAATAGATGAACCGTTACTGAGATCAGGATCCGAGATCGACGTGGATGAAACAGTCGTAGGTGCTGCAGCGGCGGCGGATAACGAGTTGCCACCGTCTCTAAAGCCGTTAAAGGATGAGAAGGAAGAGGATAACGGAACCATGGTGACGACGGAGAAGAAAAGGCCGGTTCTTGGAGAAGAGCACACCATAATGGAAGCGATATTGACCGTTGATTTTTGGGTGTTGTTTGTGTCGTTCTTGTGTGGAGTAGGTACTGGTTTAGCAGTGATGAACAATATGGGTCAGATCGGGCTTGCGCTTGGTTACACTGACGTCTCCATTTTTGTCTCCATGATGAGCATTTGGGGATTCTTTGGCCGGATTCTCTCCGGTACTATCTCCGAGCACTTCATCAAGTAAGTTACTTTACTAAAAACCCTCTAATAGGAATAACTGATTTAATAATTGGAAAGATAATTAATTTTATTTAACATAGATCTTGCTAAGTTGTAACGTGACTTGGAATATTCTTCTTATGATCACTTTATCCACACGCATTCAGATGCAAAAATTTAGTCTGTGAATTCTCGGTTATGTCAGTTTCCTCTGTTTCACCGTTGCTTTGCCGCTAAGGGAGACAGAGTATTTTGCTTTATTCTTCTGTTACTTGGAATTGAATATTTTTCCATTTACATGATATTTCTTTTTAAAAGATTTTTCAATTA
The DNA here is from genome assembly GCA_011420285.2 of Erysimum cheiranthoides. Classification (NCBI taxonomy): domain Eukaryota; kingdom Viridiplantae; phylum Streptophyta; class Magnoliopsida; order Brassicales; family Brassicaceae; genus Erysimum; species Erysimum cheiranthoides. Next base: position 20,276,811 of record CM022177.2, on the reverse strand, counting down.
AAGCTTGACATGTTCTTTCCTCCTTATGGAGAAGTTTCCTTATCTAACAATAGACCGCTCCAATTGCTTTTGCCGGGGGACCATAATAAAAGTTTTCGACTTTTTGCGTTGAAATATTATTTTTTAGATTTTCTTTACTCTTTTTGTTTTGAGAACTCAAGATCGTGGGACCTCGAATAATCTTGCTATCAAGGGAACTTTTATTGCATAGACTAATCTTGAAAATGTGATTTTTTTTTTCTTTAATTTTATAGAAAAGCTGGAACACCAAGACCATTATGGAATGCAGCAGCTCAGATTATCATGGCCGTAGGATATTTTCTGATGGCTTTAGCAATGCCCGGTTCACTCTACATCGGTTCGATGGTGGTTGGGATTTGCTATGGAGTCCGGTTAGCCATAACCGTACCAACAGCCTCAGAACTCTTCGGTCTCAAATACTATGGACTCATCTACAACATCCTTATACTTAATCTGCCTCTAGGATCGTTCCTCTTCTCGGGTCTACTCGCGGGTTTACTCTACGATGCTGAAGCCACACCAACTCCTGGCGGAGGCAATACGTGTGTAGGAGCTCATTGTTTCCGTCTCGTCTTCATTGTAATGGCGTTTGCTTCCATTATTGGGGTCGGTCTTGACCTTTTGCTTGCGTTTAGAACGAAGGAGATCTATGCGAAGATTCACGCGAGCAAGAAAGAGAAGAAATCTAGTGGTAATCTTCGATGAGAGTTTAGTTGAAAACTGGATTTGGTTTTAGTAAAATTCATTTTTGGGTATGTTTAGTTCTATTATATAATACGTAGTTAACGTCTATATAATACATACTTTTATTGCGTCTCTTTCCGAAAGTTTTATGTTCATCGTTACTCGAAGGGATCAAGGGATGAATGTACACTTTGTACACTCATGATTACTGTCGTTTACTTTTACCAAAAAAATGATTACTGTCGTTTAAGTTGGTTAAGCGTATAAGCAGTTGTATATAGTGTGCAAATTTACATGGTGGGAATCAATAATTTATATTTTCGCTCTGTTTATAATTATATCTTGTTTTTTTTTTTTTTTGGTAGGAATAATTATATCTTGTTTATGAAAATTATTAAAATGAACAAACTTTTAGCAGTGTATATTATAGCTAAAAATAATTATATTTTACAATTGTCGTGGATGCTATTCAAATTCTCACGTTCCATCTTTATCATTCTGATTTTCACGTTGTTTAGAAAATGACTCCGTTGTATTTGTATATTACCAGTTTGCTACATATAACATGAAAAATTACAACATTATTAATTTATCGTTTTGTGATTGTTTTGTATAAATTTAATCGGTTTCTGTTCTTTTCACTATTGTTGTTTACTTATTTTTCATGTTAACTTGTTTATAACTTTTTAAATGAATGTCCCTAACTGTATCTGATTGAACTTAATCTAGATAGGAGCTATTAGAAATCTCACAAACTATATGATTTTGCAGTATCAAGCATTCAAGCTATATAAACGTTTCATGTAAAAAAAAAATAAAAAAGAGAGAGAACGTTGAAAAGGAGAAGAAAAAAGAAAGGAACAGAGCAAGAAGCTCACATACTCATAGCGCGGGAAAGCTATGGCAGAAATGGGCGGAGCTCATTCTCAAACTCCAATTCCTCCTCTGTCTTCGTCTCTTCATCTTCTCCCTCTGTAACTCCCTTATCTCTCTGTTTTTTTCGAATTTATCTCACTGATTATTGATTTGACGTAAATGAAATCAGGAAGCAGAATTCGAAGAGAAAGCTTGAGGATTACTTGGATCCTCTTCTTCTACACACGATCTCTTCCAGAATCGGTCCAACGAAGACGAAGGAGCAGATGGAGAGGAAGGTTAATTTCGTAAATACAATTCAGAGATCGGATTTCGATTGGCCTCTTGATCGACTGGAATCGTTACTCAACGATCAGAATCGTGTCACAGCTCGTGATTCCGTAAAAGATGACGACGGAGCATGGTTCTTTTCTCCGAGAAAACGCCGTCGAAGCGATTTCCCGGTGTCGAAGGTGAACGATAGCAGACACGGCGCAGGGTAGCAAATTTGGTTGCAGCGATAACGTGCGCTGTACATCGCAAAGGAATTTGATACGTTACCGTTTTAAGTAAATGGACCATTCGATTCTCAAGTCTTATGAGTAAAAAGAAATTGAAAAACAAAAAATCAGTTCAAGTAAAGTTTTGACTTACAACATAGCTTTGAATCAGATATTATTTGATATATAATCTAAAATCAATATAGTATAGTTTTGAGTTACAACATAGTCTATACATTTATAACAAATGTCTATGAGCATCACCAATGTATATATACAGAGAGCTTCATCAAACGTTGGAGAAGACATAAGAGACACACATCAAAGAAGAAAACAAAACTTGTGAGGCGAGAAACAAAATGCAGGCTAAGGCAAGAATGTTCATACTAGAGACTTAAGCTTTTCATCTATCAATGGAATCCTCTTGATCCTCTAGATTGGTAAAGCTCCAATCTACTCTTTGCTTCTGGTAAAATCTCGTCGATCGTCGGTGCTTCCACCAAATGAGCTTGTTTTGTCGACCATTCAAGCACTACAAGAACCTCTTCTTGAGCTAAAGTCTCACTGTCCGGTACATTCAAAGCAATATAACAAAGTAGTACCAAAGCCGGGACTTGAACCATTTGTTCTCCAAAGTAGACCAATTGAATCAAATGCTTTGCACCTCCTGCTCCTATGATTGCTTTAGAGTGGTTATCGCGAAGGAAATTCTCGGTACATGCGAATTTGATAAGCGCTACTGCGGCTTCCATTGAAACCTCTGCTTCTCTTTCATCAAGAAGCTTCACAAGTGGTCCAATGATCCTTGTTTCCGTTGCACGGAAAGTTCTTGAAAGACTACCGATTGATTTAATACACGGGATTAGAAGTTCCGGTATTTCGTTTTCGATCACTTTAAGTAACTGTTCTACTACAGCTTTTGCAGCAGGAGAGGTTGGTTTGAAAGCTGAACGTCTCAGTTCCGGGTATTGTTCAGCCACATCTGTGATTTCCATCATTGCCAAAGCCGAATACGACTTGACCTCATCGTCTCCTTTTTCTAACAAAACCGCGAAACAGAGCAATGCTCTTGACTCTGTTATGCTTCTGCATATTTGGAGATTCCCTCTTGAGAGTTGCCACAATGCTCTTGCAGCCATTGCCTTCATCTGAGCTTTAGTAGCTGGATCCTCAAACTCTCTTCCCTTAATACTTGTCCCTATTAAAGATACATGTGTAGGATTGTTCCCTCTCGGATTTGAACCACCCTTGGTATGATTCTGGTACTGTTGATTGCTCTGTTTTGTCTGATTCTTGTTAGTACCTGAACCCGAACCTGAACCTGGACCCGAACCCTTCATTGCCAATGTGTTTGTAATCAAGCTGTGCATCTGGCTCGGTGTCTGATTACTCATAGGATGTGAAATATTGCTTTTTGTCTCATCTTGCTCATTATTCTCCTTCTTCTCTGATGGATTCGTATTACTCGCCATGACAACCGTATGAATCGACGACAAAGTCTGCTTGTTACTCACGATAGCGTATTTGCTATGTTCTTGAACCGTCTCGAAAGCTAAATGGCTCACAAGGAAACGAATGATGTTGTTCTGAGCGAAATGGTCTTGACATTTAGGATGATTAGAGGCTAACTCAGAAACAGCCCAAGCAACAACAGTTTGAACTTTCATATGACCTTCTTTAAGAATCTTCGCAAACACTTGACACACACCTGCGTTAACGATCTGTTCAACACTCTCTGGATCACGTCCCAATAACCCAATGGCTCGAGCCGCGTTCTCTTGACCTTCCATTTTCCCTTCCTTAGCAAGCTTCAACAATGGAGGAACCCCACCTTCTTCGATAATTAACCTCCCGTATCGGTCGTTGTCACGTGCGAGCGACACGAGCGAAGCCGCTGCGTCGGATCGATCGTCGAGAGAGCCTGTGAAGAGAATCGCGACTTGTTCCCAAATCAAACAGAGGATAGGTTCGTTGGCTGCGATCGGTGGGAGACCTAAATACTCATCGTCACGATCATCGCCTGAAGCGGAGACACGGAGGAGCCAAGAGACGTCTCCGATTGAATTCTCTAACTGCATCGTGATTTTCCTAAACGCAGCCGCGGGGATAATGGTGAAAACACGTTTCATCAGTCCCGTGGCGCGGCATTTTTCGACGAGGGCTAGGGCTTTGAAGAGGACTTGCTCTGTATCGTCTATGATTCGGCGCGTGGGACGTTCGTAGAGATCGTTGCTCGCACGCGCCGCTTGACGGAGGAGACCGGCGAGCTTTTCTGTTTTGGCTTTCACCTCTAAACATTCTTGACGGAATGAGTAAGCTTCGTCCGACGCTTTAGTTATCTGATCCGCTAATTGAATCGGTCTTACTAAGATCTGTTTCACGATATCCGCCATGAGAAAACAACAATCAAGTAACTCGATCGTATTCGTGTAATCAAATCGAAAGTTAATGACGATTGTGGCTTTGATCGCCGGCGTACGACGGTGGAGCGAGGCGGAGAGAGAAAGACACAGAAAGAAAAATGAGAGATTGGTGAAACGTTAATTTCTCCGAACTTTACAAGGAAGAAGAAAGGCTCTCCAAAAATAGACGTTTTATATACAGAAACTGAATCGGATACTGAAGTATAATTATAGCAACATAAATTATTCGAATATTTGAGATTGTTGGTGGAGACTTATATATAACGGTCCAATGCTGACTGAAATGATGAAATCCAACTATAATACGTATAGCGTTTTAATTATATAGTATTTCAACCAACAAGTACACAATGTTGCGCATGCATGGTTAGCCCGACATATTTAATGTTAAAGCAATAAATTAATGTTTATGCAGAGGACAAAATCACAATCATCAATGACGGGAGGAACAAGAAGATTGTAAAATAACCATGAGGGTGGCTTTTATTTATAGCCTCAAAATTAGTTAGCCAAGATCATGTCCATGTGTTAAAGTTCAGGCCTGTCTAAGTTGGCACGGCATGTGGTAGGCCGTAACATAAATGCCTCGAGTCTACTTGCGAAGAGTTTGTTGACGAATCATGATTCTTGGTACTTGGATGCAAGCAAATTGTGGCACAACATAACACAGTCAAGGACACCAGCTTGTCTCTCTTTAGTAAACCCCTTAAATATCATCAATTACTTATTTTTTATTTTTGAATTTTTCTAACAACTTAATGGTTAAAGGGTGGTATAGAATTATCAATTATGTTTTTTCTTTTATGTTTTTATACTATTGTTAATCATCCATTATAACATATTTTTTCTTACTCAAGCAGAACGGTAATGCTCGAATTATTTACATATTTAATATATTATGAACTACGAAAAATAAAAAGGGTACACGCGCGCACTTGTCATAAAGTTCACCGGCGAATATCACACACACACCCACGCCTTTATAAATACTGTAACTTACAATACACGCAACACGCAACACACAACCAAAGCAATATATTGATTCCAGTGATTGTTATACTTGGAGATCTATTAAACTTTCCCATCGATTCTTGCGTGAGTGAGTCCGACGCAAGCATCAGCGAAATCTCCACATCCCTTGCAAAAACACATGTTACACTGAGAAATTAAAAAGTCTCGCATTGCTCACTCAGGTGCTTTTAATTGCTCTGAAATTTCCTCCATGGAAGTCCACATCGATCCAATAATCTTTTAGATGATCTAACTTACGAGAAGTTTACCATGGCTCGGTTTCAAAGATTCTCTCGGTTTTCAGATGCAAATAACCCTTTTGGACAAGATCTCGGATATTAGCTTGTCGAACAATTTATCGTCTGTTTGATATGTAATATTTTTTCGCTCCTCAATTCTCCAAAGTAAACGAAACTGTTCTAGTTATTTACAAATTCAAGATATGACGAATAACGAAAATAGAAAGAATACACACTTTAATAAATAGCACAACTTGAGATACATGCAACCCAAAAGCAAATAAATCTTGGTTCGAGATCAACCATCGTTCCAGAGTTCAATCAGACTAACCCTTCGATTCTTGCGTGAGTAAGTCCGGCGCAGGCATCGACGAAATCCCCTTCGATGAAATCTGTCGACAGAATCTGCAACTTATCTCCACATCCCTTGGAAACACACTGAGATATAAAAAGCCTTGCGTGTTTTCGGATCCGATCAGTCACCGGTTTAACCCACACAACTGGATTATCTGCTTGCGGCGTAACCGTGTTCTCAACCCGGTAAAATAATTTTCTAGAAGATATCGGTTGCTGCTCACTCAGATGCTTCAAATTGCTCTGAAATTTCGTCCATGGAAGATCAGTATCGATCCAATTATCTTTCAGATAATCTGAGTTCCAGAGAAGTCCACCACGGCTTGGCTTGGGAGACTCTCTCGGTTTCCAGATGCAAATAACCCTTTTGGGCAAAATCTCCGATACCGGCTTGTTGAACAAGTTATCATCTTGGTGTATCAAGAATTGACCTAACTTGTCTGCCAAGTAAGTCTCGAACTCCGGAGGGTCTTTATGTCCGTACTCCGTCCTTATCTCCAGGATTATGATCTCCGAGTGAGTCTCGGACAAGAATCTGATGACATCATCGATAACGACATCGACCTCGTATGACGTGAGAATCCCGTGGCAGATTTGGCGATCCTCTTGTACACGGATATCGAGAACACGTGTCCCGAGGACGAGCTGCTCGTAGATGGAGAGCGTTTGGCATTCAGCTAAGGGACGAGAGACGAGAGGTATTCCGATATCGTTGGTGGCTGAATCGTGCGTTCCTGGCCATACGATCTTGTTAAGAGTTAGTTTCTCCAACGTTAGACCGGCCATCCAGTTTTTCCGATCGGAGGGACGGTAGTCATCGCCAGGGAAATGTGAACCGTCGGATTGTTCGAGATCGTCTAGGGTTTTTTCCTCATTAGAAACAGCTTTTTGCCGGTCGATCTGGTTAGAGAAAAAAGAGAGCATGTTTTGAGAGATCTATGAAGAAGAAAAAGAAGAAGATAAGGTTTCTCTTGTGGTTGAGTTTACAACTTTGTTTGTAGGGTTCACTTATAAATCTGAGAGATATCGTGCAGTGTTTGTCTTAACGTGTGAAAACGTTACATCAAAGATAAATTATTTGTTGTGGATTGGTTAGAATTTGACTTATTAATTCGAATTGATTGGCTGTCTAATCAAAAGTTGCCAACAATAATTGAAGAGAATTAATTTAGGACATGATTAACATGAGTTGTTGTTTTTGTTGAGGATTAACATGAGTTGTTAATTAAAGCGAATATGCGATATGTTTATGTATGTTATATCAAAATCCAACTTGGTCTACAAAATATTTATTAGGTTGTTTCTTTTTTTTTTGGTCGAAATTTATTAGGTTGTTTCTTTATCTTTATCTTTTTCATTATTAAAGGTTTAGCAGCTACGCATAATGAAAATTATTTTAATATTTGAAGTTAGTTTTTAAACTATTTATAAACTTTCCGTCATAGTTTGGATTTTAAAAATATTTTCTATAATTTATTTAGTCTTACCTTTTGGCATTAGATAAGAGATCAACTCGATAGAAATTGTTATTGTTAAATATAAATCTTTTGGCCGGATAATGATATTTATATCAGGATGTACGCGTACAATCGATTTTCATTCCATAAATTTTATACTGTATTCAGTTTGGTAGAATTATAAATGATCAATCGATGACACATGTGGCAAAAATACTCGAACAAGAAACGTGCAAGGCTGCAAGCATATCGCCTTCATAACTAACAAAACTAATACATCGAGTATCATCGACGCAAGTAAAATGTGTCAATTCAATTCAAAAATATCCAAATGAGTCCAAACCATGTGGACTGGAATATTTTGAACCCTACAAAGATGGTCGTCATAAGCTTACAAAGATCTTATATCAAACAAAAAAATCAAAAGGCTAAATGTGCTCACAAATCCTGATGCTACAAGAATAGAGCTAAAGATGGTTGCTCTTGTCTCCGTTCTTTTGTGTGATTATAACGAGTCAAAATTTGGTTACACTTGCGCAAAACGAAATAACTTAAACTGTCTTCTGTTTCTTGTGTTTGGTCGAGCCATCGCTAGAATCTTTTCCATCCTTCTTCTGGCCAACACCACCACTGTGTCCTCTCTTAGATCCCTGGTTAATTGAAAGAAAGCAAACAACGAGAAAAATTTAGCACAAATACACACAAAGCAGAGAAAAGGGAGAAATTTCAGTTGTTTTACATTGGGGTTGAAGGTTTTGAGTGGGTCGCTGCCTTTTCTGGACCGTTTCTTGTTTTTGTTGTTGCGACCACCGCCTCCACCAGATCTCCTGGTGTTGCCCATTGCGGCTCTAGCTAGCTTCACCATCTTGCTTGCTTCTTGAGTCTTTGGGTCCACTAGATACTCGGGGATGTCCTTTAGATGTGGTGCAGGCGCAGTCTTACTCAGAGGCTTGTCATGTCTCAACAGATCTAAGTCTCTTGGATTAGCTTCAAAATGAGCTTTTAACCTGAAAAAAGAAATAGAGAAATTAAGAAGACGAAAAAACTTAAGAGAATACACATCACACACCTTAAGAATAGTTATGTTCTTGCTTACTTTTCGGAGTTGATTATCTCATTCCTCAAATCCTGAGCTCGAGACTCTCGAACAGCAATCTTTGTAACACTCTTTGCCACATCCTGCAAAGAAATTGCAACCTTTAAATACTTCTCACTTAATTAAAGAAGTAAGCATCTTACTATGAGATTACTCACCTCAGCTCTATATCTAAGAGACTCAACAGCATTTTCTGTCAACAAAGGAAAGGGTGTGATAATATCACTATCCTTTTCTTTGTCGGTTGCTAAGGAGGACTTTATTTCCTCAAACCCTTCCATCTCATCAGGAGAAACCTGTGGCAAATAAAACAGAGCATTAGACTTGCAGTATTTAAAAAGATCATGTCAATAAAACGGTATTGTTATACGAGAAACTCACAAGAGAAACAGAAGAACCACTGCTATATGCTCTCCCTGTACGCCCAATTCGATGAATATATCCATTAACACTTTGAGGCATATCAAAGTTTATGACCTGTGCATGAAAAGAAGGATTAGAGAAGGGTTAAGAGTCTAGAGCAACGGAAACAAGGAAGAAAAGAAAAGAAGATCCCCTTGAGCAAAGTCGAGTAGCATACCGTGTGAACTTTTTTGAAATCAATTCCCCTAACTACACCGAACTCAGCATCCAGCTTTGGTTTGCCACGCTTTTTGTTTTTATTGTTCTCCTTGTTGTCGTCACCTTTAGCCTCTTCCTTTTCTTTTTTAGTCTGGCTATTATCATCGGTTGCAATCAAGTAATCAAAAAGACCTGCATTGAATTGCTGTACAAACATACAAAGATTAGTTGTAAAATGCAGCTACTTCCGGAAAAACTAAATCCAAGTGTGTGACTTTGGTGATGTACCTCAAGGATATGAAGCCGAGAATTCTGAGGCAACTCTCCGTTTAAAATTGCAGACTTAATTCCAAACTGGAAGAAACAAAACAAAATTAATTCAATATTATAACTACAGGTAGTATTATAAATCGGAATGCTCAACTAGGTGACCCAAACTTACCTTTTCCAAGAATAATTTCAACTTGAAACCCATGTCAATTGTATTGATGAATATCAGAACTTTTTTCTGAACAACCTCCAGCTTCAAGAGAGCAAGAATGTGAAGCAGTTTATCCTGAGCACTGCAAGAAATCTAAGACACGATAACACACTTACCAACATTAATCAGACCCACAACTGTGAACTTATAAACCAAACATAATGCAGAACTGATTTAAACAAATCTAAGCGACCGAAACATACCCAAAACTGCTGAACATTACTTGGGACGGGCTCTTCCTTGTCATTATCTTCTGTCAAGGTCAACACGATTGGGTTGTGCAGAATCAATTTCTTCAATTTTTCGACATCAGAGCTAAGATTTTGCAAAATTGTTATTCAGTCAACCATTCAAGACAAACTTCAGAGAAAAATGAGAGTCTAAATAGAATCATTATTATACATAGACGTCTTACCTTGTGGTAGCTGACATAAGAAGGCATTGGCAACGCCTTGGGATTATTGAAGTTACCGACCTTAGATTATCTTCATATCCATATGACAACAAAAGATCTGCCTGATAAAAGAAATATATCAACATCTTCTCAAAGAGAGGAATAGAAAGGAAAAACATGATAGATATAACCTCTAAGAAGTATTCGAATGCTCAAACCTAAAGTGGTTTATATTTATAACATGTATTCCATGTTCTTCCAAGAAAACCAAATCATGCGACTTCCACTTAAAAAGCATATAACATACCTCGTCAAGAACCAGAATTTCAAGAGAGTCGCTGATGGCAGAGGGTTCCAAAACTCCGGCAGCAAAACATTTTGGAATACAAGCAGGTGTGGTGACAAGAATCTCAGGCAGTCCAGCCAGTACATTACGCTTCAATTGAAACATTTCAAAGCAAACATTTATTTTATAAAATTAAAAAAAAATCTATTTAAATGCTTTCAAGATGAAAAATGAAACACTAACCATATCAGATGCAGACATGCTACTAGTCAACTGCACTGCTTTCAGCTGAACCCTACACAACTCAATAAGCGACGAAACCTCTGTGTAAACCTGTATTATTTCAAATTCAAACCAAAACTTGCCATCAATAATTGAAATCTATACAAGTAGGAAAACATGAAAACAATGGTCCAAAACACACACCTGCTGGCATAGTTCTCGAGATGGAACAAGAATAAATGCAGAAGGAGCAAGCTTCTTCTTACTCGCAGAATCTGATGAAAATAGCTTCTGAAGCAATGGCAAAAGGTAAGCCAAAGTCTTACCTGACCCAGTCTTAGCCCTAGCAACTACATCTTTCCCTTGCTAGAATGAAACAAAGACAATTAAATCAGTCCCACGAAGATTAAACAAGCAGCCACGAAGTTACAATAAAAGGAAGAGACTTTATAATATTACCAGGATATAAGGAATGGCTGAATGCTGAATAAGGGTTGGTTTCTCTATACCCTTTTTACTTAGGGCACGAATTAGACGAGGGTCAAGCCCTAGCTCCTCGAAACTCTTGGTTACATCTTCTTCTTTTTTTTCTTCTTCTCCGACGCTTCTCTGTTCTTCTACTTCATCTACTTTCTCAATTTCGTCCACCACTTCCGGGTTCACATCCTCCACAGGTTTGAACTTCGTTTTACCCATGGAATCAGAATACTCCGAGATGCTCAAATCGAACGAGTTTGAAAGCAGCGGCGCAGGAAGATGAAGATGAAGAAGAGCGTGCCGCTTTTTTTTTTGTGTGTGTTTCTGAGTTTTTCTCTGTCCCAGACCTGATGACTCCACTATTGGGCTTTTGCTGGGCTGGTTTCTTCTTATGTGAGCTTTTATTTCATTGGGCTGCTTTGTTTTAATCTAATTTGTTAGTTGAATTATTAATTGTTTATTGATGGTACTGTGTTACTTACTGCGTGGAAGGAAACTGAAAAGAACAATTTTTTGCAATTCTCTAGTATTTACCTGTTCTTGCTAGTTCCAAATTTGTGAAAAATTGTTGGGTTTCCGCAGACAGATGAGTTTTGATAGATCTTGTCTTTCCAGTATACTTGTAGTTAATTTCTCTTCAAGCGTGTCATTGTCATTGGTCCTAATTGCGACACGTGTTCACTAAGACGAATCCTTCTTATTATGACTGTTAATTATCTGTGTATGTTCCTTTGAATTTTATATTACTTGTTATTAAAAAGGAAAAATAGTAGTAGTAATCAAGAAAATGACTTCACAGCTGATGGTGAAGATGCGTATTCATTCGGTGGATCCTCTCAGAAAGAAACGATTTTTATATTCGAAGAAGAAGGAAATATTGTTTTTTTCTTCTCTTCGTGAGCTTTGACTTGGCGTGATCAACTTCGCCATCTTCGATCCCAATCGTAGAATACGAAATCAACGAGTTTTTGATTGAGAAATGGGTTCACTCAAGGACGGAGAGATGGAGCAGATCGGAGACGAGTTTACTGAGGCTATACTATACGTTAATGGCGTTCGTAGAGTCTTGCCTGATGGATTGGCTCATATGACGCTTCTCGAATATCTCAGAGGTGCGTAACTAATATCCAAATTGAAACTACTCAAACAGGTTCAATTTGCAAATCAATTTTTAGATTGAAACTATTTGTGAAGAATAATCAGGATCGAATACTATTCCTACAGTAGTATGTTGGAAAAAAACAAACAAATTAATGAATATTCCTACAGTAGTCCCAATCGAGATTATGTTTGATCTCACTGGTTTTTTATTTCTTTTCTTTTTTTGACATCATCCCTTATGTCTCTTGATTTGAGTATGCATTTAGTAAGGTTATGCTCAGATTCTGACTTGCAAACGTTTCTTTGTTTCCTTTAGATTTAGGACTGACCGGGACAAAGCTGGGATGCGGTGAAGGTGGTTGTGGGGCTTGCACTGTCATGGTTTCTAATTACGACAATATCTCAAAGACATGTGTGTGCGTATCTTTTCCTTTCATGTGTTGCATCTGCTTTGCTTGAGTTTTAGGCCTTCTTATACTGTTCATACCTGAAAACTTTATTGCAGACACTATGCTGTCAACGCTTGCTTAGCACCTCTCTATTCTGTAGAAGGAATGCATGTAATATCCATTGAGGGAGTTGGGCATCGCAAACTTGGCTTGCACCCTCTCCAGGTACGTTTTACTTCTTTCAGGTTCTACTTCTTCTCTTTTCTGGGAGATTCTTTCTCACTGTTGTGTGATCTTAATTTTTTTCAGGAGTCATTGGCATCTTCTCATGGTTCCCAATGTGGGTTTTGTACTCCCGGGTTTATCATGTCAATGTACGCATTGTTGAGGTCAAGTAAAAACTCACCTTGTGAGGAGGAGATTGAAGAATGTCTTGCAGGAAATCTATGTCGTTGTACTGGTTATCGACCCATCGTTGATGCTTTTCGGGTTTTTGCAAAATCCAATGATGCTCTGTACAGTGGTGTATCTTCACTTAGCCTTCAAGATGGTTCAAATATTTGCCCATCTACTGGCAAACCTTGTTCTTGTGGATCCAAAGCAACAAATGAAGCGGCCAATTGTAATGACAATAAATTTCAGTCCATCTCTTATAGTGATATAGATGGAGCTAAGTATACAGAAAAGGAGCTTATTTTCCCCCCTGAACTTTTGCTGAGGAAGTTAGCTCCTTTAAAGTTAAGGGGAAATGGGGGGCTTACATGGTACAGGCCCGTAAGTCTTCAGAACTTGCTTGAGCTCAAAGCAAACCATCCAGATGCAAAACTACTGGTAGGTAATACGGAGGTGGGAATCGAAATGAGGCTGAAGAGGTTACAGTATCAGGTGCTAATCTCTGTTACTCAAGTCCCAGAACTCAGTGTGTTGAATGTCAATGACAATGGAGTAGAGGTTGGTTCGGCTGTGCGACTTTCTGAACTTCTGAAGTTATTCAGGAGGGTAGTAAAGGAGCGTCCTGCGCATGAAACATCAGCATGCAAGGCGTTTGTTGAACAGTTGAAGTGGTTTGCTGGGACACAAATAAGAAATGTTGCTTGCATAGGTGGAAACATCTGTACAGCTAGTCCAATATCTGATTTAAATCCTCTTTGGATGGCTTCAAGAGCAGAGTTTCGGATAATCAACTGCAATGGAGATGTTAGGTCTATACTTGCAAAAGATTTCTTCCTTGGTTATCGTAAAGTGGATATGGGAAGCAACGAGATCTTGTTGTCAGTATTCCTTCCATGGACAAGGCCCTTAGAGTATGTGAAAGAATTTAAGCAGGCTCATCGCAGAGATGACGATATAGCTATTGTCAATGGTGGAATGCGTGTGTTTCTTGAAAAGAAGGGTGAACAATTGTTCGTTTCTGATGCATCAATTGCTTATGGTGGTGTGGCTCCTCTTTCTTTGTGTGCAAGAAAGACTGAACAATTTTTAATTGGAAAGAATTGGACTAAAGGTCTTCTGCAAGATGCGCTTAAGGTCATACAGAGCGATGTCTTGATTAAGGAAGATGCTCCTGGGGGAATGGTGGAGTTTCGTAAATCTCTTACCCTTAGCTTCTTCTTTAAATTTTTCTTATGGGTTACTCACCATGTACATAATGTAAATCCCACGGTAGAGACCTTCCCACCCTCCCATATGTCAGCTGTGCAACCTGTTTCTCGGTTATCTCGAATTGGAAAACAAGACTATGAGACAGTAATGCAGGGAACATCTGTTGGCTCGTCGGAGGTCCATCTTTCAGCAAAAATGCAGGTATGTTGATCTATTTACCGTACACAAACGTTTTCTCCACTTTGATTCTCATTCTAGTGGTTTTCTTAGCTACTTCAATTTAAGTGGCACTTCTTTTGCTTTTCTCTGGGGTGACATAATTTTTATGTTGAGTGATGTTTGTCATAAGAGTAAATTAGAGAATATGCTTGAGTGTGGAAAAGCTGTTTAGCAAGTCTATGTCATAAAAAATTTAGACTTTGAGTTAGCATCTATGTGGGCTAATTTTTTGGTATCTTTTTGATTCCTTTTCATATAGCTTATGGTATCTTTTTCTCAACTCCAAAGTTCACCATTATCAATTCCTTAAGCTTAGTTATGTACCTGTCTTTAAAATATCTTCAAGCTTGGTAAAGCGATAAGTTTGACGTCTGGTTTTGGGGTGGTTTTGTGGTTGATAGTTGAGAACCTCTAAGCTAATCAAAGTCTCTTTTGGTGTAATTCGTTATAAGTCGCTGGGTAGAGACTAGTTTACCAGTTTGTCTCAACACTCTTATTATTTCATGTAGGTCACAGGGGAGGCGGAATATACTGATGATACACCAGTACCTCCTAATACCTTACACGCTGCCTTTGTGCTAAGCAAAGTGCCACATGCCCGCATCCTTTCAATTGATGATTCGGCAGCCAAATCGTCACTTGGTTTTGTTGGTCTGTTTCTTGCCAAAGATGTTCCTGGGGATAATATGATTGGACCAGTTGTTGCCGACGAAGAATTATTTGCTACCGATGTGGTCACGTGTGTGGGACAAGTATGAATATTTGAAAACCTAAAGTTTACATTTTTCCTTAGTTTTTCCTTATAGCTTTTGTGTCTTAGACGAAGTGTCACAAGCAAAAAAATTTTGTGCTTTTTATCACCAGGCAAGGTTTTTTATCTCAAAGTAAATGAAAGTAAATTGACTTTGGTATCTCAGGTTATTGGTGTGGTTGTCGCGGATACACATGAAAATGCAAAAGATGCGGCAGGAAAAGTTGATGTTAGGTACGAGGAACTACCAGCAATATTATCAATCAAGGAGGCTGTTAGTGCTAAAAGTTTCCATCCGAACACAGAGAAAAGGCTAAGAAAAGGGGATGTCGAGCTATGCTTTCAATCTGGTCAGTGTGACAGGATAATAGAGGGAGAGGTTCAAATGGGTGGTCAGGAACACTTTTACTTAGAGCCTCATGGTAGTTTGGTTTGGACAATAGATGGTGGCAACGAAGTTCATATGATTTCATCCACACAAGTAAGCATATTATTAATGTACTGCCATATACTTCACTGAGTGAAATTCACTTTGATTCATGCTTTGTATGACCAGTACATGACTATCAGCAATCTGTCAAAGCAAATCATTAGGCATCTGCTTAAGATATTAAATGATAATAGTGTCTCTGTTTAAGCATACATT
This sequence comes from Erysimum cheiranthoides, assembly GCA_011420285.2. Lineage (NCBI taxonomy): Eukaryota > Viridiplantae > Streptophyta > Magnoliopsida > Brassicales > Brassicaceae > Erysimum > Erysimum cheiranthoides. The sequence continues at coordinate 20,261,042 of CM022177.2, read as the reverse complement.
GGTGGTTGTGATTTATATGCAGGCTCCTCAAAAGCACCAGAAATATGTGTCGCATGTTCTTGGTCTTCCGATGTCGAAAGTGGTATGTAAAACCAAACGAATTGGTGGTGGCTTTGGTGGTAAAGAAACAAGATCTGCTTTCATTGCTGCTGCTGCGTCTGTTCCTTCATACCTATTGAATCGACCAGTGAAACTCATACTGGACAGAGATGTGGACATGATGATAACTGGTCATCGTCATAGTTTCCTTGGAAAGTACAAGGTATTTCCAGTTTTTTTCCCGGAATTTTAAGGCAGTGGACTCCATTAGTGAGCAGAAAATGAAATGGAAAGCACCGAAAACAGTTGAAAGTAGAAGAAACAGTGGGAATAAATTGTTAGACAAAGTAAACATTTCCTTTTCTTGTGTTCTGCTATCTTACAGGTTGGATTTACGAATGAAGGAAAAATTTTGGCGTTGGACCTTGAAATCTACAACAATGGTGGAAACTCTTTAGATCTTTCCCTTTCCATTCTCGAACGTGCCATGTTTCACTCGGATAATGTTTATGAGATTCCACATGTGAGGATCATAGGGAATGTTTGCTTTACTAATTTTCCCAGCAACACTGCTTTCCGAGGGTTTGGAGGGCCCCAAGGTATGCTTATAACTGAAAACTGGATTCAGAGAATCGCAGCTGAGCTTGATAAAAGCCCTGAAGAAATCAAAGTGAGTTAAATTTTTTCTAAACATCTTACAGCTCCTGAATGTTTGTAGGAATTTGTCCTCCTTTTGTCAGTTTTATTTTAATGTTTTCTATATTTACTTTACTTTAGGAGATGAACTTTCAAGTGGAAGGATCTATCACACATTACTCTCAATCTCTTCAGAACTGCACATTGCATCAGCTCTGGAAAGAGCTGAAAGTATCCTGCAACTTCTTAAAGGCTCGTAGAGAAGCTGACGAGTTTAATAGTCAGAATCGGTGGAAAAAGCGTGGTGTAGCTATGGTTCCCACAAAATTTGGCATATCATTTACCACAAAGTTCATGAATCAGGTAATAGTTGTCCGAAAGTGGATCCTTTTTCTTTCAAATCTAGTAGTTTGTCGAGGAACTGAAAACAATAAGATAAAAGCCGCCATTGCGCTACCATTGCTTCCAAAGCTAGAATCTGGATTTTGAGATACGTCTCAATTTTTTTATTCTAATATATGAAGGCTGGGGCTCTTGTTCATGTTTACACGGACGGGACTGTTTTGGTGACTCATGGAGGTGTGGAGATGGGTCAAGGATTGCATACAAAGGTCGCTCAAGTTGCTGCATCTGCCTTTAACATTCCGTTTAGTTCAGTTTTCGTGTCAGAGACAAGCACTGACAAGGTACAAGCAGCACACTTTGGGCCGAGACATAATTAGACAAATCTGTTCTCACTCTCTTATCGTTTTGATGGTCTTGTAATAGGTTCCAAATGCCTCACCAACTGCTGCTTCTGCGAGCTCCGATATGTATGGTGCTGCAGTTTTAGACGCGTGTGAGCAGATTATAGCTAGAATGGAGCCTGTTGCATCTAAGCACAATTTCAACACATTCGCTGAGGTATTCTTTCTCTCTTGTAATTTGATATAATCTCAGAAGAGCTTGATGCCAATTTTGATGTAAAACTCTCCTTTCCTCTGAGTGTATGTAGCTAGTAAGTGCTTGCTACTTTCAACGGATAGACCTATCAGCACACGGTTTCCACATTGTTCCTGATATTGGATTTGACTGGATATCTGGAAAAGGGAACGCATTTAGATATTACACATATGGAGCTGCCTTTGCTGAAGTTGAGATAGATACATTAACTGGAGATTTTCATACAAGAGCAGCTGATATAATGTTGGACCTCGGATATTCTCTTAACCCAGCCATTGATGTTGGACAAGTGCGTGTTCTTCTCTCAACCTCCTATGCTTTTTTGCAATCTTTTAAAAGAATAGTGCTTTATCTGAAATCACTATTTACAGATAGAAGGAGCGTTTGTACAAGGACTGGGTTGGGTAGCTTTAGAAGAACTTAAATGGGGAGATGCAGCTCATAAATGGATTAAACCGGGAAGTTTACTCACTTGCGGACCCGGAAACTACAAAATACCTTCTATTAACGACCTGCCATTCCACCTCAATGTTTCTCTTCTCAAGGTATGCAACTTTAAGAACAAGCTTTAAACTGGTAGGAACATATTTGAAACTGAACCTGAGAATATACTTCATTAATTCAGGGGAATCCGAATAGAAAGGCAATACATTCATCTAAAGCAGTGGGTGAGCCACCATTCTTTCTTGCATCATCGGTTTTCTTTGCGATAAAGGAAGCGATTAAAGCGGCTAGAAACGAGGTGGGTCTCACCAACTGGTTCCCCCTGGAGAGTCCAGCGACGCCAGAGCGTATTAGGATGGCTTGTTTTGATGAGTTTTCAGCTCCTTTTGTAAGTTCAGATTTCTGCCCTAAGCTTAGTGTTTGAACTTTAAATTTCGTCAGAGAGTAACATTCTATCTGTAAGTCATTTCCAGTCTCCAAAGAAATGTAACATTACAAATGTACATTCACCAAAAAAAGAAAAATCATTACAAAGATATGTTTCTCCAAATCAACACTTTGTTGAGTACAAGTGCCTCTAGCTACGAACTTGTGGTGTCTTCCTGATCAAAGTTGCTTGTTCAAAGGCATAAGCGATCTCAATGAGCTTTGGCTCTGAGAATCTCAATCCTCCAAAGGTAATCCCAAATGGAACTCCTTCACTATCATATCCTGCAGGGACATTGATTCCTGGATACCCTCCAATGGCAAGGACAGAGCTCAACGTTGAACCAAGCGCCACTATTGCATCTAACTTCTTCTCTTTCATTACCTTTTCGATTCCATTCCTCGAAAGTTCCTCCATTTTCTGCAACGCTGCTTTCTCTTTCTCACCCATTCCATTAGTGGCTTCTGCTGCAAGGAACACCTCTTGTCCCCATTCTTTCAATTTTTCCTGTGTTTTTTCTTCAATTCACTGATTGCATTTGTTCAAGTACCCAAAAAAGGTGAATTCGTTTGAAGCTTAGTACTTACCTGTTCAGCGAATTCGTCGTTGTAGGCAATAACATCTGCTAAGGACCGGACTGGTGATTTCACAAGCCCTCTAAGATATGCATTGAGAGACATTTTAAACTCAGCCAAAAGTGCTATCTCTTCACCGCTATTAGTCACACCCACAATGACTTCCATGTTTGGTATCGTCAGATTGCTAATGACGATAGCTCCTTCTCGTCTTCATCCAAGAAAAAACAGAACTAGAAATTGATACGGTGTTCTCTCAATTGATGAATCAACTTATAACGAATTTTACCTTAATATTTTGATGTGATGATCAAGACGAGAAGAACTCTGTATTACAATCCCTAACCTCTTACCTTTGAGGCCACTAGCTGTCAGAAACTGCTTGTAACCTCCTTCAGGTATGAATTCGGATGCAGTCTTTGTGGCTTCGTCCAAGGGATCGTAACCCACAATAGCGTCAAGAAGATTAACAGCATCAGAAACTGTTCTACAAATTGGCCTAACATTGCAAAACATAGAGAAACACTTAGCAAAATGGTACAAAAATCAAATAGTTAGTAGTGGTCGGTGCTCTTAGTCTCTCACCCTATACTGTCCTGTCTCAGGGAGATAGGAACTACCCCAGCTCGGCTCGTGAGGCCGACACTCGGTTTAATCCCGACCACAGAGTTCTGGCTTGATGGAGAAAGAATGGAACCATCAGTTTCAGTCCCTAGTGACACAGCCACGAGATTGGCTGCTACAGATATAGCTGATCCACTACTTGACCCAGACGGATTTGCTGATAAAACATAAGGATTCTGCAGCATTTAAAGATTTGGTGAAACATTTTGTAAGATTTTCGTAAAGTTTGAAACTTTTTTTTTTGTGAGAATTTTTGGTTTACCAAATTAAGGTAGAGAAATGAATCTCATGAGATGAAGAAAGTAACCTTCCCTTGGAGGCCACGTGCGCTCCAAGCATCTGGGATGGAGAAAGATCGAAAATGAGCCCATTCACTTAAACTGGCTTTGCCCAAGATTACAGCACCAGATTCTCTGAGTCTCTTGACAACACCAGCGTCTCGAGCCACGACCGAACCAAGCAAGGCAAAGGAGCCAGCCGTGGTGTTAAGCTTGTCCTTGGTGGATATGGAATCCTTGAGCAGAACCGGAACACCGTGCAAGATAGGAAGCTTAGTGGCGTTTTTGAGGTCACGTTCTCTGTCTGCGATCTCTGCTTGGATCAACGCGTCTGGATTCGTCTCAATGACAGCGTGGAGTATTGGATTGAGTTTGGAGATTGCTTCGAGATACAATTCCACGAGCTGCTTTGATGTTAGTCGTTTCTCCTCGAAAGCAAGTCTGATGTCTTCAATTGTGGCTTCTTGGATCGAGAACGTTGAGGTGAGCCTGATCTCAGAGGCAGACCCAAATGACATAAGAAGAGCATGAGGAAGAAGAAGAAGAAGAAGAAGAAGAAGAAGAAGAGAGGAGGAAAAGATGAAACGCAGAGCAACCATGGCTAGAGAAAGAAAGAGAAATGGTCAACGCCAAGAAGCCTTTGCCTCTCTCTCTGTTTTAATTTAAAAGAGATTGAAAACATCGTTGACCAAAATCAGGCCAAAATAACCTCAAACTATAACATATTTTCTTATCTCACAGTTCCATGTTTGTTTATCCTTTCATGTTTAATTCAAACAAGTATGAAAATTTCATGTACATATTTATAGCTTTTGTGAGACAAACGATTACATTTAAGATTGAGAGCTGGGCTAAGTGTTATCTAACAAACAAGTTGATATCTATAAAATATCCATTAAGGAAAGAGGAAGAAGAAGTAAAACAACCAAAAGCAAGACACCATTTTTCATAAGATCAAGGTCTCCAAATCAGCAACTTTGACTACAAGTGCCTTAAGCTTCGAACTTGGGTGGCTTCCTAATGAGAGTTGCTTGTTCGAAGCCATAAGCAATCTCAATGAGCTTTGGCTCTGAGAATCTCAATCCTCCAAAGGTAATCCCAAATGGAACTCCTTCACTATCATATCCTGCAGGGACATTGATTCCTGGATACCCTCCAATGGCGAGGACAGAGCTCAACTTTGAACCATGTGTCACTATTGCATCTAAATCGTTTTCTTTCATTAGTTGTTCGATTCCATTCCTCGAAAGTTCTTCCATTTTCTGCAACGCTGCTTTCTCTTCCTCACCCATTCCATTGGTGGCTTCTGCTGCAAGCAGTAGCTCTTGTCCCCATTCATTCACCTTTTCCTGTGTTTTTCTCAACTCATTGATCACATTTGTTCAGATACCGAAAAGGTCGAATTCTCTTTAAAGATTAGTACTTACTTGTTCAGCGAATTTCTCGTTGTAGGCAATAACATCAGCTAATGACCGGACTGGTGATTCCACAAGTTCTTTGAGATATGCATTGAGAGACATCTTGAACTCAGCCAAAAGTGCTATGTCTTCACCGCTCTTAGCCCCGTCCCTAATCACTTTGATGTTTGGTATGGATAGATTGTCAATTACGATCGCACCTTCTCGTCTTCACCGAAGAAAGAGAGAATGATGTTTTGGTCGATTTGATTGAATGATTGATGGAACCAACTTATAAATTGTTTTACCTTAATGTTTGGATGTGATGATCAAGAAGATAATGCTTCATTACAGTCCCTAATCTCTTACCCTCGAGGCCACTAGCTGTCAGAAACTGCTTGTAACCTCCTTCAGGTATGAACTCGGACGCAGTTTTTGTGGCTTCGTCCAAGGGATCATAACCCACAATAGCATCAAGGAGATGAACAGCATCTGAAACCGTTCTACATATCGGCCTAACATTGCAAACACACAATAAAAATAGAAACTTGGCACAATGGTATAAAAATCAATAGAAGTAGACTAGTAGTGGAGGGTGCTCTGTCTCACCCAACAGTGTCTTGTCTCAAGGAGAGAGGAACCACCCCGGCTCGGCTCCAACAGTGTCTTGTCTCAAGGAGAGAGGAACCACCCCGGCTCGGCTCGTGAGCCCGACGCTCGGTTTAATTCCGACCACCGAGTTGTGACTTGCCGGGCAGAGGATGGAACCATTAGTTTCAGTCCCAACTGACACAGCCACAAGATTAGCCGCCACTGATATAGCTGATCCACTACTTGACCCACACGGAGTTGCTGATAAAACGTACGGATTCTGCAGCACTCAGAGGTTACAAAAAGCTCCAAACTTTTCGAACAGAGTTTGGTAAAGTTTGCAACTTTTTTTGAAAGATTTTTTTGGTAAAGTTGCAAAGTTGACCAAAATACGATAGAGAAATGAATCTGATGGAATGAAGAAACTGACCTTTCCTTGGAGGCCACGTGCGCTCCAACCACTTGGGATTGAATCGGATCGGAAATGAGCCCATTCGCTTAAGCTGGCTTTGCCCAAGATCACAGCACCGGATTCTCTGAGTCTCTTGACAACACCCGCGTCTCGAGGCACGACCGAACCAAGCAAAGCCAACGAACCAGCCGTGGTGTTAAGCTTGTCCTTGGTGGAGATGGAATCCTTGAGCAGAACCGGAACACCGTGCAAGATAGGAAGCTCAGTGACGTCTTTGAGCTCAAGTTCTCTGTCTGCGATCTCTGCTTGGATCAACGCATCTGGATTAGTCTCGATGACTGCGTTGAGTATCGGATTGAGATTCGAGATTTCTTGGAGATACAACTCGACGAGCTGCTTTGATGTCAGTCTTTTCTCCTTGAAAGCAAGTCTAATACCTTCAATGGTGGCTTCTTGGGTCGAGAATGTTGAGTTGAGCATCATGTAAGAGGAAGAAGAAGAAGTCTCTTCTAGAGAGAAATGGTCAACGCCATGTTTGGTTTTTGTTTAGGTGATGAGCAAGACATGTTAATGTCCGTTGATTAAAGACACGTACAGTAATGTCATTAGCCGTTTACCATATCAAATGAATCTAACCAAATAAAATAGTCTCTCTCTTTGTTGTCGTTTTGGAGTATATTTTTGTTGTTTTCTGGTATCAAATTTCATGATTCCGAGAAGACGACTCAATTATTTGTTGAGATGAGTTTCTTGGTAAAGTAGAAATTGGAATAGATCTAAAATTATTCAAAAGTAGTCAATTTTCAAAACCCCCACAGAAAGGGTTTTACAAACTTGAAACGATCCCAAATCAGAAGAACTTAAACCCTAAATGAAATCATCCATTAAGGGAAGAAACCAAAAGCAAAGATAGCATTATTGATAAGATCAAGAGTCTCTCACTTGAGATCTAAAGCTGACCACAATTAACAACTTCCACGCGCTTCTTAGTAGTCCCAGAACTAGATCCAACTTTCTCAATCGCCTTGACAACATCAATACCTTCAACGACTTGTCCAAACACAACGTGTTTCCCATCTAGCCACGAGGTCTCAGCGGTACAGATGAAGAACTGAGATCCATTGGTGTTTGGACCTGAGTTAGCCATGGACAGAATCCCAGCTCCTGTGTGCTTCTTAATGAAGTTCTCGTCCTTGAACTTAGCTCCGTAGATCGATTCACCACCTGTTCCGTTCCCGGCGGTGAAATCTCCTCCCTGACACATGAATCCCGGAATCACACGGTGGAACTTTGATCCTTTGAAGTGAAGTGGTTTCCCCATCTTTCCGACTCCTTTCTCGCCGGTACACAGAGCACGGAAATTCTCAGCCGTCTTTGGGGTCGTATCAGCGAAAAGCTCCATCACGATTCGACCGGCGGGTGCACCGTCGAGAGCCATGTCGAAGAAAACTCTAGGGTTAGTCATTTTTGGGAGATTGAAGAGAGCAAATCGAAGAAGAAGGCTGTCAAGTGAAGAAGATGATAGATAATTAGGGGTTTTTGGATAGGAATTTATAAGCGGTGTATCTGAAAAAGGAAATTATGCAGTGACCGTTGATTGAGGACACGTGTAGGGTTGTGAGGGTCTGAAGATTAACCGTGGTTAAATCGAATCTGACTAGGGTTTAAGTCGCGTGGATCCGAGGCTCCTCCCCCATTATTAAGTCTTTTTAGATGGACCGACCGAGTGACGGCGTTTGAAATTTAGGTGGGCCGACTCCAAAAGCAAAAAGCCCAATATCTTATTTTATCGATGATATAATTCTCTTTGTTCTTTTTTTTTTTTTTGACGTTAGTATAATTTTTATTATTAACATTGCATAGTATTATTTTTCAGGATATTTAATTTGGGGAAGTACTACTTTTGATCAATGATTTTGGTGCATTAGCATTGTGTTTGCCACACTCGTTCTCCAATTCTATTTATCACTATTGGAGCGTGTACCATTTAAATATCATGTTGGTGGTGATTAACTTTTCGCATGTGAATTCACACTTGTATGATGGGGATATTTACTGGATTCACGATCTTATTTTCATCGAACAATGATCTTATAACATTGACGTCGAAGATACTTTGTAAAACATTTAATGGAGGAGAAGTACTGACCTACTTGAAAAACTACTAAATATAATGTAGAAGAATGAGGGAGATGTTTTACCAAAAAAAGGAACGAGGGATCGATGTTGAGCTGATTATTCACTTATTAGTATTTCGCTTGTTTTACGACTGGTATTCGCCGCGTCTCACCATATTTTCTTGCTTATTGAGGTTGATCCACTTACGTACTTTACATCGCTTGTTAGACTATATATGACCACTCATATTCTTCGAAATAAGAATGTAGGAGACAAATATAAGTATTGATATTAGGTGGAATGAGACTAATTACGCCTACGGGACCTTTGGTGGCATTTGTAGGTTTCACTTTTTTACTAGATTAGCCCACTTTGTTTTGTTTGCCAAAGTGATTTGATTATATTCAAGTCACATCAATTTGTGAATCAAAACCAATGAAAAATACGAATAATCAATTCTTAATCATATGGTTTTTAGACACAGCGACTCCTAACTATGGTCTATGGCCGGAATCTATCTTTCACTCTGCAATTTTCATCATACTTTATCCACTATTAATTGTCTAGATTAGAATAATCGTACAAAAGAAGTATTATATCCCTAAAATCCAAAAGCTAAATCAAATCAAAGCATCGCAAAAGAAACTTTTGGACTTGTCCAACAGACAATATCATTGTTTTCTTATAATGTGGCTAATAATATTCGTCCTCCAAGACTCCAACGTTAGCAAACGATACGACGACCTTTTTCTTGTCATTATCAACAACTATGATACATATTTCTAATTTAAATTACAAACTTGCCAAAGTAAAATTGAAAGTTAAGAAGAAAATTCAGAAACCAACAAACAATATCAGCAGGCTGCGCAGGGCACGAGATCCACTGCCACCGTACACGTGGACAACCAAACATCTTACTCACTGCAAAGATACTCTCTCACGTCACTAAAATTAATAACTTATAGTAAATCGAAAACCATAAATTGATGTTTTAATTAAATTAATTAAAAAATGCATACAAACTCAAAAAGCAACAACCTCCGTGCAATCATATCATATGCATGGCTTAAAGGGTTTACCTTCACCTTCCCGATCGCTAGAGTTACTGTGCTCGTCTTCATCTTTCCGTCACAGTCACATCTTGTCCGTACACGTGGACCCACATCCTCCTCAGCTGAATAGCTGATTCGTCTACCTTTGGCCGTTTCGTCTCTCTCTCTCTCTCTCACTCGTTTAATTACTTGTATCTCATCGACGACTAGTGATACTCTCGCTTCTCTGTTACAAAGATATATAAAGAGAGAGAAGCACGTTTCGTCTCCTCTTCTTCGGCTTCCTTCGACGCTGGATTACAAGGTTCGTGATCTATCTACGTCTTGCTGTGTTCAAGAACATTTACGGTTGATGAAGTTTTTTTGTTTCTGCTTTGCTATTGCCGGATCTCCGGCGAAGAATTGTTTTGACATGCTTTAGCTTTGATGAGAGTTTTGTTTTCGATCTGTTCTGTGCGTCATGTCGTTAAATCCGAGTCGAAATCTCTCCGGTTTTGATTTCTTGATGAACCCGACGTTTAATTTCAATGTTATTCGTTAAGTTTTTCAGTTTTTAATTTTTTGCTCTTCCGTTCTCGTTGATCGGATTTCTCCGTTTGAGAAGAACAGTCTCCACGGGAGGTTTTGATTGCTAACGTTTTGTTTCGGATTCTTCTAGTAGTTCGACGATTTTAGAAAAATATACGATCTGAATCACAATGAGAAGTTTGCGTTATAACTGATAAAATGCTGAATCTATTTTGCTGTGTGTTGTTTCTCCCAATTTCTGTGAAGTTTAGGTAAATTGCGAGCAAAATGGATCTGATCGATTTATGAAAATGCAGGGCATGATAATTGGACTGTTGGCTAGTATTTGAATCAATCTTGGAGCGATGTCGAATTTTAATCTGAATGTAGATGTGAATCAGAATGGGAATGTCAAGAATGTTGATTCTTCATCAACGGTGGAAGATATTGATGACTTTGATTTCTCCAAGTTGCTAGAGAAGCCAAGGCCGTTGAATATTGATAGACTGAGATCACTTGACGAAAGGTCTCTTACTGAATTAACTGGTTCACCACAACTTCGAAATGCAGAGAATGCTTCCCGGGTCCATGATCACGCGGAATATGTCATTTCACCGACCATGGGTAGGAGGTCTGGATTCAATACTCCTAGGTCACAGTATGGATATGAGTCTCATCCAATGGTTGGTGAGGCCTGGGATGCTTTGAGGCGCTCGATGGTATACTTTCGTGGACAGCCTGTTGGTACAATTGCTGCAGTGGATAATTCTGAAGAAAAGCTCAACTATGATCAGGTGAAGAACCTTAATATTTTCTGAACTCTTCTGACTGACCACATTTTTTTTGTTACATTTCCTGTGTTGGTTAATCTGGTATCTGGCTGAATTCTATCCATTAGGTGTTCGTAAGAGATTTTGTACCAAGTGCTTTGGCATTCCTAATGAATGGAGAGCCAGACATAGTTAAAAACTTCATTTTGAAGACTCTTCGTCTTCAATCGTGGGAGAAAAAGATTGATAGATTCCAGCTTGGTGAGGGAGTTATGCCTGCTAGCTTCAAAGTTTTCCATGATCCTGTTAGAAACCATGAAACGCTGATTGCTGATTTTGGCGAGAGTGCAATTGGAAGAGTAGCGCCAGTTGATTCTGGATTTTGGTGGATTATACTGCTCAGAGCTTACACAAAATCTACGGGAGACTCTTCTCTTGCTGACATGCCTGAATGCCAGAAGGGTATACGGCTGATACTAAGCCTGTGTCTGTCTGAGGGATTTGATACCTTTCCCACTCTCTTATGCGCTGATGGTTGCTGTATGATTGATCGTAGGATGGTGAGCAGCAAATTTTCTTTATTAGTTAATTCTTGTGATTCATTCCACAAGGAGACAGTTTGAGGTAGCTGTTTGATCTGTTTTCCGTTTTTTAAACTTTTGTTTTCTGTGTGTTTAGGGAGTTTATGGTTACCCGATAGAGATTCAAGCTCTTTTCTTTATGGCCTTAAGGTGTGCCTTGACCCTGCTTAAACATGACGGGGAAGGTAAAGAAATGGTGGAACAGATAGTTAAGCGACTTCATGCATTGAGCTACCACATGAGGAGCTACTTTTGGCTAGACTTGAAGCAGCTTAATGACATTTACCGATATAAGACAGAGGAATACTCTCACACTGCTGTCAACAAGTTTAATGTAATCCCTGATTCTCTTCCAGAATGGATTTTTGACTTTATGCCGGCTCATGGAGGGTTTTTTATCGGCAATGTTAGCCCGGCAAGAATGGATTTCCGTTGGTTCGCCTTGGGTAATTGTATAGCCATACTGTCTTCCTTGGCTACTCCTGAACAGTCAACAGCAATTATGGATCTCATAGAATCTCGATGGGAAGAGTTGGTTGGAGAAATGCCACTGAAAGTTTGCTATCCCGCAATAGAAAGCCATGAATGGAGAATAGTAACTGGTTGTGACCCCAAAAACACTCGTTGGAGCTACCACAATGGAGGATCCTGGCCAGGTAAATTTTTCTTCCTTCTCTTCCACATTTAATTGGACTAGAAATAAATCTCTCCTGTCCCAGTGTTCTTCAGGTTCTACAGTGGTATCTTAATCTTAGTAAAAGGGTAATCTGACCCCTTAATGATGTAATAATGTTTACTGATTCACAGTGCTGCTATGGCTTCTGACGGCTGCTTGTATCAAAACTGGTCGACCTCAAATAGCAAGACGAGCAATTGAAGTAGCAGAGGCTAGGCTTCATAAGGACCATTGGCCTGAATACTATGATGGAAAGGTAGGGAGATACGTGGGGAAACAATCACGTAAAAACCAGACTTGGTCAATCGCCGGATACTTAGTAGCCAAGATGATGCTGGAAGATCCGTCACATGTCGGTATGGTTTCTCTTGAGGAAGACAAACAGATGAAACCCGTTATGAGAAGATCCAACTCCTGGACTTGTTAAAGTTTGACCATCGTCATGAAAAATGTTCGTAAAGAGATGAAAAAAACGAAGCTAAGAAGAAACTTGAATGATTCCTGGTTTTAATGCTCTGATAATGACTCTTTCTTCGTTTTTCAATTGCACATTTCACGTTGTTTGCTTTGTGAAATATTTTTCGACTATGAAAGATTTAAGGATCGTAAAAAGATTTCGTCTCTTAAGCGTCATGTCTTTATTATATTCATTTCTCTATTTTGAAATGTCCAAGGAGCAGAAGGGGATTCTTTCTTGATTTGCAAGGTAAAAACCAAAATCCCATTGTTCGTCACTTTTTGTTCAGACATCAACGTTTCGAGCGATGATGCCTTCAAATGTTACACCAGGTCCAAAAGCCAGAATCAGACCCCACTCGTTTTCACCTTCGTTCATGTTCCTCAATTTCTTGCTCTCCTCCAACATATACTCCAACACATAGACAATCGAATTGCTGCTCGCGTTGCCATAGTCCATTAGAGCTCTTCTGCTTGGACTCAGCTTCTCAGGCGACAGGTTTAGCCGCTTTTCCATCCGGTTCAAGATGGCCGGTCCACCTGGATGAACCGCCCAGAACATCTGGTTATAGTCTTTATGAGCCAGTCCCGCTTTTCCTATTAGCTTCTTGCAAAAATTCTCCACGTTGTCTTCTATTATCTGTGGAAGCTCTCTCGCTAGCTTGAAGTTTATCCCTTGTTCCGTTAGCCTTCCATCTATCGTCTTCTCTGTGTCTGCGCCATGAAAATGCAATCCATGTTCACCAAAAGAATATTCTAACTTACAGGCATAATTGGTGAGGTTTTACCAGGTAAAAAATTCTGTATTGCAGTGTGAAGCTCAAAGAGAGGCTTCTCGCATATCGGGTCTGGATCGGATCCAATGATCATAGCTCCGGCTCCATCACCAAACAACGCGACCCCAACAAGATCATACGGTCTATCCGCACTCGGGGGTTTGAACCCAATGATGGTTGTCTCAGACGTGGCAAGCAAAACTCTACTGCCCGGATTATTCTCGGCTATGTCTTTGGCTACGCGGAGACCTGCAACGCCACCAGAACAGCCAACGAAGTAAAGCAGAACACGGTGTGTCTCAGGACTGAGTCCAAGCCCCTTGGCTAAGTACAAGTCCCCACCAGGAAGACGAGCTTCGCTTGAGGAGACATAGACAAGGTGAGTTATGTCCGAAATAGAACGCCCCCAGTTCTTGATGCAGGCTCTGGAAGCTTCCACTGCCATCTCGGTCACTGCATCGTTGCAGATGTCGAGACGTTGCTCTACTGTGGATCCTCCTTCAATGGCAAGTTCTGGATACTTCCTGAGTATCTCCTCTGACATCACAACATACCTTGTCTTCACCGTTGTTGTCTTGCCTGTATATAGTAAACGAACAGTTTAAACAAACCTCAGTTCTCAGTAGATTTGAAAATGAGATAGAGAGTTAAAAGAAACAAAGGTTAAAGTGAAGACATTACAGAGACGGGTAAGCTTCTGTTTGAGTTCAGGGTCGTCACAGTTGGTGGTTTTGAAGTAGCCATCGACTAAGTACTCTTGCATTACTAGCTGGTGAGGAAAGGCTTTTCCGAGAGCAAGAATTGTCGCTTTCCCCGGGTTTGATTTCTTCTCTGAACCCAATTCTGCGGCATCGATGCTTCCCATTTCTATCTATTTTCTCTTGTCAAAGACTCAAATCTTGGGTCTGGAAAAAAGGTTCAAAGTGAAGGAATATATATACACTGCAGCTTTTGCAGTTTATGTCCTGCATCTTGTGCGGTGTTTCTGTCTAGTTGATATTTTGGTGAAGATTAGGTGTGAGATTCAGGAGCTTCATGTTTATTGCATTGGTTCTTTCTAATCCCCAACTTGAATTCTTTGAGTATTTTCTCTTGATACATAGTCTTTGGGCCTAATTAAAAGCCAACTCAAGAGTGCGTTATAGTTATAGTAGTTTTTGTACATTTTCACACTTGGAAAGAATGAATAGAGAAACTAACTAAAGCTTATTGCTGTCTGAAGTATGATTAACAAAGAACACCAATAATAAGCCTCATTGAATGAAAGATTGATGAGATTTTTTTCTTTTCTCATTACTCGAAGTGGATAAAAATTTCTGATTCTGTTGTTGGGTATCAAAATTTGCTGAGTTTCTACATGTATGATGGATCATCATATGAACGACAGCAAAAAATAGAAGAACAAATGAGGAAAGGTAAAGAGTTATAGTTAATTTCTGCTCAAACCTATTCCCTACCTATGCCCTTTGCTTGAATCTTTATATCCTTTCTTTGCCCAATGCACATACGTGAACCTTATCGACGAAACTTACGGTTTTGATTATAGGAAAGCTACCAGGTTTAAATGTATGACTTGTCAGAGGTCTGAGAGACACTTCCCACTGATAAAGTCAATCACTTTGGTAAGTGACTCATCAAGTTTGGCAGTGACTGCAGCTAAGTTCTCCAAAAATTCTTCAGAAGTTGGTCTATTACCATCCACAATATCAGTCACACCTTTTATCAGAATCGTAGGCACCTTAAAGATATCAGCCACATAGGCCACTGCTGCTCCCTGAAATGCCAAGATTCAGAGAATAAGCCGTAGTAACTGATAAAGACACAAAGACAAACACATAGATTGAAGCCACGTTCATAAACACAGGAAAACTTATGGATTGTTTACCTCCATATCTTTAACTGTAGCATCATTTGCTGTGATGGATTCTTCGTCATGTGGAGACATATCCATAGAATCGCCAGTGGATAATCTTCCTACCTGGGAACATCACAACCAAATCATAAATCAACCACTTATGGCACTTGTATATATGCAAAACAGATCAAGAAATAATCAAAATCTTGCATGAGGATCAAATGGTGAATTTAGAGCAACTAATAAAGTATACACCTTTAGGTTCAGCTCCTTTATAAGGTTGGGTGTGGGGAAGGCTTTCCGCATACCAACACCATATAGATCAAGGACCTGGGGAAAGTACAGAGAAATATTTAGGAAAAGGCAAAAACATTTGGAATGAGAATGCAAGTATATCACTCAAAAACATCAGCTTTACTTTGCAACTCATACTGATACATGAACAATACAAAAGAGCACTTACAGGAACAGGTATTCTTCTGTCATGGAAAGCAACATTGGAGACAACATAAACATCGCTAATACATGCTCCTTTGGCCTGAAAGGACCATTAAAACAAAAACAAGAACAATGTTCATCTTTCTGACACATTAAGACGCATGAGACGACTATGTAGAGAAATTTTTAATATCGATACCTTAAAGCCACCAGCAGTTCCCGCATTAATGAGTAAATCTGGTTGAATGGCTAGAATGGAAGCATAAGTCACGAGAGATGCAGGAACCGTGCCAACACTCTCCACCCCTAAAAAGAATTGACCCATATATAACCAAGAGCTAGAAAACGGTACAAGCCCAGACATTCAGATATAATAACAATGACCATAAGAGATAAACATGAAGAAGAACTTCACAAAACATCCTGAAACACTGACTCACTAACAATCACACAACCACATGGATAAATACATACCAAGAAATGAATCCTTTCCTGGACACACTATATTGATGTTCAAGTCTTTATACATTCCCTTAAACAGAACCCAAGTCACCTCTTTTGGAAACCTAGAGAAAAATTCAACTTTTCAAACAGTAGCAAGAAAGCAATCACATTTGATTTGGAATCAAAACCAAAAAGTGAACGAGATAAAAAGAACTCACGGCGTATTAACTTCTTTAACAAGCCGTAATCTGTTGATCAGAGGCTGAGCTTCCTTTTGCATAGCTGCGATTACACACCCACCCATTAGTAAACAAAATTTCACAATCAACGGAGGAGAGAAGGAGACAAAATAGTACCGACGATGAACACTATGGTAGAAATCGGCTTTTTGTCAACCTGACCCGTAAGATCTTCCATAGCAGTGTCTGAGAATCCGTCGCCGGCGATTCGTCAAGATCAAATTTCTAAATTTCCCCCGGAAATTGGGAGTCGCAGATAAAAGAAACCGGATCCGACCCGAATATTTATCTGGATCTGGATCCGGACCCGGACCCAACAAAAAAATTGTTTTAAAAAAAAAGAAAAACGTTGACGACTTGACGGCCGTTTATGCCACGTAAGCAAGTGGTCCACAATCCGAAACGAGTCGTTGGTTATTTCATATCCTCACTTCTTCTCTTTTGCTTTATCCTCATCGTCTCTCAGTCTCTCTCTTTCTCTCTTAGCCTCTCCAATGGAGGTCACCTCCACCTTCATCTCCACCACCAGATCGTCTAAATATCTCACCTTAACTTCTTACTCTCCCGTGATTCTTCCGGCTTCTACTCTCCGCTCAATCCGCCGTGACTTTCTCGGCTGTTGCCACACTCTCCGTCCTTCTCCTCATCTTCGTACTCGCGCCGGAAAACGGAAATTTGGTCGTTCTTCTATTCGATCACCTCGTTTGGTTGTTAGAGCTTCTCTCGATTCTGGTTTGATTCTCGTTGTTGTGGCTGTCACTGCCTTTTCTGCCATTGCTTTCGCTTATTGCCATAATACTTTCAGGAAGCGCAAATCTTCTGATAAGGTTAATTGAAATTCTGAGCTACTGATTTTTCTAGTTTTTTTAGCCAATTTTAGGTTTTAGAGTACATAGTTCAAGAGGCTTTATATTACCGTTAATTGCTGCTTGGAATGAGATTCACATGTAGTTTACAAAATGTGAAAATACCAATACCAAATAAATAATCAAGTTGCTGACATTTTATAAAACTCGATAAGATTTATGATTCTGACTAGCTAAGCCTTTCAGGTTGCAGCATCTCCTGCAACGATTAATGGAAAAATCAGTACTGAGAATCGGCGGGAAAGTCAACATTTAGATGGAGATGTTCATGAAGGAAGTCCTGTTGAAATAAATGGAGGTTTCAGAAAGATGGAGGAAGAAAGTGCAAGCAATTTGGAGGAAGAGGAGGCTCATCAAATCCAGGAAACTCATGTCATTGAGTATGATTCATTTTTGGCCAACCAAACGGATATGGCAGCTGAAGATTCTCAGTTTGCTGTTGCCAGTGTCAGCACAGTTACCAAGGAACATACTTTAATAGATGAATCTCTTCCATCTTCTATTGTTAATGGGTCTGTTGCTTTGGAATCAGCTACCTTGGGAGTAAAAACACCTGAAATACAAGTTGAAAACAGCGACGATCAGACGGGTATGGAGCATGATTTTTCACAGGCAGTGGTGGGAGTTCATTCGGTTGCTTCTCCACAGGTGGTAGATGATACACGTGCTCTAGAGCATGGGTACAATGGTTTGCTCCAGAAGCCTCTCGAGTACAGCATCTTCACGGAGAATAAGAGAGAAGAAATTCACACATTTTATGGGTCTAATCATTCATCAGCCCAGTCTTCAAGGTTGACAAGTCTTAAAGCAGTCTCTCCTACTGTTACTTCTGCAACTAATAGTTTATTGCTGGACCACAAGAACAATGGAATAATTGATACTCAGTTCCCAGGACATAGTTCTGGCCAGGCTTCTGGTATGTTGACAATGTTGTGTCAGATCTGACACAATCTTATATTTCCTTTCTGAGAAGCTTGCAGTGTCAATCCATTAAAATGAGTCCTTAAACTTAGTTTTCATTTCAGGTAATGTTCAAGAAGAACAACTTGTGGCAAACGGTAATGGCGGTTTATCCCACAAAACGAAAGACATTAGAGGAGACTGGAGATTTCCAGATGATGGGAAGCATGTGGGTCACCAAACTGATGAAAGCATGCCCCAGTTCCCTGATCAAAATTTTGAGCTACGTAATAGTAATGGACGTTCTCCAGAAAGTAATGATGCTTACTACCGTTTACTTAGAGATGGAAGGTAATAAGTATCCTCTGGTTTGAATCTTGGCTGTCCTTTTCTTCCTCTTCTGTCACTGCTAATTCTTTTTCAGGGAAGTTTTAGCACCAAAGAAGTTACTAGATTTTTTGACTTTATGAGTGTAATATTTATATATAATAGGATAAAGGATTGCATAAACTTGCTCGAAGATTTGGACCAAAGGGATTTATTGGACATGGACAAGGTAGAGCTATTATCCTGGGCAATATGGATGAAAGCTTTAGTATTGCCTCTCCATGAATAGTGGAAAATTGTCACTGATCTTTCCTTTTTTTGCCTATCTCCTCACATCAGATTTATCATGCGAGTTTCTTTAAAGCCTGCAAAAAGCAAAGGGCTATCAAGGAAGCATTTCGCTTTACCAAGTTGATTCTAAATCCTACCTTGAGCACATTCAATATGTTAATGTCTGTCTGCGCAAGCTCCCAGGACATAGAAGGTGATATTTTTGATCCAGTATCAAATCCTTGGTCTTGTTAGTTTTCATTCTTCTAGATGTTAAATTTTTACATATGTAGGAGCTCGGCGAGTTTTGCATCTGGTACAAGAGAGCGGTATGACAGCTGATTGCAAACTTTACACAACCTTAATATCAAGTTGTGCTAAAAGCGGAAAAGTTGATGCAATGTTTGAGGTATAGAAACCTTCCTTCCTTTGCCTGAAAGTTATTTGGGCAAAGATACATACTTGGCTGGTTCTTTGAATCTCTGTTAGAATCATGAAGCATGCTTACTGGTAAATCCAAATTCCTTAGTACAACCCATAGATGAGCATTCACAATAGTGAACCACTTTAGTCCTAGCGACCAGAATGTTTTGCTAGATTTTTCTACTCATGCAATGGGCTACGCATCAATCAAAGTTATGAGTCAATTTAGAGTTATTCTCCAAAATTCTATCCTTTCCATGTTTAACATTTGTTATCCACGTTGGTTAGGCTGTTCTCTCCTTTTCTTGTGGATATTTTTGCTCAATATACTCTCATTTGACATTTTAGTAAACAGTTTGCAATATATTTCCCACACCATCTCAAGTTGGTGATATTTTCTTGGATCTTTAATAGTGATCTTAGTATTATACTGTGTGACCTGAATAAGCATCCTAGATGGTGCAATGTATTCTGAACGTCTTTATATTTCTGTGTGGTTATATTCTCAGGTGTTCCACCAGATGGCAAATTCTGGAGTGGAAGCCAATCTTCACACATTCGGTGCACTTATTGATGGCTGTGCTAGAGCTGGACAAGTAGCTAAGGCATTTGGTGCATATGGAATTTTAAGGTCTAAGGTAAGCATGCCACAAGTTTGGATGCCCTCCTATATCATATGTCGAGATTACAAAAAAATTGTCTTCTTTTCTAATCCTGCTCTGTTTTGGAATCTCAAGGCTATTATTACATTAATGACATTGTTCGATGCAGTAGAATGTTAAGCCAGACCGGGTTGTATTCAATGCCCTCATCTCTGCATGTGGCCAATCAGGAGCTGTCGACCGTGCTTTCGATGTGTTAGCTGAAATGAAGGCTGAGACGCACCCTATAGACCCTGATCATATCACAATCGGTGCTTTGATGAAGGCATGCTTTAATGCTGGTCAGGTGGGTGCCTTCTCGTTTTGACAGTTTTTCTGTTTTTCTTTCTATTTGATTGAGAATGTGTTTATTGCAGGTCGAGCGAGCAAAAGAAGTTTACAAGATGATTCATAAATATGAAATCAGGGGTACCCCAGAAGTCTATACCATTGCTGTGAATAGTTGCAGCAAGTCTGGGGACTGGGATTTTGCATGTAGCATATACAAGGACATGAAAGAGAAAGGCGTGACCCCTGACGAGGTATGTGTGATCGTGCTCAAAGTTGCAGATCTTTATGAGGCATTAATGTGTCATTAACTCTATGAATACTAGTTTAACAAATTCATTTTTGGCTAAAATAAGACACACATGCTGAAACTCATGGAAGGCGCTGATATGAGGCAATCGTTTTGTTTAGCAAATTTATTCGGGAGTACTCCTAAGCCTAATCTTGCTTAGCTTATGTATAGATACACAAATACATTTATCTTGGTTTTGACTTTCTGCAGGTGTTTTTCAGTGCATTGATAGATGTTGCAGGACATGCAAAAATGTTAGACGATGCTTTTAGCATTCTTCAGGATGCAAAATCTCAAGGAATACGTCTTGGAACTATATCATATAGCTCACTGATGGGAGCTTGTTGTAACGTATGTCCCTTTTATTGTTGTAGCAAGAGTTTTGTTGATGCCTTGAATATTAGTTAAATTTTGAGCTGTCTACATCAGATCATTAAGATGTACGTGATGGATCCTATAGGGGAAACAGAAAATTTGGTCTAGATTTCACGTACACTGATTTCCAGAGGTGAACATGAAGCGTCAAAAGATCCTTATTTGATAAAAGTAGTTTTTGAGATGTAGTTGTCTTGTGATTGATTGCATTGACCTTCTCGGATACTTTTGTGGAGAAATTACTGATAATTTTTTTATTATTTTTATTTAGGCGAAGGATTGGAAAAAAGCACTGGAGCTCTATGAAAAGATCAAGTCAATCAAACTTAGACCAACAGTTTCAACAATGAATGCCCTTATAACTGCTTTGTGTAAGACCTCATACATTGCTATCTCAGTCTTTTCCCCCAAAACAAAACTTAAAGATGATATAGTATAGGACAGAAAAGAAAAATGCGATATGGTATTACTACACTTGCGCTACGTGAAGTATCCCATACAAAATATCATTACTGGTATGACTCCTTAGATTATCAACAGGTGAAGGTAATCAACTTCCCAAGGCTATGGAATATCTCGATGAGATAAAGACTTTGGGACTAAAACCAAACACTATCACTTACTCTATGCTCATGCTGGCAAGTGAAAGGTATCTTCTTGTATGTTAAATTACTTAAGCTCCTTTGAACAATAGTCAGTCAGTGTAGATTTGAGAATTCATTATTCTCTGACTTTTCTCTTTGTAGAAAGGATGACTTTGAGGTAAGCTTCAAGCTCCTTTCTCAAGCAAAAGAAGATGGAATATCACCAAACTTCATCATGTGCAGATGCATAACCAGTAAGCTCGTATTTTGTATTCATCGTAATTTCTTTTAGCTGAGTCGCACTGGAGTAGGAAACTTTATACCTGTTATTTGATAATTCTTAAAACCCTAAAATGGGAAGCCCCTTCAGCCTCATCTTATTAGAGTTCTTCATGGATCATAATGAGAAACCCCTTCAACTTCCACCAATGCTGTCCAAATTATTGCCAAACAACCCCAACCAACCAATAGAAAGGAAAAAAATAGAAGGAATTTCTAGAGCAGAGTTGGCTTTGTATTTCCTCATTTTTTTAGGCCCGCAAAATTACATATTTCTTTTTATGTATATCACGCGTCCATATGATGCAATCGGATATGAAAGTGTCAGTTTTTATGTAGCACTTATATTATGATTCATTTTTTTTTTGCTATTTTGTAAAGGCCTGTGCAAGCGAAGGTTTGAGAAGGCTTGCGCTGGTGGTGAACCTGTTGTGTCTTTCAAATCAGGGCGACCTCAAATTGAAAATAAATGGTCAGTAAAGCTTCTTTTCAAGTCTTAATTCAGTTACTTTTCTTCTTAATGTTCGGAGAGGTCGAGAAATTCTTGTGATGCTTCCTAGTTAAAGCAAATTTGATTGAGGTTTTGGTAAATTTGTTGGATTCAATCTGATAATTGTAATGCTCTCTCTTCTTCAATAAATACTGACATCAGATACCAATTCCAGGTCAATATTTATAAGTCTCCCTTTCTCCCTTTCTTTCAGGACATCAATGGCCTTAATGGTATACCGCGAGACAATCTCAGGTGGAACGGTTCCTACTACAGAAGTAGTTTCACAAGTTTTGGGGTGCTTGCAACTTCCACATGATGCAGCTTTGCGGGATAGGCTGATTTCTACTTTAGGCATAAACATTTCATCACAAAAACAACATAACATATTCCCACTAGTGGATGGATTTGGAGAGTATGATCCTCGTGCATTTTCACTGCTTGAGGTATGTTGGTAGCTTCATTTAGATACAAATTCTTCTGGGTCTCCTTAGATGTACAGAGTTTATATGTTTCATGATCTTGCAGGAGGCTACTTCTCTTGGAGTTCTTCCTTCTGTGTCGTTCAATAAAATTCCAATATTTTTTGACACGACAGAGTTGCCGAAAAACGTGGCTGAGGTAAATACATTGTTTTAGCGGAATTACATTTACATGTCTTTACAAGATTACCATCTGGTTCCCAAGATATTCGTTGCTGGGAAGGTTATGAATTAACTTTATTTATTGTTTTTAACTAGTTGTTAGATCCTAAATGTCCTATCCTGACAGAGGATCCCGTTCTTTCTGCCTTCTCCTTTTTCTTCCTTCATGATATTTGTTCTAAGTTTCCAGTGATCATGAACTTTTTAAAATCTATCTCAACTGTATTTTAAAAAGAAAATAAAAAAATACCTGAAATCAATATCTCTCTGTTTTAGCATTTTTGGGATTCTTACTAACTTGTCATCAATAATTTGGCAGGTTTACCTCTTAACCATCTTTAAAGGGCTTAAGCATCGCCTTGCAGCTGGTAAGATAACCTTCTTTCTAGACCCATTGCTTTTCAAAGTAGGATAAGTTTAGTTGGACGATCTTCTCTAAACATTTCTTAATATAAGTTTACATTAATCTTCTTTAATTTACTGTCATTATTCTCCTTGAATCAGTATTGATCTTTTGGCTTTTCTTAAATTGGATATCCACCATCAAATCATCAGATTTAGGATCGAATACCTACTGTCAAAACACTAAGCTTTAAGATATACTTTCAGAAGAAAAAAGTTGAGTGTATTTAGTTAAACGAATTACTGGTTGATTGAATATCTCAATGGCTTTGAGGTCAGCAAAATCCCTTGACTGTTAAGCCCATATACTATGTTTCAGGTGCGAAGATACCTCATATTAATTTGATCATTTCCATGGAAGAGAAGGAAATTACGACTCCTGAAGGAGAGAAGACTATTGACCTTACAGGAAGGTGAATTGAGAGTTATCCCATTTTTTTCTTTTAGTATGCAGTGATGATGTTTATTGTTCAAAATGTATCCCAACTCATATGCTTCTAAGATCATCCCTTTTGTTGACAGGGTCGGACGAGAAATTGCTGCATTATTGAGAAGGTTAGGGATACCTTATCATAGAAAGGATTCAAAATTAAGAATCAATGGTGTTTCTTTGAAGAATTGGTTTCAGCCAAAGCTCGATTCGCCTTTCTCTGGTGGGAAACCAGGGGATTTAAGATCATCACAAGTACCACTAGGAAACCAAATCAGTCGTCAGCAACGCAGCATTCGACTAGGGAACCTGTCACTTGAGTGAGAACTGAGAAGGCGTCTCTCATTTTGATCCTTAACCTCCGAGAGTTTTTTTTTTTTTGAAGGATTAGTACCACGCAACTCTTCATACTCAGTACATGTCACATCGCAACATTACTCCAGCATCGCAGCAGAAGGTGAACATTCAAGTTTTGTTTCATTTCTCTTCTGCATAAGCTTAGTTCTTGCATGAGGATGTTAGTGACAGGAAGTTGATTGCACGGTAAAGCTGTATATCTACAACAACAACAACAAAAAAACTTTGTATTTATTCGTTTTCGTATGAAAATAATAGTAAATGATTCTTGTAAGGTATTCAGGAAACTTAATATGCAATGCATACACACTTAAAGATTTGTCGTATGCGAGTGATTTATTCAAGAACCCTTCTAACCTCACGTCAATGCTATTACAGTTTTTCATTATGCCATTTCCTATTTTTCTTTTTGCCCTGGATTTTATTGTGTGATAAAAGAATGGGCATGTGAAAGCTACCCGACCCGGGAAGCAAACCGGAAAAGTTTTGGGTCACCGGGTCACTGGATCGACCGGGTCTGACCGTGGATCAATTAATTACTAAGCTTCAATATATAGCTTCATAAGTTGTTTTACATTCTAGGCTTACGAGTCCACATTTCAAAATTTAAAATTATGTGGCTGGATTTGACCCGACCCGCATGTTCAACCACCGGTTTGTTGGGTTTAGGTGGGTTTATACGGTTTTATCAGAGTTTTAATTAATTTGGGTTTTAAGAAGAACTCGGCCCGTGATACCTGTCGGGTCGCGGTTCAACCGGTTCGATCGGCCGGTCCGGTCCGAACATATGAAATTGGTAAAACAAAACTTCTCAAATTTTTATAAAGCCAAAAATCAATTGAGATGGATAGTTTATACAGTACAAGAACACAAATAGCTAAATTTACAATGAAATTATATCAACATCAAAAACAATTATTAAATGTATATTTGATGTGTTATATTATTTTATTTTAAATTATGTACCCAAATTTATCAACATATTTTCACAATTTCTTTAGAATTTTTTTGTTTTTGAGTCAAACATTACATAATATTAACGGTGTTGATTAGTAGCAAACAACTTTTTGTAATTTTGCTCATAAAATATATAGGAATATTAAATTTTACATTTTCTTAATATTGATCCACTGTTTAAAAAAATTAACGTAATAATATAATTGAATAAATTTGTATGATGAGATGTAGACATTTGGAATCAGTGCTAACTTAAAAGTTTTCTGACCAAGTTAGACATTCGAACTCGTGATTAAGTCCATCTTATTTCCATAAAAAGTCGTATAATAGACTAATAGTACAACGATTAAGTTATTGACGCCAACTCTTTTGTATCGAATTATTGATATTTGAGTTGAAAGTACGTACTATTAATTAAAAAAAAAAAATGTATAATTGTTCTATTGACTACAAATGACCTCAATTAGTGTTGGCTTTAGATCACCTTTGGTCATAGATCCCAGCTCACTGGAAAAAAGTCTTAACGAATAAACCCACCTTTTTTTTTTTTGGTCAACAAACGAATAAACCCACTTAAAAGTTTTGAATACATCATTTAATACTCGAATACTTTTTTGACACAAGATTTAAACTTATAGTAATTGTTTGTTTTAACTATGCAGCCCCAGAACTGATCATCTTCTTTTGTTTGAATGCTCACACAAATTGTTTTACATACATTTGGTTAAATAATGAACATTAATCTTCTATAAATATACTGTGAAATAATAATCAAATACTATTACTTAAGGCATAGAAATATATCTATTCTTCGGATTCTCCATGATTTAAATAGATACATGGGAAGAAAATTGATGAAAAGATACATTTTCAATCTCAAGAACAAACCCTCAAGAGTCAAGATCTCTATAAATACATATCTTCTAAGAAGCATTCAAGTTTTCTATTGTAACCGAGAAGCGATGAGATCAAGAAACACTTCTTCTCTACAAGGAATGGTCAAGCCTCCCATTGGATGATTGAATCCAAACTCTTCCTCTGCTCGACTAAGGAACTCTCTGAAGGAAGGATGATTGAGAAACGAAATTGGAACCACGAATCGTCTCTTCTCTTTCTCAATCTGTTCTCCGACGTACACTGCCACATGTCCTTTAGGGACATGATCCGATGATGATGTTCGGTTTCTGTTTGCCAATGAGTTTAGCTTCAATATCTGCTTCGTTGCATTAGAAATCGCAAAACGGCTCAGACCCATCTTTCTTTTTGCGTTTAATGAATTTTTTTCTTCTTTTTTGACCACAATGTTTGAGATGAGAAAAGGTGGTGACGATTGCCTCTATTTATAATAGTGGAAATCTTTTAAAATTCTTATTCAAAGCTTTTTAATGATTTAAGCGCATTTAATAGGTTTTATTTTATTTTATTTTTTCTCGTGTAAGTTGTTTGACTTATATCATCTTCTCACATGGCTTAACTCATTTATCAAGTTCTCCAACAAAAAGTTCTCTGTTCTTCCTAATATAAAAATAATAAAACTAAGTTGAAAAATCAAGATATCATTATAATACTATGTTTTAAATATTCAATTAAATCTTTCTGAGTAATGTTCTGACTCATTTTTTTCCTCTTCAACCTAGAAGTATGTGCTTTTAAAAGATAATAACAAGTGGACAAAGAACTTAGAAAGAAGATATATAGAGAGCAACTTGGCACATTGGATGATATTACAATGAACATGAAGCATACATATAACCAATCTGATATTTCAGATTTAAATACAGAATAAATGCTCAATTTGGTTAATCATTGGATTGGTTTCGTCTGATCGATGCGAATCTTCTGAGTAGCAAATCATTACGGCCGCAAATATCTTCAATTTGTTTAAATTTTGATCTTTAATTTGTTGAGTCGTATCTATCACCCAATTTCAGTCTCAAATCACATGGATGCTTCTTGGAAACTATACTTAATTTTCTAGTTGGAGACTCCACATTTGTTATATTTTGGATCGGATCGTTTAAACAAAAGTTTAGTAAAATTAATAATTCTTTGAAATAATGACAATATTCTGTGTCTGCATAGCGACTTTTTAGTATACGCGTTTTAATCAAATTAAGAGACTTATTATATATCGTTTTGTAGCATGTATGCCTTCGAGTTTTCTGAATAAATCTCTTTCTCGTGATCATGGTCGAACTCGATATCTAGAAAACCCTATTCTTTTAGAAGATATTCGATTTCAACTTTTTTAACTCGGGATCCAGGTTATCAAATAGGAGTATTAAATAAATTCTTAATTAATATTTATATTTATTTCATTGTTGTCTATTTGAGAAGTTAATACTTGTGTTTGTTTGATAGTTATTTAGATAGATTTTCTTATGCTATTTGGCAGTTATCCTGTTTAATTTGACGAATAATAAAAAATCTCTCTCTAGCTAGAGTTTAGTATAGATAATTAGATATTGTTGATCAATGAAATCAAATGAATCTTAATACGACTTTGTTTTCTGAAAACATATAAGAACTTCAACAAGAACTACATTTTAATGATGTGATCCGCATCTTGTAAATCTTCAAGATGTTCTAAAGGGCTGTTGTGATCTTTTTGTTGAAACATCATTTTAATGCACAATGCAACTGCCATGATCCTATCTACCATGACACTCAAACTAAAGATATTTACAAATCACATACCTCTACATGACATTGACATGATTCAGAAGTTAATGCATCACA
This sequence comes from Erysimum cheiranthoides, assembly GCA_011420285.2. Taxonomy (NCBI): domain Eukaryota; kingdom Viridiplantae; phylum Streptophyta; class Magnoliopsida; order Brassicales; family Brassicaceae; genus Erysimum; species Erysimum cheiranthoides. The sequence continues at coordinate 20,233,501 of CM022177.2, read as the reverse complement.
ATCAGCACCCAAAAAAAAAAAAAAACGATGAAGATACCTATCATTTGTCCAGAACATGGCCAGTTCAATTGGTTCAAAAGTTTTATGCTATTTTGAATTAAAAAAAATAGGTTTGGATCCTTTATCTATATAAATTTGGAGGGTTTGTTTTTAATAAAAAATTTGGTTTTGCTTAGGCAATTGTGATTTTTTTGCCACCGAACTATTAACTAAACTGATATTGAACTTGTTCATGAGGTCCAGTGCAGAAGTTTCTATTGCAAATGCTGTAAGTCGTCCCTAGTATTCCAATAAGTATCCAATAATTTAATTACGACTATGGGTTTACTTCTATAATCAATTTGCAATGAGTATAGTAGTTAATGATTTTATACTATTTGATTAAGTCATAAGTCACAACAATCTAGTTTTTGATAAAAGAATTTCTATATTCAAATGGACATGTAATAAAGTATAAATAAATGTAAATGGTCTTTTCATGACAGAGTGATTAGGTCAGGTTTAAACCCGAGAATTCTTTACAATCAAATTTCGGAAAACATGTGCTTGTTGATTCTTCGAATAACAAATCACCAAAAGCTATACATGGATATTCCGAATGAATTTATATTTATATTTATTATCTTCGAAAACATGAAAATGTTTTTCATCAATGTTTTCTGGAAGTACATAAAAGTATAACCTGATTTGACTGGTTACACCAACATATTTACATGCTGATTCAATCTGTTCTCCTTTGCCGAATTAAACAAAGGGAACAACCAAAAAAAACAATTCTATAAAAGGAAAAAAAACTTTGAGCTTTCCCAAAAAGAAAATGTCTCAAGTTGAAACAATACAGCCATAAGAATTCAAAAGACCAACAAATGTTTCTTCTCTGCAAGGAATCGTTAATCCACCGATTGGATGATTGAAACCAAACTCTTCCTCTGCTCGACTAAGCAAACCCTGAAACGAAGGATGGTTCAAATACGAAATAGGAACCACGAACCTCTTCTTGTTCTCCATCTCTTCTCCGACATAAACCGCAACATGACCTTTTGGAACTCGAGATTGCTGTTTTTGTGACTGTTTAGAGTTGATAACACGCGACAATCGAATCGCCATGTCTGAAAGCAAGCGTTTTGTAGATCTACGAGGATACTCTGTTTTATGGAATCAGAGAAAGATTTATGCTTTTTTGGTGAGTTGTGTTTCGGTTGTTGTTGTTATATATAGAGTTCTTTATAGGTAAGGAATCAAATTTCCAAGTTATGTTTTAATGATACAACAGATTTTATTGGATTTAAATATTAGGAGTTTGCAGATTTCACATGGTATACTTTAAAAAAAACTAGGGTTTACCTAGAAAAGCATCAAGCTGATTCTGATTTCTGGATGACTTAAGAATGAATATAATCAGATAGGGACCCACCATTGTTACAGGAGTCACATGCTCTCTCTGTCACTTATTAAAATCTCTGGCCATTACATGAAACCAGTTTGGTCCTACTGGTCATCATGAATAGACAACAGAAACAAGTGTCCTTATTGATGAAAATAGACATTTTGACAAGTCTATTGTTGGCTCTTGGAAAATGGTGGCTTTTTAGTCTATTTGTGTTGCCCTACAGTCACTTAAGAGGACCCCTTTGTATCTTAAATAAAATTGACTTTACCAAACTTTATATTATTAGATCTTTACTACGTACTAAGCTTGGAGTCATGAAAATGAGAAACACTGAACATGCATGGTTTCTTTGGGTTCTTACAATGTTGGATCAAGTTGAAGAGAACATTTTTAGGTAGAAGTTGTAGGTCTTAAAGTTTTATACTAATATGAGTTTTTGCGCTCAACAATTAAACTCCGTTAGAACACCAGAACTTAACAACAATAGTTCTATCGATATCGTCATCATTGATTCTACAATGACATCAAATTGTATAATTTGTTTATTTTGTTTTGTCCAGTATGAGTTTATTTAAGAGTTAAGACCATCCTTTGTTATCTACAATATTACGGTGGAAAGTTCTAAATGAATTTCTTTTATTAAAACAAATCAATCAGTTGAGTTAATGTCACTGGACCCTGAAATATTCATTTCTAGAATTGTTATATTCGAATTTTGGTGAAGGAATTAATTAACTAGACAGTTAACCAAAAACATTCACCGTATGAAGGAATTAATTAGAATTGTTAAAGTTTCACATGTATATATAATTAGTGCAATTACAGTTATTGAAAATGTGGTCACGTGTTTCATTTCCATTATTCATCACAATTATCTCTTCCTAATAACGGAGAGTAACATGAGCTTGACAATCTAAATATGCAATAATTTAGATATGATTTATTTCATTTATTATGACAAGTTTCACTATAATATAATTGCGCAGTACTAATCATTTTCAATAAAATTATTAATTTATTTGAAGAAAATATGTCTTCTTTTGGTTTATTAACGGTTAGATCATACTATCATTATTTATCACTTCCAACCCATTTTAGTTTCTTCAGAGAGCATGTGATCCACCATTTCTCTAAATATATTAAATTCCTTGAAAAAGTCTTATATATTTTTTTTAGATACTATATTTATAATGCAAGTCAGAGGTAGGTATTTAAAATACAAAACAAATGAAAATTATAATAAAGAATTTTCCCATTATGTGAAAGTTTTCCTTTTTTATTATATACTGTAATGTTTTTCTAAACGGTACTACATAATAACATATAAAAGTGTCACATTTTACCAGATACATACAATCCTCTAGTATGTGTAAGTGTCGTTGCATCATCACTCGGTTTTAAATCCGTATAATACATGTTTGACAAAAGAAAAACATGTCACATATTCATAAAAGCTCAATAATAATATTTTTGGATTCCTAAACTACTAAATTTTCAATTTTCAAAAGCAAGTATTTGTTCAGAAACAATAGCTTTCACAAATATTTTCTTTTATAATTCGAGGATTCTTTGTCAAAACTGAAACATTCAGGATATTTGAAGATTTGTGTATTTTTCCATTTAAGGAAGAGTCAAACTTTGGTCTGTCAATTCCAAGATAAATTTTTTGATCACTGGATACCATCTTTTTTTTTTTGGCAAACATAGCAATATATTTAAAGTGATAATGGATAATATTGAAATAGTCATTTTTACCATGTTGAACTACCCGCATTTAAAGTTTAATTATTTTCTGCCATTTTTGCCAAATCTTATATCGAAATACAACTTAAGCTCTGAACAAGTGTCATCATATACACACATAAGTAACTCTCCTATAATTCTCATCGTAAAAGAGGAAACAAAAACAGCTTCCTTAAAGCCCTTAAGACTATTAATCAATTAGTGCGTTCCTCAATGCAGCTGATCATGAGAAGTAATGAGATGAAGAAACGACTCTTCTCGACAAGGTATTGTCAAGCCGCCCATCGAGTGATGAAATCCGCACTCTTCCTCAGCGCGATTAAGAAACTCTCTGAACAAAGGATGGTTCAAGTATGATATCGGAACCACAAACCTCTTTTTCTCTATTTCTTCTCCAACGTAAACCGCCACGTGGCCTTTTGGAACAAGCCCTGAAGTTGTTGCTGTTGATGATGATGATCCATTTTTGTTCCTCATAGATTGTGATTTGAATATTTGCTTTGCATTTGGAAGCATCGACCGCATTAAACCCATCTTCTTCTTTTTTTTTTCGCAACTATCAACTTGAGGAGGTAAAACTTTTTTTGAAGCAAATGACTTGATAGACAAGGAGGGGAAGAAGTTTCTATTTATAGTAGCAAACTTAAATGTATGTTTTCCCTTTTGTAAAACTAGGGGCCGTACAATATAGTTATATTTTCCTTTGCTCTCAAACTAGGGGCCGTACTGCTGGGACGAAAGATGAGTAACGAGATGGTTTTCTATATGTCGAAAAAAAAAATGGTTTTCTATATATATATATATATTTTAAATAATAAATCTTTTTAGAAGTATTATATTTGATGTATTTGTTTGTTAAAATGGCAGCTCTATAAATAGTTCTGATCAAGTTATTTGCCATTGGATAAGATCTGACTTGTACATCTTTGCATGTGATTATGAGGATGATTGCGATTGTGGCTAGACTGAAATTTGAACATACAACATATTACTGTTTGGTGATCGATATAGATCGAAGACAAAATCATCATAGATCTATAGCTATTTGCTACCTGTGGCCTACTACCTTTTTTCTCTTATCTTAGTTGATTGTGGTAGATATATATATGTTCTTAGAATTTATACCTAAAATAGTTGTTTGACATAGATGGTATTTGTTTTTGGTATACTTTATATGTTAAAAGAGAAGAGTTGCAGAGGGAAATTGAAACAAATTATAATATATTTTGGATCTCATCGACGCGTGACTGATTTAAACAAGTTTTGTGTTTGTAAGTTCTAAATGAGTATTTGTAAAACTACCATTTGATTAGTAAATTATTTACTTGTATACATGATTTTGTCAAAATGAGACAAATTTAATTTAATATTTCTTTTTACTGGAAAATAAATCATGCATAATAAAGTAAATACTAGAAATCATGTATATGCTCTATCAATCCAGAAATGAAAAAAAATGATAAAACATTACTCAAAACTTAAAATTTATTATATAAAAAAAATCAATTATAATACATATCTGAACTCAATTTTCTATCTCAATTATATTTTTTTTTATTTTTCAGTGATACCAAAGTTTCTTCATTGGACCAAAGATATAGTATGTAAAGATATACGCGGAGTTCAACTATTGGAAGTGGGCCACTTTGGCTCCGCCAATAGATTTTTGTGACTCCAAAGATCAATATCGAACTCATTGTAGATTTGTCTTAACATTTTTCTACTACAATTAGAGTGAAACATCGTTTGTTCAGAAAAACAAATTTAAAAATGATATAATTAATCAAACAAAGTATATTATTGTGAGGTTTCCATAATAAGGAATTCCTGAGCTATCTTCACAAAATTCATAGTAAACTACTAGGTAAGTCTGGCCGAGTTTTAGATTTCTAATTAAGTGTGAGATACTCATGGAAGCTTTACACTTTACAAAAAGAGAATTAGATTCATGTGCTCCATTTTACATATTTTGTTGGTCTCAAAGCCCTAAAAATTGCGGGAATATAATACATATATAGCTTAAATTCCTAAACTCATATTTACTTCAAAATAATTAATAGAATTATATTTAAACGGCAAATCCCACGTTGATCAGCTCGTCACTAGCTACCCCGGAGGAAGGACGGAGGGATGGTTCTCGAACCTAAGGTTCCTCGTACAGTAAATGTGTGTTCTTCACATTCTATTGTTTGTTACTCTTTTTTTTTTTTTTTCATTCTTAAGTGAAAGGAAGTTTCAATTTCCAGTGAGTTCCGAGTGTCGGCGAATGCAAGATGCTCAACAAGTGTCTATTTAAACATGTAAAATTTAAATATTTTTAAGGAAAATATGATATACATAGATATATATATATATACTAGATAAGGACCCGCGTATACGCGGGTTTAAAATTAAAAATTTTATAACCCGTATAAAAATAAAATCTAAAATTTTGTAATTTTTTTTTTATAAATTATCCAATTTAATTTTTTAAATTTTTAAGTATTAAAAAATTGTAATTATTTTCATATAAATTTGAATTATAACCCGTGTAAGAGAAAAAACTTAGGATCCGCGTATATGCGACTTTATAACTAAAACTTTTATAACCCGTATAAAAAAACAAAATAAGATATTCTGTAAAATATTTATAAATTACTTAATTTAAGTTTTCTATTTATTAAGTAATTATTTCTTATATTTTTTAATATATAGTTTTTTTATAGTCAATCATGTTTCAAAATTTTATATATTCATCCGGTGAAATTAATCTTTACGCATCAACCTCCTGAACATTGATAAAAGAATTCGTACCTTATCAAAACGTGTAGAACCATACGAAAATGTCACAATTGGATCAAAACCTCTATTATCACACAATAACATATCAAACGTCTTTAAATCTTCGCATCCACAAAAACATTAATACATTAACCCTAAATAATCATATCAAAAGTTAAACATCTTATACGTTAAAAAAAATTCACTTCTTCATCTAATGAATAAATCATAGGGTATTAACCTACTAAAAATTAAGAAAATAGTTCAAAACCAATTATTGAAACATATAAATCAATACCAAAAGAATTATGTTTTGATCAAAACTTACCTTATCATACGATGATAGCTTCTAGATCAATCAGTTGAAACATCACTCAAATCTTCATGCATCGATACATATGGTTTGTTCCACATCCTCAAAATCTACCACCATAATAAAAAAAAATTATATAAAATTATAGTAACAATTATAAAACGCAATAAACCTATATGAGCTGATACGAAAACCTATCAAGGTATCTTATTGGAAAATATAAAAATTCATCTCTATGCGCTCATAAATTAAAAGTATAATAAGTAATTATATTTATCTTTGTACACTTTTTAAAATATTTAAATTTAATTTTTTCTTAACATTATCTTTTTATATTTTAAAATTATTTAAGTTATAATTTTCTTAATATTATATTTTTATATTTTTAAATCTATTTAAATTTTAGTATTTTCTCATAATTATCTTTTTATATATTTAAAAATTTTAAAAACAAATATTTTTGACACGTGTCAAAATCTCGAATCAATAAATATGACACGTGTCTATATCATAGTTATCTTTTTACACTTTTAAAAATATTTAAATTAAAAAAATTTTTAACATTATCTTTTTATATTTTAAAATTATTTAAGTTATAATTTTCTTAACATTATCTTTTTACATTTTTAAATTTATTTAAATTTTAGTATTTTCTCATAATTATCTTTTTATATATATAAAATTTTTAAAAAACAAATATTTTTGACACGTGTCAAAATCTCGAATCAATGAATATGACATGTGTGAAGATCTCGTGAGGTGCTAACTTCGAAAACCCAAATTTTTAAATTTATTTAAATTTTAGTATTTTCTCATAATTATCTTTTTATATATATAAAATTTTTAAAAAACAAATATTTTTGACACGTGTCAAAATCTCGAATCAATGAATATGACATGTGTGAAGATCTCGTGAGTTGCTAACTTCGAAAACCCAACTTTATATAATAAGATATATATATATATCTGTTTTTAAATCTTAATTGGTACATAATAATTTATTTACGAATTATGTGTATACACATAAGCATATTTAAAATTTTAATTGGAATATTCACAAATATTTAAGAGATTTCATCTTAAATATAGGTACTTTTATTTTTTTTTATGTGCACTCTTACATTGTTTGCAAATCATAAGTTGACAAAAAAAAGTAATGAGATAATGTGATAGATCATTAAAAAATTAAGAGAGGAGATAATATTTTAATTCTTGAAGATAGAGAAAAAAAGACAATATATATCATCATATAGAGAAAAAAAGACAATATATCATCATATATATTTTTGGATACTTAAAAATCCATCATTTATTTCAACTACCATTTTATATATGTTATAAAATCCTTTGATATTTATAACAATGAATAAGTACTCCTAAAGCAACAAACCTTCATCCCTATTTAAAGGATATGTAGCCACAAAATCTACTCATGTCTCTTCTTTCAAGCTATAACAAAGCTATTTCATTTGTAAGATAGATATGATTCAATTCAAGGATATAGTTTTTCAAGTCAAGAGAATAGTCGCAAAAAAAATATCGCGTTTAAGACACTTAATCAAAGTACGAAAGGGCCATTTTACGGTATACGTCGGAGAAGACGAGAAAGAGACGAAGAGATTTGTGGTTCCAATATCGTACTTAAGACATCCTTTGTTCCAAAATTTGTTGCGTCAAGCCGAAAATGAATATGGCACAGATCATCGGAGGAAATTTCTCACGATCCCTTGTGCTGAAGATGTCTTTGTCGACGTCACTTATCGTCTGAATCGTTTTAAATGTATTGGTGATAAAAGCAACTGATTTGTCTTAATTAGTTAGTATTTGTTTGGTTTAATTATCCGTTTGATAAGCCGGGTTATTTATTTATGTAACAGAGGGGGCTTAGGCAACAGTTAAAACTAAAATGTATAAAAGAAAGAATTGCATCATTGCTGGGAAATTCGTCTTTTGCCAATATTACAAATACTTTGTTCTTTTTAAGTTATTTTTAAAATAAAATACTGTGGAAATAAAATCTAAAAAATTTATTGAATATGATTTTCCTACAGTTTTACAGAATTTTGAAATCTATATTCAAGTTAACAGTATGTATTTTGTATTTTACTACTAGATTTAATTTTTTTATTGTTTTGTTTACGAGTATTTTAAAATAATTAGTGTTCCCATTTCAGATAAAGGTTTAGTCTTTCAACTTTAAATTTCTATTTTTTTAATAATATGAACACGTATTAACTTGATATTCTCTTCCTTTTTTTCTTTTAGTTTTGAAACTTGCTATTCTTTGGAGGAGTTTCGAAATTTGCATGATATCCGTCACACGAAATCTAACAAAACGGAGTTATAGTACATGTATCTAACAACTGTGATAGATTTTGTGTTTTACAATTACTAATATAGATTAGAAATAAATCTTACATTATGAAGTTCTTTCTTAAATGAATTACTCTCATAAAAATGACATGTAGAAAAGAAAAAAAAAGCAAGCTTTTATATATATGTATATATATATATATATATATATTATAAAAGAAAAGAAAAAAAGTAAAAAACAAATCGACAGAAAAAAGAATCTTAGATTAATTTTTCAGAAAGTGATTTCATTACAAATGGAATGGTTAAAAGAACTCACAAGATATTTTTATAGATCAAAATTTGTAAGAGACTTACTTGGTATCTCAATCTCTAGTTATTTTCTTTCCCCTTAGATACATTTTAAGAAAAAAAAAACAAAAATAATACACATAGGATCTCTGAATAAAGAAACTTAATGAATGTTGTGATGATCGATGAGCTCCCTTATCAGGAACCACTCAGAATAGAAGCTAGAGCAGTGAAGTAATCTTCAGTGCAAGGGATGGTGAGACCTCCCATGGGATGGTCGAACCCAAACTCTTCTTCCGCGAGGTTCAACAAACCTTGGAACAATGGATGGTTCAAATACGATATAGGTATCACAAATCTCTTCCTTTGATAAGTGTCCCCCACGTAGACGGCCACATGACCCTTTGGGACATTATTAGTACCCGATGTGGCTAAGAGGTTCGCGATTCTCGCTGATAAGCTTCTTTGAAGCTTTTGCTTTGCTTGAGATAGTCCCATCAATTGGATACCCATCTTTGAGGATGAATGCAAGTAACTAAAAATGACGCTTTTGAAAGAACCTTTTAGGCTTGACCAATGTTTGAATGTCTTGGGCTTATATTGAAATGGATTAGGTTTGTAAGCAAGTTTCTATAAGTTTATTAAAGTATATATAGGGAATCAAAAGAAATTTTGACCGCAAGTTATTGAGGAGTGTAATAGTTTGAGGAACATATCAGGTGGAGCTAATGGGTGAAGTTCACATGCCTATGCCTTGTCCTTTTAGAAACCACTTTGTTTTTCTTTCTTTTTGATGAAATATGTTTATAAGACCCTACCATTCCCTAATATGAATTATAAGACCCTACCATCTCTTATATGAATAGAACCAAAATAAGAAAGTAGAAACAACTTGTTAGAAATTATTACTTTTGATAAAGGCGTTATACATTCCATATATATGTTAAAAGGTGTTTCGGAAATTGGATATATACAATGCTTTGTTAGATACTAAGCCTGAGTGATTTGACGTACCATATTAAGCAAACTGTTTCAAATTAAAAAAAAAAAAAAATTGTTTGTGGGGTGAGGCATACGGTCGATCATAGCCCCATAGTTTCCAAGAGGCCACATGCATGCAAGATGTGAGAAGAAATCATACACATGAAACATCGGATCATCTCATCGCTTCTCTATACAAGATTAGATTCAAACCACAACGCAGAGTATTAGATTAAGTTTATTTGGTTCCACGTTAAGACTGTCCATCAAACATATATCTTTTTTTATATACATATGAATATGAGAGAACGGGAACCATTGGGCTACCGGCCGGTCTACCACATTTTTTTTTCTTTTTTTTTTTAAGTCGGAAGTTTTAGATTTGGACGATTAAATGTTTCCCATCTGAAATAGAAAAAAAAAAAAAAAAATTCATAGTCAATAAAAAGAGTGATACGTAACAGTATCCGCTCCTAATTTGAGGCCTTAATTCCGGTTTTAAGTATTTCAGACGAACTAATTTAAGCAATATCTGAAACTCTATATTCAGAGAGCGAAATTATATTTTGGAAAACAAAAAGTAAACAAAGAAAAAAAGCACTTTTTCGCCTCTACCATCCGTTAAAAAAATCCTCAAGTTATCAGATAACTTAATTAAAAAGGTCAATGTTAAGCACATTTTTGCTTCAAGCATCCCTTAAATACTTTACAACGTTGTATATGGCATACTTTTCTATTTATAAATGTAGCATAACTAAAATTTATCAGAAATTTCTTAATTTGTTATATAAACCTTTATAGACTTATAGTGATATTTTAATTGATATTTTTCAGCTAGCCGTGCAAAAAAGTTAAATTATTTGGGAACAAAAGCATCTGCACTTGTTGCAACCACTGTAGATAATGCTTGCGCATATGTAGATGAATTGAACGTACCCATAAAAGGCAATAACGAAACAAGCTAATTGAACAAAATCCAAAATTCTTTGAGACAAGTGCAACTAATGGTTCTTTGTTAGTTGTTTCTCATTATCAGCATAAAGACTGTCCCTATATATATCTACCACCTCATATGGTCCTGCTTTCTCTTAAAATGGCTTTACTATTAAACAAAGTGACTTCTTTCATATATACTCCAAATCCATATGAATAAAATAACAAACGTTCTAATATAGTCTAATAATAGATTTTTTGTTGGTTTCGTTTCAGCCGAAACATAGATCACCATATCGAACTTGTACAATTTTCGGTGTCAAGAACTCTATTTCTTTTTTGAAAATAATTTTTTGTGTTTTTTATTTATCTATTAAGTACAACAACATCCTTCATTTTTAAAATTTTATTTCAAAAACAATAAACTCAATATGTTAACCATATGAATTTAACTATTCATATGAGCAAGTCTACATGCACCACATGTGACCTAGATGCATCTCCAACTTGCAAATGTGCATGAAAGCTTCCAATAGCTCAAATATTTTTTCTCCAAATATAAAGAATTTTATACACAATAATCTAAAATAGAGAAATCGAATATCCAATTATTATTTTTTCTGTTTTATCCTCGTGACATCTTGACCCTATTGACATAATGGAGGTCAAAAAGGCAAATAATTATTGTGCTTAGAAGCTTTATTAATTGGGTGGATTTGAATATGTTAGTGTTTGGCAGCTACGTACAACACGAGGGCTTCATCATCAACTCACTGACTCTCTATTGACTGAAAAAAGCTAAATATTATTGGAGATCTTGTGACGGTCCATTCGTGGATATCCATGTTTCTGCAATTTAATTTCTTGGCTTTACATCTATCATCTTCTTTTTTTCGGATAATGGCTTCTCATATGAAATAATTAGAGAGCATGTGATGTGACCCCCTAAATTATAGAGCGGGCGTTTGAATTACATATGAAAAAATTTTAAAATAAATCAGCAGATATGGGACTTGTTTTATTTTGTTGGAAGGAAATAGTAACATATTTTTTTTTTTTTGGAAACAGTAACTTGATAATGCTAGTATGTACTAAGTAGTACCGAAATGTGTAATTACCCTTTTATCCCAATAAACTCTGTATCAGACTGAAATAAATCATATTGTAAGTGCTGTCAACAAAAAACAAAAAACAAAAAAAAAACTTATTGTACATATGTGTAGTGAATTCGGATGAACTTTGGTTGAATTTTTAAGGCCTAAAAAAAAAAAAAAAACAAGAAACAGAAAACAATTAACAAAAAAAAAGCGATGAATTGAGGCGAGATTATGTATAAATGCCATTTCATTTATGAGAAGAATAGAGTATGTCCGAATTCAAGCATGGCGTTACGTTTGCTTTGATTGCTCACCCAAACAACGTATGAAAGTGACGAAAAATCACAACTTGATTGGATCTACTTAACTTTGGGCCGAGAATGTAATTCACTGGGCCCAAAAAGTTAGCATGATGGACATGAAGTAACCTAGAAACCCTAATTTATGTTTTTCTATTTTTTTGTTAATAAATTTATTTTATTTTGTCATTGATTTTAATGGTTCTTTACATTCCATATTACGAGAGTGGTCAAGGCTCGAACTAGACCCTATATACTACGCATCCCTTAGAGCATACACATGGTACATGTGTGAGTGTGGATATGAATAATTTTTTATTATTATAATTTAAAAAGAGAGAGAGCTTCACACCCGAGTGTATAGTAATATCTGTGTATATCCACCAAGCCAACTTTTACAATTTTTTACTTTTTTATAATGCTAACACCCGACCATCGAATACGCCACTGTGTATGGTCTTATGCAACACCTATATTTATAAGAAAATATAGTTTTAAAATGATCTGTAATAGATTTTATGATAAGAGGAAAATTATCTTTTTAGAACTATGAACTTTTTCAAATTTTCCGTTGAAATTTTGAATCAGATTAATGCGACTAGACAACATCACATCATCAAAATAGAGAAGCAACAACATGTTTTTGACGTACGCCTTCAAAGTACCAATATTAGCTGGAAATATAAACACTGATCGCTTATGCATGATATGGATGGGTCCGTTATTAGCTGGCCTAATTCATTTCAAACCAGTTTAACAAATGTTTTTGATTGGCTATCTTTTGATGCAGCAGTATATATTGGCAATGCTAATTAATATTCATGATCACCGTGACAGGAATATTTGATAATTAAGACGAGTCGATAGAAAGTAGATTTGAAAAACAGAAAAAGCAAAAAATAAAACAAGAAAACTTTACATCATCGAATTAACAAATGTTACATATCATTAACTTTGTTGATGAAAACCAAAAAAAAAAAAAAAAAAAAAAAAAAAAGAAGAAATTCGAAACGATAACGTATCAGAACGTTTCAGTGTTTAGTTTTTTTTTTTTTGGCCAACATTTTAAGCGTTTACTAAACCTCTTAAAAAAACATGGCGTACATTTTAATTAAGAAATTTATTACCTGCTCTTTTCCTTTTAATTTTTTTTTTAAAAGACATTAATTTCACAAAACACATATTTATGACAAAAAGTTATCTACGTAAGAAAGAAAAGGGATGGAGTAACATGGCGTTCATGTACTCACACTGACCCTAAGAAAAGGGATGGAGTAACATGGTATTATATTCGTTGTGATTTAAATCGAGATTTAACTTTACACTAGAACGAACGCTTTTTGGTTGAAAAATATAAGACCTAGCTGCACCCAAGTCCCCAACCATCGTTTAAAATTAATTAGTAGAATGCAATGTTGATTAATTTTACACGTAATACATTTAGGTAAAAATGTTTGTAGTTAAATCTTTTCATCTTATTAATCTGAGAGTCTGGGACTATGGATCGGACTGCATGCTATCAAATCAACATGGCAACTGTAGGTCTTGTAATACATATGGATTCGATCAATAGTAGACATAGTTATTAAAAGGAAACTCTACACCAGTTACAACCGAAAACGATATATATATATGGCACAGGCAGGTCGTGACATTTCTTCTTATTCAAAGTTCAAGTATCTTCATTTTATGGACAGTCGGCATTTCGGATCACGAAACCCATATTGAAGTCGCTTAGCTTTGATCATTTTCTTAGAACTTAGAAGCAAACTAATTAATTTATAAAATTAGAAATAACACACATACCAGATGATTCTAATATATATGTTTTACAACAAATCACTTATGATATTTGAACTCATAGTTTCTTGTAAGATCTGAAAAACTATCAATAAAATCAATGATTGATCAATGCCACATGCAAAGTCGTGTTTATTTAACAAAATTTGAGGCAATGGCTTCAACTCCCTCTTATTAATTTGTAAATTTTGAGGCCTCAATACAAAGATAAACATTTAAGTAAAAATTGTAAATATTATGCTTTCTAAAATAATTCTAGATTATACATCACTAATTTATTTATTTGTAAATTTTGAGGCCTCAATACAAAGATAAACATTTAAGTAAAATGGTAAATATTATGCTTTCTAAAATAATTCTAGATTATACATCACTAATTTATTTTTACAAAATAATTAAATTCTAATTGAAATTATTTAAATAATAGATATCATTATATTTGAATCAAAGTAAATCACTTTGTCCGTCTTGCACCCCAAAACTGTAGGCACAATCCTGGCCACATGCCATGGTAGTTGTAACTGAAGCATATTAAAACCAGAATCTATAAGACAAAATGACAATACCTAAAAAGACAAAACAGTAAAAACATCAATATATAGGAATACACATATGCCGCTACTACAAGAGATAAGTCATGATGTATCCCTTGGACCACTTTGGACCACAGTAAAAACATCAATAGGAATACACATATACTTATGAAATTTTTTTTTTTTTTTTTATAACTCAGGTAAATCTCCAGACCTATGAAAGGATCCGAGACTATGCTTATGAAAATTTACAACTCTTTACCGCTACTCGTTAACTACTATAAGACTGGAAAAACTACATTTGATGAGACTGACCAAAAACCTTAGAGGATAATGTGTTCATATATATGAATTATTTTTATAAAGATAACAACTTTCCTTTTTTTTTTTTTTTTTTTTGAATATCGGGAGGTTCTGGGCCGAGATAACAACTTTCAGCAAAGTGAAAGAGAATCCAAAACTGAAGTTTGTATAATCGGGTTTTGTTATGTGAATTTTTTAATTTTTAAACCGTGAGAATTCTGGAACTGTTATGAACAACTAGATATTACTTGAAAAATGATTAGAATTAAAATTACAGTTACATATTAAAATTATGTTAAAATAAATGACCAGAAAAACATGTTAAAAATACATATTACATTACAGTCAAATAAATTTTTGAATGATATATAAATCAACATTTTCATTGTCAAAATAATATACTTTTTCTGTATTTGATAACTTGTCGTTCTAGGTTTTTTTTTTTAATTAGTTGTTATTTTAATCTAATAATACAACTTTTGCATAAGATTTCCTAAATTACCATTAATTAAATGATCACAATTATCCACTCTTAATTAAATAGTTGTTTTTTCTTAATTTGTCCAAATACAGTTAAAACGACCACTTATCAAATACAGAGGGAGTAGTTATCAAGAGTCGATTAGGACAAAGACGATTAGGACCTAAGAGACATAGGTGGCTCCTAAATGCATGGGCCGTAGTTCCCAAGACAGTTCATATGGGATTGTTTAAGACAAAACCATGTTTCCTTTAATAATAATCAATTTTAGATTATTTTTTTTGGTGGAAATCAATTCAATTTTAGATTATGACTATCTAACTTTCGAAGTTTTCTGACTAAACCAATCCCGTCGGCTATGGAAAAATATTTCCTTTGGAAAATTCTTCTTCTTTTTTAAAAAGGTATATATATCTTCTTCTTTTTCCACTTATATGCCGTAGTCCGTATAAGTGTCTAATAATGATATTTATATTAGTATTCTTTGAAAAACACCATTGTCTCATCTCTAACCAAAGAAGAAAAACCTTTTTGAAACTAAAAGAACTCGCTGACATGTTAAGGCCAACCCGTAAAGCTTGTGTGTTTACTGTTTAGGCACAAACCGAAACTATCACAGCAGTTTTTCGATTTTTTGGGCTAATATGAGAAAAAATCTATTGAATACATGTACAGGTATGACGCGATTGCGTCTGGACATTACACGTACTTACGAGCGCATTCATTTTTGGATAAGATTTAGGTTTCATATAATTAGAAGGAATAAAAGAATATAATTATATAAATAATATTATAAGCGACCCAAATTTTAGTTAAGTTTTAGTCTTTAGAATGAGTTTTTGGGTTCGATTGTCCGAATCAATTCTAGACTTATCATGCAAATTAATTTGGGTACTTACTAGTATTAAGTACTATTAACAATATGGCTTTTTATTTTTATTTTTATATTTCAGTCAAAGATTGCATATATCGGGAAATGAGTAGAAAAGTGTCCTGCGTATCTAAAATAATAGTCTGGCGATTTCTTTTATTTAAGAGTGTGCAGATCATCGGATTAATACAAATTACCGTAAATATATATATCTAAGATATTTATTCTGCATCTAAGTTACATGTATTAGATAGTCAAATTCAATAGATTTATTTGTCAAAATAATGTGATTGCAAATTTGTAAATAAGCGACAATTAACTGTTCACGTGCGTTTTAAACAGATATCTTAATGTTTATGAATAATATGATATTTGATCTGATGTTACACAATCTGATATCACAGAATTATTTTAAAAATGCACAAAAACAATATCTACTTATTTTGTTTTTAAAGATAAGTTGCAATATTTGGCTATGTAGTAAATTATCCCTCTATGAAACAAACATTTCAGTTTACATTTCGAACAATATCTAGTTGAAACGAGACATCTAGAGTTACCTTTACTTTTTTTTTTTTTTGTCCCAAGAGTTACCTTACTTTACTTCGAAGAAAAGTGGATAAAAAACATAAAGGGTCTTTTCTCATCTAATTGATCTGATAGGAAAAGTGCTGCCGGCTCTTAGTTGAAGGAAGTCAGGTTCTTGGTTGTGGAGAAAGAGCCGACTACACTCTGGGTTTTTTTCAAGTGACCAAGTGTTTTTAATTAAGGATATTTCAAATATTAGGAGTATATCAGATATTTCAGATTTATATTCACTTATTTATTTATCTTCAAACGTAAAAATTTGGATGCAACACGAATTATTTTTGTAAACTCTCAATTTGACTATAGTGAAAATTCTAGCAATTGAAAGTTCAAGTAATCGTTTTCTATTAATAAAAAATTGAATTTAAAACTCTTTTGTGAACCTACGTTTTGGTGATCAATTTAAAACAGTAAAACCTCACATTAAAAATGAAAAGAAGACTATAGTTCTTTTGCAAATAAGTATTTCCGTTTATCAAACGTCGGCAGGCGGCAGCATAAATGTACTTGAGACCCACTTATAAGCATCATGCTGTGAAGGAAACTCACTTCAAATGGTGACTCAGACCTATCATATTTTTGTGTGTCCTTAATAGTTTTCCTTTTTTTTCATTTGTAAATTAGACGCCTTTTTCAGAGTATTTTAAAAAGATATTTATTTATTATAAACAGAAAAAGAAAAAAGAAGAGAAGGCTGAGGATTAACTGCAGCCTACCGTTGGAAAAGAAAAACGATCAGAAACACAGAAATTAATAAACGGAGAAAGAAAGAAAGAAAAAAACAGCATGAGAGATGCACATGGGTGTCTGCAAATAAAAGGAAAAAGAAATTTGTTTGAAAGTGTCACAGGCACACTCTCTCGAACCACATTTAACAACACTCCAAACACTCTTCTTCTACTTTGTACTCTTCAGTACATTACTCTTTCCAAAGTCCGTGATTTACGCTCTTCGATGACACCTCTCAACAGAGAGAGAAGACAAGTGTACATTTTCTTCTGCCATTAAATTATGGGCGTTTGATAAAAATCGAGAACCACTCCATATAATTAAAAGAAAAAATTATTTTTGATATAGGAGAAACTTATTTCAATATTTTTTTTTTCATGTTAATATCGGATCTCACATACGAGATCGGCCTAAAAAGAGTTCATTACCGTTAAAGACAATTTGCAATATAAAAGTACAATCGAACTGGTCGAGGAGCCTGCAAAGCCCATTGTCTGTCTCAGCTAAATCTGAGGTCCACTTCTTTTAACATAATATTGATGCAAACGTTTAATGTGCAAAAAATATACTATTTTATTATGTTAATTCAGTTGGAAAATCGACGAAAATATTTTACATAATGATTGATACTATAATGGATCTCGCCATTTTAGTGAAATGATTCAATTTCGCATAGATGTCAAAGATAAATGTATCATTGTCTTTCTAGAAGAAAGTAACGGATTTAGAAGGGTAGTTATCACTTATAGCTTATAGTATTGAGTTTAGAAAAATAGAAATATAAGTGACTGTTTTCGCTTTGTCCAAAAAAAAAAAAAGTGACTGTTTTCGCTTGCCGATTATTTTTGGAAAATACTTAGGTTCACCCTTGGGGTGAACCTTTAAATTCACCCAACAGATTATAGCCAATCGTTTTGCCATGTTATTACTAATACTACAGAATTAAAAAAAAATTAAAAAAAAAAAACAGAATTAAAAAAACAAAAAGAAAAATCGACGTATCATAATCTTAACGCCGTCGACAAAGGAGTGGTTAGGGTTTAGATTTTACAATTAAAACGAAATTAGATATCGGTTAGGGTTGACAAATGAGTGGTTAGGGTTTAGATTTTACAATTAAAACGAAATTAGATATCGGTTTGGGTTGACAAATGAGTGGTTAGGGTTTAGATTTTACAATTAAAACGAAATTAGATATCGGTTTGGGTTGACAAATGAGTGTTTAGGGTTTAGATTTTATAATTAAAACGAAATTAGATATCGGTTTGGGTTGACAAATGAGTGGTTAGGGTTTAGTTAAAATCGATGGAAATTGATTTTGGCTAACGAAGAAGATGAAGTAGAAGAACTGTGTTCACCGTCAACGGCGTTAAGGTTATGATACGTCGATTTTCCTTTTTATTTTTTTAATTCTGTTTCTTTTTTTTATTTTTTTTTTAATTTTCTAATATTAGTAATGATATGGCAAAACGATTGGTTATAATCTGTTGGGTGAATTTAAAGGTTCACCCCAGGGGTGAACCTAAGTATGGTTCATTATTTTTTATTCAAGTAGTCACATACGTGTTTGAAGGTGAATATTTAAACTAAGACAAAAGAAGTATGAAATAAAAAGGATATAGTATCTTGGTAAGGACCAGGAGATCAAAAGGGGCCACATTGTCACAAAGAGGACCAACAATGAAATTAAATCCTCAGCTGGCCTTTGCCATTTTGGCTCCCACCTTCTCCTTCCACACATATGCACATGTCTTCATGTCACTTTCTCTCTCAACCCACACAAATATGTAGAGACACATATACATACAAAATCTTTATTTATAAATGTCTAGTCCTCAACTCCTCAATATCCACCCATCTCCTTCTTCATAACTCTCTCTCCCTCTCTACCTTTCTCTCCAAACACAACCTAAAGCTTTTATCTCTCAAGAACCCAAAAACAAATGGCTATAATAAAGAAAACTTCAAAACTCACTCAAACAGCAATGCTGAAGCAGATTCTGAAGAGATGCTCGAGTTTAGGGAAGAAGAATGGAGGAGGGTACGATGAAGATTGCCTTCCACTCGACGTACCAAAGGGACACTTCCCTGTCTATGTAGGAGAGAACAGAAGCAGATACATTGTCCCAATCTCCTTCTTGACTCATCCTGAGTTCCAATCTCTCTTACGACGAGCCGAGGAAGAATTTGGATTCGATCACGACATGGGTCTCACCATTCCTTGTGATGAACTCGTTTTTCAAACCCTAACCTCCATGATCCGATGATATTTTTAAGTCAAATCATTTGAAGAAGAAGCAGAAGGAGATGGTTAGAGAAGAAGTTTTGCTTCTCTCTTTACAAAAAAACACATCTCTCCTCTTTTCAAAATTTTTTTCCTTTATTTTTATGCCCATCTAGGGTTTTTTTACGAGTTAATTGACTCGTCTAACTAGAAAGAAACCCGTATGAGATAGAAATTCAAATGGGTTTAGATCTGTAAAGAAAAGTTTGTAATGTTTTCCTCTCAGATCTTCATTCTGTGAGAGAAGTTAATTAATGCAAGAGAAAGTATTCCTCCATTTGTTTAATAGTACTACACTAATATTTTCTATTGATTCTTGTGCATTCTTTTCTGTCATCTATTCCTACAAAGAAATACAGGTATTTAACTTTAGTATAACATGTTGACAAAAAAAAAAAAAAAAAAAAAAAAACTTTAGTATAACATAAATTACTAAATTTAATTTGAGACTAAAATTTCATGTAATATCCCTAAATGATTAGAGTTCTTAAAGAAGGAAGATTTTATGTCAAATCATATCAATGGATATACATAAGCTTTTGAAAGTGCATGCTTGAACATGGGTTTGTCAGAGAATGTGGGGTACTTTATCATGTACGGAACCTAATAAGACGTTTTCTACATTCGTTTGAAGAAAATTAATGGTTAAGGGATAAAAATGATAAGATCCATTAGTTCGGAGCATTCAACACCGCTCATGTTTAACGGTGTTTGGAACGAAAATTAGGCCACCAATATTTCAAAAGAAGTTTGTATATGTGTAAGGGCTAATTCAATTTATTTTACTCGAGAAGACATCTGTGTATATATAAAGTCACATGCAGTAATAACAACTAGTTTCCCACCATTATTATTTATTACTATTCACTACTTTGACTGTAATGCATGTTTTACAGAGTAGTATTATTCAGACTGGCCGCACTAACCACAGTAATTGTCTTTTTTCAGCTTCTTCAATATCAACTGTACACTGTATTTATTAACGTAAACATTAATTGCTATTATTGAAGACTTTTCTTTTTACTATGCGATCTCTCTTAATTACCATAGTCTGTAAATATTTTGTTAACTAAATTATCAATCACATCAATAATAAGTATAAAATGCTAGTAATTTTCAAAATCAATCTATATATACTTAGAGATTGTGATAATTTCTAAGCCCAGTCGATAGTTTTTTAAGTTTTCTAAAATAACACAATGAAGTATAAATCAGTTGTACAGTTGAAAAATGTGAACAGAAAGACGTAGAAACTTGTAGCCTTGTAGGTGAGAAAAGATCAAAACGTTTTCGATTTTGTTTTTGTTGCTATGTGCAACGAGAAGTTTTTTTATCTACTAGTCTCTTCTTAAAGCTAATTGGGAGGCGAAAAAAAAAAGAGAAAGCTAATTGGGATACATTTCTAAAACCAAAACTCTAACTAAATTTAGTGTTAATTATTACCATATATACTAGTGAAAGTTGATTCATTACTCAACCCAAAAAGCGCTGACTTCTTTTTATCAACTAGATAAAAGCTACACATTAGAAATATTGAATTCACTTTTAAAATATCTACTTATTTATAATATATATACACAATTTATTTATATAGACATATAGTGCAAAGCAAAGAAAATGACTTAAAGAACTACCTATTTATATAAACATACTATCTATATAAACATACAGCAATATAAAGCAAAGAAAATGACTCATGCATGGTAATGGAAGCAGTTGTATCAGAAAAGACTTTACAAATAATATTGAGCTGTTTCCAAATATTGCGTCCCTTAATCATTCTTTAGAGTCAGCATTATATATATAGAACTGCATGCGCAATCAAACGATTCCTTCTTCTACGGCTTTTCCCGTTCCGTACAATTAATTAAAGCTGTAACTAAACATTGGTTTAATTGGTCGTTAAAAAAGGTTAGACCTCCCATGCCCCCAATATAAAATAACCAACTGTATAATTCTTTTGTTTGGATACGGGATCTCTTTTGAATAATCGATAATTTCGAATTTGTATGCAAGATTTATCACGCATTCCGAGCAATTCGTTGGTTTGATGAAAATAACTAAGGCAGTGTTGTTCTCTGTATATATATATCCATCGTCTACGGCACTGTTGAAAATTTTGATATTTCACTAAACTATTACGTGAAAGTTTTGATATTTCACTAAATAATTTTTATGTGGGAATCTAATTTATTAAATAGAGGTTGGATGGGATTTAAGATTTCGGAATGATACGACTTAAGTTTAAAATAGTTTGCAAGTTGTAATTAACAAAGCAACATATATATGTAATCTGTTTCATTAATAATTCAGCAGACACTATGATCTCTCGTAAGCACTTTTCCAAAAGTAAAGCATGATAATTTAGAAGGATTATGACGACACATACTAAGCAACGAACGACCTACTTACTTTTAGTAGGTTACGAAACGCAACTTGTTCATAAAGAATTACTCCCTAACGTAACTATTGACTTTTTTAATTCGGTTAGATTTTATTGGTTAATTAAAAGAGTTCCACAAATTCAGACCGTAAACTAAATTGTCGGTTCAACTTGTTAGGTCTCCACGATTTTTGTTTTAAAATGTAAATTCTATATTAATCTCGATATCAGATTTTTTTGTCCTGCATTGACCGATCTTTAGGATTTCGGGAAAAAAGAGCAGGATTAGGTTGAATCCGATCCATATTTAACAAAAAAATCAGGACAAGAACGGTTTCAAGCCGAAATCTTCAAAAATTATTGTCTTCATATAATCGTTTAACTAAAATCTAACAAAGATAAAACAGTCCATAGTAAAATCATAATTGCTTAGTGCTTTGATGAATACCCACGCAAAAGCAAGATGATTTACCAAGATATGCTTGTCTGGTAAAAAGCACAATATCAATCTGTCAACTATTTTTAATGAATACTCCATTAATTAATTGATTAATTTCTATTATTACTCGGAGATTCGAGACTGTTTTCTAGAGTAAACAAAAAAAGTTATTATGAAGACCGTCTATTTGGAAATGTTAACAGATTTCACACTGCGCTTATGCAAAGAAAGATGTTACACCGGGGTCCGATATTGTATACAGTTTATTTGGGATATGCTGGCAGGTCCCGGGATTCAGTCCGGCTACGTACTTGCTATAAATTATTTATCAAACATATAAAGAGACAATTAGTAAACTTAACATGTATCTTTCGTCACAAAAAAAAAAGTAACAAAAAGATATAATCATGTATCAACTTAAAATAAAATACACAACGATTGATAATGGTTCATTTTCAATATGAAAATAAGTCTATTTTTCATTATTGTAGATTTTCAAGTTATTTTTTTCTTTGTCACTTTACTATAAAATACGGGGACAAAAATTAAATAAATGAAAAAATCATAAGACAAACAAAAATGTACCTAAAATACTTAAAATAAAACATTTGTTTAGAGGACTCCGCCCTCTAACCCCACCTCACATTGATCTAACTACTTAGGTACATGTCAATTAATAAGTGATTCGATCGTTAGGTTATATATACAGTAAATCCGAGGAATTTGATTTCATAATTCAACAAAATGAACATGACGAAAATAAACTATTCATATAAAAAGATATGTCAGGAATGGCGACATAAAAGTGGGTAATACACTAATACCGTAATAGACTTCATTATCTACTTTTTTTTTTTTTTTTTTAACGTCAGACCTCATTATCTACTTATCGAGTACATAAACTGATAAAAGACGGGATCTTTTTAACAATATTTTCATTAAACCTCTATATTTTAATTTAGATATATAGTTCGTTTTCACTATTTCATTTGTAGATAATACTTTGTAAATGTATAATTTATTCAAATAAATATTCTCTTAGACTTCTACTAAAGCCGAACGTTTCTTTTCGTCGAAGGTGGAGAAAATGTAAGTGAGAGATTCTTCAACTGTTAAATCAGCGTAAGATTTAGGTGAGATTATTTAGTGGAAGTACCACGTTCACCGTACCAAAGAAATTATATAATGTTGGTCAGATTAGAGAGAGAGTTAACTTTTTAAATCTTATATGGGGAAAATATCTATAGATATGTGTCTTCCAAGTCTGAGGAAAATAAAAAATTGACCTCCTATTTACAATAAGTTAAAGTACACTCAGTATCTATCTTACATAAATATTGATTTTCATACATATTAAAAAAATAGCTAAATGACCAAACATATCTCTTTATTTTATATTTTACAAATTACACCTGTATAACTAGCTATTATTTATTTATATGGTACATTTGAAAATATCATAGGAATTTGCATAAAAATTACAAAACATTAATTTAAATAAAGAAGAAAGTTTACAACATCTTTTTTTGTGGTATTGCTAAATATGCTATATATGTATATAGATATCATGATATCTTTGTATCGATAACATATTCCAGATTATAATCATTGTATATGGTAGATATATATTTATTTGCATAAATTGATTGCATTAAATGATTCTTCAGTGTAACTTGATTTTTCTTTAATTTGAAAGATTATGTCCTCATATCACATCGGATGTTTACTGTTTTGTTAAATAATGTTACTCTAAGGGAATAGTGTTGAAACGGTAATTCTGAAATCGGAACGGTATTTTGCAAATCATATTTGGTTGTAAATTGCAAATATTTTTTTTAATATTATCTTTTACAAAAAAAAAAAAAGAATAATAATAATATTTTTTAAAAATAGGCTAACTATTGCAAATTATGTTTGTAATCATCTTTACCGAAATTTTCGGCAACAAGAACTATATTTAATTAATATGTCAATATGTTTTTTTAAAAAATTATATATTTGATTAATATGAATTATGGATATTTTAACTAAAATGTATTTTTGAACCAGTAAAACAAAACATAACAACTTTTTGAAATTTGTTAAAAAAAAAAAAAAACAACTTTTTCAAATTTATTATTATTATTTCCTCAGTTAAATTCAGAAATGTGAATATACAATTGAAAATAGCCAGAAGAAAATAAATAACTAAGAATCTCTTGACCAAATCAAAAAAATCTAAATAAAAACTGAGGCTCCTCTCCTCTCCAAAAACTATCTCCTTCATCAATCTTCTTCAATCTGGGATGACACTGGCGACAACCAAAAACAATCAAACCCTAATCGCCATCTCCTTTCCAACACAAGTCAAACTAAAACCATCCAAATTAGCAACGAAATAAATAAAAACTTTCAAAATGAAAAAAAGAAAACCAAATCTCTGATTAGAGACTGTAAAATTAATCTCTAACCAAAGGCTTCAATCAAATTCCGGTTGCAAATCGATTGATTCGGTTTGTTTTAGCACACAGATTTTTCAGCAATCCCAGGAAGCAACGGCTGAGATTCAACATTCTTGGCCATCCCGACGTGACTACATCTCCTGAGATCCTCCAACGTCGCCGGATTACCTCGTCCAGATGACTCAGACCGAGTCACAACCGCGATTATCTCCTCGAACAACGATTCATTGCAAGGTATCGCTAAAGGACCAACGTTGGAGAATCCGTACTCTTCCTCAGCCTCCGCGAGAAGCCGTCGGAAGATCGGATGGTTAAGATGCTTCGCACGAACGACGTATCTCCGACGATTCTCACCAACGGTAACTGCAACGTGTCCAGGAGGTACATCGGAGGAGAAAGCAGAATCGTTGTGGGATCCGATGTGAGCTTTCTTCTGCCATTGTTTAAGCATCTGACGGATCCGTACAACGCTTCCGATCTTATTGTTCTTCCCCATTGATCGAAACAATTGCTTCCTGTGGCTGCTCCACCCAGAAAAATGAAGGAAAGTTGGAGAAGAAAAGTAAAAAAAAAAAAAAAGAAAAAAAAAAGGGTTAAAGGAAAAACATTTTAGCTTAGGCGTTGCTTTCTCCAAATTTTGGGATAATAGGGCAAGCAGGGGAATATTGGGGAGGAGCGTGGGCTATTTAAAGGTGCTCACATTTAGGTTTTTATTATTCCCCCCTTCAACATTTACTAAATTACGGTATTATCTTCTTTTCTTTTTTTTTTTGTTCGTTACGATATTACTCTATCTATATATGGTTTTCTGATTTTTTTTGCTCTTTTAAATTTTCTTTTTCCCTTTTTCTTGTCCTTTAGTATCTTGTAAAACAATATCAATAACACTGGATTTTTATCTAATACTAATAAATATTGTAATGTATATTTTTTTGTAGGGTTTTAAATTGATGCAATATCTCAAATAATAAAATTAAATTAAACTAAATACTTGGATATTTGATTCCTGGAAGTTATATATACATCTTCTGTTTTTGTCTCTTGTCAAAATCTTTCATTCTTTTGTTCTGAGTTGCTTGAAATTTGAGAAGCAGGGCTTTCAACAGACTTATAAAAAGCCCAAATGGCTTAGATTTGCGCCCGGCCTAATCCGACCCGCTTCAGCATATTAGCTATTTTTAAGCCACAAAAAAAAAGTACATTCACTTGTGGAGATACTCAACAAAGATCGATACAATGGCGGGACCCACCTCGAATAAAATAGAGATATAGAGATTCTCTTATAAAAATATCAGCAAGTACATTACTTTTAAAGTTTAAGGAAATTAAAAAAAGATTCGAAGAAAGAAAGGGTGAGGCGGTCACTTCCCCGACGTGTGCTATACATACACAGTCAAATTAAACCCTTTCTCCCAAATGGTTAAGTGACCCCAAAAAAGAAAACAATTTAGAAGAAAAAAATTAGAGAAAAAAAAAAAACCTAAAAGAGCAAATAGTTTAAGCTCTGCCCTCACAAACCTCAAAATCCTCCTTTTCCATCATCATCCATGGCGGCCACCTCTAGCATCTCCTCTTCTCTCTCTCTCAATGCCAAACCCAATAAGCTCTCTAACAAAAACACCAAGCCTCTCCATTTCCTCCGTAGTCCCTTCCTTAAACCCTCCTCCTCCTCCTCCTTATCTCCTCTATCCTCTTCTTCTTATTCTTCTTCTCCTTCGCTTCCGCTTGGAGTTTCAAACCCTCTTGCCCTTTTGGCCGCAGACAACGATGATTATGACGAGAAGCCTCGAGAGGAGTGCGGAGTTGTCGGAATCTACGGCGACTCTGAAGCTTCACGTCTCTGTTACTTAGCTCTCCACGCGCTTCAGCATCGAGGCCAAGAAGGTGCAGGTATTGTTACCGTTAGTAAAGATAAGGTTCTTCAGACAATTACAGGTGTTGGTTTGGTCTCTGAGGTTTTCAACGAGTCCAAACTCGACCAATTACCAGGAGACATCGCCATTGGCCATGTCAGGTACTCTACAGCTGGTTCTTCAATGCTCAAGAACGTTCAGCCCTTCGTTGCGGGTTATCGATTTGGCTCTGTTGGAGTCGCTCACAATGGGAATTTAGTGAATTACACGAAATTGAGAGCTGATTTAGAGGAAAACGGTTCGATTTTCAATACTAGCTCTGATACTGAGGTTGTTCTTCATTTGATTGCGATTTCTAAAGCTAGACCCTTTTTCATGAGGATTGTTGATGCTTGTGAGAAGCTTCAAGGTGCGTATTCTATGGTGTTTGTCACTGAGGATAAGCTTGTCGCTGTTCGTGACCCACATGGGTTTAGGCCTTTAGTTATGGGTAGGAGAAGTAATGGAGCTGTTGTGTTTGCTTCTGAGACTTGTGCTCTTGATTTGATTGAAGCTACTTATGAGAGAGAGGTTTATCCTGGTGAGGTTGTGGTTGTGGATAAAGACGGTGTCAAATCTCAGTGTTTGATGCCTCATCCTGAGTCTAAGCAATGCATTTTCGAACACATTTACTTCTCGTTGCCTAATTCCATCGTCTTTGGTCGGTCTGTGTATGAATCTAGGCATGTGTTTGGTGAGATTTTAGCCACTGAGTCACCTGTTGACTGTGATGTGGTGATCGCTGTGCCTGACTCTGGTGTTGTTGCTGCTCTTGGTTACGCGGCTAAAGCTGGAGTAGCGTTTCAGCAAGGTTTGATAAGGTCTCATTATGTTGGAAGGACTTTCATTGAGCCGTCTCAGAAAATCAGAGACTTTGGAGTGAAGCTGAAGCTATCGCCTGTCCGACGAGTTTTAGAAGGGAAAAGAGTTGTTGTTGTGGATGATTCCATCGTTAGAGGAACAACTTCGTCCAAGATTGTGCGTTTATTGAGAGAAGCGGGTGCGAAAGAGGTTCACATGAGGATCGCGAGTCCTCCTATTATTGCATCTTGTTACTACGGAGTGGACACGCCTAGCTCAAATGAGTTGATATCGAATAGGATGAATGTTGATGAAATCAGGGATTACATCGGTTGTGATTCCCTTGCGTTTTTGTCGTTTGAGACGTTGAAGAAACATTTAGGGGAAGATTCTAGAAGCTTCTGCTACGCATGTTTCACCGGGAACTATCCAGTGAAGCCCACGGAGGATAAGGTGAAGCGAGGAGGAGATTTCATAGATGATGGTCTCGTCGGAGGAATCAACAACATTGAAGGAGGCTGGGTTCGGTAGATAGCAGATCGAGGTCTGCCTTATGAACAATTTTGGGTACTAATGGAAGTAATATGATGACGAAATCTTGTTGAGTTTGTGATCCATTTGACCTTATTTGCTGCCACATTTTCTATTCTATTGAGTCTGCGATGGATAAAGTGTTGTTCTTGTCTGAATCTTTGAAAGGTTTTTGTTCTTTTCTCTCATTTATAGTAGAATCAATTCTATCTTTGTTTTCATTGCAATAATGCAATTCACTTAATCATAGTTGCTGAAAATCAAAACGGGATTGGGTGATACATACAAGTCTTTGACCATACCAAAATTTGATTCGGTTATTGATCTGGTTATTACGGTTTAATTTCAACTCGGATCGGTTTCGTGGATTCAACTCTTCCACGTCACCGTCGATGGTCTAAAAATGACTACTATACCCTCAGACACATCTCTGAACTGGATATTGTTCTTGTTTCGTTTACTTCCTCAAAACCTTTTCAAATCCAAAAACACAGAACAGAGGAATTTAAGAGATTTAAGGATCCATTGTGAGTTTGTGACTATGCCTAACTTGCTCCACACCAATCAATCTCACTTCTTATTCCTCCATCATCCGCCAATTCCCACCGTCCGCTCAAAGACGCAGGCTTTCCACTTCCCGCAATCTATGGCTCCGGTTAACCTCCGTTCGAATCTCTCCATGCGTCGGTCCGTGCGGTGTATGGCGAACCCGAGGCGAGTTAAGATGGTGGCTAAGCAGATAATGAGGGAACTCTCCGACATGCTTCTGACAGACACGGTTTTACAGCACGCTGTGTTACCTGAAGCTGCACTTGGAGCTGACCGTTACCTCTCTTCTCTTACCACCATTAGCGATGTCGAGGTCTCTAATGATTTGCAGGTATGAGAAATCATAATTGAAGACTCCTGTGTAATATATCCATGTGGGTCTTCTTCTTTTTATACTAATGAAGTAGAAATTTAGGGTCTTTCGAAATTTTTGATTCCAAATTGTCTTAACTTGATCTTTGATTAAACTATGTTATATTGTGTCTTGCACGGTTTAAATCCAAATATTGTTAATAGTTCTCGACACAAGTTATTCATATAATGTGTTGATTCTTTATAAGACTTTATTGTTGCAATTCTGTGCATTTGTGTGTGCTGATTTGAGAGAGTTACTTAGAGATATGTTTACAAGCTGAAATAGTTTCTTTGGGGGTTGTAGGTGGTTAAAGTTTATATATCCGTGTTTGGGGATGATAGAGGTAAAGATGTTGCAATTGCGGGGTTGAAATCAAAAGCAAAGTACGTTAGGAGTGAGCTTGGGAAGCGAATGAAGTTGAGATTGACGCCTGAGGTCAGATTTATTGAGGATGAATCCATGGAAAGAGGAAGCAGGGTAAGGCCTCTAATATATCTTTCACTACAAACTAATTATATTCAAGTATTTTATGCAATCTTCGGTTACTAAACGAAGGTCTCAATGATACCAGTCAAAATCTATAGCTTGCTCTCTTTTGTGGAACATCTAGCATACATAGTCATGGCCTAGTTGATCTTGATGATTCTTCGGAATTCTGCGTTGGAAAAACTCTTTTCCGTATTATATTAGAAAAACCGGAAATTTCTAGTTGCTGCTATTCAGTCAAGCAACTGTATCATGTTCTGACACATGTGCGTTTATTCTTACCACCAAGTTTGTTGTCAGACACTGATTCAAAGATTGTTTCAGGTTATTGCAATACTGGACAAAATAAAAGCTGAGAAAGGAAGTGGTGATGGTGTAAACGAAGGGGGATCAGAACCATCTGATTCAGCAGAGGATGATCAAGATTGGGAAGTGGATGACCCTGATGAAGACATAATCTATGTAAAGTAATGGTCTGAAGCAGTTTAAGCACAAAGCAAGAGTGCATATTGCTCTGTTATAACGCTCCGCGGTAAGTCATCATATGTTCTCAACTCAACTAGGAGCTAAAGCTTGTTAGGTGGTTTAGGAGAGATCATTCATCGTAGTACACCTGGAACATATATATCATTTCATGACCTTGAACAACTGACGAACTAGATAGACTAAACATGCCAGCCATTCTTATAGACAAAAAGCATTGGATAATATATGCTGCTGAGAAGCATGAAAGCATCTGATAGACACAAGTTAAATCAACATGACTATCAGAGAATCATTTTCCTTATTTTTTGTGAAGTTTTTGGACAAGACTATAAGGCGGAATGGAGAACCGGAGAAGATGAATATCGATGACAGTTACTTACAAAAATCATTATGGAGCCTGGAAGCTTCTTTGGTACTCAGATATCTCCAACAAATTGTTATATTGGATTAATCAGTGTAACGGTGTGGACATAGGCCCTTGTTTCTGCTTCGTTGTAATGTCTTTGTTTGGTGTTAATGTGAGCTCTCACATTGAAGATATCATGTTAGGCGTTTGGACAACTGTTATTTGATATTTGTCATGGATCAGATAACAACTCATAAGTGTGGGTCGATTGTGCTTGATTGATGAAATAGTAAATAACAACAACGAAAACGGTTTGGATAACGTTTTACAAGAAGTTGGTATCTTGTTAATTGGGCTTAATTCAATCTAAATGAGGCCTAGAAGCAGGCCCAAAATGACGTGGTCGTCCCTGTAATAGAACAAGCTACGTTGTTCCCTTCCACTCATCTGACAAAAACAAACAAAAAATACTAATTTAAATAAAATAAATTCAACAGCGATATCCTCACCATCTCTCTCTCTCTCTCTCTCTCTCTCTCGCCAGATTTCATCGACCCGATTTTCAGATTTGAGATCTCAGATACAAAACTTGAACATGTCTACGTTCAGCGGCGATGAAACAGCTCCGTTCTTCGGCTTTCTAGGCGCTGCAGCCGCACTCGTCTTCTCCTGTAAATTCATATTCTCTATTTATGATTGTTTTCCCACTCCATTTGATCTGTTTCTTTGTTCGTGATCGTGTTCCCACTTTCTCGGAAACAAATGTCCCTGGACTTTGTTGCAGGATCGCTTGTCTTATTGATTGAAAGAATTGAGTCTTTTAGGTTCGATCTGTGAAAAAAAGGAATTTGTGATTTATTGAATATGATTTGCATTTGAGCTTGTGAAATCTGATTGAGCAATGCTTTTTCAATCACCATGTGTTTGTGTAGTTCAGTCAATTTCTATTTGGCTGTAAATCTGGGATGAGATGAGATTTTGTTTGTGAATTCTCCGAAATTTGGAACCCATTGTGTGCTTTATTGATCATACGATCTTGTGGGATCCAATAAGGATTGTTTATGTTTTTGGACATGATGTTAAAATCTGTGTAATTTCATTGGATGGATAGGTATGGGAGCTGCTTATGGGACCGCAAAGAGTGGTGTTGGTGTGGCTTCTATGGGAGTGATGAGGCCTGAGTTGGTCATGAAATCGATTGTCCCTGTTGTTATGGCTGGTGTGTTGGGTATCTATGGATTGATTATTGCTGTTATCATCAGTACCGGGATCAACCCTAAGGCTAAGTCTTACTACCTCTTTGATGGATACGCTCACCTCTCGTCTGGTCTTGCTTGTGGTCTTGCTGGTCTTTCAGCTGGAATGGCTATTGGGATTGTGGGTGATGCCGGTGTCAGGTTTGTCTCATCCTTCAACTTAAAACACCTTCACAGATGAATCCTTTGAGGCATTTTGAAAGATGTATTATGTAATATTGGTATTTGACCTGCCTGTTTGCGATTCTTTTTCAGGGCAAATGCTCAGCAGCCTAAGCTCTTTGTCGGGATGATTCTTATCCTTATCTTCGCAGAAGCGCTTGCTCTTTACGGGCTTATTGTAGGAATCATCCTCTCCTCACGAGCTGGCCAGTCTAGAGCAGAATGAGAAAGTACACACAAGATTGCTCAAAGGTACTTCCTTTACTTCTGTGTACGTTTTGTTTTATCGTGCTTAGTATGTATCATCGGGAACCAAAAAATTTACTGGATTCTTGGAACTTTGTTTCGGAAGCAAAACCGCTTATCATCTTCTTCTTCTTTTCTCTCCCGGTGGTTGCTCTCCGATGTAGGTTTTTTATTGTTTGGTTCTGTAATAAAGAGCTTTGAGGAGCTTGGTATGTTTTTGTATTCTTGTATTGTCCTGAGCCTGAGGAAGTTAAATACATTTATTTGTAAAGAAGTTTGCTTTCTGAAACTATCTTGATTCTTATGAATTTAATCTGCGATGTTTCTTGGTCTCCTCTGGTGTTTGTGTTCCAAGTTTGTTGTTGTGTTCTTCGAAAGTTAGGTCTATCTTTTATTCGATTCATAAAATGAACATCGATATTGAATTTTTTTGTGACAAAAAGTGTGAAGTATAATAAGTTAAACTCGAGCCTTAACACATCTTTTGATGAATTTGTATTTGAGGTTTTTCTTGACTTTATTTCGAGATCAAGCTTTGTATTTTGCTTATTGTTTTCTTTTACGCGTAAGTACTTCTCATGACAAAAAGAAAAGATTTAGGTTTTGATTATTTTTTTTTTTGAACACCAGGTTTTGATTATTTTAAAATTTTTTAAAAATTCTTCTATAATGGTAAATCTTTATTTTGTTCAGCAGATAAGTTACACTTATTTTGTGGTGGAGAAATGCCACGTTTTTGTCAAGATATTTCGTGACCATAAATTTGCTTTGATGATTGATGGATTCAGATTATTATTGTAGTTTGAAAACAAAAATCAAAGTCATTTTCTGCGACCAAACAAAACATTTCTTTTATAACCAAGAAATTTTGGATCGAAGGTTAGAGTGATCTATACAGAAACATGTAATCCGATTAACAAAAAAAAATGTTATCTTCTAATTCAAAACATTTCATAACCGATGGTTATCTTCTAATTTAAAATGGATATTCTCGTTTGGTCATCACTCTTATATCTTGGCACCACACCTAATCTTATTCCAATTCAAGTGAGGTGCAATTTAAACATAACGAAACCGAATCGTATTGGACCCAAAAGTTTAATATGTACCACAACCAGTGTGGTACCATATTTTACAATAACAAATGATTTACAATTAGTATTTTTTTTTGTGCAAATCCCAAAATTATATCTATTCTGTGTAATTGTATAGATTGTCTAACAGGGGAGGCTAAGAGGAAGATTTTTTCACGTGATATAAATCCTTCTAGAATTACGTAATGTTTAACAACTTTTAACTTGCACAATAATTTTGTGTATAATTAATAAATTTATATTTTTTTTTTTTTTTTGACAACTGAATATATTGATTTGCTCAGAAGAGCCAATTTTGCGGAATGTTGTTTACATAAGTAACAAGGTGCGGCATGGTACGACTATGTCGTGCCAAACAATCCGCTTTTACATTCTCGCTGCGAGGAATAAAAGATAAAGATAAAGATAAGAATTCTTCCCTATCAGAAGCAATGTCCTCTAAATATACTGCGAATGCCGGCCAGTCTTTTGGGGAAGACACCATCTTCACCAGGTCAGCACAGTCGGTCAAAAAAGCCACATGTTGATTGCCAACTCCAATCATACATCTCATTGCCCACACCAGGGCCTCCATCTCCGCATGTAGGGCGGATAGACTGCGTCGTCTGTTGGTAGCCCCCATCGTTGTCACCATACTATTTGACATGCAAAACCATCCATAACCTGCAAAGTTGTCCGTCTCTTTCCATGAACCATCCACGAAACATCGATGACCACTAAAAGAAATCGGTAAAGGGTTTAAGTATGAGAGAGGAGGATTTGGTTGTCCCAAAATGGCCGTGTTTGTATCCCCCTCCTCCAATTGTGCCTGCTGCCAGGCCCGAGATTCCGTATCAGCCAATCGTGTCACCTCATGGAGATCCTCATCTATATTTTCAAATATAATAAATTTATATATATAGATGGAAATTTATTATATATTTATATATATATATATATATGTATAAACGTGCTCAATTGTTTAAATATTTGGTGAAGAGATGGCATTATCCATTTAATGCAGGGCCAAAAACCAAGACCTCGCGTTTATACACCTTTCGAAAAAAAAAAAGAGATTTCTTTTATAAGTTTTGTACCGGTGTCCAGAACAAATACAACTAATAGGGAGGTGCAGATTTTTTTTTTTTTTTTTGGTTTACACGTCGAAGATGAACAAATTTTTTGGCTGGATTTTTTCACGAACCTAAGTAAATATCCCAATCGAAATCCAAAAGTTCTAAGTGGTAATACGCACATCAAATAAAATCGAATTTGAAATCTCTACAAAATTTACATCTTTTTTTTTTTTTTTTTTGTCGAACACAAAATTTACATCTTTAAACTTGAATTTTCAACCATTTCACCAGACATACATTATATGTTTTTGTTCGTACATAATGCGACTAAGATACAAATTTAACTTTTTTGAAATTTGGAATTTGATTATCTAGTACTTATAACCAGGTAACATAATAGACATTTAACGAGCAACAACTACTATATCTCTTCAGTAGTGATAACACACATTTATGTTAGAATACCAAAGAAAAACTCAATTATGAGCCATCTGCCGCATATCAATCAATCATTCAACCGCTTCCCAAAGCCTAATAAATTAAAAGATCAAATATGTCAGTCCATTAAACACTAACATGTCAGAATCCAGCGTATGGAACTTGTGTGGGTTGTCACATTCACTCTTTACTCAATACCCATCGTCCACGACGTTGTTCAGACGCGGCGAAACGTAAGGCCCTAAAACAATTAAGGCCAACGAGACAATTGCTTTTAGCTATTTGTCGAATTACTATTGTTTTTAGCTATTTGTCGAATTACTATAGAGGGAAAGAACTTGTAACGCACAATTCATCATCTTGAATTAAAAGAAAAACGTTATTATAGGATCAAACGTTCAAATAGCTCAAAAGTGAAGTAAATTGGTGATATAACATGTTGCCTTCGAAAGTACTCCTATAACATGGTGTTTGAAAATTTTCGCACCGTTATTTTCTTTACAGTATTTCTCTTTCTTTTTCTTTACAGTATTTTTCTTTTTTTCTTTCTATACACTACTAAATAGAAAAAATTGTAGATTTAATTACCCGCGTTGGACACGGCACGTTAGAATATAAATAACATCGAGAGTATCGGAGTCATTGCGGAGCTTAATTAATTTGACCATGAGACCATCACAACCACATGACAATGAATTTCTCCAAATCACACGTCATGTAATTAAGAGCTATGCTTATTAGTACGTTGGCCGATGGGATATTGGGATTTTCAATCTCAATTAAGACTATATAACTAGTATGGCTCAGTACGAATATCATTACTTTGAGGGATGATGCGAATATATATTTTATACTATTTCATTTGAATATAAAGAGGAATAGAATAGTTGAATGGAAGATGAAATGAAAGAGCACTATTTACGATAGCCATAGTGTACGTGTACCGTCCGCGTTCAGTAAACGGGCGTTTACCGCCTTCAACGCGTTTTCTTTTCCTTATTCTATTGCATATTCCACTTCTTCTTTTTTGATAATTGTTGCATATTCCACTTTAGTATTGTTATAATGTTATTCGTATTACTATTTTTAATCGTTTTGTTTTGTTTCCTATGGTAGTACTAGTACAACAATCAAGTTGTTTCTCGAAAAGTGGATTTATTATAATTTAGCGTATCTTCTCAACAACTTTATTTATTATGAATTTTCTGTCCATACGGTTGAATGCGGGGAAAAAAATCTAAGCTAGATGATTCAGTGATAGTTACAGTAGGTCAAAATCCAAAAGAAAAAAATTGTACTCCTATGATTTTAGTATGCATGAGTTTGAACTCTACTGTAAAAGTTGTTTTGCTTGGACATTTGAACTCTTGAGTTTTTGGTATATGGGATTATTTCCTAGTAAATATGCAGCAAATTCACGCCAAAATTAAAGCATGTTCATCTTCGTTCGAAAGAAATTGATATTAGTCTTTGGTATTAGTATCGGTTTGAGAAATCGAACAGATACACGATGTTGATCTAAAAGAATAAAAAAAAAACATGTTGATAAATAGAGAGGTCACGAAATTTATTTATATGCTTCCAAAATCCAATAAAAAATGTGGCCCGGTAATGTTTTCGCATTTAAATATGATAACAGTAACCCAAGTAAAAAAACAGAACCAAACAAATACACTTGGCGTAATCTGATCCGTTGGACTGAAAAATCATAAAGATTATCTCCCCGATAGATATCGTTTCGGATTCGAATAACATCGCGTCATGCGATATAAAAGAGACTTTAACTCGCACGTGTAAGGACGAACGGCGCAATATTAATGTTTAACCTAAAAGAGGAAAAGAAGAAGCAGAGACGAAACATCATAACACAACCACTCCCCACGTACGACTGCCACGCGGCGCCTCGTAGCCGAGTGTTCGTGACCAAAGCTGAATCTTATTCTTTTAAAAACCAGACAGCATCAATCTATCACTATTTCTTTTCTTTTTTCTCCCTATATTAATTACTTTTTCAAAAAAGGCCTACTTTAATCTTTGGTCAATTTCTTTTTCCTGTTTATTATATTATTTTATCAGCAACAAAAGAACACTTTTACTACTGCTAATACAGATATTTGTCTTCAAAGAAAAAACAAAAAACAAAAGGATATTGTCTTAAAACAACCGTTGTTAAAGACACTGTATAAGTTTTTCTTTTCTTTTCTATTTTTAGTTTAATGTTAAGACCTGCGCAATCATATATTATGACCAAATTTACCATATTGACATTGTATAAGGTTTAATGGTCCATTAGGCACATGTACCAAACTACGGAATTATTGGTCATGCGTCACCCTATACGGCTATACATAGTCCAAGCTCCACTGGTCCATCCATCTAGCTAGCGCAAGTTGGAAACATAGGCTGCTTTTACCAATTCAAAACTTTGAATACTACATTATTTGGTTGTCGTGCTTCCGGGAAAAAAGTATGTATCAATACATAATTTTTGTACAGAAAGAAACAAAAATGTTAGTAGACGCGCACAACATGAGTTACACGAGCTATCCGTAAGTCTCAAAAATGTAAGGGAAGATAGAATATTGAATTTGTAAAATAAAAGAAGTTATTTCTGTTAGAAATTTAAATAAAACTCAAAAAAACTTTAAAATTAATTTAACGTATTTGATGAATAAACTTTAAATAATTTTCACAAAATTTTAAAAACGTAAGGAATATTCTCGATTGATTCCTAACATTAGTAGTACAAGAACCCCATAAAAAAATTTAAGGGTCATTTAGCTCAGAGACCAAAAAAAAGATGGTATTTAGGTATTTGACAAATTGATTCTTTGTCAAGGATAGACCGATTTAATTTCTAACATTTGGCCTTGGCGTGCCATGGTATTTACAAAAATACCAGTCTTTGCGCGTGGGATAAGATTGTAGAGGTAAGTTTGACTTTCGGCAATACGTTTTCATTAAATGAACTCCAGGCGATGTGATAGAAAGGGGAAGTGATAAGCGGCAACAAGAAGAATGAAACATTAACTTCATATTTACTAATTTAAAATGAAATTGGACGTGTATGGGCGAAAATGAAATATTTTAAACACCTAACCTAACTGCGTAGACACCCAATAAATAGGTCATCTTACTTGAAGAGAAAACATATATATTATACACAATATATAGGGCGTTATTAACATTTGTATACATGTAAAATATATATATAGAGTGTTATTCACCGTTGTATACATGTAAACATATATATACAGTGTTATTTACATATGTAT
Organism: Erysimum cheiranthoides; assembly: GCA_011420285.2. Classification (NCBI taxonomy): domain Eukaryota; kingdom Viridiplantae; phylum Streptophyta; class Magnoliopsida; order Brassicales; family Brassicaceae; genus Erysimum; species Erysimum cheiranthoides. The sequence goes on along the minus strand of CM022177.2, from coordinate 20,195,557 downwards.
ACATATATAGAGCTTAACAGATATATATATACATGTAAATATATATAGACTGTTATTAACATTTTTATACATGTAAACACATTTGTATACACTCTACAAACATATATTACAACAACCATCTCTCAAACCGTTGAGCTTCACCGGAGTTCGTTTCTAATGATTTCAAGCTCTGATGGTTGTAGAGCTTTCACCGCAACCATAATCGTGTTGATAAAGTACTAGTTTACTCTATCTCCAGCAAGTTCTTCTCTATTCGCAAATAATCGAGAAGGTAGATTAGATTGTTCCATGGTCCTGTAAAAAATTAAGAAATAAATTCCGGCTATTAGATCTACTAAACGGAGAAAACGACATGCACTCCATAAATACATATCTACATAAATTGATGGATATCCACATATAGATCTATGACAGAAAATTTTAACTTTTGGATGTTTAAACATAGATCTACAGAAAAAAAAATGAAGATCTGAAAGGAAAATCAAATATTTTTTTTGTAAAATATAAATCATAATCAGTCGCTGCATGCTCCAACTCGAGAGAGCTAAATCGGTGTACTAATAGCAAAACAAAAGCTAAGAATAGACGGCGAAACGGTCAGATTTGGGGTAAAACTCACCGGCGTGTTCAACAGATTCGAATGGAAGAGGAATAAAGCTACAACGATGAAAAACGGTATATTTAGCAGGAACGCCGGTGATAACACATAAAGTCGGCGGAGAAAGAGACGAAGGAGAGAGAAACAGAGGGAGAATGTTTTTGAGCTTCGAAGATGAATAGTTGGAAGAGAGAGGTAGATGATGAGACGAGAGGAAGCTGATGGAGACCCACTTTTTTTTTAAAAAGAAATTTTAAAAAAAAATGAAACGTACAAATAAACGCAAAAAGTCAACCGAACGCGTGAGGGCAATGGTGTCCGTTTACGGGGCGAATTATTTATGTTGTTATAGACAAAAGGGCCAATTACCGGAAATTTAAATATGGCCCAAATTTTTGTTATCTAGCTAATTATCTCAAAATTTAATGCATATTTTGATATATTAGTATGAATGATTAATTGATTCAAAATATGCAAAAGGAAAACATATGTTAGGAAATTATATATGGAGGCAGGTAATGTGAAATAAAATGTGGACCAATAGAGAAGAAACAACACTTATTTTCTTTGAACACATCAGATATGAAAAAAATAGTAAAACACTCATAATTGTCTTTGTGAATGATATGTATGCATCCGCTAATCAGAATGAAATTAAACATCATGTAGTTGTTTTTTTTTTTTTTTTTCACAATTCATGTAGTTGTTAGTTACATATAAATCTAGGGACTAGGAGAACTTTCCCTTTATTGGGTGAAAAAGTAAAAAAAAGGAAAAACAAAAGGAGATGGTGAAGAAAAAAGGACAAGTTTAAAACGTAATCTCATAAATGGGCCCCACGGCCCAAATCAGACTTGCCTCAGTCTCGACCTTGTCACGTTGGTTCCTCCTACTTTAGCTTCTCCTTCTCCTCCTATATAAATACGTGCCAATTCCCCTTCATCAATCTCACGCTTCTCCTTCTTCATTTCCGTCTTCTCCGCTAGGTTTCCATCTCTTGTTCTCTTGCATTTTCACATTTCTCCTTCTCTCCCCTTTTTGTTTCCTCACCCTCTCAAATTCCTCATAAACAAACCCAGCTTTGAATGGTTGTTGAATAAAAGATTTGTTGTTGAGTTCAGATTTGGGAAATTCTCTTCTTTTTATTTTGTGAGTTTGTTCTGAATTGTCATCGTGGAGATTCTCGGATCAGGTAGGGCTGCGAGAGGGGGATTTCACGGCGGGGATAGATTCATCTTCTGCCTTCTCCTGAGGGGGTAGCCGAGGCTCCGGCCTCGGCGGTTTTTAAACCCCTACCTTCACAAAATTCTACAAAATTAAACCAAAGCTTCCATTTTTCTATTTCTTTCCATCTCTCGAAAGTTTTTGTTGTGAATTTCGAGAATTTTCTTGTAAAGTGAGATTGTGATCGTTAGCTGAAAAGAGGGTGAACAAAAAGATGCCTGCTTTAGCTTGCGTTGATACTTCCTTTGTGCCTCCTGGCTACGCTTTCTCCGAAACCTCCGCTGATGTCTTTATCCCGGCGTCTTCACCAACTTCCGCAGCCGCAGCCATTGTTGACAGCTCTTGCCGTTGGTCTACCTCGCTCTCGTCGTCTCTCTATCGAATCGATGGATGGGGAGCTCCGTATTTCGTTGCCAATTCTTCTGGTAACATCTCTGTTCGTCCTCATGGCTCTGACACTTTGCCTCACCAAGATATCGATCTGCTCAAAATCGTTAAGAAGGTGACGGATCCGAAATCCTCCGGTGGTTTGGGATTGCAGCTCCCGCTTATCGTTCGTTTCCCTGATGTATTGAAGAACAGGCTCGAGTGTCTTCAATCTGCGTTTGATTTCGCTATTCAGAGTCAAGGATACGATTCTCATTACCAAGGTGTTTATCCGGTGAAATGTAATCAGGATCGATTCGTTGTTGAAGATATTGTCAAGTTTGGATCTTCATTTCGGTTTGGATTGGAAGCTGGTTCTAAACCTGAGATCCTTCTTGCTATGAGCTGCTTGTGTAAAGGTAATCCTGATGCCTTTCTTGTGTGTAATGGTTTCAAAGACGCTGAGTACATCTCCTTGGCTCTGCTCGGGAGAAAACTGGCGTTGAATACTGTGATTGTGCTTGAGCAAGAAGAAGAGCTTGATTTGGTTATTGATCTGAGCCAGAAGATGAATGTGAGGCCTGTGATTGGGTTAAGGGCTAAGCTGAGGACTAAACATTCAGGTCATTTCGGATCAACTTCGGGTGAGAAGGGCAAGTTTGGATTGACGACTACTCAGATTGTTCGTGTGGTGAGGAAGCTGAGCCAATCTGGTATGCTTGATTGTCTCCAGCTTCTGCATTTTCACATTGGGTCACAGATTCCGTCCACTTCGTTGCTCTCTGATGGTGTCGCCGAGGCTGCTCAGCTTTACTGTGAACTTGTGCGTCTTGGTGCACATATGAAAGTTATCGACATTGGTGGTGGTTTGGGGATTGACTACGACGGGTCGAAATCTGGAGAATCTGATCTCTCTGTTGCTTATAGTCTCGAGGAGTATGCTGAAGCTGTTGTAGCTTCTGTTCAGTTTGTGTGTGACCGGAGATCAGTGAAACACCCGGTGATATGTAGCGAAAGCGGTAGAGCAATAGTCTCTCATCATTCCGTGTTGATCTTCGAAGCTGTTTCGACGGTTAAACCGATGGTTCATCAAGCGACCCCTGGTGATATTCAGTTCCTGCTTGAAGGTGATGGGGAAGCTCGAGCCAATTACGAAGATCTTTACGCTGCTGTGATGCGTGGAGACCAAGAAAGCTGTCTCCTTTATGTCGATCAGCTGAAGCAGAGGTGTGTTGAAAGTTTCAAAGAAGGTGTTTTGAGCATCGAGCAGTTAGCTTCTGTTGATGGGTTATGCGAGTGGGTGTTGAAGGCTATAGGCGCATCGGATCCGGTTCATACTTACAACATCAATCTGTCCGTTTTCACTTCGATTCCTGATCTCTGGGGGATTGATCAGCTGTTTCCTATTGTTCCTATCCATAAGCTCGATCAAAGGCCCGGGACTCGTGGGATCTTGTCGGATTTAACGTGTGACAGCGATGGGAAGATCAACAAGTTTATAGGCGGCGAATCCAGCTTGCCGTTGCACGAGCTGGACAACAATGGCAGTGGAGGAAGGTACTTTCTGGGTATGTTTCTTGGTGGGGCTTATGAGGAGGCGCTCGGTGGAGTCCACAATCTGTTTGGTGGGCCAAGTGTTGTCCGTGTCTCGCAGAGTGATGGACCACACAGCTTTGCAGTGACCCGAGCCGTGCCTGGCCAGTCCTCAGCAGATGTTCTCCGAGCAATGCAGCATGAGCCCGAGCTAATGTTTCAGACCCTAAAGCACCGAGCAGAGGAAATGATGCATACCAAAGGCGGTAGCGAGGAAGGCGAAGACGAAGAAGAAGATGATGAGTTCAACAATGTTGCGGCTTGTCTCGATCGTTCGTTCCACAACATGCCGTATCTTGCGACTGAGCAGGCATCGCCGAGTAACTCTCTTTCAGCTGCGATCAATAATCTCGGTTTTTACTATTGCGACGAAGACGGCTACGAGTACCTCTCTGCGTGAGGAAAGGTGGTCGTTGTGTGGCTTCTTGTTGCATTCTATTATCGTAAAATCGTCATTGTACGATTTGTTTTCAATAATTTATTAAAGAATAATATGATGAGATCCATGATCCATCGTTGTTTAAGGTTTTAATTAAAGGATCCGAATTATAAGACTATAAGAGCTTTTTGTGAAATTCGGATCTTTTTATCTTAGTTTATTTATTTGCCCGTTGAAATGTAGCGTTCGGCGTTCCGGTTTCATTTATTAAATAGAAGAACTTTTCGGTTAATTCAAACGGTGAACAACTTGAGTGTCTGCCATTAGACAATATTTGAAGTTTCTGGTACTTTATTAGAATTTACGAGTTTTTCTCTTAATTAAATATTCAAAACGTTGAATTGTCTAGTTAGTCCTTTATTTTCTTAGGGCTTAGGTTCGCTGCATTTAAAACGGCGTCGTGATTATGAGTGAAGAGTGAATGTGACAACACACAAGTTCCACATGGACATGGTAGAACTCTGACATATCTGTGTATTAGTATTTGACTGACATTTTATCTTTTTCCCTTTTCTTTATTAGGCTTTGGGAATGGTTAAATGATTGATTGAGTTTTTTTAGGTACCATATTCTGCATCTACATTATCCATAGTTGTCCGGTTGTTGGCGATCATGCAAAAAAAGCATATAATTCTGCAAAAAAGGAAGGATAAAATTTAAAGGTGAAAAGTTTGACGAAGATGGTAGGGATAATATACTACATACACTATGGTTCATGTTATCAGTTTGTAGATAATCGTGTCGCTTTGTGGTGTGTGTTTGTTGAAACGTATTTATTTTTAACTTACAAATAAATTTATCATTTTTTCATATAAAGAGAAATAAAAAAATTGAAAGAGAAAACACCCGACATTTTGTAAATATGAAATTAGTATGACCTTCAATTCAGAATTAGGAAAAGAATGATAAATTCAACATTATTAAAGAAGCCTCTTACTGATCAACTGAACCTACGAAAGCTGTGAGAGAATCATCAAGCCTTCCTCGATATCTAAAACTGTAAAGCTTAAGTAATTCACAATTCAAACATCATGTTAAATCTTGTTATTACTAATCTTTCACTCAAGCTCTCTAATTTCTTTGCAAAATTGTAACCGCCGTGGGATTGAAGAATGTGAAAATGGGGCTAACGTTGGTAGAATCCAATCCTATATAACATATTTGCTTTGAATTTAGCAATTTGGTTTGGAATCGGCATATTGTTAGCAAGTAGACCCATTTTACTTTTCTCGACCATGGTCCTTACCAAAATATTTCAAGAGTTGTGTGGCGACGTCAATTTGCTCGGATTGGTCCCGATTCCTAAGTTGGATAAATGATTCCCAACTACCCAAAATTTCCAATCTACGGTTCAAATTGATTCTCCAATAGATTTGGAGTGTATTTATACGCTGCGTTTCAATAACTATGAAGGAAGACAAGTTTGATATCAAAACGAGAGACAGAAGAACAAATAATGTCTGAGCCATGACAGCCACAGTTGAATCCCTTTTTAGACTCGAGGACTGTAACAGGTGAATGAATCTTGTTACGCTTAAACCCAACTCAAAAAGCTGACAGATTTGAGTTCTACTATTCATTCTCGAGAATTCAATAAGCAACCAAGGTAAAAACGAACACACTTTTTTGTTTGATTGATAAGTTTTCATGGTTGGAACATCCATGATTCATGATGACATGCTTTGGAGGCAGCCGGAAAGCTGAAACAAGAGTGTCTTACGGGAATGAAACATCTTTAATAACTACAATTGGTCCCTCAAGATCTTGAAAGTTTTTAATTTATCTGCTGAACCATAGTCACTGGATGCTTCAATCTGCAATAGATAAGACACACATTAGAACTTAACATCTTAGTGGTACCGCTGCAACTTCTAATATAGCAAAGGTACATTTATAAAAAGGAAAAGAAACTACTTTGGATGAAAACTTGGCATTTGATGACTATCCAACTTACTTTATTGATGGGTATGAAAATATGCAAACTAGGTTTATGGGTTGTCTTCTTGACCATAGTTGTACACAATCTCAATCTGCATCAGTCACACATAAAAATCAGTACTTGCAAAGAAGAAAGGGAGATCATGACAAAGGAAGTGAAAAGTGTTGAGAAGAAAAATTACCCCAGCGGGCGGAGTCGGGTTTCTACAGAACTTTGAGCCACCAGGAGCCCATGGAACTACAACAGAAATTGTGGGTCATTTAGAGGATTGGACCGCTATAATTCTCTCATGTGAGAGGAATTCCATACAGCTAATAAACATTTCTTTCTTACAGATCCACCACAACTAGTTCATGAATCGAGATGCTTACCGATATAAGGATCAGGGTGCCGCCATTTGTTGTATTCTGCTTCACCATGAGCAATCAGTTTGTCGATTCTGTCGACATCCTCCTACAAATACCCAAATCAAAGGATCATATCAAGGGACAAACAAAGATGAGAGACTCAAATGTACACTGCGCTCACCAATGTTGTCATAGTATCACCAGTTGAAACAAGAATTTCATAATATGATTTTCCTCAACTCCAAATAACAAAGATACATCATTTACTTAATGCCAACAAAACATTTCACAGATTGCACTCAAACATTAATCATAAGCTGATGGATTGCGAAAGCAGAGTAGTATATTCTAATGATAAAGAGCCGATATATAAAACTCAACACAAGAATTATTGAACAGCATTTCTAATTATCTTTTCTAGTAACTATTCGCAGCAGTAACTGTAAATATCTATGAAACAAACAAAGAATCTAAACAACTAAGCAAGAGAAAATCCAGTAGAGACGCATTTCCACAGCAAAAGTCCCAAATTTTCTCATCCAAAGACGCTTACATGGCTATGGCCATATCACTAAAGTCTCTCTCTACCAAATCAAATCAAACAAAAACAAGATAAATTTCCATTTTCACGGATAATCGAAACATTTAATCAACAATTAAACAAAAGAAATCGCAGGAGGTAAACAAATGAAACGAGAAAAGAACAAACCACATCTTGGTTGGCATTGAACTTCTCACGCAGATCAGAAGCCTGAAAAGGGAAAAAAAGATCAACGAAATCAAAAAACACAAATGCGAGATCGGCAAAACAACAAAAGCAAAAAGTCCAAGTCCGATTCAGAGATCTGAGGAAAGACTTACATCCCGGTAAAAAATATGGCGATGAACAGCCCAATTGAGAGTATCCTTAAGAGCACGGCGATAAAGGATTCGAACCCTCTCCTTCTGTGCTGCTCGCCGCGCAAAATACGCCGCCGTCGAAACTCCGCTCATTTTGTCTGATTCCGATTGATTGCGAGTCCTCTCTACACTCTTTTCATCTAACCTTCCCTTTTTCAACAGTGAGAAACCTTCTGTTTCAATTAGAGGGACCGAGAAGAAGATTTAGTGATGGGCCTGTCATTCGGCCCATAAGCAACGGTTTCTTTCCTTTTTGAGTTTATTTTTTTCCTTTTGAGTTTCTTTCCTCGTGAAGCCGATGCTGTGGCAGATGATCTAGCAAAGCAGGCTTTACGCTTATTTGCAAAATTCAAATCTAAAGTAAAAATGGTTTTTAAGTAACGAACTATGGTCCGTCTATTGTATGTTTTTTTTTTCGTACCAATTGATATGAATTAAGAACTTGTAGCTAGAAAATTAAAGCTGGTAAACATTTTATGCTTGCAAAAGGGATTGTGTTGCTTTGTTAAAGTAATGACTTAAACTCGTCTTTATTTTTCGTGAAGAAGAATCATTAACTTTTTTGCTACGTGAGACAAACTATTTGGCTATACAGAGAATATGCGGTATTAAACTAGGTTTGTGAGTAGCTTTGATCTCTCTTATCTATTGTGGAATTTTCAGAATGGTTCTTTCATTTGGCATTTTGTTTTCTCAAAGTGTTAGCTTTGCAAAATACTTCAAAAGTCTATAGCCACTTCACATGGACCAAAATCATTCTAAGTAGTAGTAGTGGTGGTGGTCTTACATCATTATATATATAAAAAAAAAACATAATTTTGTTTACAGAAAACCCTTTTTTCAAAGACTAATTCCTGAAACAGCTTCAAATGTTATGAAGCAAGTTGTTAAATTACGACACTACAGATAATGTTACAAAAAGTAGGTTTTACCTAAGTCTTCTCTACCACTTGCTGCCAAATTTGACTTGGTCTGATTTAGTACTAGCTTCACCTGTTTCTTCACCCAACTCTTTACTTTTCCTCAATTCCAGAACCTTCCGATGAAGATTCGAGTGAATCTCATTCGAGAACGTCGGACTATCCGCCGGTCTGTACTCCGGGCAGAGCCGACCGGACTTAAACCGGACTCCACATGCATTACATAAGGTTTTTGGACCGACCGGACCGGTTCTCCATTGTGGTGTGTTGTTTGTACCACAATGGCTGCATCTTCGTTGAAACACTACGGCCGTTTCTTGTTTTTTCTTCCTTAACTTCTCTGTTGCTGCATGTTGATGATTGGTTGAAACGAGTGGCCAAACACGACCACCGGTTAGACTGTTCCGAGGCCGTTTGGTTCTTGGTTTAACCGGAATTCGAGATGAGAAGCTTGGTTTGGTTTTGTGGGTTTGTGTAAAGAGAAGTGAGACTTCTGGTGAAGAACAATCATCCACAACACGAGATACCCATTCAAGCTCTTCCACATCTCCATCCTATAAATAATTAAATAAAATCAGAGAAACACAATTATTATTTTTTTTTTATTACAAGAAGGAAAAAAAAATTAAAGCTTCTAAATTTACCGGCAAAGAAGGAAGTTGATCAAAGATGCAAGGTTGTGAACTGAAGATACAATCTTGTTCTTGTTCTCCTTGTGAAGAAGAAGCAGAGACAAGTTCTTCTTCTTCTTCTTCTTGACCTTCTGAGAAATCGAGGAAACACTCAACGGAGAAATCTTCGTTCAAAGAAGAAGTTCGGCTCAAGTCTTCGGACACAATCACTTGATGATGCTTCAGAGATGTAGTAGATTCTCCTCTTAGACTTGCCTTTAGTGCTCTAGCTTCTGTCCACAGCTCCATTCACTCTTTAACACATACATACATATAGAACCTTCTTAAGTATCACTTGACATAGTCTTAATTCTCACTTTTACAACAACCATACAAAAACATAAACATAATAATATCAAGTAACTAAAACGCTAAATTTTATGATATGCAAAACCGTCTGCGCATGCAAAACTTTCGAGAAATTAGAAAGATGAGAGGAGGAGAGAGGTATGTGGGATGTGCTCATCGTATCTCTTTACCTGACAGAGGCGAAGAAGAAGGAGAAAAGCCGAGAGAATGGCGAAGAAACAGAGGAAGAGAGAGAGATGAGAAAAGTAAGAGGGCACTGAAGTTAAAGGAGGGAGGATTCTTGAAGGGGTTAAAAGGTAAAACAGATACTTTTTTTTTTTTTTTTTTGTGCTTCCAATTCCAAAAGTTAAAGCTCTTTTTTTCCTTTTCTCCTAATTTTTGTTGGTGGAATATTACAAAATCTTCTTTCACGAATGATCCTAGATTGGTATTTCAGAATCAATGCTTTTCGTCTTCTTTATTTGCCTCTTCATTTTGGCGTAAAACGATGTGTCCTTTTACTTATTTTTTTTTATTTTTTTTTGATAAAAGGTTTTCAAATTAAAGCATAAGACGAGAAATGGTTACACAACCTCTATTAGACTTAATAGTTATTAGTAAAGCTTGTACAAACCACAAACTTTTTTTTTTTGGTCATGGGTACAAACCACAAACTTACTTAGCATACTCCACAAACAAATTGTATCCTTTATTTCACAGTTTGTTTATCTTCAATGTAGAATATGGTTTACATTATTTATCAACCGTGGATCAGCTTTATAAGAAAATCAGGGTTTACTCTAATCCACTCGCCTCTGTATTTCATGTCAAGTTCACAAGACTCATTAATAATTGTTTAAGATTTTTAAAATTAATTGATTATTTGCGCTTTGATTTTTATTGCTTCTCTATTTAGTTATTACTTTTTAGACTCCGTTTTCAGAAGAAAAAAAAAGATAGAAAATGTTATGATTTCTTTTTTTCACACGTCAAGATTTTTTTTCTTTTGCTCCGATTTTCTTTGGACCTAATCAATGAGTTCTTTACGTGGATGTTTGGCTTGGGCTTATCCTTTGTCACAAATTGATAAGTCAAGTCTGTTTCACATTATTCAATACAAATTTGATTGATTTTTATAATATATTTTTTCTTTTAATTATTGTGAAGGGTTATATCATGCTCCTTGTCGATGCCAATTTAGCTTGTCTTGTCAAAAGGGTTGACCATCGGGCTGAACCATTTTAGTTTCTTATACAAAGGTGAATTTGTTCTTACATATTAGTATATTACTACCATTAATCACAACATTTTGCTTATATAGTGTTAAAACTTAAAGTAGCAATATTATTGAAAGCCACCGGTTAAATTGTGATCTCTTTTCGAAATTATAAGAAATTCTGATATCTGACTAAAAAAATGAAAATAAGTTACAAGAACAGCACAAGAATAGCTCAAATGCTTATCAAATTACAAAACATTACATCTATATATATATATATATCATCCAATCTAAAACCTAAAAAATTGACCCATGAACTAAAATCTGAGATGCAATTTTAAAGAAAAATGATAACAAATCTTACTCAGCCACATGAATTTTTAATATATAAAATAATTCATGGTTACATGCATGTCTACCAATGTCATCATTCTAAGAAAACTCGAGTTTTGAGTTTGTTTTTTAAAACTCATCCAACTAATTCTATATATCGTAGATACATATTTATCTATTATGTAATAAATTTATTCAGTCTAAATCATATTAGCATGGTAACATTTTTTTTCTCTAATAAATAGAAATAATACTATATTAGCATTAGTTACAACTGACAAACAAGGGATACGCTATCATAAAACAAACATTGCCATGCAGTCGCTAATGGCCATATATATAGATCCGCCCAATCGTCTATATGTTCTGCTATTTTTGGCATTAGATATAAGATTAGGTAAACAACAAGGAAAAATAGTATTCCGATAGAAACATTAATTTCATACCATAATACCAAATTTCAATATTTCGTATTGATTTTATTTCATTTACAGGATGGACAACAATATATATGAATCAGATATCATGTCATTTTGGATTAAGTTGATTTGTACTAAACCGAGTTAATTAGATGATATTCTCTACTTCAGCTTAAATTTTAATAACACACAGATTTATTAAAAATTAAAAATTAAAAAGCAAAACAAATGTTGAATTCAAATTCGATTCAAACACTATCTCAACCCAAAAACAGCATAAATAAAGTTCAAATAAATGAAACTTAAATAAAGTTCCTTTTTACCTATCACTACGCAAAAAAAGAAGTATGGGTTTTGGTAGCGATGGGAATGGAGAAGATGCAAACCACCGTTGGAGTGGAGTTCACCAAAGCAACCACTATACCCAAAATCCTTTAACAATAAAAAAAAAAAAAAAAAAAAAATCAGTATCAACATACACTACTTTCCTTACAATTATGCAATCTTTCCCTTTTAGTTTGGCTTAAATTAAAGAGACCACAACTATTGTATATTTTGCTGCTTTTAAACCAAAGAGTCTTAATTTGGGATCTTTTTATTTCTTAGCTTTTTTTTGTTGTTGTTAAAAGGCTTTTTTATTTCTTATCTTATCTCTAATGTTTTATAAGCTTTTAATTTGTTTATGCAATTAAATCTGAATTTCGATTTTAACAACAAACTTATAATTCTGCATATAGATGTTATTCGCATCTAAAATATATCAGATCTAGTGGTACGTATAATCAAAATTAACAATATTTGTGTATAGCATTTACATCGCAGTATATTTTTTAAAACATTTATGAATACAATAAACGTTTTTGTTTAGCAATTGCTAAAAAGTTCATGACGATTAAATCAAATATCTTTTTGAAGTAGATTTTAATCAAGATTAATCCCCAACCTCAACTGGTAAACAAAAAAAAAAAACCTTCAGTAAAGTTTAGTCTATTCTTTTATACGCAAAGTTCTTCACTAATTTGCTTTGATTTAATAAGTATAATTGATCTTGGGACAAAATTAGGGATTGGTTTGTTGGAAAGAGTCGTTACGATCAATTAGTTTGGCAGTATATTTTTTTGTCAACCTTAGTTTATTAGTGTATGGGTTGTTACACTCGTATGTCTTTATACAAATTCATGTCTTTCTAAGTTTTTCTTTATTTTGAAAGTTGGTATAGAAATATCCTACTTAAACTATTTTCATTTTCGTAAAACTAAGCAAAAAAAAAAAAAAAGAGAAGGAAAACAAAAAAGATTTAAAAATGGGGATTAGGCTGGTGAGGAGTGACGAGAGCGTGATGGGGGAGAGGAGAACGTGTCACAGTTTCCTCTTATTCGTCGGTTCAATACGCATCATCACTCTTTCCATTTTTTTTATTTATATTATAAAACATTAAGTTTTTATCATTTTTGACGTCAAGAAAATGGGAGAGTTTCAGTCCTGTAAAAGTGTAAATCAATGCAAGTAGTGGTTTTTGAGTTAGTGATCCTTGCATACACAATATCTATCATTAATTTCAAACAAAACTTGCAAAATAATATCTAACATATAACCTAATAAAACTTCTCTTCTGTTAATTAAAATCCAAACGTATTTTGTATTTTAACACTAAGCGCAAAATAAAAATAAAACTGGATACGGAAAATAAAAATTAACAGAAAACACAATGATTGAGTTTTAACAAAACAGCATCCATTTGAACCACTACATACAAAACAACGTAATCATTCATCACCAAGCATAGTCAAAATAAAATGTAAGAAAATCTCAACCAACAACTTATCATTACTCGCACCAAAGACAAGATAGAAATTGTATACACCTTATACAAAGATAATTGGCTAAGAGATGGGGAAAATTTTGACCCTTTCGAATAATCGAAGAGAAAGAATCCAGAAATGCTAATTGCATTACAGATTATACATCATTATTTCGTTATTTTGTACTTGGGCATTATGATAGCTCATTGATTTCATAATTGCTCGCCATGTCCTATGCGTTCGTTCGCATAAAACAAATATCTAAGAAGAGGATGGGAATGAAATTTTACTGACAATTTACAATACAGATAGCCATTGGTGTGTAATCTAGAACCAATAATCTAAGGCTTTGACTGTTTTCTTCTTATTAGATGTTAATAAAATATAGGCAAATCCAGGAATGAAAAATAGAACTGAGACAATATTAAAAAAACAGGATAAACAAGAAGAGTAATAATAATAGTTCATCCATCAAAAACGAGTTCTCTTACCAAAAAATCCAAGACAATGGCGACATAACATTAGGTTCTTTTTTTTTTGCCAACGAAAAAGAAACAAATCTATAAAATCCTCTTCTAAGCTCCGATGATTTCGGTTGGTTCCTCAGCCATTGTCTCATCAGCTGGTCTCTCTACCTTCACACCAACATCTTCTGCTGTGTAATCTCCATGCACCTACAGCAAAAACAAGAAAACACAGTTAGTTTCAATTGTCTCCATGGCTAGACCAAGACCAATGCAACAATGTCAACAGCAAGGTGATTTAGATTTACATCCATGAGCTTTCCAAGGTCAAACTTTGGAGCCTTGAGGATCTTGACTTTACGAATGAACACATTCTGCAAAGGGTAGATGCTCTGTGTTGCCTTCTCAATCTCTCTTCCAATGGCCTCTGGGATGAACTTGGCCACAAGCTCCTTCAGGTCACAAGATGAAGCCTCCCTCACCATAATTTCGCTCATCTTTCTGCGGATCTACAAGGATCAAGAAACATTGCAAGAAATAACATTGCAAGAAATATGAGATTCTTCTGTTTACAGAGAGACAATAATAAACACATGTTGTGATAATGTTATTACATTACGGATTTGGCTGGATTGAGCATAACAAGTACGCTTCACTTGGTTAGCACGTCTCTTTGTGAAGCCAATGCAGAACAGCCTCAAAGTGTAGCTGTCCGTGGTTTTCACATCGACATGGGCTTCAATCAAAGTCTGCCACTTCTTCACCAATGACCTTAGCTTGTCAGTTGTGAAATCCATACCCTACAAATTAAGAACAGTACATTGTCTTATTATTTGCTTCATCCAACAAAAACCAGCAAAATTTGAAGGTTTTAAACAGTTTATCTTACCCAGAATTGGGTCAACACATTCCTTCCCTGAACATCCTCAGCTCTGAGACGGATCTTCCTGTAAGCATTATCCTCATCTCCTTGTAGATCAGCAAGAGAAACCTCAAAAACTCTGTGTTTCAGTCCCTCAGAGGCAATCTGTTCAAATCAAGATCCCACACAGAAAAACAAAGTCAGATTCAACAAAAGGAACCATCTAAAAGAACCAACACTGTTCTCCATCACAATCCAATTCCTAATATCCCAACAATGAAAGCCATCAAAAGCAAAATGTCTATCCCTACAACTAACACTAAGCAAATGACTAAGCAATGAGAAAACTTGTGAACTCAAACCTAGAAAATCTCTAAAATTCTAAAGCAAATGTACAAAGAACACAAAACTCTACAGTAAAGTAAAAGACATTTTACCTTGGTACCCTGAGTCCTGGAAACAAGTGTCTTGCCAACATTCCTGTTGGTGAATGAAGAAGGAGCCTTCACGTCATACCAATCCTTCTTGGAGTATGGATCAACACTGTACCATCAATTTTAAACAAATGCAAACATAACAATATATTAAGAACACTTTCCCTCAAATTAAATATGAAATCTGAAAATTATTATTCATGGGGAATAAGAAACTCACGCCTTCTTCTTTCCTCCTTTCCTACCCTTTGAAATCCTCTTGTTCTTCCTATAAGATCGAACAATAACAATAGATCAGAACACGAGTATAATGATACTTGAAGCTATCAAATGAGAGATTACGATATAGAATCTGGAAACACAAGCGAGGGAGAGAGAGAGATGCAATGAGAGATTTACCCGACCGCCATGGTTTGAGATCTTCAGATGGTTGCAGCTACAGTGAAGAAGAAGAAGAAGCGGCTTCAACAACTGAGAAAAAGCCCTAATTCACTGGCTTTTGATTTATATATGTCTAGGGTTTTGTACTTGTCCTCGCGTCTTTTTATTTTGACAATGAAATAAATTTATAGCTACTGGATTTGTGTTTTTAAAGCCCAATGGGTCTGAAGAGCCCAATACAAAATCTTTTGAAAACTTCTGTGTCAGACAGAGAGTCTATCTTTGATTTCTTCGTGTTCGAAAGCAGAGAAATTTGTTGTGAGCTCAACGCCATTTTTGACGATTTCGAATCTCTTTTTTCTTTTCGTTGAGTTGTTCCTGGTCATCGGAGGGAGCTCGAAAGTGGAAGAAAGGTAGTAAAGAGAAAGAAAGGAGAAGATTTGCGAAGAGCTCTCTAGATCAAGTGAACAATGGAAGCAATAAGAAAACAAGCCAGCAGGTTGAGAGAACAAGTTGCGAGACAGCAGCAGGTGAAATTTTCTGACTTTTTTTATTGCCCATTTGTTTTAGATCCCGTTTCTTTATCTTTTCTAGATTTTGTTTTTGTCGTCTCTTGTGATTCCGTTGATTCGTTGGTTTGTAATGAATGAATCAATAATGTGATGATGATGAAGGGGCTAGCTTTTTACGGATCGATGGTTTTCTTCTTAATGAGTCTTTGGATCTGAGTGTGATTAATACTTTGATTCGATGTGAGATTGGTTAAAATCCTTCTGGATTGGGGAAGTTTCAGTCAAATGTGATGTTTTTTGTTAAACGGGTCATTTAGGATTGTTTTGCTAAATTTCTTTTTTGTCAAGATCATAAGTGATTGATGAATTGTGGTCTGAATAGGTTTCAATTTTGTGAGCAAGGAGTTGAATGATTTTGTAGTCGTAGATTAATAACATCTTGGTGCTACATGTTCTAAATTACCATGAGATCGGGTATTTCGTTCCTCGAGTTTGAGTTTAATTAGTAAACTGACTTAGTTTGATGGAATGGTTAAGGCTGTCTTCAAGCAATTTGGAGGAGGAGGGTATGGCTCTGGTTTGTCTGATGAAGCAGAACTCCATCAACATCAGAAGCTAGAAAAGCTTTACATTTCCACCCGTGCTGCCAAGGTTTTTTCTTATACCCTTTCACTAATTTGAAGGTTTGATTACTTTTAATTTGGAATCATATGTTCTTCCTTTTCAGCATTATCAAAGAGATATTGTTCGTGGTGTGGAAGGTTATATAGTCACGGGGTCAAAACAAGTTGAAATAGGTGATTTTGCTGACCCTTGAGTGTTGCCTTATTATCTTTTGATTTCTGTTATAGACTTGAATTGGCTCACTGGCCTGGATTTCATTGTGCACTCATTGTTCCTCAGGGACGAAACTGTCTGAGGATAGCAGGAAATATGGTTCAGATAATACATGTACGAATGGTAACATATTAACACGGGCTGCAGTAAGCTATGGGCGTGCTCGGGCACAAATGGAGAAGGAGCGTGGCAATATGTTGAAGGCTCTTGGTACACAGGTTTGTCTTTCATTTTTTCAACCAAAGTGTTAAGCACTAGTATATATCATCGAGTCATATCATTTGCATGGATATAACTAAACAAAGAATGACCTCCCTGCCATCGTTAGTGGAATGATTGCCATTTGTGGGAAGATCTTTTGTTTTTATTTGAAATTTTTTTACATCATTTATCTTTAAATACGCTACTCCTTAAACTCAATTGGTGTCCACTTGCTTTTGGCTACTATAATCACATGTCAATCTGGAATCTAAACCTGAAACTGTTAGGTTGCTGAGCCACTACGGGCAATGGTTTTGGGAGCTCCATTGGAGGATGCTAGACATCTTGCTCAACGTTATGACAGAATGCGCCAAGAAGCTGAAGCTCAGGTACCATGAAGCCATTTGATTATCTTTCATAGACATTTGGGGGTTTTTCCCTCTTTTTAGAACTCGCCATTTGTTATTACTAGCTGGATAGAATTTTATTTATGCGCCTGCTTTAAATCTAAACAGGCTACAGAAGTTGCCAGGCGCCAAGCAAAGGCGAGAGAGTCTCAAGGTAATCCTGACATATTGATGAAACTGGAATCTGCTGAAGCAAAACTTCAAGACCTAAAATCAAATATGACAATATTGGGGAAGGAAGCTGCTTCTGCTTTAGCTTCCGTTGAAGATCAACAGCAGAAATTGACCCTCGAACGACTTCTCTCAATGGTAGTGTGATTGGTTACAAGCTGTCAACTTTAAATTACTTGCCCATAGGTACTGCTTTTGAAACCACTATATTGTCCATTCACTCAAGGTTGAATCTGAACGTGGCTACCATCAAAGAGTGCTCCAGATACTTGATCAGCTTGAAGGAGAGGTTGGTGTGCATTAGTTTTACAGCTTTCAGTTTCCTGTCATAGTAACAGTATTCTTGTCGAACAGTCCATTCATCATTATATGAGTCAACTAAGGACAAAATTGAACATTCTTGAACCTACAGATGGTATCTGAGAGGCAACGTATTGAAGCCCCCTCTACTCCCTCAAGCGCAGACAGTATGCCACCGCCTCCATCATATGAGGAAGCTAATGGAGTGTTTGCATCTCAGATGCATGACACGTCAACAGATAGCATGGGTTACTTCTTAGGAGAGGTATGCTACTCAGTCTTTAAACCCGTTTAGTCTTTTGTGAGTTAAGAATTTTGTCTATATTGGTAGGAATAGTTTTAAAGAGATAACTCCTCTACGTATGAATTGGATTTTTATAAAAATTGTTTCTGATTGGAGAAGCGACAAGATAGACTACATCGAGATTCCTTTTGGTCCTCTTTTGATGTTATGACATATTATTCATTTTTAAAAAACATTTTCAGGTCTTGTTCCCATATCACGGTGTGACAGAAGTGGAGCTCAGCTTATCAACTGGTGAATACGTTGTTGTTAGAAAGGTTTGATATTGAGCCCTCACATGGGAAAACCAACAATGTCTCCTTACTTCACATTAACTGATATGGTGTTCAAGAGTGTTTGTTTGATATCAACATTTGACTGTTCTTCACTGTCAGGTTACAAGCAGCGGATGGGCAGAAGGTGAATGCAAAGGCAAAGCCGGTTGGTTCCCTTATGAGTACATCGAAAGACGGGAAAGAGTTCTTGCTAGCAAAGTGTCAGAAGTTTTCTGAGAATTCGAAGGTAACATTGTGGTTGCCTCTGTTGGATATGGAATTGAGTTGCTTCTGTTGAAGAGTTGTGTGTTCTGTAGAAAGAAAAAGAAGAGAAAAAGATTCACCGGCTAAACAGAAGTCCATATACATTTCGGTATTGAATTAACGTTCATGAGGATCAGAGTTGATGTGGGTTTCTGAATCTGATAGTGATGCCAGAACAAGAGTTCATTTGTAGGTAGTAATTTGGATCCTCTCTTTGGCATATGATATAAACGCCAAATCTCTATCTTCATATGTGAATACGTTTCTTTTTGGGTTTGATTTGTGACTTTTTTGTTCAATTTACTTCCATTTGATAACCTTAAAAACATTATGAAGAAGTGATTCTTTTTTCAAACACTGGTCTTACAAATGATCTTATGCTTAACATTGGAATGTGGGTGTTCGTACATTGTTTAAATACCACTCTGTGCAAGTGCAATATAATATCAAACTTAAAGGTCATGTTGAGCATGATGGAAGAACTTATAACTTCATAGCAATAATAAATCAGACAGTTGTAAAAAGAAGAGGATTTAAAACCAAGTTTAATAAGGACATAATCTTGAATATGACAGGAAACAATTCAAGATTTGATTAAACATTCAAGGGAACTAGAAAATTATGTTCACGGTGATTTCAAGATCTTGAAGTTACATTGGTTTGCTTTTGAGATACACAAAGACTATGGCCAGAAGAAGCACAAGCATTACAATCTGCATTTTCAGGTATAGAAAGAGGAGGATGATAAGTAAGTTATCCTAAAAATGAAACACTTTCTTAATAAAAACAAGGTAAAGTAAATCAACTTACAAAGATAGACTTTGATTGTGTTTCATCGTTACAATAAGATTTCCTGACAGGAAAAAAAAAAAAAAAAAGACGGAGATTAGTTAGAACCTTAACCAAAAAGATACAAGATCATTCTCGTGAAAAATGACGATGACAAGATTGATTAAATGACTTTGAATCTTCTTTAAATTAATGGAAGAAGAAGAAGAAACCAAGAAAAACAGAGTCTACCATTTGTCAAGGGCTCCATTTTCTCTGCAAACTTTCTTGATGGTTTCGACTCGGTTTAATGTTTTCATGGAATTTGGATCGTTCTTGTCAACCTGTTATTAGATAACACATATTTCATCTTCTCAAGTATCAGCAATAAAACAGGAAATATACTAATTAACATATATATACCTTTGTTTGTAGCATGCAAGAAAAATCGTAGAATGCACCATATACATCATCCAATGTCTTTGTGCAATCAATGACTTTAGCTATTAGACCTAAACAATAGAAATCTTTCGTCAAGAATTCAACTTTCACATAGAAATGTTTGTATTATAACTCATAAGTTAATGATTAGCCTTTGATTCTAATAATTAATGATTTAGATGATGAAAGATTGCTAATCAAACTCATGATTCGTGAGTCACGATATATAAAATATTTGACCTCGTCTCAATTTCACGGCGCCTCTGAATACTTGTACATTGTTATAGCATAACGCAAGTGTTCCAATCGCCACGATCTAATCCAAAAGGAAGATATTCGGTATAATGCAGAGGAGAAAACAACATAAACACTTCTCAACTATGTATTTTAAAGCAGAGTAAAACATTAAAATTAGATAGGAAAAGCTGAAGAATATATTTGATTTTATTTAACCTGAGGGATGGCACAAGACTGAAATATTGCAGGATCACGCAACGAAGCCATGGATTTCAAACAATCTTCTACATGAATCAATGCATTAGTGACCATTTCATTCAAACACTGCACTGCTTTTGTTGATTTATCCTCATCTTTTAAGTCCTACATTAAAAGAATTCACACAAAAGAAAAGAGTCACATTGTGTTTATATATAAGATCTTCAGATGAGAGCTTGAAAATGAAGTGTATGCACCTCAAGTCTGTCAACATATTTTCCCCAAATCTCACGAGGCCAAAACATGCGCGATTTTGGTATCTCATTAATGTCCTCGAGATAATCTTTGATAATGTTTGTTTTCTAGCAAATAAGATAACAAAAAAAGGTTTCAAAGATTGCAAAATAGAAATGAGGAAGAAGCCTTGTACATGTCAATATTATATACCATTGTGATGATACCTGCAGAAATAAACCTGTAGAATTTGAAATCTGCTCCCATTCTGGAGTCAGTATTTCTAATCCCGAAGCGAGGAAGAGTTTTGACAAACCTAAACCCACAAGTCCAGCAGCATAATGGCAGTATTCATCATAGTCATCAATCGTTTCTACCTGTTGAATACACAAGAATTTTCAGCTCTTAACAAAGCATACTAATAATTTTCGATAATTAACAAAGAAAATCCACATTCGCCGTGGAAGCAAGATAAGGTGAACACATCTGTATCGTAATATAACAAAGATTCTTTGTACGTATCACAAACCTCTTTGCAAATGAACTTGGCCATTCCTGCACCCATTCTTTTAGTTATATATTCTATAGCTTCTTGATACCTTCGTGTAAGTTACGGAAACAACACAAATTCGTATCGCCAAATTCAGTAAATCAATATATATACATGAGCAAGAACATTTATAAGAAAAACAAAACGGAAATGCATATATAGCAAATAGTAGAACTAACTAACCCTTTTTCAAGTTCCAGAAAAGCTGCAGAGACATGGTGAAATTGGTCCATTAGAATCTTGTACTCTTTCGTACCACCTAAAATTGAATGAAGAGTAATTAAGTAAAAAGAAAAAAAAAACTTTCATCTGAAATTAAGATGTGAAAAAAGTCTATTCTTCTTATTTACATGAAAAATGCAAGTCACCATCGTATATGTGACGGTGGAAATCTATCAGAATTGGAAGTTTGATCTCCACTGGTATGCTTGTGTCATCCTCTGTAGTAACAAAAGATGAAAGAAAGATGGATCTTAAATTCTTAATGTAAACATGTATACATTTTAAAAACCAAAAGACTTGGAGAAAAAGACGCATCAAATAAAAAAGTAATGTTTGGATACCATAGTAATGAAGCACTAACCAACAGTATCAAGAGCTCGGAGAATCAAGTAGAACACACACACCTAATAAAAAAAACAAATTGAATAAGAAACTGTTAGAAATGTTGCTGTGACTAAAAACGTAAACATAGCTATATTTAGGAAAAAGAACATTTAGTTGCCCTTAAAATCTAGATCAAGCTAAGCCTATCACAAACTCTTTTTTTTTTTCTGGTTGAAATGTGAAAAAGCAAACTCTTATTTTATTTAGACCATGTTTGAGAGACAAAGAGGCAGAGAAATACATACGGCGTTACGAAGCTCGAAGCCAAGTTGTTGAATAACAAGAGAAAAGCTTTTAGAAACTTTGTGGAGCAATGAATAACAGAAAGCTAAATGTGGCTCAAGTGGGATTTGCTTCTGAGCTTTCGTAATCGCAATTTTCAACTTCAAGAGTGGATACAACTCATCTGGATGTCTCAAAATCGTACTCAAGCTTCCCATTTTTTTTTCTGCAATTCTATTTAGAAACAGAGGAACAAAAAGTCTCCTTTAAAACAGTGACAACAATGGTGAATTCGTTGGCGAACAAAATGTAAGACTCTTAACATGAGTCGGCTGAAAGAAATGGTAGGCCATGAACTATACAATAAATATGGCCATTTTAATAAATCAAAAAAAAACTTGCGGCATTTTGTACACCTTGCACTTCCACATAATCGCTGTTGGCATTGCTCTTAACTCGCCACGATGATAGATATTATTATTGGGTCCAACGATGATTTGTTTTGGCATTTAAAAGTTAGCCGCGTGATACACACGAAACGTTATATTATAAGCTTGATTTTTCTTCTATATATATACCTTGAAGAGATTTTGTTCGAGATTCACTGTGTTGCCGACATAAAAAGAGAGAGAGAGAGAGAAAAAAAAAAGAGATTTCGCACTGTCTTCAAATGTTATTTTTTCTTTTTCTTTTTGTTGCATTTGGATTAATCTGGTTGTTAGTAACTAAGATCCAATTGGAATTCCGGAAACCAAAATGACAAGGCCTGATGAAGATCTTATAACATGCCAAAATATAACAAAAGAACTAAAAAGAAAGAACTTTAAACACACACAATGGGGTAAAAATAGATGAACAAATGCACGTTTTGAACAACAAATAAAAAATGCACGTTTAGACAAAGAAGGATATAGAATCCATGGTTTTATACCAAACCAAGTTTTAAATTCTTCTGTTTTGAAAACAATCTTGCATAGGATTCAGTGGCGTGAATAAGAATGAACCTATAAGTCACTGTTCATCATGATCTAAACATCTTGAATGATGGTGATACTCTCAGACTCGCTTACATTGATTACTCCATCACTCTATTTGCTCTCAGGTATGCAAAGACTATGGCCAGTAGAATCACAACCATTATAATCTGCATTTTCGGGTAGACAAGAGGATAAGTAACAACAGTATTTTTATAAAAAAATAAAAAATAAAAAAATAGATGGAAAAGGGAAATAATGTAACTTACGAAGACATTGTTTGGTTGTCCTTTGTCATTAACATATGATTTTCTGAAAGGAAGGCAGACAAAGATTCATTAGAAACACAATCATAAAGAACGATTATAATAATTTTATCTTATTCTTGAATACTAGAAGATTAATTATAGGTGGTCGAGACCAGCTTTTAGTGAGACATTTATCGATTTAAACGCAAAAAAGGGATTAATCTAAGGCAGCTTTTGGGGATCAAAGAAAAGACTCTACCTGTTTTGAAGGACTCCAGTATCTCTGCAAACTTTCTGAACAGCTTCAAGTCGGTTTAGTGTCTTACTGGCATTTGGATCGTTCTTGTCAACCTATGTGCATATATGTCGATTGAAAGTACACATGTTATCCTCTTTCCAAGAACAGAACAGAGTGACATAACAAATAACAAACAAGGAACTAATGACGTACCTTTGTTTTCAGCATGCAAGAAAAATCATAGAATGCACCATAGACATCAGCCATTGTCTTTGTGCGATCAATGACTTTAGCAGTTAGACCTAAACAATAGAGATTTGTTCAACAATATTAGCTTTCAGATGACAATGCTTGCTACACGTTCACGTTCTCAAACTCGTTGATAATAATAAGATAATGGCTTTCCCTTTCGCAGAAACAAAAATAGGGATTGTCCTACAAATTTTCTGAGGCTGGGGATTTGAATGATGAGATAGTTTAAAGGATTTCAAACCAAACTGAAGATAAAATCTTACCTCGTCTCAGTTTCACAACGCCTCTGAATAACTGTACATTGTTATAGCATAATGCAAGGGTTCCAATCGCCATGATCTGATCAAGAAAACACATCCAAGCAAAGTAATATTAACTTCTAAGACATTCTATATCAATGCAGGCGCAGTAAAAGAAAAGAATATACAATTATTTTGTGCACCCGGATAGGAATTCTTTAAACTAGTTTCATATTAGAGGAAAATAATATAAAGTTATAAACAGTTCTCAACGAGAACTTTTAATTAGGAAGACTAATAATAATGTGCTATTTCTTTCTATAACCTGAGGGATGGCACAGAACCGAAATATGGAAGGGTCACGCAACGCAGCCATGTATTTCAGGCAATCTTCAATATGCATCAATGCATTGGTGACCATTTCATTCAAGCACTGCACTGATTTGGTTGAGTTCTCCTCGTATTTTAAATCCTACATCACGATTGTATAATTCACCAAAAAGGAAGAGCACTGTCAGAAAATAGTCAATATGGGTAACACCAGACCTACGATAAGAGCTTGAGAGTGTTATTATTCACCTCAAGCTTGTCAGCATATTTGCCCCAAATCTCGCGAGGCCAAAACATGCGAGATTTTGGTATCTCATTAATGTCCTCGAGGTAATCTCTGATAATGTTTGTTTTCTGCAAATAACACCAGTGTTATAAATTATTCGATGATAAAAAATTGTCCAACATTGCAAGGATTTGAGGAAGAAACATTGTACACGTCATAACACGTTGTCATACCTGTAGAAATAAACCCATTGAATTGGAAATCGTCTCCCAATCTGGTGTCAAAACTTCTGTTCCCCCAGCGAGGAAGAGTTTTGACAGACCTAAACCCACAAGTCCAGCAACATAGTGGCAGTATTCATCGTAGTCATCGACAGTTTCGACCTGTGTATAAAAGTGAAAACTGGATCAACTGGATCGGTATACAAATGATAAATGACAAGGATAAGCATGAAACAATTATAAATGAAACAGAGACCCCAGTCTCGCTTAAGACAGCTTGTCACCATAATTCAAAAACAAATCCACACTAGGAAAAAAAATGCTTAGTATCACAAACCTCCTGGCAAATAAACTTGGCCATTCCTGCACCCATTCTTTTAGTAATTTCCTCGATCGCCTCTTGATACCTTCATATACCAAGGTATGAATCATAAAGATAACGTAAACTAGTATTGTCAGAAAGCAGATTAGAGTGTCAACAAATTCAGTAACTCAATCAATAAACGTAAAACAACATGAGCAGGAAAAAAAACTATACCAAGTTCCAAGAAAGCTAGAACTAACCCTTTTTCAAGTTCCAAGAAAGCTGCAGCAACATGGTGAAATTGGTCCATTAGAACCTTGTACTCCTTTGTACCACCTAGAGTTGTATGAGTAAAACTTGTAAGTTAAACAGTCAAATATTGATGAGATGTGAAAATGTAAAGAGACTCTTCAGACTTGCATGAATAGTGCCAGTCGGTATTGTATATGTGCCGGTGGAAAGCTATCAAGATGGGAACCTTTTCATCAGTTGGTATACTTGTATCATCCTCTGTTGTACACAAAAATATGATATTAGCGGCAGGAGTATGAAAAAGAAAGATGGTTCCAACATGAATACATTTCAAAACAGAGGTTTGTGCAGATTTTGGAGAAGCAGCATCGTATCAAGGTACTGTTGGAAGCATAGGTAATAGACACTAACCAACAGTATCAAGAGCTCGGAGAACCAAGTAGAACACACACACCTAAAAAAAGAAAAGGAAATTGAATAAGAATTGCTGCAAGACAAGACACAGCTACACTGATGGCATGTGAACGAAGCAAGATATGTGGAAAATTTAGAAACCTTTTTGTATGCATTACATGTGATACAGCACAAGAGGGTTGTATATAGAAATTGTTCCAGAAACAAATAGAATCCCTGTTCACTAAATAGAATCTACATTTACTGCAGCTCAAATAAACAGGATAATACAGCTGAAATCTGAGAATCAATTTATAGCAATCTGCAGAACTAACTATAAATCAAAGGCACTGATTCCACAGAAGAGACCAATTATCGGCCACGTACACCATAAATATGTGTCAGATATTTGGAATCCTTCACAAATTAGCACGTTGACCATATAAATATGAACACCGGGATTATACGTCGACAGAGAGGGGGAGAGAGAAGACGTACGGCGTTACGAAGCTCGGTATTAAGTTGCTGAATAACGAGAGAAAAGCTTCGAGAAACCTTGTGGAGCATCGAATAGCAGAAACCCCAGTGAGGCTCAGGCGGGATCTGCTTCTCTGCATTTTCGATCGCCCGTTTCATCTTCAGGAGCGGGTATATATCATCGGGATATCTCAGAAGCGTGCCCAAGCTCCCCATTGTTTCGGAATTTGAATCACAGAATCAGTGACAACAATGGCGGATTCGTTGACCAACGAAACGAAACGAAAGTTATCTGCGACGATCTGAGATTCAGAGAACACTTGGAAAAGCAGTTAAGAAGGAGGAGGAGAGATTGCAGGAACCCTCACCTGCGATGTGGATCGACGCAATTCGGCCAGCGAATATACTTTTTTCTTTTTTTTTTTAGTTTTGATTGTTAATTCATTCATCGATGATTACAAAGGATGCTGCTTGCTTTTTTGAGTTTTTCCCAAAGCCACGAGGAAGGATTCACATTTTTTTATTTTTTTATTTTAAATTAAAAAAACGTTAGAGCTAATTGAAAAAGGGCCACGAAAATGAGATAATGTTAAAATTAAAGGGAATATATTTGTGGGCGTGAAAATTATGAGTGGAAAAAAGGTAATTTAAATATTTTTGTTGAAACGAAAAGGGTATCTTTCTAACAAAAAAAGAAGAAAAAACTCAAAAAGGTATCTTTTTAGTTTCTTTATCATTTATTAATGGACGAGATCGATTTACAATTCCAATTATTTTTATTTTACTGGCAAACTTTAAGACGAACGCTGAGATGGCAAAAGGATAATTACGTGGCAATATATGATTGGCTGTAAATACGTATCCTCCACAGTGTAACTACCAATTGGCAGACGATAACACACACGGTGGTTCTCTCCAAATTTGGCTCTATTAAAGGGTAACATAACTTCCTCCAGTAAACAAAAAACAAACAGTCTTGAAATTAATAAAGACGCAACCACCAAAACAATTTCGAAAATGGCGAACCGATCTAGGGTTATCACCATGTCTCCTCTCATTCTCGACCAAGAAGACGATCTCGATATCTGGGAAGTCGTTAACCCCTCCGACGGCGAGTTCTCTGACGATTCTTTCTCGGTCGATAGTCTTTCCGATGATGACGTCATATCTCTTGACGACGCTTCGTTTGTCTCACCGTCTGTCTTTTCTCTGCCGTCTGAGATACTCCCTGTTGCTGACGGTGGTGATCTCGCCGCGGATCTGGAAGATCTCAACGGTCATGCCGATGGCGATGGCGAAGGTGATGGTGATGATGTCGTTCGCGATGAAGTTGATGATAATGATCTAGGGTTGGCTGACTTGCGGATGATGCTTCTCGGAGGAGGTTCTCGTTATCCTGCTGGAATTACGTACGGAGATTATGTTAATGATGACGGCGAAGAAGATCGCGGTGGTGAAGATGGTGAATACGACGATTCCTACGATCTAGACGACGAGCTGGTTCCGCGTAGCGTGAGCAAGAAGCTGGGGAGACAGAGGATGAGGAAATTGGGGAAAAGAGCAATCGCGAAGATCTATGCCTCAAAGATGTCTCCGTATTGTTACTTGAAACCTGGATGCGTTCGAGGTAAGCATGGTCTCGGCATGAAATTCAAGTACTGAATATTGGATTTGGAAAGTTTCAGCGGGATGATTTCTTCAAGAAGTCGGTAGAATTTCTCAGTTTCTGGGTTAATTGATGTGTAAATAGGTAGTTCAATTTCGATTCCTCTTCTAAGTAGATTGGATATTTCTGAAGATCTCATTGTACATGGATTTATAATAACTCGCGTTAGAATTCACGATATTTGGTCTATTAACTGATCGTTCTTTGTTACAGTATGTTTCTTTAGTTTGGTTAATCAGATTGTGAATCTTTGGTTAGACTTGTAGTGTTGAAATTCACGTGGAGAAGATGATGTTTGGATCGATCGACGATCATATAAACTCTTGACAGATTTTGTGTGAACCGTAGAATTGATAACGACATCTAAACTTTTTAGCAATGATTTAACAGGAAGAAGGTTTTTATTTGGTGGTGGTTAATTTGGTTATCTTTTTGTAAGCTTTACAATTATAATGAATGTTGGTTGTTGCTTGAAAAGTCATCCTCGTTGGATGTACGCATCACTCTGAATTTTCGACATCTGAGTGGTTGAGACCGAGAGATCACTTTATTTTCTGATTAATAAAATGTCTTGGAAAAAGATCGTTGTATCTCACGTTAGAAACTTGTGCTACGTAGTTCGTATTTCTCTACTAATACTAATACGACGATCACAAGATGCTATCAATGTGAGACAATCAAACTCTTTCTGGAGGTTCTTTTGCTTAATGACCTAGTACTAAGTATCAGAGGAAGCTGATTGAATATTTTGTAATTCTGGATATCATAAGATCCGAGATTAGATACGTGACATTTGGATAATCTACAAACAAATTAGGATATGGGCGGATATCTTTATCCGGATTCAGATATTAAAATATGTAAATCCGATCACATGGACCTGAGAATAAAAAAATTAGACTCTAAAATATTATAATCCAAATTCTTTGCGATGAATCGACGACCTCAAAAATAAGTTTTACCTTTAAAACTCTTCCCGAGTATGAAAGTTCCTCAATAACTGAAACGGCACGTAGTCCATATACATGGCTATAGAACGGTGGGAAGATAATCAGATATGATATTTTTATTGTTGTTTTTTTTCTCTCCATGAGGCCATAGAAGAAGATAAGACACAGATAGGAGCAAAAGCCAAAACCCAGCTAAAACCTTTACTTCTCTTCATCCCCAGAGAGGAGCAGAGAAATGACGGTGAAGATAAGGCTCGCGCGTTTCGGTTGTAAACATCGACCCTTCTATCGTGTAGTTGCGGCCGATGACAAATCGCGAAGGGACGGCAAACAAATCGAGGTTTTAGGGTTTTATGATCCACTCCAAGGTTCGTCTCTTCTCCTCTACATTCATTCAATCATTCTACTAGATGTCTCTGCTTAGACCAATTTTCTTTGTACCTCCTCAGGGAAAGACGATGCGAATAGAGTGAGCCTCAAATTCGACAGGATCAAGTATGATTCTGCCTTGTAATTTTTTTTTTCTTCAATCATCTTCATATTCTTGTTTGCGTGTATATTTAGAGTTATTAGATGTGTATTTCATGATTTTCCCAAAAAAACTTCTTCATTTTGAAGTGTCAATGTGGAAAAAAAAAACTTAAACCTGTTGTATATGTGATTAACCTATAAGGATGGATCATCCAATTGTAGATATATATAGCCATGGGTTCCGTTTTCTTGTCTCTTTATTGAAGAAAAGATGCTGCGTAATTGTTTAGAATGTGTTCTTGAATGTAATAATTGTCAGAGGAGAGATTCTTTGTGATCTAAGTAACTTTGGATTGATGGCAAATGAGTTCATTTCTTTGCTTCTCAGTCCTTCTATTTTTTCTACACCTAATTCATTGTAGTGTCTCTGTTTTCCTTTTAACATAGTCCTCTTTAGTCATTGAAAACAATCAGCTTCCTTTTGATCTGTTGCAAATTTTCCATGAGGCTTGGTTTTGCTTGTATGATTGCAAATTTTATCTAGCTATACTTCGAAAGCACAACTCGTGAAAGAAATCGATTCTCACTCATTTGGTTTTGTGATGGTTGGGCTTATCTATGATCTCTTTCTCGTTGCAGGTACTGGTTATCCGTTGGAGCTCAACCAACAGACTCAGTGGAAAATATGCTTTTCAGGGCCGGTTTGATACCCCCAAAGCCTATGGTAGTAGTAGGTTCGAAAAATGGTCAGCAATCTACAAGCCTCCATGTTTCACCCATTACAGGTGAAATCTTGAACTAGGGTTGTTGATGTAATGAGCAAAAAGAGCTCTTGTGTCTGTCTATGTGAAAGGAGTTTTATGTAATGTTTTTTCAGACTTTTCTGTAACATTGAGTTTGGTGAATTCTCAATATGAGCATGTCTTTTTTTACATTAACAGCTCTCACTTTAGACTAAATACGGCTTCGTTTGCCAAAAAAAAAAAAAGACTAAATGGGCTTCTGGTTAGAGGCCCATATATTCAGATAATGGATTTGAGTTGATAAAAGAAATCTTTTGAGCATGGTACTTGGATTCATTCAGTCATTCTACTCTTTAAGTACTTGTGCTGAAGAATATCTCTGTAAAGACAAAAATTATTTATCTTGTAGCCTGAATATGATCTTGCACATTAGAACCTCGTTCGTGCCTTTTATATATATCTTTCCTTTACATGGTGGTTGTAATATATTCTCATGATACAGATGTGAAACCCTCTTATGGCTTCTTCTTCTTTTTCTATTTGGTCTTTTTGGTCGCGATATTTGCCAAAATGTATGTGTAATGTGTATCGTCTAGATATACACTATACTATATATACTTCTAATAAAGTTACCAAATGGAAAGATGATGTGTCTTGGGGACATTACAGCTCTCTTGGGCCAACAAAATCTCTCGCTTCGTATCCCATTAGATTCTCTCTCTCTCTTCTTTCAGAAATGTTCATTGTTCGTATTATTACGACACCTCTGACTCTGACCCTCTCGCTGCAACATCTGTCCCAATTCAGACAACTTTCTCTTGATTTTCATTCTACACCTACATTTTCATATTTCTTCAAAAATCCACCTTCAACTTCCTATCTCTATCTAAGCCATTCTTATTGTGTATGTGTTGATGCTCTCAAGTCTCAGCCCGCCATGGAACTAACTATTTCTGAATTACACAAATTTGTTTTCATGAGTTAAAAACACCTATAAAGACGTTAGTTTTTACCAAGTTAGGAATTGGATATAGACTTCTGTTAAGAGAGAAAGTGAATGCTAAAACTAGAAGCACATGAAAGAAAAAGTACCAATCCATAAATACTTACAAGTTGTTTCCAGGAAAAGACAAAACTCAGTGGGGAAAACGAGCACTTATGGTGTTTACAGAATAATATAAAAATAAGAAAAAGTTGTGTTTCTTAATTCTTGGGACCCTTATTCCTTTGATAGTTGTATGCAACTATCAGCGCCTCTGGATGACCAGAGTCCACGAATGTACAATCAGATAGCAAAGAAAAAATGAAAACAAATATAAAGAAAAGGAAGATCGAGACAATCATGGCTTTGGTTTACTTAAAAATTAAAGTAGCTAATACTCAAACGCAGAATATATATTAGTCATGTCTACATTTCTAATGATAAGTTAATGAACCATTCAGTCATAAAACAATTTGTGATATTACTTAACCAAATTCGCTACAATCATCCGCTTAATTTTGTTGCCGACTTGCAACACGCGTACTCTTTCGAGTTTGACTCGAGTCATAATATATTATTATAAACCACTGAACGACAAGTCTTGGTTTTAAACTAGTTATATTAAAAAAAGATAATTTTTAATTCAAGAACCAATGACTAGAGATGAAAGGGTCCATTAAATCTATTTATTTCTTCAATTGTGGGAACTAGTAGCTTCTTTGATTCTTTGTACTTTTCAACTTAAGTAAAGAAAATAAAATTTGCAGATTAGGAGACAGAGAGATAAGGATTAGGATTAAGATTAGGTTTAGGATTTGAGAGAAGGATGAAGAGAGGGGTTTAGGTCGACCAACTGGTTGTTAAAGATAGAAACTCCTTAACCATACATTTATATAACATTTTCGCAATAATTTTCTTCTCTTTACCAAAAGACTTGACTCCAAGAATCAACAAGCAATAAGCAAGAAGCAGCTAGTTCAAGCACCAACCAGATTATGGCTTTCTAAGCAATCAAATATGTCAGAAAACAAAGTTTTTATTTGATTTTTCTTCCCCTTATTTTATATAAAATAAGAAAATACAAAGTTTTTATTTTTCATTCTTTCTTCTGTAGGAGGGAGAGAATGATATGGGTCTTTCACGTGTGACATTGATGAGATGATGAATTCAAATTATATTTCATTCGAAGAAAAAGAAAAAGAAAAACCAACCAAGAGAAAAAGGTGTAACCTTTGATTTCTTTCTCTTCAAAATCTTTTCACATTTTGTGATTTTGGGATCATCAGAGTTTTTCTTTCTTTTTTATCTTCCTTGATCTTGCTGCTCTCCTTCAACAACAATACATCAGAAGCAGCAGTTGATTTCCAGGTAGATTTTTAATCTTTCTTTATTTCTATTCAACTCCTTTTTTTGTGTATGGATTTTCCTTACATCTCCATAATTGCATGCATAGATATGAAAAATCTTACATGTTTCATAGCAATACACTGATTCTTGATCCTGCTCTGTTTCAATAGTTTTTTTAAATGTCTTTAGTTTTCAAGCATTTGCTCCCTTCGTTAAGTTCTTATAGGACCCGTTTTTATGAATGATGAAAATGTCAAGTTTCTGTTGATCTGAAGCTTCCAGGCTGTAGCTTCTATGACCTGATCATAAGACAAGGGACTATGGAACTCAACTGATCCAAGAAAGACACTCCATTGATACATTTCGATGGAGAATTATCCGGAAACACAGTTTCTTCCCGGAAGTTCAATGATCCACATGAACGCTCCAGTTTCTTACTCGGAAAGAACTGAAGCTAACAACAATGTCTCAGCCTCACAAGAGAGGCAAGCATTGTCCAGATTTGGCGGACTTTCGCAAATGCACGGCATTGATCAAGATTTCGGTTCTTGGAGAGATCAAGCGAGTGACAGGAACAATTTCCAGCTAATGAGCGCGATGGCAGGTGCGACGAGGCATCCTCAGACCGGTCAGGGATTGTCCCTTAGCCTCGGTTCACAGATTCTCCCTGGAAGTCATCAAGTGAGCCATCAAAGTATGACGCCAAGATCCGAGCATTTCAGAGGCAATGAGTATGCAACACAGAGCTTTCCGAACGGGAATCAGAATTTGGATGTTGTGAGAACAATTCCCAATTCAAAGTATCTCAAGGCGGCTCAACAGCTTCTAGATGAGGCTGTTAATGTAAGGAAAGCTCTGAAGCAGTTTCAGGCAGAGGGAGATAAGAACAATGAGAACCCTCTAGAACCTGATCAGAACCTTCAAGACTCGAGCACAAATCCTCCCGCTGAAATCTCTCAATCAGAGAGACAAGAAATGCAGAGCAAGTTGACAAAGCTCTTGTCAATGTTGGATGAGGTAATGAATGACTTGAGACCCATCTTCTTAATTTGATCATGCGATATCTACTTTTTATAGGGCTTGCTTTTGCATTAACATGTTATAATAGAAATAAATTCAATACTTTTAATATTTTAGTGCAGATGCCAAGCGTAAACGTTGATTTTTTTTAATGTTGAGTCATTTGGTTTATAGATATGTTTGTTATTTTTGGAAATGAGATATTTGCATTTGATTTTGGTGAAGGTGGATAGAAAATATAAGCAATATTACCAGCAGATGCAGATAGTTGTATCCTCCTTCGATGTGATAGCAGGTTATGGAGCAGCTAAGCCATACACAGCACTCGCCCTTCAAACCATTTCTCGCCATTTCCGTAGCCTAAGGGATGCGATATCCGGACAAATCCTCGTGATACGGAAATGTCTCGGGGAACAACAAGATGGAACAGATGGGAAAAGAATTGGGATAATAAGCCGGCTTAAGTACGTTGATCAACATTTAAGACAACAAAGAGGTTTTATGCAACCTCAAGCTTGGAGGCCTCAACGCGGTCTGCCTGAAAACTCTGTTTTGGTTCTCCGCGCTTGGCTCTTCGAGCATTTTCTTCACCCGTAAGTCTCTTCTGAATCTTATCTCAACAAAGATTCTTCATTAAAAAGTGCTGATTTCTTTTTGGAAACATGAATAGTTACCCAAAGGATTCGGATAAGATCATGCTAGCAAGACAAACAGGCTTGAGCCGCGGTCAGGTAACAAATGTTTTATTGAAGATTGTTTCTTTCTCTTCGTAGTGTAATTTATTTATTGATTGTTGTGTGTTTTTATGTTTAATGTAAGGTTTCAAACTGGTTTATAAATGCGCGTGTGCGTTTATGGAAGCCAATGGTGGAGGAGATTTACAAAGAGGAATTCACTGAGAATGATTCCAACTCGTCTTCTGAAAATACACAAAAAAATTCTGAGATAGAACCTGCTGCTGCTGATGATGAAGATCGAGCTCAAGAGTTTTCACAAGACCTGACCAAACCGGACCATGGACATGGATATGGCGAGGAAACTTGTGGCATGGTCCAAGGCAATCAAATGGATGGTCGGCGGTTCATGGCGGTTGAGCCAACATATCATGTGACTGAGATGTCAAGATTGGGTCATGGTGCTGTGTCTCTGACTCTAGGGCTTCAAAACACTCAAGGACATGATAATGTTGTGGCTATGTCTAGTGAGGCGTACAACAACTTTTCCGGGGTGGATATTTACGAGAATGCCATTCCGGAAGCTGAACTGGAGTATGTAAACCCCGGCGGTCGCCAGAACCGGATAAGTTCTTCCCAATTGGTACATGATTTTGTAGCTTGAAGAAGAAAGCAAGGGAGAGGAATAAACCGTAGGTGTTATGATCAGTCTCACTTCTCTAGTGGAAGGAAGTTGGTCAGAAAAAAAAGTTTTAGAAATATTTGTATAAAGAAAACATTCTTTTTTGCAAGAAATATAAGTGAGGTTAGGTCACTGGGACCAAACACAATATGGGAAATGCAATTTGAGATCAGCTAGAGATTGACAATATTAAAGTCTGGTCAATTTTTTTCCCCACATCTACAACCAATTCATTCCTTTTTCTCTGGATCGGCATATAGAATCTGGATCCGTTTCAAAATTAATTCAGTGTCTATTAAAATATTTTTATTTGTCCATCAAATTTTTGTTGGATAAATATTACATATTGCAAGATATCATATAAAAACGATTTTTCATTTTATAAAAATTTATTTGAAATAGCTGCATCTCTAATTTGTAAAACACATATATATTTGTGAAATTCAAAAGTTGCTGACAAATATATGGTTATCTATTTCTAATGTCTATTTATATTGATGGTGTATCAGTGATAGCTTGTAGTATCACATTGAAGATAGCTTGAGTTTTTTATACAACACATTACTATCATGAGATTTGAACTCTAGCGGAAGCTTCCAAAAAAACGGTTGAAAAATACTTGTTGCTATTTATATCTTTAGTAGTAGAAGACGGGAAATATAGCTCGTTGTTGCACTATCGATTAGTTGCATGATAGTCAAACTCAAACCATATATATTTAATGATATTCACCAAAATTACATTCGTATGTGATAGCAAAGACTAAATAATCATTTACTAGCTAGATAACATATCTTCAAACTTATATGATAATTAGATTACCATTCAAATTTATTGCAGTGTTAGTATTTAGGTTTACATATATTATACATCTCATAAAGTTGACATCTATATGTAGTCGATCGGTGAAATGATCGATCAGTTGGGAATAAGCTTGAAAGGAGGCCTCACGAGCTTTGGTTTGGGACTGAAGTGGCCGTAGTCTCTTGAATTCATTCTCAGAATTCTCTCATGTTCATGTATTCTTCTTTCCACCATCTGTTCATAAATAGCATTTATTCACCAACGCAGCACCCTAATTATTCTTGAAATCATCTAACTAATTCTTGAAAATCGAATTATTCGGGTTTACAAATATATACAACGCAAGTTAGCTGGCAACTTTTATTTGTTTTGGTTTAAAACGACTAACCTCAGGATGATTATCGTCTTGGCTATAGATTAGAATGGATGATCGCCCTACAAAAGGAAAGAAACTTAAGCTTGTTTGTTCTGTATATCCAGACTCCAGAGTATCACTCCAAATAATGCTAACATAATATGTCGTTATTTTTATTTTTAGAAAGTTAGTTTTACAGCTATAGTTATAGTTAATTATGGATGGTATAAAAAAAGAAAAAAAATTATGTATGGTATGAGTTATTTACAATCGAATCTCTAGAGATTAGTCATATTGAGTATATAGAAACACACATGTGCAGCACAAGCTCTTAATGTTATTATCATACTTTCTAAAAGACTGGGCAAGTAGTAGGCACATGAAGTTGCAGAGAAAGCTGCAAACAAAGGAATATATATGTAGACAGAGAGATAAAAGTAAGAAGCAAACCTGCAGAAGAGAGAGCGAACGCTGATGCTGAGACAAGAAGAAATATGAAACCCAGTTTCTTCACTAATGGCAATAAACCCATCTTCTTCAACTTTCGATTTTTCTCTATGAAAAAACAAATTTTTTTTATGTGCTCTTAAGCTATATATTGTGTATTTAGATACACCTTATCAAAAAAGAGAACGCCTATGCGTTTGGTATATCACTATATATAATCCCGAAAGAAATAACACCATTAGCAGTTTACTGTTTCTTAGCCAATGTGAATGCTTTAAAATAAACAAGAAAAATAAAATCGGTTTTAACAAACCATAGAGATTAGTTTGAGCTTCAAAATGAGAGCACCATTTATAAATAAATAAAAATACCTTTACCAAAATTGATTTATCCATCATCTAATTAATGCAAATGTCTCTTTATGCTTTTAATTTATTAATTGTTCATGAAATGGTGGGATTGGAGAAAAAGTTGAAAGGAGACCACTTTCCTATTGTTGGTCACAATAAGTCTAACGAAGTTAGTGGCTTGATTATTTAATGTGAGTAGCTTTATTGTTTAATTTGGCAATAGACAACAATCATAATTCATAACCCAGTAACCACATTATCATAGAATCCTTGTATTCAATATCGGTCATATATAGTTCTATTCATATTCTCCATTTAAGAGACGTCCGCTAGATATAACCAACTAAATATATAGATATAATTATCCGTTAGGCCTATTATTTGATATTTATGATAAACTATTTTGTTAATTCAAATTAATCGATCCTCTCATAATTACTGGAAAAAAAAATCGTATAACAGGGTCGAATAACTCAACAGGGCCAACAAGATGTTTATATAACTAATACGTGAAAAAAAAATTGGTTTTCAAGAATAATAAAATAGACAGGATTTTATTATTTTATTTTGCTGCTAATTATCATCTTAAATTAGTTAAATAAATTATATTTAACCGACTAAAACATATAACTTAGTGGTTGTATTAGTATCATTGTTGTGCCATCATTTGAAGTCACAATCTTTTTTCACAAGATACTTAAATGGATGGCTGATTGAGATTATGGTAAAGGAAAACAAAATTGTTTAAACTTTGCTTCTATGAGCTGATTCGTCACAATTAATAACGTAAATGGATTGCTGATTCATTGAGATTTTGGAAAGAGAACTAAGTTGTTTGAACTTTGCTTTAATGAACTGATTCGTCACTATAATTAATGTTCGACGTATCATCTTGGTTTCACTTTAAAAAGGATGTAAAGATGATGTAGTGGGTGATGACCGTACTCTCACGATTCTGAATTTCAGTATTGTTTTGTCACAAATATTTATTTAAGCTAATGATATTAGTGCTCATCCTAACAAAAAACCATAACTCATTTCGAGAAAAAATCCGCTTAATTAAACTCTTTCCCTCCAGATTGGATTACCAATCATGGAGTTGCTTTTTAATCAATGTGTGGTTGACAAAAAAAAAAAAAAAAAAAATCCGCTTAACTAAGTTATTATCAAAACATATTTTAATGGTTATATTAGTGCCATCGATGCATTTACTATTACCCAAATTTAAATTTGTATAGTGTATATTATTGATAATATAATTAATTACAAAAACAATAATAAAAAGTAATTTTGGAAACATTGTAAACCTCTTGGACCGGCTAAACTCTTTGGATGGCCCATAAATTGTTAGATATGGACTTGTAGGCTTAATAGTTTGTACGCGTAACTGAGATCCGAATTAAGATATGCTTTGGGCCTATGTTTTGACTTTTGAGGCATTATAATATCGGTGGGCTTATTTATAAAAAAAGTTGGATTTGATTTCATTTGCTTTCACATGCATAACTTTCCTAGACAGAATTAGAAACTGTTTAGTTTGTGCTAATATTGTCGTTATATCTTCACTAAAATTTAAATTTCATATAAAATGTGTTGTTGATAAAATAGTGTAACATTTTTAGACTTTATGGGCTTTTAGGTATCCTTTTTAAGTAGGAGTGAGAGTTTGGTGTAGGGTTCTATTCATTTTTATGGACTTGTAACATGCTGCATGCATAAAGTTTAGACGTAAGTCACGTAACCATCCAAAGAATATGTGATTTCTCAACTCTTTTGTTTATAAGAATATGATTTCTCAACTCTATGTTAGTGTCTAAATATACGAGTGTAAATTTTGCAATAAAGAGTTTGAAACCTTAGAATTAAAATATTGATTCCGAACTAAGAATTAAAGAAAATATTTGAACTCAAAATATATTTTGGTAGACTCGATATATGGAACATGAACAATTACGTACACATGCAAAGGAAAATTCTACCGAGTAGTCGACAAAAAAAAAAAAAAAAAAAAAAAAATCTACCGAGTATCGTCGGCTGTGACTTTTAACTTCCTAGTAGTACATAAAAACTCAATTTTCTGAATAAACTATAATACTATATATTCGATTTGGAATGAGATTGATTTTTTTTTTTTTTTTTTTGATAACCCAGGTATCCTAATGAGATTGATTTTGAATGGACTAATATCTTGAATGGACTAATATCTAGCCGCCCCTGCTTTTCTTGTCTTCTCACGGAATTGATTGGAGCGTTTTGAATGTTAATATTAATTTATAAGGACTTTTCACAGCTATGTTACTATGTTAGTTATTATTCCTTATTTATTTTCAATGATACTGAAACATTTCTCTAAGGTTTCGCATCACAAGAGTTCATGTGAAGATGTTTTTTTGTATAAAAAAAAAATCAATGGAGAAGGAGTTGTTTCAAATTTGGTATTCAAAGTTTTTTTTTTTTTTTTTTTTTGTATGAACAATTGTTGGGTTCCAAGGCAAAATTTCTTTTTTGAACCACTAATTATTGGTAAAATAAATAAATAATAAAAGTTGGAGAATCTGATTAACTCTCCAGCTATTGTTATCGCGTTCAGGTTAGGAACTATTTTTTTCTGTATTCATCGAATGTTTTTAGAAATTTTTTGTGGTGAAATTAAAGCATTAATTCAAGTTGATTATTTAGAAATCAAAAGCTTAAAGAACTGCACTTCTTTATTAGATTTAGAAAACTCTCACAAAACTAAATCTCTCTCTTGAAGTCTTGTAGAACAACTCTCTACATAGAGCTTCTTATATAGGCATAAGCAACACCCTAAACCTATTAAGATTACAAACCAATTTCCATATTTGTAAAACCTAGTTTTACTTTTCTCTAGTTTTCTAGAAACTTTCCATTTTCTAGAAATTTATTCTCCAAGTTCTTTTGGAATTATCCAACATTAATCGATGGACTAGTGAAAAACGTAAAGAGAAAGATAATTACTGGACATTACAATATTTTTCTTGAGCGCAATTGCGTTAAGAAAAATCGATTTGGCAAGGTAACAAAATATAGGTCTAATTTTTTGTAAAACCTCAACACTTCATTCGTAATAATATTTACATAATTATCAAAAAGGAAAACGATTATCTTCATGATTTTTTAACATATATCTCGATGGACTTGAAATGATAACCATTTATAAAATATGAAAATCTGAGAATATTAAAAACATATACGTGTATACAGATTACTAGACAGATTTGTATTATAACTTCAAACATTCTCTTTCACGATTAGAAACTTTTTATTTGAAGGAATAAAGCATATGTAGAATATAGGCTGTCTAAAGTGGTGGTATTCATATTATGATGTAACAAAAAGGAAAATCCAAAATTCGTAAAGAAGAAAAAGTGTATTAATTTGTTTTCCAACTTAATTCTACCTACCATAGATTTGTATATTAAATTAGCCGTGTCTCCTATTTGCTTACTGTTTTTTTTTTAATCTTTTAACATAGATTTTTTTTCCATGCTATGCACCAATTAATCATTCATATTTCTAACATTAAACTTGTACAAGTAACATTCATAAGTTTTTTTAGCATGTATGAAATTTTAAATCTGGATGATAATACACTGACAAAACTATCACAAAGCAACAGATTTTATATATTAGTCAAATATTCATAAATGTTTGCATTTGGTTGCCAAAGTCTAGATTTTCACTCTTTTATTTGCTTTGAACCTTTAGGCTTTAGAGTAAGGTATACAAATGAAAAAGCACCGACTTCTTCCCATTATTGGCTGCTAGACGGGTAGTCTTTTATTTTTGGAGGCTTTTAAATTACACTGTGGGTTGTGTGGTCCCTAATACGGTTGTTTTTCTTTTACAATATAAAATAAATAAAACCTATAAGCATATCATGAGTTTTTTTTTTTTTTTTCGAAAGCATATCATGAGTTCATTTACGGATACTGTATATGAATTAAATTTAAGAGTTAAGTTCATCAGAAATTAAATTATGATCGACGGGGTAAATAATTTCAATAGGATATACTGTATAATAGTAAGATATAATTAGCTAAGAGTTGACTCTTAAATTTAATTTGTGACAAGATTTCAGTTACTAATACACAAATCGAAATCATGAGCATTCAACCAATTGATCGAAAAGAAATTGACAACCTTGCAATATCGTTGGTTAAAAAAGAGGAAGAGAGAAGATATATGGAAGAAGATGAAAGAAGGTGAAAAATAGTCACAAAAAATGCTCTTTGTTACTATTTTTTTTCTTTCAGAATCCTCTTTGTTACTCACTTAATTTTAAATTGTTAATAAAATCAAAAGGTGTTGATACAAAAGTGTCATGTTAATAAAAAAGTGTTCATAGCCATTG
Source organism: Erysimum cheiranthoides (assembly GCA_011420285.2). Taxonomy (NCBI): domain Eukaryota; kingdom Viridiplantae; phylum Streptophyta; class Magnoliopsida; order Brassicales; family Brassicaceae; genus Erysimum; species Erysimum cheiranthoides. The sequence continues at coordinate 20,154,832 of CM022177.2, read as the reverse complement.
ACAAATCAGTTAAAGGTTAATGAACCTTCCAAGCGAAACAACGATATTCCAAAAAAAATTTACCAAAAAAAAAAAAAAACGATATTCCAATTGACGGGAGACCAAAAATTTCATATATATACACATAAATTATAGATTATACCGTATTTATTTCGCATCATTTTTGATCCGTATAATTATGTAATTCCAAATAAAGAGACACATCACACAATGTTCGCATTCTTTGGGTATACGCAAAAGTCAATCAGCCAAAGCAAATGTACAAGGGTTAAGAACTTCATTGGTTGTAAAATACATATATACAGTATTTAAGGATGGTAATGTCTTTTAATCACCTTCGTAAGTTGAAGCTGGTATGGTCAATTCAATTGTTGAGGCTTATGACTAATCAAAACTGGGAAATTGGCTTACGGAACTCTAATAATGACATTATTTTCCCCCTAGTTTAACATGCTACTCGTATTGTTTTGAACTTTAAATAACGACAATTTATGATTGTGACAACCTTAAATACCTTTACGTGGGAATACAAAAGAAATGTGATCCATTAGCAGACAAAACATTACCTTCCTTTCGCCTATGAGCATCACTATAAACGTTTTTAATCTTAAATTTGTTTTAATTTGGGTTTTTTTTTTCCTTATTTTGTCTAATCGTTTGACTAAAAGCTCTTCTTTTCTTTCTCTCAATCTAAGGGAATCTTCAAGAATATCCGCAACCAATCGTGCGAATCATTTGGTGTATGTTATATATATACGTAGGTCGAAATGAAGCTGTTTGACAAATTCTAATTTCATCCATTGTATGGAGTCGGTAAATAATGGTGAAGGTACAAAATATTAGGGTTTGCCGGTTTGATTAAAGAGGAGTATGGAGTTTTTAAATGTCTTTGTGGATTATAGTAGAGTAAATCGAGTTTAATTAGGCGTAAATCAACCCACAATCTATGTTACCAAGTGCCTTTATTGATTGCAGTTCGACCCATGACCGTCTTGTGGCTCCTAAATTTCTCTCCAACCTTCTGGATGGTCTGATCATATTTTTCAGGTTGATAGGATGGTTTACGTACGTCATGCAGAAGATCTTAACGTTGTTGGTAAAAATTTGAAGTGATTAATAACAGGATAAATAGATGAATATTACATGTTTAGTTTGTATTTTATTTTTATTTTTTTAAGTTTGTTATATTAGTTAATTTGATTACGTGAAATGATTTTTTTTATATGATAAATGGATTCTTACTTTGTATTATAAAGAATAATATTACAGACTTTATATTCATATTTGAAATTCAAAACTTATAGAGTTTTAAAAATTAGCAATTCAAAATCGAATTATGAAATATACTCTTGACATTGACTCTAAGTCTAGAAAACGAATGGAAACATTATAAATTTATAGCAAACGATATCCTCTTATTTTTGTACTATTTCTACTCAATATGAATATCAAGACGTTAAAATATATATAAAACCAAAAGAACATTTATTGTATTTGTTAGATGCATAGCATGATATTGTATATACATATATAAACCGACTGATTACCAGTTATGTTTGTTCAGGTAGATCTAGGAGAACGAATGTTATAAAATCATTTAATTAGGCGATCTACTATTAAAGTCTTTAAATCATCATGTGTATTTAGGTCAAGTACCGGCAAATATTGTTCCCTGCACATGACAAATTTGCCATAATTGATTACGACTTCCAAATTATTATGTTTTCTAATATTTTAACAACGGTTGTTATAAAAGGTGCATTTGCTATTTAAACATATAGAAGAAAATGCTTTTTTTTTAAATATATAGGATGGTAAAATCCTAAATAAATGAGATGTGATTTTGCATGATAACAAGTAAATTATTAGATAAAATGTACATGTTATTTGTTTAAAATATGCGCGACTTTTATCCCACAAATTTTTTATTTTTATCATCATATTTTTTATTTTAAGTTAACATCCACCTTGTGGTACGTCATTTACTGCATATAACCTAGTATACAATGTTTTCCTAGTTTTTTTCATCATTCTGAAGGTTATTTTAATCAACGTTTTTTCTTTTTCTTTGTTATACAGAAATGAAGATGAGCAAAAGAACAAATGATGTTGAGTATTATAACGTTAGGAAAAACTATTATGTCAATTAACTATTTAACTCCTTTACAGCTTTACATAACTTACGTTTTGGATCTTTGTTATCTTCGAAAACTACAAAAATTAAGCAATTAATTACATACCTTTTAAGAGCCTAGATCAAAACACATAAGATGCCTATTTTTTTTATCTCTCGAGTCTCGACACATGCACGATATTCTCAAGAAGGAATACTAAACTTGAAATAAAGGTCGAATATACTGCAATTATCAAACAAGAGACTCCTTTATATAATAATAAAAAAGGCTTCTATTTGTAATATTCATGAATGAACCTAAATGAACCATCCGTGATCAATGGATATAAAACAAACTATACAGCATATAAAAGTATAATTCTGCCAAAAGGGTAGAATAGGATTCCCCATTATTTATTACTCACGATTAACCATTATTTTTGATGTACTGGTGTATGGATCTATTGGTAATAAATCGAACTTTTAAATTTAAAATCCAAAAAAGAAAATCGAGATAAGAAAATCAACTAAAAGATGAGATATGTAAAAGCAAAGAATACAAAAGGCTAGGATTTCACCTATAAGTCTATTACACATCAACACCTTCAAAATACACTAGAAATAAATACACTAGAAATAAATAAGTTAAAAGTATTTTGCAAGAATCTGCACAATTTGATTTCTCTTATTTTGAGATGATCTTCTTCTTCTTTTTTTTTTTTTTTTTTTTTGTTGTGAGTGATCTTCAGACATTAAAATATTCTATCTAACATGTTATATGTTTTCTATCTCTGCCCTGATAGAAAAATTACGTTTCTTCTTATTACTACATTATTAAGCTAACAACCCTCAATTCATCTAGATTTTTCCATTCTTAAAAGGATTTTGTGTTGTTAAAAAAAAAAAAGAATATCTCCAAATCTACAAACTGAAACTAATATCATGGAAATATCCACACTCTTAATGATTGAAAATACCTTTGTGAAATTTCACTTAGGTATTAGTAGATTTTTTGTAAGAGTTGAAGGTTTTAACGTTTTTTTTTTTTTTTTTTTTGTGCAAAGTTGAAGGTTTTTATAAGAATATAAAATGAGAAAGAAACTAAGGTTGATTTCAAAATGAGACTTATGAATTTTAGTTTAAGTAAATAATTTTTGAAATCCTTTTTTAAGAAATAACTTTTCTGGGTCGAGTGAGAAGACAAAGCTGTCCTTACATACAATTTTATCATGATATTTCATCTAGCTATTATATTTGATTGGCATGGATCATGCATGCCTATGTAGAGTGCAAGTGATATATGTCTGTACGTGCTCAAACCTGATCACTACTTTTTACCAATTAATTATTTACTTTGATAATGAAAGTATGAAGTCATTTACTACTATATATAAATGGGATTACAAAAAAGTACTACAGTACTACTATATTATAAGAAGACACTTTGTACTCATGTGCAACAGAGCCTTTATTACAAACACACTCATAACGATGATACTCAGATACCTAACGCCAAAAACAGACCCCCAAAAAAAAAAATTGAAATGGAAATAATCAAACAACAGACCCATTTTTATATATAACTCTCTCTATTTGGACATGTCTCTAAATCGGACAAAAAAAAAGGCCCCATGTTTGTAATTTCGAGGTTTTTTTAGGTCCACATTTAATACAGTAAAGCATCAGAAGACGCCATGAGAGGCTGGTTATAAGACATGTTCATCTGATTCACGAAGAAATCATCACACTCCAAACCAACCAGAGGGTTCGAACACATGCCGTTGTTGTTGTTGTTGTTGTTGTTACTGTCGAGGAACTCGATGATGTCGTTGAGAGATTGAAGCCTGTGGCTGAGTTCATCGAGCTGAGCTCTGAGAACAGAGTTCTCTGCTTCAACGGTTAGGTAGTGCTGCGTCGTGATGCTGACACTTGTCACGATCTCGCTGTTCTCCTTTTTCAGATGATTAACTTGAGCCGTTAGATCATCGAGGAGCTTCTGTTTCTTCATCCTCGATCTCCTTGCAGATTCACGGTTTGAGAGCATTCTTTTCCGTTTCCTCTGCTCCATGAGATTCTCCTCCGATCCTGACGACGTTTGAATCGTCGAAGAAGTTGTTCCCGACGACGACGATTCCATTTAGTAACACACACAGAAAAACAAACAAAGCCTTTTTAACGAGAAGAAAGATCAATTATTAAAAATGGTTTTTTTTTAGGGAAATTAAAAACAGAACACAACAGAACAGGACAGGACCCAGATGATTGAAAAACGAAGAAGAAAGATTTGATGAAACTAGGGTTTTTATTTTTTTAATTATTCATACAGGTATAAGATTTGAAATATTTCAGAAATCATGAGACGTAGTAAAGCCAGTAAAGGAAGACAACAGAGAAAGATTGAACGAGATGGGTCCTGCGCCTGATTGTGGAATTTAACATAAACCCAGAGAGAAAGATCTCACTGAGTATAATCGGAGACATGTGTCTCAAACACCAAGAACTGCTGATTAAGCATCAATGGTTTTTTTTTCGGTTTTTTGGTAGATTGTTCTCACAAAAGCTGAGATATCTTCTAAGAAGAATCTTTGAGGAAATCAGAAGAAGAAGAATGAACTAAAGGCGATATCTTCGAGAGAGAGGAGAGAAGGAGAGAAGAGGGGGCTTTGAAATGGTTGAGGAGAATGATTTTATAGAAGAAAATTCAAGAAAAGCGTTTGAGTGTTTGTGCAACTTGATGGTAAGGGAGATACATTTGTTTTGATTCTATTAGGGGAAGAAGATTCTTTACTCTTTTTTTTTTTTTTTTCCTAACTTCTTTTTGGAAACATTTTTTCCCTACCCTTTTAAAAGGTTTTATAAAGGAGTGTCTACATTAATCAGAGCAATATTTCAAAAAAAAAAAGTTAAGTTAGAAATTTTATTTTATATAGTATTTTATTATTATTAATTTATATAAGATTTTAAAATAAATTATTTCATTGTTTGATTAATTAATTAAATACTAATAAATCATGCATTTATTATGATATCTAAAACTGAAACAATATAAAGCCCACACACAAAAAATTAAAAAATGACTCTTTCTTTCAATTTTTTCTCAACCTAATTTCTTCTTCCTTCCTTAATAGTAACTGTGATTTCTTAGGAGGAAAGAAATTAAAAAACAAAGTACAGACTCTTTTACAAAGAATGCAGATGCAAACTTTTCTTTGTTTTAGGGGAAACAAAACTTTCCTTTGTTTATTATCACCAACAGTAAAAATTAAGTCGAGAGAAAATAAAAAAGGGGAGAACTTTGTTGAATCTTCTTCAGTAAAATAGTAGTAAGTCATATATTCATGTAACGACAAAAGGAAAAGAAAAATTAACAATACATTTGGAGTATTAAAAAGAAAAGACATTAAAGCCAGAATTTGTCTGGAAAATCTATGAACACATTTATTTTAAAATCTATTACCACCAACACTAAATAAAATAACAAAAATGTGAATAAACAAATGAAAAGCCTGTAATAAAAAATAAAAAGAGTTTAAGAAATAACAAAGGAATCTGTGCTTAGAGTAAAATGAGAAGAACATGTGTAAGTAGGCAGAAGAAGAAGAAAAGGTGAGAGGGACATGTGAGGTTGGGAACCGAAGTCTCCAGACTCAACACAGCTGTTTTCATTTCCTATTTTTCCTCCAACTTATTGTTTCCTAAATTTATTCTTCCTATAATTATTCTCCAATTTTTAGAAAAATTTTACGTATTAATTTATTCAGATGCTCATAATATTTTGAGGGGATGGCAGGTTCTCATAGTACAAACCAAATTTTTTATTTCAATATTGTAACATGAAATTAAATTTATTTTTGTTGCAGAATATATTAGGATTAAACTTAATTAAGTACTTGTAGAATAAAATTTTAGTACTATATACGTAATGTATTTCCACCGTCTTATCACAGACTGTTTTATTAATCAAACTTGTTGTACAAATCTTAATTTACGATCAAAATTATTTTATCTTTTTTTTTTCTCATTTTCAAATTCTCTTTAGTAATTTTGGAAAGTGTGGAAGAGATCCACTGATCCAGCCCACTTCCCAAAAAACGATGCATGAATTTCACCAAACATATTCACTCAACATGGTTTTTACTTTTTAGTCTATTTGTAAATCAATTAAAACATTTAAAGAAATATAACAAAATTAGTAATTTCTCTTCTTACTAAATACGTATATAGTGCACGTAACAAACCAGAAATCTAATCATGCGACCTCCAAATATCTGGGGATACTTAACAAAATTGGGTGAAAATTTTAAAAGATGATCGAAAACTTGAAAATATAAGTAATTAACTCACCCTACAAATAAGTTTTGAATTTGTAAGAAAAAAGAAGGAAAAAGCAAAATGTTTTTTTTTGTTAAAGGTTTAAAAATGCAAAATGTTTTTTTTTTTTTTTTTTGTTATAGGTTTAAAAATACCCATTGAAAATGGTCTTAGTCTTAATTTGCATTATCACTGATAATGAGTAACTCCAATTCCACAAAGGTCTCTCCGAAATCCTCTAAAGAATCTGAAAGTACATGTGTGTCCATTTATTACACGTTCACGGTACACTTGATTACAATTTTGATTGACGTTTAAATTGGATATTTTAATCCAAAAGTACAATTATTATTTTTACAGTGGCTACCGACCTTTAGTAGAACATATTTTGGCCTTTGAAGGAAACAAATCGTCTGAAGCCTTCATGTGATCTTCTGTGTATTGTATTTGTTTTTTTTAACTCCTCTGTGTACATTTAAAAGAATACTTTGTGTATTTCGCTATCTCTAACGATCAAGATCTCCAATAATACACGTAGCTTGGAGAAAGAGAGAGAACTGTATGAGTAAAGCACATCCATTGATTTTTCTTTTTTTTCTTGAACAAAAGCACATCCATTGATTTGGTTTATATATCTACACGTGTTTCCTTTTTTCTCCTTTTAATGTTGTTACTAGAAACCAAATTCGTTTGGCAATAAGTTTAGCTTTTAGATATCTAATTTCTTACACATATCGACGGACATGGTGCTTTCCTTGTTATAAATAAATATAAATGTTTAAGAAAAAGTATTTTGTTGCAGGAAAAATTTGATCCGTAAATATCATGGAAGGTACATACAATCTTTGAGTGGGGACTATCAAAAGAAAGACAACGAAAGAGAAAGGACCAAAGGAAGTAATAAACGCAAAGGCAAAAAAGGAAATCAAAAATCAATTTGTGTTCTGTCTTTTGCTATCACATGACCAAACAACAAACCCTACATTTATATTGTATTCGGGTATAGTCCAAAGCTCCATCACATTTCAATTTACATAAAAATATAATTTCTGGGACTAATATGTTACAGACAGTGATATAATACAAATCCATTATCAAACGTATATTATCCTTTAGTCTCGTGGATGAAATCACAAAAAGTTCAAAGAGAAATTTTAAAAACACACACACAAATAATGTCACATTCAAAAAGACAAATCGTTTTCAGATAAATGTACAAGTCTGTTGCTTTTAAGCTGAATCTATCCCTCATTTGTAAAAACAAAATCACAAACAAACTCTCTCAGTTTGATTCAGCCTCTTGCTTAATGATCTCATCTTCTTTCCTTCCGCTGAGTTAGAATCCGAAAAACTGGCAAAATATATAACACTATTAGTATATATGAATAGAAACAATGATGTTGCAAGTTAAATAGCTGATCTTTATGAATGTTTTGTTCTTACTAGCTTCTTCTTCTTCTTCTTTTTCTCGATGTATGCCAAAATCTCCTTCTGGCTCACAAGAGCTTCTTCCAAAGCCTAAACCCAAAATAATCATCAATTTATAGGTTAAAAAATCAGAAATTGGTTATATTGTCTGGAACATTTTTGGTATCTTAATTAGGTTTTGGATTACCTTCTTGGTCTCAGTCAACTCTTGCTCAAGCACTTGAACGCGGTTAAGCGCGGCCTGAAGTTTCTCCTCTTTCTCAGATTCGACATGAGCAGGTTTCAAGTCAAGGAACATGCACTTATCTTCCAGCTCAGCCATACGTTTCACCATCAACATATACTCGGAGCTCGAGACTGGTGCTGCGAATTGAGCTTGATTCTGCTTAGACTTTGTAGATTCCTCATAACAGACTGAGTTTCCATATAAAGCAGCCTCCGTGAGTTTGCGTGGAACGTCTTTTGATAGCCGAACCATTGCAACAATGCCCATCACAAAGGCCATGACCCCTCCCACAAGCATTCCATCCCCTTTCTTTGGTGCCCCCTTCCTCACGTAACACTCCAACCCTATAGAAAGAAACTTCAGCGCGTGCAAAAGAAGAAACATTTATTTTTGAAATTGAGCTAAAAGTGTGGGAGTCTATATACCTTTCGAGATAGGAAAGTTTTCGGGTTTCTGAGTTTTTGCAGGCCACGCCATATCCATGGACTTGTCAATGGTTGCGATTTGCTTTTCATACACATTGTCTTCATCCATTTTCTTCTTGTTCCTCTCAAGAGTCTGTGGCGTTAATGGTAGATCTCAGTATAAGCTTACTCTATAACTCTAGTTAGCTGATTTTCTCTAAATTAGGTTTTTATTCTTTAACTTACTTCTGGAACTGAAGTTGATCTTCCTTGGTCTACATGCTTGTGTTCATCTTCTGAAATCGGTGAGCACTTGGCTTCGCGGTTTATAGCCATCTGCGTCCATTAAAAGAATATGTTTTCATTTGTATGAGATTCAAGAAGATAATTTAACTTAAGAAATTACAGTTCGTAATTAAGGAATATGTAAAATTGTTAATTACCTTGAGAACTTCAGGATCATTCCATGGACCTTTGTCAGAGCGCATACAACCTCCTCTGTCTTCACAAGTGCAAGCACCTCCAAAGAACTCTGGCAGCTCACTGTTTACATTACAAAACATTTGATGAAATGTTCGAGTTTTGATGGCAAAACAGAACATATATAATTAACAACTTCAAAGATGCGTTATGTTACCTAGCATCGATGACTTCGAGCAATTTACTATGATATTTGTTCCCAAGGACGTGAATCTTAGCTGTAGTCTTGGGATCAAGAAACGATTTCACTGTGCTCCACAAGAGTCGGAACCCAGAACCCGCATTGATGATGAACATCCGGTTCAACGTCTACAAGATAAACCAGAACTTATTGTTTGTATTTTTTGATAAAACTAAATTTGATTTTTTTTTTGAATATAATGCATGCATAATCCTTACATGATCTTTGGAAAGTTAGAATTTTGACGATTTAGATCAAACTATATATACCTCAGGGTAATTGTCGTTGTCAATCTTGAGAATCCTTTGAAGAAGCTCTCTAGCGGATTTGCTGAAGTTCTTAAGGCCCTAATCACTCAGAAAACGAGCAGACAATCAAAACTAACCCTTTTGAACTTAAAGAGATTGAGAAAATGGATTTATCGTGCGTACCACGCCTTGCACATCAAGAATACTTGTGCTCTGATCAATGTGCTTATTCGCTGCGACAGAACAAGAAGGAAACTTGACCTTGAAAGTCTTCTCGAACTCCTTGACATGATATTTCACGTACCGGTCCATTGTTGTTACTTGGAGTAGCTTGGTAGCATCGATTTGACCTAATCTCTCTATGTAAACCGGTCTGCCTTCCTTGTCAACTCCGTGATAGCCTTGAGGGTAGTGCTTCATCACTTCATCGATCTCTTCAAACTCAAAATCCTTCATCACAATTAAAAACATACATTTTACAACTTTCCAACGAAAAATTACCTACAAGAGATGCAGAGTTGGGTCCAAATAAATGCTCTAAGGTTTTAGGAAAAAATTTCACCTCGATGATTGTGTCAGCGCCGAAATCTTTCCTCCATTGAATCATGTCACTCCACATTTGCTTAGCTTTCTCAATGTCAAACTTCCTTGCTCTCAAGAATCTGTTTATGTTGAAATTACAAATTAACTGATATAAGCATTATGATATGTATCTAAAAAGAAAGGATGCTCTTAAGATTTTTTGGACAGTAGGTTATGATGTTATTTTTTACCATCTTCTAACTAATTTTGGAACTTGTTATATTCATTTTGATTAATCGGTAAACTAACCCGAACCAAGGAGTTGACTAACAGCCTAATGGTTTGTGTCAATCCTTCAATCTCTTAAGACTATGTAATAGTAGATCCAAGTCCAACCTAGCATTGGTCTAAAATGTTTAAATGGTCTGAAAGATGATAGGAAAGAAAATGCTGATAAAATTGTCGGATCAAACTTTACCATATTGTATTTGATTTTGTTCTGAATTTAAAAGATAAAATATCTAAATTTATAAAATATTTTGAAAAGGTATATATATTAAGTTTATAACTAAAAACATTGTATCTTCAAAATAATAAATATGACAGTCTAATATGGGATATTTATATCCCTTTGACTTTGAACTAATTTTCTCCTCGTTGGTTTATAATCTTAATGGCTAATCCTCCGGTCTAGAATGCAATCATACTCTTTATGATTTGTTTTTCGGTCTCACAATAACTCTTGTGAATAAGGTAAGAAAATAAAGAGATTAATTAGGAATGATAGAAAATCAAAATTTTATACCGAAGCATCATGTGGAGATCATCGAGTTTGGATGGCAAGAGCTCATCAAGGACAAGAGCTTGGCGGAAAGCATCAAGAGCTTGAAGATCTTCTGCGTCAATGTCGTCCTCAATCGGCACAGACATGACTCTGCTGCTGCTTCTCCGACCTTTTTTCTTGAATGAGTTCTTGAATCTGTTCGATGCATTTATCGCCTTCTTCTTCAGCGAAGACATCTTCACTATCTTCCTCTCTTCCTCCGACATCTCTATTTCTGATTTAATAAATTCAAATTGCGTTAATCTTAAGGAAAAATCACGTGTACCAAGGCAGTAATTGAATTTACTAACCAGGTTTGGTCTCAGCCATGGTTAGATAAATTTGGAAGCACTCTGTTTCACACGGCAGTCAGATACCTATCAAGACAATATTGTAAAGATCATTCAATAAAAGTTTACGAAAAATTGTATGAGAAGTGATCAGATGAATCTAAAGAATCGAGATGAGTAAAAAACCAAAATGTGTTTTAGGATCCAAAGATGAGAAAGCTAAAGAGATGAATTGAGAGAGTTTTTTTTTTTTTTTTTACCTTATTGGAGAAGAGTGTTTGGGGAGGGGTAAGGGAGCTTGAAGATAATGGAGAGGCTCATTTGAAAGAAGGTGAAAACATGTAGACAACTATTTAGTTCTGATTCTAACAATCTATATATATTGACAGGGTCTTAGACTTTTTATTGATATATAAATACTTTTAAGAATAAATCTAATTAATTCTGTTAAATAAATATATATAGTTATAAACTAATGAACAACTAATCGTTTATAAATAATTAAATATGAGAGAAAGATGTCTTTGTTATTAGGCGAAGTGCAGCCCACTACTTGAACATTTTGTCAATGTATAAAAATCTTGATGTCAACCCAAGTATCTCATGATATTGTTTTTATTTGTATGGTAAGATTATCTACCCGATTTAAACATTTACACATACAGTGAATTTGATAGTAGACAATGGAAACACCAAATTAAAAATAATCAGTATAGTTTATTAACAATAACAAAGAATCTTAGTTTTTTTTGTTTGTTTTAAGGAAATAATTGCATATATACATTCAAATAGTTTCATATGCATGTGTAAATAATATATCCATCACCACATGCTGATATTCCCCACAGACGGTGATGAGATACATAATTGTTTCTTTGTTCACATATATCATTCACAATTATAGGTTTATACAGGAATTATAACATTGTACAACAAGCCAAAATTTGATCTAATAATAAGTGATACATATGACAAACAATTTAAATATGAACTAGTCGTTAAAATTTAACTTTGGTGTAATATTTTCTGGAAGTTAGCAATAAATGGGCCTATTTCTAGTCCAGTTGAGGCCCAATGTATTAATGGGTCAATGCTGAAATTTGTTCTTCTTCATTTAAACGAGTGAGTGTGACTCGCCGTCGTCTCCCGCCGTTTGTAACCTCTCCGAAAAGCCTCGAGCGGCCAAGACGCGGCGTTTCACCCTCTCTGTACACCGCCTGAATCTCGGATATTAAATCTCTTCGCTTGATTCCGTCTCAAGGTTAGGGTTTTGGAATTCTCAGGTTTTTGGGGTGATTATGTTTTGGCTGTGTAAAATCAATTTGAATGGTGTAGCCTCTGTTTGCAAATATGAATGTGTAGATTCACTCTGAATGCGGATTGAAATTGGTGAACTCCAATGAGGTTAGTTATGCAGCTGTGTTTGTAAGTCATTGATAAAATATATGGATTTAGAATTGGCTTATGTATATATTATATGCATAAATGCTTACTTCTATGAAGAACATAGAATCTCTGTCACTGTTTTGGGGATTTATCTCACGTTTATATGAGTTTGGTCTTGAGCGTTTTGTCCTTTAGCTATCAGAGCTCGAAGCCTACCCACTTTTAAATGACTTCGCCTTTGAAATCTTGTAATTTTCGTCTGAAATGTTTGGTTTTTCTGTGTAGGTGTTTTCACAATCCCACAAAGATTCTAATTTTTCCGTTTAAATCGGTAAGTGGTGAACTTGATGCCCTTTGTCTACCTTTTCTTGTTGAGCTAGAGACTAGAGTTAAATAAGTGCTTATGTTTCCGATTACTGACTACATGAGTGTGTATTTTCGCATGTTTGCAATTAGTCTTGTTACGGGTTTATTAGAGGCGAAATTCTTTACTTAGTTTCATTTAGAATGAAGTGGCTTGAAGAAGTAAGCTTGTGATTGCATGCTTTGTTCTGATCTCTTTTGTGGAATCTAAGTTCTATCTTTTCATCTTTGAGGTATTTCGTCGAGACTCTGTTGCAATTGCATAGTTTGTTCATCTTCTCAACTTCTATCCGTGTTCAATTCTCAGGCTTTGCTGCCTTTGTCTCAAAGGTGGTTCTGTCAAGTTTCTCCCAAGCCATCCTCATTGGCAAACATCTTCAAGGTTTCAATTTCAACCATGGCAAGCACTCTCAATGGAAATGTGATCATGGCTTCAAAGGCTCAGCGAACTTACCAAGTTGTGGTAGCTGCAACCAAGGAAATGGGTATCGGTAAAGATGGAAAACTTCCCTGGAATTTGCCTACCGATCTCAAATTCTTCAAGGATTTAACGCTGACCACATCAGATTCTGCTAAGAAGAACGCTGTTGTAATGGGTAGGAAAACGTGGGATTCTATTCCCACAAAGTATAGGCCACTCTATGGTCGCCTTAACGTTGTCTTAACTCGTTCTAGCGGTTTCCATATAGCAAACACAGAGAATGCTGTAACTTGCAGTAGCATAGATTCTGCTCTAGATTTATTAACTGCACCTCCATATAATCTATCCATTGAGAAGGTGTTTGTAATAGGAGGTGGCGACATATTGAGGTTTGTGTTCTTTCCTTGAGACTCTCTTTTTTCGTGATTTTATTGATCTTTGAACGTGTTACAGTTGTTGTATCGTAGGGAATCGTTGAATAGACCGAGCTGTGAAGCCATCCACTTAACTGAGATTGATACAAGTATTGACTGTGATACATTTATCCCCACAGTTGACACTTCTGCATATCAGCCTTGGTGTTCGTCTTTTCCAATATGCGAAAATGGACTTCGATTTTCCTTCACGACTTATGTCCGTGTAAAGAGTAGTTCTGCTGGTGAATCCTCTGATAAGAATGATGGGTCAGGTGCCCTTCAAGTTGATTGGAAGAAGTTTTCTTCTATTCTTCCTAAGATGATTTTTGACCGGCATGAGGAATTTCTCTACTTGACTATGGTGAAAGAGATAATCTCAAATGGAAACTTAAAGAATGATAGGACAGGGACTGGTACATTATCTAAATTCGGTTGTCAGGTGAGTTACTACCTCATAATATGTATCTGAATGTCTTGTTCTGGTTTGCTTATCAAAGTTAACTAATCTCCATATCTTTGGATCAACAGATGAAATTCAATTTACGCAAGAATTTTCCACTTCTGACGACAAAGGTATACTCACCTTTACATTTTCTTTTCATATTTTAAACCCAAAGAGAGTTTGCTTTGTCTTCCTCGTATATCCAAGCTTACAAGATCTGTTTGTATTTCACTTGAAAGAGAGTTTTCTGGAGAGGTGTTGTTGAGGAACTTCTATGGTTCATAAGTGGTTCAACCAATGCAAAGGTAAGAAACAGATCTTTTATCATCTATCATCTTCATTCCTTAAGCGTGATTCAGCTACATTTGGAGCATATGCAAATGAACTATATTGTTTTTCTGAGAAGTTTGTGTAAGTGGCAGGTACTTCAAGAAAAGGGTATCCGTATATGGGATGGGAATGCGACTAGAACGTATCTTGATGGGTAAACTCTAATCAGCTTGTTTCTTTCAGTCGAAACTTTATGGCCTTCACACCGCTAAATTGAACACTTTTAATTTCAGTATTGGACTAACTGAGAGAGAAGAAGGTGACCTTGGACCCATATATGGATTTCAATGGAGACACTTTGGTGCTAAGTCAGTAGCTTCCCTGTTATCTCTTGGCTTTTCTGAGTTTTAGCAAAACACATTTCTCTGTTTAGCCATTTCGTTAATCTCTTGCTACAGGTACACAGATATGCATGCTGATTATACTGGCCAAGGATTTGATCAGCTCTTAGATGTAATTAACAAGATCAAGAATAATCCTGATGATCGACGGATTATAATGTCGGCTTGGAATCCTCCTGATCTTAAGCTAATGGCACTTCCTCCATGCCACATGTTTGCGCAGTTCTATGTTGCGAATGGAGAACTTTCATGTCAAATGTATCAGCGCTCAGCCGATATGGGTCTCGGAGTACCGTTTAACATTGCCTCATACTCCCTTCTTACATGCATTCTCGCTCACGTCTGTGGTAACGTTCAAAATTTCACTACAGAAAGAGCAAATTTATGATTTCGAATATCCGACATCTTTTGAGATTTTGTTGACATTATGCAGATCTTGTTCCTGGTGATTTTATCCATGTGATTGGAGATGCTCATGTTTACAAGAACCATGTCAGGCCTCTGCAAGAGCAGCTTGAGAACCCACCAAAACCTTTTCCTGTGAGTATATAATTTGCTGATTCTTAAATCTTGTTTGAGCTTGATGAATACATAATTTACCAATAGTTCGTTGTGCAACTATATCCTTATTTGTTCTTTGGGATATTTACAGGTTTTGAAGATAAATCCGGAGAAGAAACATATAGATTATTTTGTTGCGGATGATTTTGAGCTCATTGGCTATGATCCTCACAAGAAAATAGATATGAAAATGGCGGTTTAACCCCTTAATTCTCTTGTGTTAATCAGTCAGAACTTCATAGTTTAATTGAATATCGACGATTCTAGTTTTCTTTTTACTCAGTGGAGAATCAAATCGTTTGGAATATGAAAATTTTATCATGAACAGTCAACTTGGAATTCAATTCAAGAAAAAAATTATCTCACGAACAACTGAATATTTTCCTTTACAAATATTATTTACTCAATTGTATAGATACAGTTTATGAGGTCTGTAAGTGAGAATTGTAGAACAATAATAATTCCATAGTAGTTATATATATTATTGATCTTTAACATATGTTATTTAACTATGAAAGGCAATTAGAAAAAATTATACATAAGCTATATGTATAGTTCAGATAGTCGACATCCAATAATCCAAAGGGTATTTATTTCCTCTACCGAAATATCTAGACAAATCTAATGAGACAATTCTAGTTGATTCGGTTAACCCAACATAGATAATTATGCTAAAGGAAAGATTCCAAGTGATGTTTTGTCTATGTAACATGAGCAATGAATGGGATGCTGATAACCCTAAAATGGACTATACGTTATGGTATAAATTCTGCCTCCTCAATCTTGTCATGTTGTATATATGCATATTGATTGGATACTTTTTGTCATTCTTTTTTTCAATTTATATGGTGACTATAGAAGAAGCAAGTTCAACCCGAAATGTCTTGGTCAATAAAGATATTTATACAAAATACTCTTATGTTCAAAGGATTTTTATTCAACTCAGCGTATTTAAATAAGAATTATGACATATACATTACTGATTTGGGATCAAAATTGTATAACATATGTTGGTTTTGATTTGAATCTTTGATCGATCTCATAATTTGTGGCGGTTAGTAGTTCAACCGCTTGTTTAATTACCAATGGTATGACCAGATGAAATAAACAGATTAAAGGGATGGTTGAAATAAATAGTTAAAAAGCAGTTATAAAAGTCTAAAGAAAATGGTTATTAAGTAAAAACAGGTGACTTTACAACTGCTTTATTACCAAACGGGCGATCATTTTTTTTTTTTAATTAACTTTTTTTTTATCATATTATTCTCTTTTAAGAAAAATATTTCTTGTTTTTAGCCCAAAAAAAAAAAAAAAGGAAAAATATTTCTTGTTATTTATAATTATTCTTATTATTCAAAAGCTTGTTACAAATCACAACTACTATTTAACTGTTCGTTTGAACTTAATCGTTTTTTACCTTTCACCATTTCTAAACAAGTTTTTAAACTGATTTTTCGACAACCACTAGAAAAATTTTAAAAACCTTATTCAAATGAATACAAATTTAAATCCATTATCAATAAAAATATAAATAAAACAAAAAAAAAGATAATAAACTAAATTTTGGTACGTATGTTAAAATATACTCCCTCCGTATTTTTATATCTGTCGTTTTAACTGTTTTTTGTGTATCTAAATATTTGACGTTCTCGTGCATCTAGGTGAATATTAACATGAAGTGATTCTTTTTCACCAAAAAAAATAAAAATGAAGTGATTCTTTTACCCTTATATTATATATTTGTGGTAACGTGCTTTCAAGTAATAAGTATTATTGAGAAAGGTTAAGATAGACATTTTATCAACTTTCTTAATTGTCGTGAAAAAACTAAAACGTCAGGTAAATAAAAACGTAGGGAGTAACAATTAAAATATTCATGACTTTATTTTCCTCGATAATCAATTTACTCACATGTAATTAAAACTTATAAAAAAATACAGGAAACAAAGTACAAGTATTTAATATTATACATATGCTCCTTTTACAGGTTTATGCCTATCTCACGTGTATTCGTCGTAGATTGGCATCAATCTTTTCTCATCCAAGCGTATCTTGTCTCTTTACCTTTCCAGATATCGGTTCCTACACGCCAGATAATTTCACCTCACTCACACTCAGTTTTTTTTTTTTCAACTATTTTTTTTTTTTCAACACTCACACTCAGTTTTATAATTATATATTAAAAACATATATATTCCTAATAACCCGCTATACCAAATCCTCAACAACATGCTTCATACTTGGTTTGCATCAAGAAGTGTATAATTTATTTCGTTTCCATGTTTTTAATTTCTCAAAATAAAGTTGCACTCGATGTAAAAAAAATTTCTTCGTTTTGAATAAATTTTACATTCAATTCAAATAAAAAAAACTCGCTATTTATATATTATTAAACAAAAATATAAATATTTTTATAATATATTATAATTATAACCCTGCTTTCTTAGAAATAATATGTTTTTTTTTCTTTTGTCTCAAATCATTCAAATGTTTATCTTAACTCCAAAACCGCAAAATATCACATAGATATAGCAAAATGATAAGAGTTCACTGGTAAATTTAAAGCATGTCCAATGCCTAATTTCTAGTTAGTTCAAATATCAAAGAATCAATACTCTTGTCAGTCTTGTGTTGGCTTATCAATAGCACATTTTTGCATGCAAATAAATAAGTTATGGGTGAAATGGTATTTCTGCACTTACGATGGGATCTAAATATTCCCAATAAAACTGAGACCAAGATCGATAACGTGACGACATATATAGTACCAACAATTCTATAATGCATTCTATTCCCTTTTATCCATAACCCTAATGCTATCCAGCATTTGGAAACATCATTTATATGCTTTCCTGTTTACTTTCTATTAATTTTTCACAAATTAGGCACCAGTTAGTATATCGAATATTCGATACTTTAGTGTAACTAACCACGTCTGATATATAACATCAAACCTAAAATCGTGGTGTGTAATCAAATTTCATCTCTGCTTTTAACTCTTAATTTCCTACCGACACCATTTGCATTTTCTCAAACCTATTTTAGTATGTAGACTGTAGATTTTCCTATCTTCAAACTTCAGAAAATTAACTGACTGTTTTGTAAATCACCACGAGAATTTTATCTGTATTTTAATTACTTCCTCGATAATTCACATATTCTAAAATGGTTTTACGTCAAACACCTTAAATGTGAATTATAAAAAATAACTATATTTTGGTGATATAGATGATAAAATATATTATCTATTATTTTTTCATATGTACTACCATATTTACAAAAATTAGAATGTTACAACCAGATGGACTCAGTTTTACTCCAACTAAGTTAAAAGTCTCTATATATAGCTAGTCATGTCATCCATGAACCAAACGATACAAACAACATTTAGCATTGAAACTTTAGTTGGAATGTCTTGACGTCCATGTGACCATGTCTGTGGATTCTTAGTAAGTCAATGGCCGGATTGTTATTTTGTATCAAAGCTACAGAGATAAACGATATTTTGGAGCGTTCGTGAGATTTGAAATACTAGTATTATATATTTCTTCATATAAATTTATGCTAAAAGATTAAATCATTTAGCATTAAGTGAAAATAACTAGTGATATTTTACAAATGTTATATCGAAAAATTAGAGTGAATTTGAGAATTGAAAACTCTAATCTTTCACCTTCGCGCGCGGTTTGAAAAAAGCTTTTGGTTAAACATTTTTAAGCGTCATGAAACAGCACAAAATGAGTTCTACGTATGTTTCAATTTTCAAACTATACAATCGCACTAACCCTCATTTAATTTACCAATATAACTCATTACAAGTAGGCCATCTCAGATTTAAACTAGAACTAAAAAGCAAATGTAACATCCAATACCATTTGTTGTATTTACTTAAACAACCTTAAAGCTTTACAAGAGTTAAGATAAAGACTTTTTCTAAGCCAAAAGTTACAAGATTACGAAACAGAGCATTCAAGTTTATGACCAAAAAAAAAAAAAAAAGAACATAAACAAACACTAGCAAAGAGGATTTAGAGTATTAAGTGTTCTTCATCCTTTTGAATCCTCTTTTGTCTCGCTATGAAAGCTTCAATCTTTGTTCTAAATTGCTCGTTGCTCATTCCATCTTCTGGTTTCTTAACTCTCACCACTACTTTCTTATCGGAGTCACAAATCCTCAGATGCTTCTCCGACACATACCTCTTCAGGATTTTCCCACCATTGGTACTCTCGAGCGGCTGAACCGCCTCAAACGCTTTCTGCGATTGGCTTCTCTCAAAACTAACCCTCTTCACTCCACTCGGCTTCTTCAGTTGTTCTGTTTTCGTCTCGTAAACTTCGGATCTCTTCTTCTCACTCTTGTGAAGAAATTCTTGGTACATATCATTACTTGCAGTTTCTATTGTTGTGTTTAAAGGCTCGTGGCTCGAGCTGTATCGTCCGGATTTTGCAAAAAGAGTAATCACAATTGCGTTTCCGATAAAGAAAACAAATCTCGGGCTAACGAGGAACACTGCTGCTTCCCTGAAAACGTCCCCAGAGATTTTCACAGAAGGGAAAGAGAGTTTGGAGATCAAGATTAGAAGAAAAAGCAGCTCGATCACTCTGAATAAGTTCGTGAACGATCTTAATGCTTGAAATTTCAAGATTCCTCTGGATTTCTCCATCTTCAAGTGTTGAAACTTAATTGGATCCATCAAGATGATTTCTTGCAAAAAGCAAAACACAGGACAAAACAAGAAAAGAGGCTTAAAGGGATCGTGGGAGTGATTTAAGTCACTCGAAAGAAGTGATATTTACGGAAACGAAGTGAGAAGCAGAGAGTTTTGCCATCAAGAGATGAAACAGAGGAAGAAGAACAATATTCATGGTGAACAATGGCCAGTTTGTGCAGTTATGTTTCATTAAGAAAAACAGAGGATATATTGAGAAATATTTATTTGCAGATCTCCCTTTTGTTATATTTTTTATGTTTTTTTTTCTTGGGTTTGTCTTGTAGGTGTTGAATTGAGTTGGTTAGCTTATTATTTATAGACTAAGGAAGATTATTTTAATTTTTTTTTAAAAAAATAGTTTTAATCTATTTTATTGCAATAAAGAAATGCAATTCTCCCAAGACTTTTATTTTGTAAAAACATCTAAATAGGTAGTACTGTACTATTAATTTGTTTTTACTTTTAATTGTGAACAGCATTTACTTGCTTTTTGTTTTCACTTTATCCACAATATTATTCTCAATGCTCCCGAAAGCTGTCCTTGCTATTTTTCATCGCCCATGAGGTCATGACCAATAATCACATCTTCTTCTTATTCCGGTATTCCCTGATTTGTTTGCGTCATTTATTCGATATTTTCTTCATATGATGTGTTAATTACGTGTATGTGCATCTTCTAAATAAATCTGAAGATGCTATAATAAAACTTATTAAAAAATAATGTGAAAGATTAACACATAACTTAGCGGAAGATTTGTAAAAGTTTTTGTCGTCATTAGGTCCATTTAGATTAATATTCTTTTTACACCCATTTAGACTCATAATTTTGTTCTAAGAAATTGTCATTTTGTAATTTCAATATATTTATTTACAAAGAAATATCTCATTTTCCCTAATTAATATAATAAAAATGTAAAACATGATAAAATTTAAAGAGTCAGATCTTATTTTGTAAAAGTACAATATAAATTTTTTCTTTTAATTTGTGTGAAAATGATTTTTAATTTGAATTAGAAGGAATAATACTTTTTGTATAGTTTTCTAAGATCAACTGTTTAGTAATACACTTCAATTTAATTTTAAGTTTTCTACGTTGCACAACATATATGTACAAGTATGCAATGCAAATATAAAGAAACTATTTTGTCTGGCCACGCCAAACCATATCTTCTGCAATAACTTAATGCTTAAACATTAAAGATGCGTGCTTAACTTAAATGTTGAGCTTTTCAATCTAAAGATGAAATAAATAACCACTATAAACGTTTGCGTTTAAAGATCCGTGCAAAACATTACAAATTTACAAGCAGAAACAGTTACTTAAAAAAGCCTTCTAATTAAAATGGAGAATACAAATGGAAACTGTCAAATATATATATATATATATATATAGATTTTTAACAAACTAAAGGTGTAAGATAAAGAGTTCTTTTGTACAAAAGAAATGTTACTTAATTCAAGACTGACAAGAGTCCTACTATCTCTGATCACCTATGATGATTTATACAAAAAAAAAAAAAAAAAAACGACACAGCTTTTTTTTTTTTTTTTTTTTTTTAAATAAGAAATGTTAGTAGGATTATGAGGCTTTTCAAAAATGTAATGAATTTTTATCGTGAAATCTTTTCAACATTTCAAGCGTCTCGTCCACATCACAATTGGTTTGTGATGCCAATAGTACGTGAAGCGTATAAACTATCCTACCTTGAGTTCGTATATGCACCTCTCCATTCATTATTTGTCATCGCCAATAGTTCGAGAAGCGTATAAACTTTCTAAATAAAACAGTAGACAGTATTACGTAAATCTGAAAAAACAAATGTTTATTGAAACGAACAGAGAAGACTAAAATAAGTTTTTCATAATATATGTACAAATCCACACACCTATATACCCCTACCCGCAGTTTGCTCCTCGCTCTTCCTTTTCTTTTGGTTCCTCTTCAGGCTGCTTGTAGTCTGCTCTCTCTTGCTTTCGGTTGTTGTTTCCGTTTGTTGTAGTTTTTTGGTCTTTTCCCTTTCTTGTGTTCATTGTAATTCTGTCAAAAATCAGAAAACGGTAATATAATCTTAACCTTTTACAAAAAAAAAAAACATTGAAAAATCATAGTATGCCAAATTTACGTAGACGCGAGACGCTAGACTCTAAATCTCTGTGCCTAACTACGTACACATGCAACTGTAAAAACTATATAGATATGAATAGGCCTATTCGACAGAAAGTTTTGGTCGATATACAAGAAAAGGAAATTAACAGTCATGATAACCTTCTTCTTCTTTTTCATTTCATACTCTTTGGAATGAATTAATAAAAAAAAAAAAAAAAAAAAAGCCCAAGCTGAAAGGCCACAATTAAACCCCCACAAAAGCTGAAAGGCCATTATGGATTGGGATTTAAATGTACGAAGCTCTTAATTTAATTATATAAAAAAATTAAGTTTTAATATTAAATTGAGATGGAAAAAAGTATATAAACTTAAAGTCAAAACCAAAAACTAAAGTAAATATTGTATCTTTTTAAGCCTATATATATCTTGTTTATGAGAAAAATTCTTAAAAATACTAATTTACTTCGTTTTGATTAGTAATTTGAGAATTTTTCAGATCCTTCGTTTAGTACACCCCACCTAGCACTTTCAACAAAATGAAAGAAAAAAATGATATGCAATGGTTCACAAAAATTTTCATAGCAAAAAAAAAAAAAAAAAACAATGACAACAAACAATATCATATGAATTATATAAAACCAGGGATATATAAATCTTCATTCATTTATATTTGATATGCATCATATTAGAAAATTTTATTTTGTTGAAAAAACAAAATTTCCACCAAAAATATGAAAAATCATTAGAATATTCATTCCACTAATTATGCAGATTTTATGCCAATAAATTTATAGATTATCTTCTAGCAGAAAGCCCATTTGGCAATATGGAACACTTAATGAGAGTGATTTCCTTCTTCACTAAGACATGCTCAACATTATACACTTTTCTGTCTCTCTTTAATAATTTATGAACTTTAACTTTGCTTTTCCGTAATATGAAAGACCCCAGCTTGTAAAAACAATGCAATTAACTTATCTTTTATAGAGTTTTTGAGTCACCTAGACTTTCCGTTATGGACATGACTGATTTATAAAAGAAATTTTCAATTTATATGGTGGCTGGCTAAGTTGATAAAATTTCCAATTTCTTTAGATTATCCATTTGTTTCGTAGGCTTTGTATTGTCCAAAATTTTCTCTCCTTTTTGTCTTCAGAATTCTGGCGCTTATGAAACTTTTCTTGAACACAATTTTAAATGTGAAAAGGTGGAAGTAATATACGCATGGTCCCTCGTAAAGAAAAAGGTCACATACGTATGGTCCTTAAGCAAGTAGCTTTTATTTGATTCTGGAATATATGGTTCTAGTGAAATACATTATCTACATATTAGTGGTCTAGTTCATTGTTACCTTACTCGATCCATTGTAATGGAATGAAACACAACAATATTTTAAGTATATATATATTAGACACCTGATGATTGTGATTTGCAACATTATATCGTCCCTAGCTAAGAGGTCTTTTCATTTTTAAAAATAACAACTAATCTCTCTACGGATGGAAGATATAATATGTATGATTTATAGCACTACTAATTCACAAGTATAACATTAACAACTAGGTATTTCTAAATGAAAAGACCACTTAGGACGATAATTGAAGATATTATATTTATGATCTATAGCACCGTTCGACATGTAGTTCTAAGAAATTGATTGGTTGGAACTGTGACTATATCACTGTAGGTTTTAATTTTGAAAATATTGACTGCAACAAAATCGGCTATAACATTAAAAACCCTAGATGACAAAAAAAAAAAAAAAAAAAAAAAAAATTAAAACCCAAA
Organism: Erysimum cheiranthoides; assembly: GCA_011420285.2. Lineage (NCBI taxonomy): Eukaryota > Viridiplantae > Streptophyta > Magnoliopsida > Brassicales > Brassicaceae > Erysimum > Erysimum cheiranthoides. Next base: position 20,130,939 of record CM022177.2, on the reverse strand, counting down.
AAAAAAAACTGACTATAAAACTATGGCTATGAAAGCCATATTAGCGTATACTGAATCCACTATTAATTGGAAAGCAAGCATGGTCGAACCATAGAAGATACAAAGAGGTTGTGAGGAAGAAGGAGCCCAAGTAACAAGTCCAGTTAAAATTTAAAAACTCCAACGAGAGTTGTACCTTTAGCTAAAAAACATGAGCCCAAATGATGAGTTTCACCATAGCTTCATCTAGTATACAAATTACAATTTCTATAACAAAACCTAGAACTAAGCCTAACTTTATCAAGTAGTTATGGATAATGTTGCTAAGTAACGCAGTTGCAAAAGAAAAAGAAAAAAAGAAAAAGAAAGCAAATGAAACTGAAATAATTATCAAAAAAAAAAAAAATGAAACTGAAAATAGAAGACACATCATCATCCTCTAGGTCTAGGGTTTCAATTCATTAGTTCACTTCTTCATCGTAGCGCCGCTCCTCTCTTGTCCAGATCCAATCAATGGTGTGTGCTCTCTCGCTCTCTTCACTGTCCAATTCTCTCTCTCACCTTTTTTGTCTGATGATCTTACTTACAATGGCTTCTCTGTCTGATTCTAGGCACCCAAGAAAGACAAAGTCCCTCCTCCGTCCTCTAAACCCGCCAAATCCGGTGGCGGCAAGCAAAAGAAGAAGGTCACTTTTCTAAATATCCAATCTTTTTGTCTCACTGAAATTATCTATCTTAGAACTAAAATTTGATCCGGGCATCGCACTGATCCCTTTTTCCCCTGTTTCTCTACACTAAATTTGATTGTTATTTTGTTTTGGGGATTTAACAGAAGTGGAGCAAAGGAAAGCAAAAGGAGAAAGTGAACAATATGGTTCTATTCGACCAAGCAACATACGACAAGCTTCTCTCTGAGGCTCCCAAGTTCAAATTAATCACTCCTTCTATCCTCTCCGACCGTTTGAGGGTAATCCTTTCTTCTCAAAGTTGCATACTTTTCTCTGATAGAATGCATTTGTGACACATTAGTTATACGATGTCTTAGTACTTGATAGATAACATCCAAGGGTCTACTTGATAACATTGATCTTGATTTATACATCTTTACGATTATCTAGTGCTTGTATGGAGTATATCTCTTAACAGTTTATAACGGAGATTGCTGTGTAAAGAATGTTGCCAATGATGCTTGACTAGTGTAGATGAATTCCCCTGATCAATTACGGCACTTCATGTAGGGACATTTTCCCATTGATACCTTGGTATCTTGTTTCTTTTGGTGGAGACATCTCGTTTGTCTTTGGTGCCTAAACGTTTTTTTGATGTAAAACTCCTAACACACATGGCTTCTAGATTTCCACTTGTTTTTGACTTGAGCTCGTGTGTGGGTACAGATCAATGGATCGCTTGCTAGGAGGGCGATCAGAGAATTGATGGCTAAGGGAACGATCAGGATGGTCTCTGCTCACTCGAGCCAACAGATCTACACTAGGGCAACCCACGGCTAGCTTCCTTCAAATGTTTTCGTCGTTTATCTATCTTTTATCCAGTGTTTTTATGAACCATCATCTTTCTAGAATGTACCTTTGCTTGCATACCTTGGAATATTACTACTTAATCTTATAAGAATTTGGAGATAAGATTATTATTTGGGCGTTCAAAACAATGATTTGAAGCAAGACTGTTTACTTATACGTATTAAAGTAAAAATGATTACACCGGTAATGAGAGTTGGTACCTATAGTTTTTGCAGACACATTTCCAAGTTTATTCAAAGTAGGTAGATTCTAGTTTTGTATTGTGTTTCTGACACCAGCAAGATTAGAATGACAAATGTATTCGCCTTAGATCTTGAGCATTCCAAACGAAGAGAGAATTGGTTTTTCTAAGACCATTCGTGTTTAAACCGCGCAGAGCCTTCCCCATCAATGCCATTGCTGCAATACTTGGAAACTGCTTATCTAGCAGTGCCCTTTTGGTTAACTTCTTGCCCACCTGCTGGTTCATGAGTCTCTGCAACTTTTTTCTTACACCATCTCTGAACCCATGGGTTAACGTCTTCTCCTTCTCTTCCAATAATCAGATTCCTGATTTGTGATATGGAGGGTTTTTTATTTCTTCTTGATCCGGGTTTGTTGATTCCGAATATTCTGTGGAAGAAGTAGTTCACCTTCTCCCCTGATGGTCCTTCTTCGACAATCATCATGCTGTTGGTTACATTTCCGCTACAATCCGATGTGTGTGTCTTCAGACGTTACCTGTGATCTACTGTTGCTTTCAGAGTCCGACCATATGCGCTTGCACTCCCTTAGCAACTTGGTGTTGTCGTTGTTGTTGTTGTTGTTGAGAAAGTGTACCACATTCTTACTTTGAGTAGCTGGACTGCTTGTTTCTTCGTCGTCCCCATCTATCGAGTTTTCTCTGTCCGCAACAATAGGCGGTTCTTTGTTCATGTCAGGTATTGTTTCTAGACTTTGAACAGCTGAATCAGGATTAGGAAATAGATCAAGAACCCTACTCGACATTTTTCCTTTTAGTTTCATGGAACCAGTTGATGCTCGACCATCTTCTGGTAAGTTAATCTCCTTAAAACACTTGGCATCTCGGTTATTATCAATCCGAATCCAACGATTCAGCCAAGCAGATTCATAACCATGAACACAAATATCTGTCTTATTCTTGCTTAAGCCCATCACATGTTTAGACATTTGTACCCAAAAGATATATTTCTTGAATCATAAAAGGCATTGGTTTTTGTTAGAGACATAAAAATCTCTCCTGCCAATCATCAGAAGAAACAAGACAAAAAAAATGTTCTTGGTTCATTTATGCTCAATGATCTATATGTATCAAACGTAAGTTTTCAGCCACATATTGATCATGCTTAGGTTCAAATGATCAAATCTGATCATGCAACTGGTGAGATACCGTACAGTGTATGTAGTTTCCGCATCAAATCCTACACAAACTCGAATTTGGCACCCAAAACTACACCTAAGCCGTGTCGAACGTAATACTTAAAGCCCTCCACAAACAACAAAGAGTAATCACAAAACTCAGTGCGTAGAAGAATTAAGTAATGCATGAAACTGAAGCAGAGATAGAAAGAAATGTTACAGTGGTCACTAATACGCAGAGGAAAAGAACTAAGCTCGAAGACGAGGTTCGATTTTTTCTTCAGGCAAATATGTTTGTGTTAGGATTGAAGAAAACGAAAAGAGAGGTCTTAATTAAAGATAAATTGAAAAACAAATAAAAAGAAGAGGCAGAGATATATAGGTTAGTCTTGTCGGAATATACAGAACTCGGATCACTCATTCACTCCATCCCATTACCTCGTATTCGGAATACGCTCTGAGAATCACATTTTTTAATAACAAATATTTATTTTAATTACGTATTTGACGTGTTCCATTGTGTGCCATAGTTGTTTTCTTTTGCTCTGTTTCTATCGTAAGTTCTTTTATTTCTTTTCTTTTTTTTTAATAAATTCCACCGTAAGTAATATAAGATATCTTTCATCCATTTTTTGTTCTTCTGTTGATCAAGTAATGAAGCTTGCATCTAATAAAGTTGCAGCTGATTTCACTCTATTAGAAGTTCATTGCTCTATAGAATCTCGTAATCTTTAATCCTCAAATCAACTTTTCTCACTCTATTACAGTTTTTCTCGCTTCTTGCTGTGGTCATTTATATAATTTGTGACTTTCTTTTGGTGGTGTTTTTATATCCCAAGACATCTGAGGCTTGAGCCTATGATCTTGATACCGTGTAGACAGTTCATTGGAGGTGTCGTTCTTTGAACCATCATCAGAACTTCAGAACCAATGTCTTACATGATTTAGGTCGAAACTCAGATCATGATTTAGGTCGAAACTCAGATCAATAGTGCTCCATAAGAGAGATGGGTTCCTCAAAAACAGAGATGTTTTGGAAGTGTAAAGAGATCTCTGAAAAATGAGACAAGGTGTGATCACTTTGCTATTTGGTTATAATCCTAGAGAAGAGTATCAAGAAACTCGCTCACGGTCATGTATTTGACATCAGGGTAAAGCTCAGTACCATTCACTCCACCACAAGACTCTATGTCAAAGTATGTATGATCTCCTTTGATAAACACAGAGTATATGAAGACCATCTCCATGTTATCCGGATATGGAGTTTCTGCATCATAGAAACAGAAAGCTCGAGTTACAAATTTGTGAAAATTGAAGGCAGATGTTAGTTGATGTGTTGATGATGTTATGATGATGCACCTTTGATCTTCTTGAGAAGTTGATTCTCTGTAACAAAAGTTTTCTCAAGCTTCTTCTCAATCTTGCCCTCCCAAAGCTCAACAAGATCATTCATGGAGCATATGTTTTCGGGCGGTCTTAGGTACAGGGTCTTATTCAGCGTTCGCGGATCATCTATCGTTTTGATGGTAAATGCTGCAACATCAAAGTCATTGACGAACACAGCTACCCACAAAACACACAGAAAAAGAAACACTCAAATTTCAGACCACAAGATTTTATATTTGCAGAAACTTGTAGCTATAGAATTGAGCAAAAAGGAGAAACCTTTGACGTTTCCGTCTCCAAAAACTGTGACTTTGTCGATTGGAGGCGATTGCAGCCCCGGTTGTACAAGCGATGGAAGTAGAATTCTCATGAACATTCCGCAGCAAATGTATGTATGTGGGATTCCCTCGGATTCTATCATACGCTTGATCTCAGATTTCTTGGAATAGAACCCATGATCAAGATCAGAGACTTGTGTTTTATCCGGATTTGCTCCATATTCAGCAGGAATAAACCTCTGCAAAAAGTAATTAACCACAATGTTGTACTCTAGTTAGAGACCTATCCTCTCATCATCAGCCAAAAGCAAAATCAAGTAACCACAATGTTGTGCTCTAGTTAGAGACCTATCCTCTCATCATCAGCCAAAAGCAAAATCAAGTAACCACAATGTTGTGCTCTAGTTAGAGATCTATCATCTCATCATCAGCCACAAGCAAATTCAAGAACCAGTTTCATTGCTTACACAAGATCAAACAATACTAAATATGTGATTTGATATGCCCACGACAAGATCGAATTGGAATTAATAAATCAATGAATAAAGATATGAAGAGACCTTGATTGAACCAGCTTGTTTGATGACTTTGATGAGAAGCTTCTGATCAAGAACATGTTTTGATGGAATTGCAGAGATCACCACATCTACTTTACTCACTGCTTCTTCTAAGCTTTTTTCATCCTCCAATGAACCCTAAACCCATAATACGAAATCCAAATCAAACGCAGCCAAAAAAAAAGCCAAGACTTTCAGAATTAATGAGAAAATTAGAGAATGTTATGGAGAGAGAGAGAGACTTTGAGGAGAGTAACGCCGGCGTCGGAGAGAGATTTCAGCTTAGCGGAGAAAGTGGAGTTTCTGATGAGGGCGCAAGTCGGGTGACCCGATTCGATGCTGAAACGGGTCAAATAGTTCCCTAATCTTCCAGTTGCTCCGATTATTAAAACTCTGCTCTTCTTCTTCTCCTCTTCCATTTCTACTCTCCGTACAATTCGTGGCCCGTACAGAGGATTAGTGAATTTTAGTTCCAACGAGTTTGGTCATAGTTTTTTTTTTTAATCTCACTCAGTTAATCTCTTACACTGTACTTGACAAAACCAGACACAGCATTGTTTAGTCCGCCTAGCCCTTTAGTAACAGAATTAACAGGTTTATACTAATCTTGACTAAACTTGTCTTTAGTAACATTGATTAGGAAAAGCTTTGTTAATTGTTTTTCTTTTTCTCTAAACTTATTTTGCGTGCTTACTTTGTCTTTCATGTTCACTTGCTTTATCATCTCAACCATTGTTTTTTTTCTAACTTACATTGAAATCCTTAATTTTTGTACTAGTAACGCATCATGCATTCTACATTTTATTATATGAACACACACATCGACTCTTTGTATTTGTAGCGCAACATACATTTTAGATTTTATTTATCTCAACACACATTTTATCAACTTTTTAGCGTTGTTGTCGAAAAACTAAATCTTGGAGAAAGATTAAACCTGGATGAGAGCACAAGAAGACGAGGAGAACACACATTGAAAGACATAGTCTCCACTAATAAGAAATATATTACTGGTTTGCAAATTATACACAATACTACTTTATACACTCTTTGATACTAAAATAATGGGCAGGAAATCTTTAAGTCAATCTAGTGAAATTAGTAATAACAGCTATAAATTTGCTCTCTATTCCCATAAATAATATGAATTTGATCTTCCTACTTGAAAAATAAGTTGAATGTGTCCAGAGAACCTGCATAATCAAATCTTATATCTGTAAGTTTTGATTTTTGAATAAACTCGGGTATTTGAACTTGTCCTAAGACATAATAAACCCAAAATAAATGCAAAACAAATCACTATTGTTATAAATACTTGATGGTCGTTGAGCAAATGTGCATTATTGTACCTGAAAACGTTGAAAGGGAACGTTGTCAAGTTGTGGATCGTATTCGTCTTAATGAAACTCAAAAACTGCTATAAAGATTCTGCACATCAGAGTCCCACATCGAAGGAGCTTGGCCATTCTGTAACATAATCATACATATTCAACAAAAGATTATTAAACCATAGTTAAATTAAATTAAATGATAGATAATGATGAAAGAGAATTAAAAAAATGACCTACGTTGAAGCAAGACAGTGGATCAGAACTGGTATCCACTTGCTGCATTGTATTGAAATGAAGGTAACCGGTATTAACCATATCATGAGAATAACCGGAATTAACCATTTCAGGAGATGGCACCACAGTCATTGGAGTTGAGGCAACCTGGTTTTGAATCCACATGGCTTATTTTAGCTCATCTAATTAGAAGTTTAGTGTTTTTTTTTTATATAAATACAAACAAATCAATGACTAACCTCTTTTGCAAAAATGTCATCCATATCGAAATCCGGCCTTGGATTCACAACTGATAGTTTCATCGATAAGAACTGTTGCAAACAACATCATATTTAAGTATACATCTGGAGAGTAATGCAAAATCATAGTCTTAAATACATATTTTTTATTACTGGAAATGAATTCATACCTCAATCTGCCTCTGAAGTGACTGAACATAGTTAATGATTTCATCAAGCATCCCTGCTTTGCCTGTGATCTTGTCGCATCCAGGAACCAAATCTTGTAGAAACTTCATTCTCTCACTGATCTTTTCTCTTCTAACCTACAGAAGATTTAGTAATGAATAATTAGTCTCAATGATTGAAAATGAATTTAAACAGTAAGTTCTCTCTCACTCACTCGCTCTGCTATGCTGTGACTATCAGTGGCTTGGCCTCGGCGTGCACGAACATGAATATAATCCGTTTTCTGCAATTCTTTCGTCACGTTTGATGAAGCATTAGAGCAATTGTTTTCTTCTTTCTTGGCTTTATTTTTCATCTTCTTGGTGCTTTTTGTGCTTCCATTGTTTAGCTCTGTTATTTTCGACTTCTCTTCTTCTTCTTCTTCTGCTACTTCTTCTCTGTTCATCATCATCTTCTTCTTCTTGTCATTACAATCCTAAGAAAACACAGAAACAGATAAGTGAAATCTCAAAGTAAGATCTTTGTTTTCTTTTCATTTGTAAAACTCCAAACTTAAGTTGTTTTAGCTCAAGAACAGAGCTACATACGAACCTTAGCCTCTGTAGCAAACTTTCTTTTCTTGAAATTCCCAGTCCCAATCGTCATTCCCGGCGAAATTAAGAGTCTCGGATCACTCTCCACCGTCGTCTCCCCGTAAATCACCGGAAGATCCAAGCCGGGAGTACCAAGAAAGCCATCAATCTCGCCTCCTTTCATCATTGAAGAGTCGGAGAAGAAGTCGGCGAGAGTAGAATCGAAGCCGGGATGGAGGTACTTGAGGTGAGCTCGTTGGCGCTCTAAGACCGACATGTCCGTGCAATTGAGCAAAAGGTCACCTCCAATAGCTCCATTCATCGTTATCTTCTTCGGATTAAGAAAACAAGTTGCAGTGAGAGAGAGGGAGAGAGTGAGAAAGAAACAGAGTAAAGGTGAGGGTAGAAGAGGAAAGGATATTTATAACAAAAACCATCAGCTCTCTACTTAGTCCAAATTCATCCCATCAAATAAGGTAGGGCCATCTACAAATCTGGAAACTTTAGATGTTTGGAGATAATTGAGATTTGCCATGATTGAAAGAATGACAAATACCTAAAAATTATTACCCAAAAAGAAAAGAAAAAAACTATATATAATGACAACAAAAAAGAACTTAGTTTGTATAAGTCTGTTTTAAGATTAATCAAAAACGTATTAATCATTTTCTGTAAAACATGTATTGTATATTTGGATCTTGATTAACTTAGAAAGGATAAGCTCTCCGGGATGTCAATTCGAACCCGGAATGTCTTTAGGTTTTTCTTTCATTAAAGGGGCATGTGAACGTCACGTGGGAGTCGTTGTGCCATTGTAGCACACAATAAAGGAAATATTTCTTTAGTTTGGCATACTCTGGCGTCTGCCTTAAACGCCTATTAATAAACGTCCCAATTTTTGTAACCGTCTAAACCACTTTATAATATATAATTAGGACCCGACTATCATCTAGCGTCTAGAATGAACGTGGCCGATATAATACTTATGACGTATTTTTGAACATTAATTAATTGCCTTGTATTCTTTTTTATCTTCAAAGCTAAGTAAAAACCGAAATCCATTATTCATTCCATCTGAGTCATTATATGGTGCACTAGATATTTCACTTTAAAAGGGTAACAAAAAACGCTTAACTTCATTCTAATAACTCCAGTCTTATTTTGGCTACGGCGCACTGTTCACATGAATTTATTACGCAAGAAGTTTTCTGAATCTTGTTATTCAGATCGATCCTGCGTCTGATCGCCATGCTCGATTGGCTTACCCTATCGTGATTGGCTAATACTGAGACGGCGCAAGAGAGACTGCCACGTGATCGCCATGCTCTTTGTGTGCAGAAGGCCCATCACATAAATTACTCACAAGTTAGTTTTAGTCTTAGATCACTTTCACCGAAAATCGGTGACCAAATATTTCGAAGAAAAGGGCCTCTCCATCAAAGCATGGCTTTGTTTAGATTCTCAAATATTTTCATTGAATTTTTATTTAAAGTTATTGGAAACACCTTTATGTGACTGATATAGGACATGAAATCTTCTCGACTCTAGAAATAAAAATCCAACTTGTTTTGTGCTTAATCCAATTATTTATTAAGCTTTTTAAGCAGATATATGGAGTTAGTAGATAAGGAAAGGGGAGGGTATAAAGTTGTTAGAAATAAAGAAATGGTCGTTTGCTTTTTGATGTGATGAATTTGGACTAAGTCCATAGAAGATGAAAGGCTACTTCCTTATCATACTATACATGCATACACTATAAAAGTAATGTCACACACCTAATTTGTGGGTTCCCCATCCCCTTGTATGTATATATATTATGCTCATAAATACATCCATATATATGTTTCGACATGTATGTAGATGTTGACACTTGATTCGGTGTGTTGAATTGGATATGATTATTATACGATATATATGTGTAAGGGTTGTTACTATGACATATCTATATAAATATGTATATTTATTATGGTGAAGTTCCTAGAAATCATCAATCTAGAGAATCATAGATGGAATGGAACAATAATGAGGGAGGATCCAATCAATGGTCATGACTCATGATGGAATTCTAATTCCTACATCTCTTCTTCATTAGTGTGATATTTTTTACTATATTAAGTTTACAATTTTGTTTAAGAAGAAGTGTTTATATTTTTTTACTTTCTATGCAAAATCTGTATATTTATTCTTACTAGTTATGACATATTAAAACAAAATCAAAAACGATATGCGTAAAAAGTTTTAAAACATCTAATTATACAAAACTATCAACTGTATAAAGTTTCATTTGAAATTCACAAATGTGGGTGTGTGTGTATATGAGAATTATATGTGCATGTCACTAAGGTGAGTTTCAGCCAAAAAAGAAAGAAAAGATAATAGTATGAGTTTTTTTTTTTTTTGCTGATGTAGACTCATCGGGGCCTGCTCCAACTCTCTGACAGTTATCATTTCTCATTATTCAACTATCAATTGAATTATATGGGCTTCCCTACTCAAGTACCTAAACCAAATTAAAAATCATGCAGAAACTAAAATATGCATTTATATATGTAAATCTTAAATACAGGAATGAAACTTTTTCAACAATAACATAGGCGGCAAACAGAGCAAAAAACCTCTAGAAATACCAATGTGGTGTTTTTCAAACACATTCTAATAATTAAGTTGGTATTTACAAAACCAAAGAAAAAAAAAGTTGGTTACTAGAAAACGGTGATTGGTTGAAGAAGCGGGAAACGGAAAGAAAATTAGGTGATTCAGTTATAAGTTAGATCATAAACAGTCCACAACATTAAAAAAAATTAAAACTTAAATCTTTTTTTTTGTTAAAGAAATAGTATAGTTTGCTTTCACTTAATCTTTGACCCAAAAAAAGAAAAAGAAAAAGGCAACTTTAAGCTATTATTTAGCGAGCCTATCATCATTCATTCGTCCTTTTCCACAGATTCAAATTTCTAGATTAAGGTTAGAATTAGGGATTACTGTTGTTTTAGAGAAAAATTTCGAATCGGGCAGGGAGTTTCTGGTCAAAACAAAACCTGCCAAAACCCATTCTCGAAGATGGGCCGCATAACACCTAATTACGAAAAAGCCTGCCTTTTTAAAACCTAGTTCGGCAAACATCTCATATTATTATTATTAGTCCCCACAAATTTCACTTTATCACATAGAATACCACTTTATATTTTCCAAAGTCCAAACCGACTTGCCCTAGTAGATTTTGGCATCATTTAATGAAATGTGAAAGTTTGGGGTTTATTGTTGTAATAAAATTGATAAGGGGGGGCACAAATCCAAACCGAGTTGCCGTAGTATTAATAAAGAAGCCCTATTCGCCGTCGTTCGCCATTCGCAGAATAAACAATTTCTAGAGAGGATGGAAGATAACAAAATTTTGGGAGGAGACTTTCACAAAAATTTGGAGAGGTTCGAAAATAACAGAAAGTTGGAGATGTTGGAAGGCAAACGCAGAAAGGTAATTCCTCGGTTCCATATCTCTAAAATAATCCCTGAATCGGGTTTCATCTCTGTTTTTGTCTAGGGTTTAGGGTTTCATGTATTCGTGGGATCGAAAATTGTCGGTTCCATCTCTCAAACAGTCGTGAATCGGATCTGATCTTTTTGTTTCCTGAACCGGATCTGATTCAATTTAGTATATCGAATTCGAATTCGTCGAATCAAAGTCGCCACGGCTGCTTCTGATATCCTAAGTCTATATTTTCTTGTATGAAGATGGGAGATATGCAGCGCCTAGCGTGCCAACGACTCGTTTGTGATCAGTACTCTCGTCTTGGCCATTGCAAAAGAGGTGACCGATGTCCATTCCTTCATCTTCATGGCAAGCCAAGGAAGCCCTTCTATCGGAATATGTAAGTCTTAGTTTATACATATGAGATCATCACATACATACATATATGATGAATTCTTCTCTTTCTTTGTGTCATGTTTTAACAGTTCAGACAATCCAGAACTAGTTGCTGCGTTCATGATGAAAAACGGTAACATGCTTGCATGTCCACCAGAGGATCCCACCGTGAAGATGCTTTACGTCAAGCGACTGAGCATGACGACACTCGTTGAGGAGGACCTGCGAGACTGTCTCAGCGCTTATGGAGATATCGAATCTATCAGAATGGTGCAAGAGTATAATGGCACTGCGTTTATCACATATGGAACCCGAGAGGCAGCAGAGAAATGCATGGAAGATCTCAAAACTTGCCTTGAGATCAAGGGTCACAAGCTGAAAATTTTGTGGGTTTACAAGTACCAGCCTCATCGATACACTACCATTTCCTCCAACCAACAGGGTGCTGTCACTTCAACTCAAGAGGGAGCTTCGTCTTCATCTTCTGCTCTCGAGGTGAAGAGGAGGAGAATCGAGTGAGAGACATTTTGATCTCAAACCCTACCTTTTGTGCTACTGTTTTTATTGTTGGAAAAACATGTTTGAATCTTCATACTTTGATCTTAAGCCCTACCTTTTGTGCTACTGTTTTTATTGTTCGAAAAACATGTTTGAATCTTCATATTTTGATCTCAACCCCTACCTTTTGTGCTACTGCTTTTATTGTTCGAAGAACATGTATGAATCACGTTATAATGCATTTCTTGTCCTGCTTATCGTGTTAGTTGCTCGGAGTCACCAGAGCTAGATAGTATAAGCCAAGCTGGTGATCTCTCACATTTCAGGACCTGCACTTACATTTGTGCTACTCGGCTGATTTCAACTACAATGTCATTTGAATGTATCCAACACATCAAAGTAGAGTTACATTCTGAAACTAGACCGAATCGATCGCAAAGTCACTTTTATTGGCGTAAAATTCAAACACAACAGTTTGTTTTGAAGGAGAAAAGAAAGGTTCTGTTTTTATCTACAGCGCAGAGCCATCCAGCCATCCATTGATTGCGAGCACATGATTGTTTTAGATCTATTATAGTAAATACACCAAAAGTGAAAGCTGTCTAAGTCTTAAGATAAAATTCTTCTCAGTGAAAAGGAGATCTCACCTGGTATTAGGTACTTGAGCTACCGAAAAATTCAGAGACCTCCTCAAGGATCATTATAAACTAAAGGATTGCTCCACAAACTTTTAAACGTGTCAGTTTCTCCCCCCCCCCCCCCCCCCCCCCCAAATCAGAAAATGGTTAATTCTCTTCTGTATTCTCAGATTGTCTTTCAGGTCCAAATAGTACATCTGATATTTCTCATTGCCTTTATTGGAAGATACTAACAACACTAAATGTTATCACGGCAAGAGCACAACGGAGCCAGAAGTGATCTTATTCTCGAGATCTGCGTGAGCATCAGCGATCCGAGACAAAGGGTACTTGTGACTCACACGAGCCTTTAAGATGCCGGCATCAACATTGGTGAAAACCTCTCCCGCACATTCCAACAGCTCGTCCCTAGTTTCATTGTATTGCATCATAGAAGGTCTTGTCAAGAAGAGCGATTTTGGAGCAAGATCAGACAATGGAGCCGGATCTGGAGTTCCAGAGGATTGTCCAAAGCTCACCATGTATCCTCAGTTCTTCAAACATGCTAATGATCCCTAGAAACCCATTAAAGAATCCAAATGAGAAACCTTAAAACCGATATAGACAACAATTGACTCCCGAGCCCAGACATTACCTTAAAGGTATCCTTTCCCACTGAGTCATAAACAACATTGACTCCTTTGCCCGATGTGAGATCGTTGACCCGAGAAACAAAGTCCTCGTCCTTGTACATAATCACATGGTGGCATCCATCTTCTTTAGCTTGAGCTGCTTTCTCATTGGTTGAGACAGTTCCAATGACGGTGGCTCCAAGCGCATTTGCCCATTGACACAACAGAGACCCAACTCCACCAGCTGCATCATGAACCAGAATCGTGTGCCCACGTTCGACCTTTCCAAATACAAATACGACTTGAGTCATATAGTGAAGATCATCATAAGAGAAATTTCGAACCTTTCAAAAGAAATTTCAAACCTTGAAGCAGCGGCGAAGGAGAAACTGTGCGGTCATACCCTTGAGCATGACTGATGCAGCAACGATAGGATCGATAGATGAAGGAACATAAACCACTTTATCAGCTGGAAGGATTTGTTCCTCTGCATAAGCACCCATTGGATTTCTAGCGTAAGCGACGAGATCACCGATCTTTCTCCCAGTCAATCCTGACCCAACAGCTACCACTTCTCCAACCGCCTCCATACCTATGAATCAGAAATGGCATATTAGTTAAGAGAAAAAAAAACCTGGTTTGAAGGGCATAGAAGCCGGCTTGTAAACACCTTTCCAGAAGTAAACATCAATGAAGTTAAGCCCGACCGATTGCTTTGTTCTTCACACGTATCTCACCTTCCTTTGGTTCCCCTACTTCTACATCTTCCCATTTCAGAACCTTCCACTTACAAACAAAACTTGCAACGAAATACTGAAAAGTGAAGATACAGATCAGGCAGAATGCGAGAAATAATCATAAGTTTCTAAATCAAAGATAGCAGAGTATACTCATCAATAATTTCAGTAAATAACCATCAATTTCCTCTTGATTGCTCATATCGGGTATAGTAGTTGTTGGTTGAAAATAAACACCGATGTTTTGCAGTCCTGAGGCATCGTATGCCCCGTAGAAACCGCCAAACTGACGGCAACTCATCGTATTACAAGTAATTGTGTATATGGACAGTGAAAAGGAGATCTCACCTGGTATTAGGTACTTGAGCTAACACGAAATTTTTGTACATGAATCGGAAGGGTGTTTCAGCATGATTACATTTTATCAATTTATTTAATAATTAATCGAGTATAATTGAGTTATTTCTAATATATCAATACATATATATACCCTCAAATCAAGACATTTCCATAGGATATAGTACGCGAGAACTCAGGAGGAACAAGCTCAGTTGACACAAATGTCACCTAAACCAATGCACAAACAGTCATCACTTAAAATCTACCAATTACCACACAGTTGAGGTTTATCTCTAAAGTCTGATAAATGGTTTATAATGATACGCTTTCTTTCTTATCCATAACAGATTTGACAAGAGACTAAACCTGGGAAGAAGCCCCACCAAGTTCAACAATTCCCGTTGTTTACTTGATAGTAATGGGCTCGAAACTCTGGAGCATAGAGTGGATCCCATTGACACGTGGCACGATGACAGGAACTGCACCGTTGGAGACGATGAGATCGAGATGGTATTCTCCAACGAAGTCCACGTACTTGTTCTTGCGGAGAGTCCGACGAGAGACGATGAGAACTCTCGGGAGAATCGTGGACGAGAGATCATTATCACCAGCGTAGCGCACATTGCCGAGTTCCTCTTCGATACGGAGAAGCTGCAACGGAAATAAATCAAACTCACGGTTTCAGATATTCTCTTATAACTTAAAATGGGTTCCCAAGTTGTGTTTGTTTTTTCCCCAGTTGTAGATCACAGTTTCTACTAACTAAAAATGTGAAAAAAGTATGCATGCAAACATTTCATGTGGGAAGCTCAATTCGTGGTTTATTTAGTTGCATAAGTTTGGATATTAGTTACCTGGTTGTATTTTGACAATCGTTCACTTCGGCATGGAGCATCAGTTTTGATCTACGAAACAGGGAATGATTGACGAACATTAGAGAGTAAACACTCTAAGATGTGGACAGGTTTAGAGAATGTAATGTACCTGTCCGCTTGCTAAACCAACAGAAAGATCAGCAATGAAATTATCCTCTGTCTCACCACTCCTGTGACTAACCATCACACCCCAGCCTGCAGCTTTTGAGTCAAGTGCTGCTTGAATCGACTCGGTCACTGTCCCAATCTGGTTAACCTGTGAAATCATGAATTACACACAAAATGAAATTTCATCTCTAAGAACCGGGGTTTTGATAAATGGTCTAGAGAATTGAGGTCAGCAAGAGAGGAAAACTGGGTAAGAGAACGTAATGAATTATAAGAACTTTTATTTTTACCTTCAAGAGTAGAGCATTGCAAGACTTTTTCTTAATAGCTTCAGCTATCCTCTTCGGGTTAGTGACCAACAAGTCATCGCCCACGAGTTGGATATCCACAGAGGATTGCAATGAAGCCCATGAGCTCCAATCATCCTGGTCAAAAGGATCTTCGATAGAGACAATTGGGAAATCCTTGATGAATTCTCTGTAGAGATCAGCGAGGCTCTCAGCTGATAGAACATGAGCTCCATCGTTTGGTTGTTTTTTGAAGTTCAAATCGTATCTACCATCTTTCATGAAAAACTCTGATGCAGCGACATCCATTCCTATTTTGATCTGCCAAAGTTATTAAATAATGTGAGTGGTATAACATTGACACAATAGCTGCCAGAAGCTTATGGAAACACTGAAGAGATGCACCTTTTTTATCATGTGAAATAAGAACTAAAGAAATTAAAAAAGAGAACTTGACTACCTTTCCAGTGTAACCGGCTTTTTCAATTGCATCTATGAGCAGAACTAGTCCCTCTCTGTTATCTTGAACATTTGGAGCAAATCCTCCTTCATCTCCGACATTACAAGCATCTTGACCGTACTTAGTTTTGATGATCCCCTTCAAAGTATGATAAACTGTAATCAACAAAATACATTAAAGGCATTACCATCAGAAAAACAAATGCTCTGTGATATGGGAACCAAAAGAGAGAGATGGACATTAAGTTGGCTTATCATAGCTTTTCAGGTTTTCTGACATTCATTGCAAACTTAAACAAATTTAGAAGCCCCATATTTTCTTAAGTTCTAGCAGTTTAAACTAACTGACCTTCACTTCCCATCTGAAAGGCCTCCGAGAATGAGGTTGCTCCTACCGGTAGTATCATAAACTCTTGCATAGCCAAACTATTCCCAGCATGACTGCCTCCGTTAATCACATTGAATGCAGGAACTGGCATTACAAGCTCCTTTGTTCCCGATATATCCTGGATGTGTTTGTACAATGGCACTCCTTTAGCTCCAGCACCTGCCCTACAAACGCTCAGTGATACTCCTAATATGGCATTTTCCCCGAGTTTCGACTTGTTTGGAGTCCCATCCAGTTCCAGCATAAGAGCATCAACATCAGCTTGGTTCCTTGAAGGACAAAATAATTTAAAAAATATAAATTTTCTCTCCCAAAGCGCACACAGTTTCTTAACGATTCGTCACCTACTTCAACAATTCGTATCAAGTAAAATGAAAGCTACATGCGACAAACAAGCTCAATAATCTGCAATAGGTTCCTCAAACCTAACAGTCTTGAGTTCAAAAATCAAATGAATCAACATGATGATCCGAATCCTAAGTCAAAGATTACGGAAAATGATAGCAAAATGTTCAAGAAAAGTTTCCAAGTTTCCACCAAATTGACCAGTATTAATCCAAAGCAGAGAAAGCTAAAACAGCTTCGGAGCTTTCGATCTAAACTAAGCATAAAAACTCCAAAATCCAAGACGTTTCTTATATGTTCACTGAATTCTAAAACAAATTCTTATTCTCACCTAACGTCAACTCCGATGAGTTTCGGAGCCACAAGTTCATTGATGTTTTTAATAGCCTGTAATACACCTTTACCACCATAGACACTCTTATCCCCATCTCTAAGCTCGAGCGCTTCGTAGATCCCGGTAGATGCACCACTGGGAACAGCCGAACGATACAGATCATCGGTAATCAGATCAACCTCGACCGTTGGATTACCTCTACTATCAATAATCTGCCTAGCTTTCACTCCTTTCACTCTACACTCCTTAGCCACCACCGAGCATTGCACACCGCTGCGACGGAATCTCAGACATGACCGGCGCGGCAGATTCCAAATATCTCTGCCCGGAAACACGCGACGGAGACAGAAAAGATCTCTGAAGATGATGAGGTTTTGTAGTCAAAGCCATTACTCGAAAACCTAAAAAAAGAAACTCTTCTTCTTTCGCTTATTTGACTACAATGGAGTAGTGGAGAATAAAATGGAGTTATATAATTTGAAAAACGGCCTTTTGAGGTTGGTGCAGGCGATGAAAACTAAGGAGTCAACAAGACCAGAATCAACCCGGTTCAATTTCCAATTAATTTTCCGGTTTCACAGAAAATCTATGGTTTGATTTCGGTTCGAGAAAATTAAAATAAGATTCACTAGCAAATAGTGACCAGACACAGAGCCGTCGCCGCCGCCGGCACACTATCATCTCTCTGTTTTCTCTTTCGCTTAGATATTTTCATTGCAATGGCGTCTTCGATACTGAGAAGCTCTAATCTCTCTTCACCATCTTTCTGTTTACCTTCAATTCCCGCCTTATCCTCCTCGTCGACCTCACCATTTTCATCTATTCATCTCCGATCACACCACCACCGTACTATATCTCTTAGAACCGCTGGAAAATTCCGTCTCTCGTGCTCTATCTCCGATCCTTCTCCTCTACCACCTCATTCACCTCACCGTCGTCCAGATTACATCCCTAGTCGCATTTCCGATCCCAATTACGTCCGAATCTTCGACACGACTCTCCGAGACGGAGAACAGTCTCCCGGAGCAACGCTAACCTCCAAGGAAAAGGTCGATATCGCTCGTCAATTAGCTAAGCTCGGAGTCGACATAATCGAAGCTGGGTTTCCCGCTGCTTCGAAAGACGATTTCGAAGCTGTAAAGATCATAGCAGAGACTGTTGGCAATATCGTCGACGAAAATGGCTATGTCCCTGTAATCTGTGGGCTCTCGAGATGTAACAAGAAGGATATTGAGACGGCTTGGGAGGCTGTCAAGTACGCTAAACGGCCTAGAAGGCTAGAATCCATACGTTTATCGCAACTAGTGATATTCATTTGAAGTATAAGTTGAAGAAGAGCAAAGAAGAAGTTATTGAGATTGCTAGGAATATGGTTAGATTCGCTAGGAGCTTGGGTTGTGAAGATATTGAATTTAGTCCAGAAGATGCTGGAAGGTAATAATTTGATCGATTCTTCTGCTTTTGTGAGAAAAAAAACAAAAGAAGAAACCTTTGACATCGACTCAAGTTTTGACTGTAGAAATGCTTTATATCTTGGTACCATTTTGTTATAAAAGCTTCCCACTTTTGCTACAATATTCCATTGCATAGAATGTTGTTGTAGAGTGCCGTCATGGAATGTTCAAGTTCTTGTTTTTTTGGATTCGGTGGTAAAACATTTTAAAATGTTACTTGGTATCTAGATCGGAGAGAGAGTACTTATACGAAATTCTTGGTGAAGTGATAAAAGCTGGAGCAACAACTCTCAACATACCTGATACTGTTGGTATAACCTTACCTAGTGAGTTTGGTCAGTTGATTGCTGATATCAAAGCTAATACTCCAGGGATCCAAGATGTTATAATCTCTACACATTGTCAGAATGATCTTGGACTCTCCACTGCCAACACTTTAGCTGTATGCCATTTCTATTTTTCTTTTTTTGGTTGGATCAGATTAGCTGTTACAAAGTCATTACTAACATGTCAATCATTTTCTGGATTCAGGGTGCACATTCGGGTGCGAGGCAAGTGGAAGTGACGATCAATGGAATTGGAGAAAGAGCTGGAAACGCTTCATTGGAAGAGGTCAGATTTTGTTTTCGTATGAAAAAGCTTCATATCCATACCTACTTAGATATTTTGCTACATACTAAGGCATTATGAATTTTGTGATTTTGGTTTATGATTTCCTAGTGCTGCATATAATTAGTTAATTATTACTTGAATATTGTATTTTAACTTTATAGGTTGTCATGGCCATAAAATGCCGTGGAGATCATGTGTTAGGAGGCCTATTTACTCGAATCGATACCCGGCACATTGTTATGACAAGCAAGATGGTACACATTTTGGACCTCATTCTTCACCTTGCGGAAACAAAAGTGTATTTTTCTTAATAAGGGGAAAGTTTTTGGATTATTTTTTTTTTAAGACAGACTCTCATTTTCTCAGGTTGAGGAGTACACTGGTATGCAAACGCAGCCCCATAAGGCTATTGTAGGAGCGAACGCCTTTGCACATGAAAGTGGTATTCATCAGGTCAGTTAACGAAGCTTACTTTATGCTATTCTTATTGTGCAACAGAAGAACAGACTCTGATATTGTAGATAACTAACGTAAGCACCTTAAATGGGTTTGGTGTTGTTGTAACCGATTAGAGTAAAAAAGATATATAAACAAGCTCCCTTTGAGAAACATTCTCACTTCTCTCTTAAACTCAATTGTACACACTCTTTCTCTCCATTACATATAGGTTTTGATCGAGAGTTATTTGAGCTTATTTCTTGTCAAGATAGGCCTGACATGCAAGAATCTTAATAATTTATCCCTTATGTATATATATATAAGATATATTTGTCTTTATCTTCCCACAATATAAATGGTAAAAGCATCTTTGTCGATAGGATTTACTACAATGTCGTGTAAATGCTATTTATTATGCTAAAAAAAACATGCTTTAGTGTCATGCTTGAAACAAGAGGTATTCTAGAATTTGTAAAAAAACTTTTATTTTGATAACGAAAGTTCCTTGTCTCCTTTTAGTCATTCAGTTGGCTTTTGACTTGATTAACTTCTTGGCGAAAGAAGGCAAGCAGAACGCGGCTGAATGGATCTCGGCTTTGTAAAACTTTAAGGGTCCATTTGATTTGTTGGAGGTCTCATCAATTGGGTTGACTGGGTGTTTGAAGTCAACGTTAGGACCCTCCGTTGAACATAGCATGAATCCAAAACGTCACTAGGGTATGTTGGAACACTGGTCCACGCATAGTTCACAGAACCCTTGAAGATCTCACGGCAGTTAGAAACAATGTTTTCGATGATGTCCATGTGAAGCAATACTTACCATATACTAAGCATTCGACCCTAGATGATACTACTTATTTGACCGTAGATTCTAAGGTGACTATTATCTATTATACAACGAAGATAAATCCCAAAACGAATATCTTAAACAAGCCACAAGCCACGGAGAGATAACCAATAGTCTATATATTTCCCATTTAGTATAGGTTTACTTGACCTTATATGAACAATATTTACCATATATATAAGTTATCCAAAAAAAAAGTACTTACCATATACTAAACATTCGGCCCCACATGAGTTATCATATACTATACTTATTTGACCGTAGATTCTAAGGTGGTCAGCCTCAAAATTACTTCATCTCTTTCTTTTTCTTTAAATCTTTTTTTTTTTGAATGATTGCAGAACTTAGCTTCTCCTCTTCTTGCTAAAGCTATTCAAGGTAATCTTTGAGCTTGTCTTCTTTTATGCTGAAATCTAATCAGGAATATAAGAGTTTCTCTGTATTGTTGTTTAGCTTTTAAGACGTTGAGGATAAGGATAGGTGGTTCCTTGCAAGATCAAGTGATTTACGATGTAGGAGACTTGAAAACTCCTTGCACTCAATTCAAGAAGACAGACAACGGATTGTTCAGATTCTCTGAAGGATGTTTGTATATGAATCGGTGGGACGAACTTAACCATTTTTTCAATGCAACCGGGTTAGTAAGGAAGCCTTAGTATAGTTCTATCCCTTGGCATCATAATACACACAATGAATCTAACTAACAGTGAATCCTTAGCTTCTTCCTTTCTGTGTCATCAATGCCAAAGGAAGGAAGGAATTACAGGTTCTTACAGTGATTCATGGTTTTGAAAGGGAAAGTGAAGAGGGTCCAGAGGTGAGAACAACCTGAGCTTATGGAATTATTTTACTGTAATTCGAGAGAAGAAGGATTTGTAATTCTTCATGAAAGCTTTGTTCTGAAATACACTCTGTTTCTGGAATTCGAATAGCATTTATACAAATGAAACTTTAAATGATCGAATGTGTTGATTGACTTCCATTTTTGCTTAATGATAGATCTGATATTTCTATTGTCCGTTATTTAAATAAAATCTTTGCCTGTATGGGAAAAAAAAATGGAACTTCTTAAATATTTGTTTGTAATAACAGATGTTGTTAGATAATTCAATACTCAGTAAGTAGTGAATGATACTACGAGCAGTGACATGCTTCTAGGCTGCACATATTTATCTCAGGTTTCCTGTCTCTTGTTAGATTGAAACCGACATAGTCTTGAGTCGTCTATTTGCTTTGTTCTATCTGTTTTCGATGGTTTCAGTTGTGGGTTAGGTGTGTGTTGATGGATCTGTTGGGTTCCATTTGAGTTATTAAATTAGTGTTGATGGATCTGTTGGGTTCCATTTGAGTTATTAAATTATAGGATTCATAAGAAAATATACATATTTTGTTGTATACGAATAGAACAATCATTTAGTAATAGCTGAGGCATTTGGGTCTGTGTTTCAATTGCAAAACACAAGTGGTTTAAGTGAGGGACATGATTGTCCTCTCAAAGGAACTAACTGTGTTTCACGTGCAAACACAAGTGGTTTTGGTCTGTGTTGACATCATTATAAAAGGGATTGCTGAAAATGCGAGGAAAAAGTGGTGTGGATGAATTCTGCGGAGCCGGATCAATAAGGTTGAATTATTTAACAAAGGACCAATAGTCTCTAACTCTAAATCCGAAACAAAATCTTAAACCCGAAAAAAAGAAACAAGTTTGGGTCCAGGCCCAACAAACAACTTTCAAGCCCGCCCATGTAAAACACAATCGTACTATTCGTCTTCGAAGAAGTCAATCCTAGCGAAGTTCGAGGGCCTGTCGTACCTCAACCAGACACTTCCCTGACAGTGCTGGACGGAGACTGTCACATCGCCGCCGTCCCAAAACACGGTAACCACCGGATGAGGAGACCCAGGCACGGTGGTGTGAGTGAACGTCGGGCCGGTCCGGAAGACGACAACACTGATGGTTGCACCGCAACGACACTCGAACTCGATCTCGGCCCGGTGGTTAGTCCTCTGGACGTGGTAAATGCCCAGCACATTTACCTCTGCCGTACCTGGAAATAACAAATGATCAAAATCAAAAAACAATGTATAAATCCTAAACCCTAAATCCAAAAACTTTTAGGGATTTAGGGTCTGACAAAAAGAAGTGCAATTAACAAAACGATACCACGAAACAAACATATAATTAATAGAACAACGATACCACTCAAACAAACAAACAAACAAAAATTGTTCGAGTCTTAAACAAAGTACTCAAACAAACAAACAAACAAAAATCTCAAAATAGTATCGTAGCTACAAAATTAATTAACTAACAAAATTTTGGATCCAAATTACAAAACGATTTTAGTAGATCCATTGTCAATTTAGTTAAATGAAGTTCAAATCTTCATGAAGTTAGGATTGGAAAAAAACTGAGAGAAGCTTTGATTTTTGGGTAAAACTCCAAGGCAACGAATCATAAAGAGAATAGCAATACAAGGAAATTGGAAAATGAAGCATTAGAAAAGAAGGAGAAGGAAAGAAACATGGGAGTAGCAGAAGAGTTGGGAGGAAATCAAACAATCATGTGAATTCATCGTTTAAGCTCACGAATCCATAAAAGATAGCAAATTTAACGAACGCTAATGCTAAGATGCTCAAAATCCTTCTAATCAAACAGTTAGCATAATAACAACGAGTAATTGGCGAATTCGAGCAGAAAACTATACGGTACGGGAAATGGCGAGAAGCGTACCTGAACACTTTGCTTGAGTCGCCTAGAGAGGAGAGGAAGATCGTGAGAAAGGGGTTTAGGGTTTAAGGTCTGACTCTTCCTATTGGAGAAATGGGACGGTCACGCATTTTCGTTGGTAAGAGAACTTTGGGCCCACGTTATGGTCACTTAGATGGGCTTGATGGCGAATGAGATTAGTTTATTGGGCTTTGTTTTGTAAACCCATGTACACATGTCATCGCGGCTAAACATGCAACCGAACAGTTGTCGAGACAAGTCGCAGCAGATACAACGGACCAAACCCGCCCGGTGTCGCCGCGTCTCTCTCAGGTGTCACCTTCTTTCCTATTTGTTTCATAAATTCTTATATTTTATTTTTAATACAAGATTTTGGCTGTATCTGGTAAAGTCTTCGATCACATCGCCATAGATTTAATACTGGGCACTAGCGATGTAATTTGATGTGATAATTGTAATGTTGGGTAATGCCAATTTTCAAAGTGAATCCAGAAATTTCATCCACACCATAGGAAACTACAATTTATAAAAACTCCGGAAAACAAATGAACAGAATGAATTTTTTAAAAGGTTATTCCGTTATTGTACTTATTAATCTTGGAGCAAATTAAAAGGCTAAAAATGATATGTATATTTTATATTCTATCACCTAAATTTATTCCCTTTTTAATATAGATATTAGAGCATATATGTATCATCAATATATAAAAATGATCCACTAAACCGAATGAGCATCATGAAGGTATAAGACCAGATGGAAAACTCACCAGGCTTAACGAGAGGAAGAAGATCATGTGCGCCCATACGTTAGGTGAGATGGGCCAATATGAGTTTGACACATATGAGTTTTGAAAGGTCGAAAACAGGCCTTGACTTTCAGTTTAGCATTATAATACAGCCGACCAAATCAACTAAAGATCTCCCACTGGAATCATATTACTATTTTATTGTTGACTCCAACCATTTTATTCAATACAAGCAGCCAGTTTCTCCCTCAGACCAGCAGTGCCTTTGGAGAATAATAGATTTTAGGCCTAGCTTCTATTCCCAATACTTCCCTTGCATTAAACGCATCTGATCTCCTCCGTATTGAGTCAGGGAGGCCGTTGATGTGAACTTTGAACTCATCATACTCTCTCTTAATCTTTCTTCTATCCTTCACAAAATCAATCCTACTCTTATTCTTTGTTGGATCTATCTTCAAACTGAAATATGTATCTGGATTCCGGAGCTCAATGTTATGTTTACGGCAAAAAGGAACTCATAAGTCTGCAAAGCTTGCAGCTTCTGTCATAGCTTCAAATGATAAAAGGGCTCCTCCATCATCTGAAAGGTACATGACACCTTCTCCACTGGATAATCAACTGCCAAGATGGAAAGAATAGTGTTTGCAGTGACAAGGGGTGGCTCTTTTTCTGGATCTGCCGTAGACACAAAGAGGTCAATACCTGGGAGATCAGACCTCCCTGTAGGGTTGGAGGGAGAAGGCATGTCAAATTTGTCTCGAAGAACTTCTAAGTCGGTAGGTCGGTTTATGGGACACAACTTTGGGATTTGGTCTAAAATCCATGAAAATCCAAACCAAAGCTCGCATATTATTGACATCAACCATAACCATATTGCGTCTTCGTTAGGGTTTCGGATCCTCCAAGTTAAGAAAAAACATACCACAACAAATCGAATAGCGATCAATAGTATGTACGGGCTTATGATGGCGGCTGGGATTGGGATGCGTCGACTCAATGGCCGCCATGCCTTATCAGCCGTTTCCACCATACCACTTTTCATTCCTTCATCCATATCATCGCCATACATTTCATCTTGAGGCCAATACGCATTACCGTAACCATATGTGCCTTGCGTCTCAAACAACCATCTATTGTGATCAAATTCACCATTTTGGTTCCTTTTCATCATAGACATGTTGTTGTTTCGTTGGTCTTTTCCTGGAGCTGGTAAGGGGACGGCACCATTAGAAAAGTCAGGTGTATCATCGTCTAGGTCTCCGATTTTGTATTGTTCCTTGCAACCTGGACAAAGACCCGTTTCTTTTTGGGCATCCAAGAAGCAATCTCTACATATCTTGAACCTAAAACAACCACATGTTAGTCATAAACCTCGTTTTCTTGTGAAACAAGTAAATATAAGGATGTTGATTAATAAATAAATATATATGTATACCGGCATTCACATGGCATCACGTCCTTTCCCCTTTCATCTTTCATTACTTTTCCATCGCAAGCAGGCATTGCACACGAAGAGCCTTTAGCGCCAACCATCTGAGGGTGTGTGACATCTGAATCGATGACCTTGTCCATAAGATGTGCACGTGTGACGCTGTTAAAACCACCAGTAAATAGAGAATTGGACACGTACTACTCTTCAGCTTTGGTGGCTATGGGCTGGTTATCCGGCGTTGGAGGTATGTGTACCGTGTAATTGGAATAATCTCCAGAAAGCTCTCCTGATAATTCAATATTATCTCGAGATAAACTCACATATCGTCCGCTAGAAGTCCGTCTTGCAAATTTGACGGTTTGGCCGCTTCCCGAGTTATTACGTACTTTCTTAGACGTTTGAGGAGGTGTTGATGTCATTGTGAAGTCTTACAAGGGAACTTGGTTTCTGCGTGAATCAATGCGACCATGCAGAATAAAGATGAAACATGAGTTTTTACGTTCCCGATAGTTTGGAGGAAAGAAAGAGAAAGATAGGGAGGAGAGGATTATCAGGACATAAAATGTTTGTGTTATAGATCTCTATTTTTGGGTTCTCTGTATTATACATTAGTCCATTTTTAGAATCTTAAGGATTTAGTTGTCTTGTGCTATTTTAGGATTATAATGTTTTTTTTCTTTTCTTCAACTCATTTTATTGCGGAAAACAATCTTTGTTCATTCACTCCGTGTTTTCTCTTTCATTACATCCATAACATTCTTTTAACTAAACTAAAAAAATTACTATTTAAAATGTGAATACATATAAATCTATATCTATGAATAATAAGACTAGATTTAAAAAAAAAAAAAATTAAAACATTTTATTATCTACAATCTATGTATATAAATATATCTAAATTTGGATAATATCTTTCTTATTATATATAATGTAACTTTATTGTTATAAGAATCTATTATTGTATTTTATATTTTTATTCTCATCAATTTGGACCAAAAACATATTGAGATGTATAATTAGATAAATTACAATATGTAATATTTATATTTTTTGGTATATAAAAAGTTATTGACTTTAGCCTATACATCTCAACAACAAGCGAAAAAACTAAAAGGAAAAAAGCCTCCATCTCCCAAATAATCACTAAGGTGCCACCTTTAACCCTTCTTTCAGGTCGGGCCTCTCTGGCTACCAAAGCTCTTCGCCGGTGCATTGAGAAACCCTTTGACGTGTTCATACAATTTATATTGTAAGTTCCTTATATGATTGAGTATTTCAACTAAACATCTCATTTTCACTTTATTTATTGAGAAAATTCATGTTTTAGCATTTAGTTCCTTACGTTGCATATACATACATTTTTTTTTGTTATGTTGCATTTATAAGGAAAATAAGGAGTTCAATGGATCAAGTGAGAAAGCTAGGATGAGCATGGAAGAAAGAAGGAAGAGCATATGATCAAGAGAAGAGAATAAGGCTAAAATTGAAGGCCATTAACTTCGATTTTCCATGTAGCATGACGATCGACACAAAGAGCCATGACGATCGACACGATGCCCATCGAACTCAATTTTAAGAGTCAAAGTTGCCATATTTTGTCCATATCAATCTCTAATTGGAAAAGAAAAATCTAGGACGTCCCATATGTTTATTAATACACGTTTTAGGCCATAAATTATTTTGTTTTAGTTTTAGAGAGAGATTGTCGAGGGAAAAGGAAGATTTTCGAACCCTTTTTGTTTTTACTCTTGATTTCTCTCATGCTTTCTATTCAAAACAAGTATGCGTTTAATCTCTCCAAGTTTGAGTAATTTCATAGTTAGGTTTATGATTACTTCAAATGAATATCTGAATGTTAATAGGAATCACAAGAGAATAAAGATTATCTTATTAGTTCTTCATCTTAGATTGATCTTAATGCTTGTTATGGTTTGTCCACCTAGAATTAAGAACTTAGGTTAATTAACTAGACATCAGAAGTGTTTTTGATTAACTAAAGCGAATCTAAGATGAGCAAATTCGCCTATTCGAAAAGGAATTTGGTTTAGGGTTTTTGACTTTCTGGGACTTATCCAACACAGTCTCAAGTTCTAGTTTGTTATCTTTGGCTTGTCATTTGCTTACCTCTGGAATTTTTACATGAATAAGGATTCTAGTTTAATTTCGATAAATAAAATGTGGTATCTTGAAATACCAAATTTGCTTTGCCTTTGTCTCTGACTTGGTTTAGAGGTTTTAACATGGGTACTTCGAATACTACATCCCTGGTTTCTTTATTGATTTTGGTTTACAATGGCGCCGGTTTTCGAAATTATGGTTTGTTTCCCGTTTTGGTAGCGACGTTCAGCTTGGTTGTAGACATTCAACGAGGGCTCCTTTTTATCTACTACTACTTGGTTGCTTTTCGGTTTTGCTAAGCGACGTGTTTTATTAAGGTTTTTCACATAGTGTTAGAAAATAATTGGAAATGACTGTAGATCGGACTCTTATTCTTTAAAAATGGCGAACCTAAGTGTTTGTTTCGTCTTATTTGTCGTCAGATTCTTTGGGTTGGATGCAGTCAATCTTTTTATGGCTAAACATCCTCCAACCAGTTGAATCGTTATGAGTTTATTCCTTGTAGTAAGTAGTTTAGATCTTTGTTTAATTTCTTGTTTTTGAAGTTCTTTGGTGTAATCACAATCGTGATGGTTTAATTAACCTCCGGGTTAAAACCCCTATTAGGCTATTAGTCTTAATCGGTGTAAAAAAAAAGAAACGCAGCGTTTCGTTCTAATAACGGCGCCGTGAGAAGAAAAACGGGATCGGCCCGATTCTGGGTTGCATTTTCATTTCATTAAGCGTGATCTGGTCGTTTTTGAATTGGAATGTGTTAGACTTAGATCCGTCGTCGGTCATGTCGTCGTCGCAGAACCTCGGTGGCGCCACCAGATGCGGCCGGGTCATTGGCCCATCTCTGGACAAGATCATCAAAAATGCCGCCTGGCGGAAGCACACTTTCCTTGTTTCCGCTTGTAAATCTGTCCTCGACAAACTCGAATCTCTCTCCGATTCTCCCACCGATCCTTCATCGCCTCTCTTCGGTCTCTCCTCCACCGATTCAGATGCCGTTCTTCAGCCCCTCCTCCTCTCTCTTGATACCGGATACGCCAAGGTTATTGAGCCTGCTCTTGATTGCTCTTTCAAACTCTTTTCACTCTCCCTCCTCCGTGGTGAGGTCTGCTCCTCTCCTGAATCGCTTCTCTACAAGCTCATCTACGCAATCTGCAAGGTTTGTGGCATCGGCGAGGAGTCAATTGAGCTAGCGGTCCTTCGTGTTCTACTCGCCGCCGTCAGATCTCCTCTCATCCTGATCCGTGGCGATTGTTTGCTTCATCTAGTCAGAACTTGCTACAATGTATACCTCGGCGGATTTAATGGGACCAATCAGATCTGCGCTAAATCTGTATTGGCTCAGATCATGCTCATCGTCTTCACCAGATCCGAGGCGAATTCTATGGATGTATCACTCAAAACGGTTAACGTCAACGACTTGCTTGCCATCACCGATAAAAATGTCAACGAAGGGAACTCTCTGTTCACATATGTCAGGGGTTCATTAACGACGTTATTTCGGCCGGGGAAGCAGCTCCTCCCCCGGATTTCAGGCTAGTCTTGCAGGGTAATGCCCTTGACCCATCAGAGGAAGATGCTTCAACTGTTGAATCGGTGTCTGAGAAAGGCGAAGACACAGGCAGTGTGGTGAATGCAGAGGATGGGGCCACAAGCAAGATCAGGGAAGACGGGTTTCTTCTGTTCAAAAATCTGTGCAAGTTGTCTATGAAGTTCTCATCACAAGAGAACACCGACGATCAGATTCTTGTGAGAGGCAAGACTTTGTCTCTGGAGTTGCTCAAAGTCATAATTGATAATGGTGGCCCAATTTGGCGCTCTGACGAAAGGCAAGTTTTATCTTTGATATCACAGGTTACATTCCCTATCTAATGCGTATTTGCTGTTAGTCTCTCACTATTACATGGAACCCAAGAGCTAACTCTCCCTCTGCAAAATATGCAGGTTTCTAAATGCCATTAAACAGTATCTTTGCTTGTCCCTGTTAAAGAATAGCGCACTTTCAGTTATGTCTATTTTTCAACTTCAATGTGCTATCTTCACCAGCTTACTACGGAAATATAGATCGGGTATGAAATCAGAAGTAGGCATATTCTTCCCGATGCTTGTCCTCCGAGTCCTTGAAAATGTTCTGCAGCCAAGTTTCTTGCCAAGTTCCCGATCGGGTATGAAATCAGAAGTAGACAACATTTGCCACGACCCATACCTAATCATTGACATATTTGTGAACTTCGACTGTGATGTGGAGTCTCCAAACATCTTCGAAAGGTATTGGCAATTTCTTTTGGCTTCTGTGTCTGGAATAGCATTTCATATGTTGTTTGATTACAATCTTTAGCTGAAAATTTTAGAGATCAGACCAGGCCATCAGGGTAGCTACGGTTCATAATTGTATAGCATTAGTGGTCTTGTACTTTACTAAAATGTATTAAAGCTCTTATAATTCTATCAGATTTTTGCAGGATTGTCAACGGTCTTCTAAAAACTGCTCTAGGGCCTCCTCCTGGTTCGTCGACAACTTTGTCTCCGGTCCAGGATATTACTTTTCGGCACGAATCAGTGAAGTGCTTGGTTAGCATTATTAAGGCAATGGGAACATGGATGGACCAACAATTGAGTGTGGGAGAATCACTTCTTCCTAAGAGTGTAGAAAACGAAGCACATGCAGATAATCAGTCAAACACAAATGAAGAAGACGGGACGACTATAGATCATGACTTTCACCCGATTTGAGTTCAGAGTCATCAGATGCTGCAACTCTTGAACAGAGGAGGGCATACAAAATTGAACTCCAGGTCTTATATGATAAAATAACTAAAATATTGTTTCTATCCCATTCGCAATGTTAGTATATTTATTTTTCTCTTCACTGATGTTAGTTTCTTCTGCTTTGTGTGCAGAAAGGCATCACTCTATTCAATAGAAAGCCTTCAAAGGGTATTGAGTTTCTTATAAACTCTAAAAAAGTTGGCAGCTCGCCGGAGGAGGTGGTGTCGTTCCTGAGGAATACTACTGCAGGCTTGAATGCAACCATGATTGGTGATTATTTGGGTGAAAGAGAGGAGTTTCCAATGAAAGTTATGCATGCCATGTGGACTCGTTTGATTTCAAGGAGATGAATTTTGGTGAGGCCATTAGGTTTTTCTTAAGGGGGTTCAGGCTTCCTGGTGAAGCACAGAAAATTGACCGCATAATGGAAAAGTTTGCTGAACGCTTTTGCAAATGCAATCCAAATTCCTTCAGCAGTGCTGACACAGCATATGTTCTTGCATACTCTGTGATAATGCTTAACACTGATGCCCACAATATCATGGTTAAAGAGAAGGTTTGTTTTCTTGGCCGTCTCAATTTGTTGAATCCATGACATAAAAGCTTTTGGAATGCAACTGCATGTGTTAACATTTTCTGTTTATTTTTGTGCTCACAAATTTTTTTTGAAATATTCTATATTTGGGATTTCTCTTTTTGGTGTATGGTAATTACTGTGTATTTTTACTAGTTTTACATCTGCTTTTCTTCTGGTTTATGACATCCAGATGACCAAGGCTGATTTTATCAGAAATAATCGAGGCATTGATGATGGCAAAGATCTTCCAGAAGAGTATCTTGGTGCGCTTTATGACCAAGTTGTGAAAAATGAAATAAAGATGAGTTCTGATTCTTCTGCTCCAGAAAGTAGGCAGTCCAATGGCCTGAATAAACTACTGGGTTTGGACGGTATACTCAATCTAGTTTACTGGACACAGACAGAAGAAAAAGCGGTAGGGGCTAATGGTCTTCTAATAAAGCATATTCAAGAAAAGTTCAGGTCGAAGTCCGGAAAATCAGAGTAAGCTCATTTACCTTTAGTTTAAGGTCTAGTGTGAAATGAGATTCTTAGGCGTATAATCTTTGGAGAGAGTGGCAGGAGAAGATATTACTAGGTAGTAGTATTGATTATAAATGGTATCCTATTTAAGGATTCTATTGACTGGTTGTTCTTAGTATGATGCTGCTAAGCGAGTCAGTTACCTGCAAACTTAGCGAACTAAGCTGAACTCTAGGTCTTATTATAACGTTAATAAGCCATACTTGCCCTTTAGTTTGCCGTAATTCATTTTTGTCTCTGTAATTGTGTATTCCTGATAATCTATCTAGTAAAAAGGATTTAATGTTTATAAATACCGTGATGGAATCTCTTCGGATATGCAGTCATAACATTTATCACCTGACTTTGATTTTTTCTCGGTCTTGTAGATCAACTTACCATGTCGTCACAGATGTTGCAATATTGCGTTTTATGGTTGAAGTTTCTTGGGGACCAATGCTTGCCGCATTCAGCGTTACACTTGATCAGAGTGATGACAGGCTTGCTGCAGTTGAATGCTTACGAGGCTTTCGGTATGCCATTCATGTTACAGCAGTTATGGGTATGCAAACCCAAAGAGATGCATTTGTCACTTCCATGGCCAAGTTCACAAATCTCCACTGCGCAGGAGATATGAAGCAAAAGAATGTCGATGCTGTTAAAGTAAGTTTCTGCTTATGGAAATCTTTGTTTAGAATGATAGCAGTTGTTCCTCTCTGCATTTGCTTTCTTCAGATGTGGTTTTCAAGGAATAATAACAGAGAAGAAGCCTTCTGAGGCATACTCACCTAAATACATCATTTGTTTAAATTTTCTGTTTCCAAAGCTTGTTTTATGTCTTTTTATCTAGTGTAAAGCTTTCCCTTCCCTTGGTAGAGAGAAGCATGCGTGATTTACCTGTTCATAACTTCATTACTTCTTGTCATGTTCTTCAGGCTATCATATCAATTGCCATTGAAGATGGTAATCACTTGCAAGATGCTTGGGAGCATATTTTGACTTGTCTTTCAAGAATTGAGCATTTGCAATTATTGGGTGAGGGTGCTCCAAGTGATGCATCTTATTTTGCTTCATCCGAGACGGAAGAGAAGAAAGCCTTAGGTTTTCCTAACTTGAAGAAAAAAGGAGCCCTCCAGAATCCAGTAATGATGGCTGTTGTTCGAGGGGGCTCATATGATAGCAGTGAAATTGGACCAAACATGCCAGCGCTTGTGAGGCAGGATCAGATTGATAGCTTCATTGCAAATTTGAATTTGCTTGACCAGATTGGGAGTTTTCAGTTGAATAATGTGTATGCTCATAGCCAGCGGTTGAAGACTGAAGCCATAGTAGCATTTGTTAAAGCTCTATGCAAAGTCTCTATGACAGAACTTCAGTCTCCTACGGATCCTCGAGTATTTAGCCTCACAAAATTAGTGGAGATCTCGTAAGAATTTCTTCTTTTTGATACTCTCTTTCTGCAACAAATAGAATGAGAAATGTTCATCTTGAATACATCTCACATTGGCTACTGAATTGGATTATTGAGTTAGCACTGTGATAGTCTAATAAGAAACCAATTACCAACTTAAAAATTTACATCTCTCTTTTTTTTTGTGTTCAGGCACTACAACATGAACCGCATTAGGCTAGTCTGGTCTCGCATATGGAGCATCCTATCAGACTTTTTTGTATCTGTTGGCTTGTCGGAGAATCTTTCTGTCGCAATATTTGTTATGGACTCGCTACGACAACTTTCTATGAAGTTCTTGGAACGTGAGGAGCTGGCTAATTACAACTTCCAGAATGAATTTCTTCGACCGTTTGTCATTGTTATGCAGAAAAGCAATTCTGCTGAAATTAGAGAACTAATAGTTCGGTGCATTTCTCAAATGGTACTCAGCCGTGTCAGTAATGTGAAATCAGGGTGGAAAAGTGTGTTCAAGGTATATTCTACTCGAGGAGAAATCAGGATGCGCGAGTATAACTATATTTATATTTTTGTTCTAAGTTATATATGAAATAAATTATTATATTTTTAAATACTAAAAGAATTATGTTTTGATCAAAACTTACCTTATCATACGATGATATCTTCTCGACCAATGAGTTGAAACATCACCCAAATTTTCATGCATCGATACATATGGTTTTGTTGCCATCTTCAAAATCTACAACCATAATAAAAAAAAATTACAATTAAGATTTCTTTAAAATTATAGTAATAATTATAAAACGCAAACTCATATGAGCTTTTTCGAAAACCTATCAAAATTTATATATAGAAAACTGAGAGACGGTAAAAATTTCATAATTTATGTAATCCTTTTTTCTTTTAGAAATAGTAATTCAAAATTATAATTAGTAATAAAATTATCTTTTTACAATTTTTAAAATATTTAAATTTTAAATTTTTCTTAACATTACCTTTTTATATTTTTAAAATTAGTTATTTTATAATTTTCTTAACATTATCTTTTTAGATTTTTAAATTTATTTAAATTTTAATATTTTCTCATAAATATCTTTTTATATATTTAAATTATTAAAAATAAATATTTTTTGACACGTGTCAAAATCTCTAACCGATAGATATGACACATGTCGAGATCTCTTGAGTTGCTAACTTCGAAAACCCAACTTTATATAATAACATACTGACTCATCTTACAAAAATTAAAATGTGAGTATTTATGTATAGAACTACTTCACCCGGATCGTATATATTAGATTTCGAGATTGGATCGGCTAGCTCGGTTGGTATCGCACATGTGTGAGTCAAATGTGGGTTCAATTTTTGATATATTGTCTATGTACAAGGTATGGCATTACAGGAAGATGAATAAAGGAATATAAAATAATAATAAAAACACTAGATATTTTGTTCGCGTTTGATTTTCACACTTTAGGCCATGTTTATGGGTAGTAAAAAGTTTGTCCTTAGCTTAGGTGGAAATTAAATATAAATCAGAAATTGGGTTTTTCTGAAAAACAGTCCTTATTTAACGACAAATTTACGTTGTCCTTGGTGCCATGTGTCAGGATTCGATTGGCAAACACACTTGGGTAGGGTAAAACCCATTTTCCCTTTCGTCGATCTCTTCTCTTCTCTGTTTCTCGCTGCGAAACTCGTGAAAATCATGGCGAATCAGCTCCTTCAAGCAAGAACATCCTCTCCGTTCGTTAGATTTTTTCCCCTTTTCACATCTCTTATCTCTCGATTTAACCCTAATCGATCAATCTTGTTGTTCTTTGTGTATCTCTCTCATCATTGGGTTTTTTAGCGAGTAGGTTTAAAAATTTGCCAAAATCTGTTTACAGTTTAAGGTTTCTTCAATTACAATTGCTTTGCTTTTCCATTAATTTATCCTTGATTTTGATTTCCCTTTGATTGTGTACCAATTTTAGTAGCCGCAAATCGATGTTGATGATAATAAGAGTCACTTGATTCTCTTGATTTTGTGGCAGAGTCTGTGTAGTTCCTGGAGTAGTGTTGATAATCTTGATTGAACCATGTTTCGTTTTCGTGTTTGCTGTGGATGCAAAATACATGATCATCTCTATTTGAAGTGGAGAACAGTATACATGGTAATCAGTTCCTGGGGTAGTGTATGTAGTCTTGATTGAAACATATTCTGTTTTTTCCGTGTTGCTTTTGTTGATATAGTTAATTGGAATTTGAAACATATTCTGTTTTTTCCGTGTTGCTTTTGTAGTCTGAATTTGGATTTTTAAATGTTGCATTTTTTTTAAACATGATAAAAAATAATAATGTAAACACAAACACAAACGATGACGAAATTGCGTTTGAAACAATAGAAGAAGTGGAACACCCATGTCATTCTTTATTTATAACCAAAAAGAGAGAAACATCGTAAACATCAAATCATAACTAATAAAAATAAAAATAAAAGACAAAGTTAACGTCGGCATGCGGATACATCAATTAGGACCGACCGTTTTTGACACGAGTCTCTGACTTTGATGAATCAAAATCTGGTTGAACCGGATATCTATCGATGCAATGTTCCCAAGGACTGTTTGCCGAGGCCTTGACATTGCGTAGAGCCACCCAAACCGCACTGTTACACTTAAACCCTGACCCTAAAGCAATCTGCCAAGCTTTATTCCCTTTCTTCATCCTTCCTTTTGCCTCTATGTATGCCAATTCATACCAAATTGAGCTAGACGAAGTATTTCCAAATCTATGTAACGTTGATCTAGATGCCTCCACATCGATCGGCGATAGTCTTAAGCTCTTTTCAAGCGCATCGATCACGCCTCTGCCTCCGGCATGAATACAGAAATGGTCAATAGCAAGCTTGAAATCCGGGACGTAATAGTGCTTGATTTTGTCCTTCAGAAGTTTCTTGGCCATGAAGATAACAAAATACAGAAATTTTTCGCTCAGAGGAAGAATTAAGGGACCCAATGTTGCTATGTTTTTCTTAAGCGTTGTCCCCGCAACATCGGTTATGTCCTTTGAGAGACAAACTCCGGTTCGGCCGCTCTCATCGTCTTCTTGTTGCACACATCGAAAAGACTTGTCATCGGCTCCGGTATGCGTTCGAACCGTGTGAGCTAGCTTGTACTTGGACCGTCTCCGATCTCCAGGCTTGTTGGAGAGCAAAATGGCAGCCCCACCAACACGGAACAAGCAATTGGAAACCATCATGGATCTATTATCACCACCATAAATGTGGTAAGTGATGTTCTCAGTACTCACCACAAGAGCATAAGTGTTTTTATGAACATGCAACAAGTCCTTAGCAAGATCAATGGCGATAACACCAGCACTACAACCCATTCCTCCAAGACTAAAGCTTTTGATGTTGCTTCGGAGTTTGAAGGTATTAACGACCATCGCGGATAGTGAAGGAGTTGGATTAAACATGCTTGAGTTCACCACAAGTATACCGATCTCTCTAGGGTTAACTTTGGTGTTCTTGAATAGATTTTCGAGCGCGCCGGTAATTACTTGCTCCGTCTCTTCACGCGCTGCCGTGAAATTCTTCCGCGGTGGCACGTGAAGGAGTCCCTCAGGACCGTAGGTTTCATCACCTAGACCTGAACGATCTTGAACCTTCCTCAAGAAATCAAGCGAGGACGAATCATCATCGCATGACACGTTCCGTAAAGGATCAGCTTTTCTTATTTGATCGAAGACATCCATGACCTTGGAAATACTAACGCTTTGATGCGGTGGTGGAAGGTAGCACGAGTAGTCAACGAGATAAACCGGTTTAGGTCGGGTTACAATGTAGAGAACCGAACCGAAAACGGTGAAAGCAAAGAGTAGAGTTACGGTTATAAGATTGTGTTGGAGATGGGAATAGAAGTGATGGAGATCGTTTGTGGTTAGCCGAGAGGCTTTTCCGGCAACAAACGCCGTTAACGGAAACAAGCAGAGGTTGAAAAAGTTGGTTAAGACGTAATGATAAAGGAGCTTCACGTTAACGGACGTCATTGTTCAGTTTGTGTCGGACAATAATGGAGGAAGCGATGCGATGTATTTGTATGGATCCTCTTTTGTGGTCCGTTACGTTTTACAAGCATGCATATAGACATGTGTATACTCGCACTCATGCATGCATACACATTGAAATAAATTAGTAGTCCAGCGAAAGTTGCCAAAATAGGAAAATAGTCCGTTGCAGAAAAAAATATATATATTATGTACTAGATTCATTTCGATACAAGTTTCGTTTTCAATTAGAAATAATATAAAAATAAATATAAACATAGTCTTTTCTTAAAGTCAAAAATTTGTCTATAATATATTAATTTTTTTCCAAATAAAAAGTCTATAAATTTCTGTCTCTAATCACTAAATTAAATTTTCAATAGTACTATATAATTTAAATGGTGCTAAACATGATGCAATGTGTATTAAAAATTTAAGGGAATTTGTGTTCTCAGCTTTGATTGGCTGAATCGCCATAGCCTCTGACTAATTATGGGATGAATGTTTCTCGGGAATGAATTTATTCGCAAGTATATCCTCAACCCTCAGTAAATAAATGATTAAAAGTTTAGTTAAGGCCAAATACTCTGAAATATAATAGCAAATATACTGCTACAATTGACACTTAAGACTTAAGAAACTCTAAATTTACAATCAGACCCTCGAACACTTTCTAATTGCATCCAAGTATATATCCGGACACTGAATTTTTTTTCTTTATTTGTTGGTTTTAAATTGCAACTATCTTCAAAATAAACATTCTCGATTCTCGAATAGGATTCAAACCTAAGGGTAACTGGGTAATCAGTTATACCATCACTTGGTTTAAACACTTTCAAATTCATTGTTATATTTTTACCAGTAATTTAAAGCAAGTCCTCTATATTTTGTGATCTTTTATGTGATTATTTTCAGTTGTGGTTCTCTCTGTTTTTATCACGCGGCACATGTTTTGGACTTTTGGTCATATATTATCTTCCATCGGCTTCGCAAACTGTTCTTAATCATTTACGTGCTACCAATATATACAATACATATACTGTACATACAAATACAATTACCCAATTGAGTAACAAAGCTTCAACTGATTTTAAACCATGGAAAACTAACCATGTTTTCAGACCAATCTAACGGTTCTGATGAGTTCAAAGATCGACCTTAACCGGATATCTATGGATACAATGTTTCCAAGGATTGTTACCCGAGGGCTTGATATCGCGAAGAGCCACCCAAACCGCGCTGTTACACTTAAACCCGCTTCCAAAAGCAATCTGCCAAACTCGGTTCCCTTTCCTCATTCTTCCTTTAGCTTCCGTGTAAGCCAACTCATACCATATAGAGCTCGAGGAAATGTTTCCAAATCTATGCAATGTCATTCTTGATGCTTCAACATGTTTTGGGGAAAGCTTTAAACTCTTCTCTAGTTCATCGATCACGGCTCTACCTCCCGCGTGGATACAGAAATGATCAAAAGCAAGCTTGAAATCCGGTATGTATGGCTTCTTCTTTTTGGCATTGTATAATCTCTTAGCAACAAAAGTCGCAAAGAACAGGATCTGCTCGCTTATGGGAAGAACCAGAGGACCCAAAGTAGTGATGTTCGTTTTTAAAGCGTCTCCAGCTATAGCCATTAAATCTTTAGACAAAGAAACTCCGGTTTTTAAACACTCGTCTTGTTCTTGATACACACAGTTGAATGCTTTCTCATCACATCCTTTATGAGTCCTTACCGTATGAACAAGCTTATATTTAGATCGTTTTCGATCCAGAGGCTTGTTCGAGAGCAGAACAGCGGAACCACCAACTCTAAACAAGCAATTAGGGATCAACATTGCTTTGTTGTTACCAAAATACCAATTCTGAGTGATGTTCTCAGTGCTAACAACAAGAGCACAAGTGTTTCTATGGATTTGTAACATATCACTAGCGAGGTCAATGGCGATAACACCAGCACTACATCCCATACCTCCAAGGTTAAAGCTCTTGACATTTCCTCTAAGCTTATACTTGTTAACAATCATAGCGGATAAAGAAGGCGTAGGGTTAAACAAACTGCAATTCACAACAAGAACACCAATCTCCCTAGGTTTGATTTTGGTATTCTCGAAGAGATTGTCGAGTGCGCCGAAGATTACCTGTTCTGCTTCCTCCCGCGCAGCCGCCATAGTCGGACGCGGAGGGATGCAGTGAATAGATTCCGGGAGGTAAGTCTCTTCTCCGAGACCTGATCGAATCAAGATCTTCCGCTGGAACTCAAGAGATGATTCGCTGAAATCTTGAATCAAACTAGAATTATTCATGAATTTCTGGTAGCTAACTTTTTGATCCGACGGCGGGAGGTAACAGGAGTAATCGAGAAGGTAAACGGATCTAGGTCGGGACATGAAGAAGACAGTGGATCCGAATATGGCGACGGTGATGAGGAAGATGAATCCGAAGAGATTGTATTGGAGGTGGAGCTGGAGGTGGAGCCAGAGCTGGTTTAGGCTTAACAAGGAGACATTGGTGACGAAAACGGACATAAAAGGGATCAATAAAAGCTTCGAAAAGTGAGTAATGAGATAGTGGTAACCAAGCTTGACGTAGTTTTGGGTTCGGATTTGTATGGATCCTCCATTAACGTACTCGGCGTCTTCCATGGACAGAATATTCGGAATGTAATTAAGTAGCTGAAATTGGTGAGAAAGTGAAGCTAGGTGTATGTGCGTATATATAGACAGTGTGTCAATGTGAGAGAGATAGAGATGAAGAAATCGTAAGAGATTTGTTTTGTACAGACACATTTTCTCCTGGTTGGGTGGAGTTTGGGTATAACTAAAAAACAGAGAGAAGTCGCCATTGATGAATTTGGCATCATGTGCATCGGCTAACTAATGGAAGACGTTACTGAGAACATCTTATATGATCAGTATGGAAAAAACAGAGAGGTATAGAATTTTCAAATTTTTATGAAAAATGGAATCTTCAAGAGAATGTACGTGAAAATGGGCATGGGCTAGGCCCAATTGTTTCTCGATCTATGTAGGTAGATCACGAATTGATCTCACTCGTCCTTTGTTCAGATATTGAACTTAAGCCACATCAGGGAGACGTATTCTCAAAGTTATTTTATACTTTCTGAATGAAAATGTGTTTTAACGAGTGATATCACTCGTTATAACCCCACCAAAAAAAAAATATCACTCGTTATAAGATTTTTTTTGTTTGTATTTTACAATACATCAAAAAGATAATATCACCAATTACTCTACTGACTATACAAACTAAATAGAGCTATTATCTTTTTGATGTATTATAAAATACAAAAAAAAAAAAAAAAATCTTATATAGTCAAAGAATTGGCCCATTATAATGTAACCTAAATTTGACTATATTTTCCTCCTAAGAGATGAGCAATCCTTTTCTAAGAGAATAATTAGTATAATAATTACTCACTTAATTTTTTTAAGATCCCAAAGAAAAAAGTTTAGTATAATTGTCCAATAACATGTCGGAAGCGCCAAGATTATACTATGCTAAAACATTAATAAACTGATTTCGATTACCAACGGCGTACGATCTAATGCAAATCCAGCTAATACAGATCATTATTCTTTACTAATTCCATTTCAATAAAACTAAATTATAGTTAGACTATCATCAACAACTAGATACAGTATTAATGTGTAACACTAGCGTATCATGTACTTGTTCGGTGGCATTCTCGTAATAAAACGCTAATCGCATGCCTTAAATGAAATCACTCAGTTTCTACCCGTTGAGTTCCGTCTTGTCTCTCTCACTTGGCAACATTTTTGTTAAAGCTATCTTCTTTTGTTTGTTTCCTCCTAACGTTTCTCTCTTCGAACCATCTCAAAAAAGATTTCCAGAGAAACCAAACTATCCGAGAGAAGTGCTTTGACTTTCTCAGTTCGTGTCGCGATGCCGGACTCTGGTTCTCACAAGTTCGCCACGAAATCCTCCATTTTCGGACTAAACCTCTACTTAGTCATCGCGATTTGTTCTGTTTTCATACTGTTGATCTCATTCTTGATCTTCCTCTTCGTCTGCTTGAATCGCGTCTCACGCGCCCGTAAAATGCGCGTGAAACACAGCTCCGGCTCGATCCCGCTCGTCTCTAAGGAAATCTCGGAGATCAAGACGGTCGGAAAATTTATAAACTCCGACGATTCAAAGGGTAAAATCGGAAACGAAGTTGTTATGGTCTCAACAGCAAGCAAAGAAACGACGAGTGGATTTGATACTTTGTCGGTGGCTTCAAGTGGTGACGTTGGTTCCGAGGCTATGGGATGGGGAAGATGGTACAGCTTAAAAGATCTGGAGATTGCGACACGTCGCTTCTCCGATGAGAACGTGATCGGTGAAGGAGGATACGGTGTCGTTTATAGAGCTGATTTCTCCGATGGTTCTGTCGCCGCCGTCAAGAATCTCCTTAACAACAAGTAAGTTTATAAAGTTTACTAATTGAGATTAGATCATTTTGAAAAAGTTTCAGTTTTTTGAAATTTGGATCTTATTTCGAATATTAAATATTCATTCCTCATTCTGACAAATTTCATTTACTCCATTTCACGGACTCCGTAATTCTTGGGTCAAGGCTTCATTGGTACTTACTACTTGATTTTTAAAAATGCTTTAAATGTTGTCTTCTTCGCTGTTTTCCAACCCAAGAATATGGCGATACATTGATTTTTACATTTCTCCGACATGTGTTTGTTTAGATAACACTTTTCCCGCATTAATATATTTGAGATTTTGACTTTAATATTACAATGATATTCTTGAGTTCTATAGAATTGATTATGGGTCCAACTGTTACCATTTTATCCCCTGAATTAGTAACTTAGATCGAGATCAATTCAATTTTTGTTCACAGTCCTTAGTTTCCAGAGGCATTTTAGAAAATAAAGTAAGTACTTATCCGACCATTGAACTATAATTGCTGTTTTTTAGGTAGGTGTAGTGAAGTAAAAGCAGTAGTAAAACAAAAGGAAAAATTAATTCGTTGT
This sequence comes from Erysimum cheiranthoides, assembly GCA_011420285.2. Lineage (NCBI taxonomy): Eukaryota > Viridiplantae > Streptophyta > Magnoliopsida > Brassicales > Brassicaceae > Erysimum > Erysimum cheiranthoides. The sequence continues at coordinate 20,089,143 of CM022177.2, read as the reverse complement.
GCTTTGTTCTTTATTCTCTATTAATTCTTTCTTTAATCTTTTCCTTTTCTTTTGACCTCTATGTCCTCTTTTGTTTTAGTTGTTACCTTTTAGATGATGAGATGGTCTCACTAGTACTATAAAACTTGCTTGAAAATGAGATACCATTGAATCAAATAGCTTGAAATGAATTTTCTATGTTTGTTTTTCTGGGATTGGACACTTCTTTGTTGTGACTTGGAATCTGGATTATCTAGCCAGAGCTCCATGGATTGATTTTATGGTTACGAAAATGAATAAACTTTCTATTTAGGTAGGAGGATTGAAAAATCTACTATATTGATTGTTAGGTTGGACAGATTCAGGTTGTTGGTGTCAGCACAACCACCGGAAGTTTGATGCCATTTAATTGTTTATCTTCTTGTATACACTGTCATAGTATTGTTTGATACAAATTAAGATTTTGATATAATTAATGAATCTGGTAAATGATGGTAAAATATAATTCTCTTCAGGGGTCAGGCAGAGAAAGAGTTCAAAGTTGAGGTAGAAGCAATTGGGAAAGTAAGACACAAAAACTTGGTTGGTCTGATGGGATATTGTGCTGACAGTGCTCAAAGTCAAAGGTGCCTAAAAAAACTCAAATGCAAAAGAAACAAAGTGAACTAGTAAACTCTAATTTTGTAATTAATCTAACAAAATTTAGTTCTTTCTTTGTTCCTTGATCAGGATGCTTGTGTATGAATATATCGATAATGGCAACTTGGAGCAGTGGTTGCATGGTGATGTAGGTCCGGTGAGTCCTCTTACGTGGGATATCCGCATGAAGATTGCCATTGGAACAGCGAAAGGGTGCAGTTTCTTTTGTTTTTTTTTTCTTCGTCTTTCGATCCGCATTTTAGATACGATTGGCCTCTTAAACCTTGCCATTTGATTAACAGGTTAGCCTATTTACACGAAGGGCTTGAACCTAAGGTTGTGCATCGTGATGTGAAGTCTAGTAACATCTTGCTCGATAAAAAGTGGAACGCGAAAGTGTCTGATTTTGGTTTGGCTAAGTTATTAGGATCTGAAACGAGCTATGTGACAACTCGTGTGATGGGAACTTTTGGGTATACCCTCTCTTCTTTCAATAATCAGACGCAGATTGTGACTTCACATTGATTTTCTTACATTCTTTTTTGAAAATTCTGCAGATATGTTTCACCGGAATATGCAAGTACTGGTATGCTCAATGAGTGTAGTGATGTCTACAGTTTCGGTGTTCTGCTCATGGAGATCATTACAGGAAGGAGCCCGGTCGATTATTCAAGACCGCCTGGCGAGGTAATTCTCATATATTGAGAATCTTAATCAATATTCCTTTCTCCCAAGAATATATGCAAATATTTGTTTGTTGAAACATTTTCAGATGAACTTAGTGGATTGGTTCAAAGGAATGGTTGCAAGTAGACGTGGAGAAGAGATTATAGACCCTAAAATCAAGATTCAACCTCCTCCAAGAGCTTTGAAAAGAGCTTTGCTTGTTTGTTTGCGTTGCATAGACCTTGATGCTAGTAAACGACCAAAGATGGGACAAATCATTCACATGCTTGAGGCTGAAGATTTCCCATTCCGTCCTGTAAGTGTCAAAAAAAAAAGCTAAAAAAAGAGATTATTTGATCCTTTATGCAATCAACTGATTTACGTTGTCTGTTTCTCACAGGAACACAGATCAAACCAGGAAAGATTGACTGAGAAATCTTCTTTGGGAAACAAGAATGTCCATCACGGTTGAGAGTTGAAGCTATTCGTTACACAGCCAATTATTGATAGAAATTTCCGTTTGTTCTATATTGAGAGGATTGATATGCAAAAGAAAAATTTGGAAAAGTGACGTTAGATATATCATATATGAGGATGGAATTCAGATTTAAGGCTTGTAATTTGTAAATATCATATATTGTATAATAAAATAGTTAAAACCCAATGAAAGTTCCATTTCTTCTCTTTTGGTTTGCTTGGCCGTGCACTCAATTTAGGCCCGGACCAAACCAGAATTTGGTAATTTGGTTTGTAAAGGAGAACCGATCGGCTCTATTTTAGAAATTTATTGATAATAATAATTTTGTTTGATTCGGGTTTAAAACTGAACCCAATCTCAAACCGAGATTATTTTTGGTTTTAGGAAAAAACTCGTCAGTTTTAAATGACCGGACTCGGACATTACGGATCCGGTTCGGTTCGGATCGTGCTCAAACGCAAGTGTCGGAATTCGGATCCGACAATCCACGACCACTCCACTACCTGCGAATGGTAATTTATCCAAGAACGGCCACGTGGCATCACATATTCTCCTGACTTCCCCATCATGATGAAACCCACATAGCCCCACGCAAAAAGGGAAAACAAAATCCATTCTTAAATCGATTTCATCCAGATCTGCTTCGAACTCTGTTGATCGAAAATGGAAGAGGATTTGATTAAGCGCCTTGAAGCTGCGGTTACGAGACTTGAGGGGATCTCAAGCAACGGAGGAGGAGTTGTTTCTCTTTCCCGCGGAGGAGATTTCTCCACCGATGTCGCTTCTTCTGATCCATCGATTTTGGCTTATGAAGATCTGATTTCTCAATGCGTTGGTAGGGCTCTTACCGCCGCTGAGAAGATCGGTGGACCTGTTCTAGATGTCACCAAGATTGTCGCCGAAGCGTTTGCTTCGCAAAAGGAGTTGCTTGTTCGCATCAAGCAAACTCAGGTCAATTTTGAATTTTGAGTATGAAATGTAATCGATAAGTTCGTTTTGGTGCGTCGTTGTGGATTTGATTTTGATTTTTTGGTTGTGGATTGAACAGAAGCCTGACCTCGCTGGATTGGCTGGATTTCTCAAGCCTTTGAATGATGTTACAATGAAAGCTAATGCAATGACTGAAGGAAAAAGGTCGGATTTTTTCAATCACTTGAAGGCTGCATCCGATAGTTTATCTGCATTGGCTTGGATTGCTTTCACGGGAAAAGATTGTGGTAAGCAAAAAACAATCATATTGGAAAAGATTCTGACTTTCTGCATTTGATGTTGTAAAATCTCTTTCTTGGTTTTTTTCCTGCTAGGTATGAGCATGCCAATCGCTCATGTGGAAGAAAGTTGGCAAATGGCTGAGTTTTACAACAATAAGGTGCTAATCTTAATCTCTCTATGCTTTCATATGTTACCACTAAAGTTAGACGCCTAGCCAAATATTTAAAGAGCTTATGGGAAACAATAGGGAACAAGGACTTTTTAGTTGCTGCAGAAGCTTAAATTGCGGTTTGATGCTCTTTGCACATTGTTAATGCTGTGATCTCCATGTTTTCCTTCAGGTTCTGGTGGAGTACCGTAACAAAGACGCAGATCATGTGGAATGGGCTAAAGCCTTAAAAGAACTTTACTTACCTGGTTTAAGGGATTACGTTAAAAGTCATTACCCCCTGGGACCCGTATGGAATGCCTCAGGGAAGCCTGCTGGTGCTCCTGCTCCTGCAAAGGCTCCACCTGGTGCTCCTGCTCCTCCACCAGCACCATCTGCACCCCTCTTCAGTTCTGAATCTTCAAAGCCATCATCATCGTCGAACCAGAAACAAGGGATGTCTGCTGTTTTCCAGCAGCTCAGCTCGGGTGCTGTGACCTCAGGTAGGTTTGATGTTGTATAACTTCATATTTCTGCCGTGATGTCGATCTTGGAATGTGAATCACAAGTAGCTTATAATCCTCGTGCTTTGCTTTCCAGGTCTTAGAAAAGTGACGGATGATATGAAGACAAAGAACCGTTCTGATAGATCTGGAGCTGTTAGTGCCATTGAGAAGGAAACTCGTACCAGTAAACCGGCCTATTCCAAAACTGGACCACCGAAACTGGAACTTCAAATGGGTCGCAAGTAGGTGTTACTTACAATAACTATATGGTACAAAACTATGATAGAAATGCTATAATACTGATTGTTGGCTTCTACTGAACTGTTAGGTGGGCTGTTGAGAACCAAATCGGAAAGAAGGACTTGGTTATCAGCGAGTGTGATTCCAAACAGTCTGTGTACATATTTGGTTGTAAAGATTCTGTCTTGCAGATACAAGGTAACTTTGCGCCATTCCAATCTCACTGTGAAAGTTGGATATCTACTCTTACTGTTGTTGCCTAATCTGTAGGAAAAGTGAATAACATCACCATTGACAAATGCACCAAAATGGGTGTTGTTTTCACGGTGAGTGGAATATAATACTGTTGGCCTTTTACATTCCTACAGTATACAGTTATGTGATTTCTAATAATGTAAAATCCAACATCTATGTATAGGATGTTGTTGCTGCATTTGAGATTGTTAATTGCACCAACGTAGAAGTGCAGTGTCAGGTTTGTTTTCTATAATCTATAAGCTTTTCTAATGGCTGCAGATGTATCTTCTTAAGGACCATCTCTTTTGCTTCTCAAGCTTCTGATTTTTTAAAGACACTGATTGTTCTTGCTTTGTCTTTACTCATCTATGGCTGATTTAGGGTTCAGCTCCCACAGTTTCCGTGGACAACACAACTGGCTGTCAGTTATATCTAAACAAAGACTCATTAGAGACAGCTATAACAACAGCCAAATCGAGTGAGATCAATGTAATGGTGCCCGGTGCTACCCCAGATGGAGATTGGGTATGACTTTCCTCTCTTTGGAACCATGGGAACCTTTTGATTTCCTTTGTATTCTTTAAATTTATACACCGAGCAGCAAAATATTTCTGGAGTCTGGTTGATGTGGGTAATACTAAAATTCAGAAATCATTGATTACAAGCGCATTATAACCAAGATACTCATGTGTGTGACTGAGAAGAAATCATTCTCATATTGTCTTGTTACAACATTGTAGGTGGAACATGCGCTGCCTCAACAGTACAATCATGTGTTCACTGAAGGGAAGTTTGAGACAACACCGGTATCGCACTCAGGTGCCTAAGCTAAGGAGAATCTATTTTCACCCTGGGTTTTGCTTGAATACTCATATACTTGGTTTCTTGAGATTATAATAGAGGAGAAAATCTGTTTGTTTGTTTGTTGGTTTTGTCTTTTGTCTCTATACCCCCAATTTTGGGTTTTGAGGTTCTTTGGCTTTCTAATTTATGAGATCTGATCATCTTGTGTTTTGTTCGTCCTTGGGGTTTTGGATTTGGGTTTCATGTTTCTTTGTTTGTACGCTTGTTCCGAGTCATTGCTGGTGACATTGTGCACAAATCATTATCGTGGATCGACAAAGTTGCAATCCTATTTTTGGAATATGCAAATTTTTTATATATTATTCAACCTTTTTTGGTTTTGTTTTGTTATGCATATGATGTGAACATAGTAAAAAAGTCTTGACAAAAGTATAGATGACTTAAAAAAATGCATATAGAAGTTTTAGTCAGTCAACATAATAATTGAATTGAACGTTTTAGAATCACCAAAACTAAAATTCTTGGTGGTGGACCAGTGGTGGTGAGTGAAACGTGAAGAATGGGTTACTTTGGGAAGTTGAATAGAAAAGGGGAATACTGTGATCCACTTTTATGAGGAATTGGTTTTATTTTCTACATTGCATGAACCTCATTGCGTATGCTCATACATTTGGTATCCCATTCTCTTAAACTAAAAGATATCAATAAATATTCCAACCATTTTTGGTATTTTTTTTTTTTTTTCGCCCAACCATTTTTGGTAATTTGACTCCTACTTCTTAACTAGATTGTTCTTTTTACAACCACTAACGATGAAACAGTTTTAAATCAAACTCACGAAATTGTTTCTGGACAAAACATTTTTGCTGAATGATTTTTGTCTACATTGAGTTAAAACCTTGAAACTTGGTTTTTATCTCTCCAATTTTGTCGTCTTAGGTTTTTTTTGTTGTCTTATGTTATCATAAACTAAAAATTAACTTTAAATTTAGTGTAAAAGTTATACTGTAAATACTAAATAGAAAGAAATAAAAGAGATAAAAGATGACTTGAGATTAAGACAAATGTAAAAGTGAAAAGGTAGAAATGAGGTATCTAAGATGATAGAAGGAGAGTTTAGTCCAAAAAAAAAATGATAGAAGGAGAGTATTTACACAGTCAAATATGTGTTTCTTTTTAGGGTCAACACTCAAATATGTAATTGTGACACAAATCATCCTATGAAAATACTCATGGTTCAAAAGCAAACTCAGAAGAGAGAGCATCTCTTTTCAAATTTCTTTGCAAAAAGTTTCCTCTCCGAAAATAGCCCTTTTTCATATTACAATAATAGAGATGAAGAAAGATAAATATATAATATTACAAAACAAGACCGAAACGAAGACTTCACAAAAAAATAAAAATAAAGACCGAAACGAAGACTTACCTCAAACTAACAAGAGAAGTCAGCACGTGTAGTGTGGAAAAACGAGCAGAAAACGTGTCTTGGAAAATTCTCTTTTCTCTATCCAATCTGATGTATATAACCGTTACAGTAAAATCTTCTTCTTCTCTAATTAACACTCATATAAAACTTTCTCAAATCTCTCCTTCTCTCTCTCACCATCATGGCTCTCTCCATCTCCTTCTCTCTCCTCCTCATCTTCCTCTCTCACTTCCCCTCCTCACGTAAGTTTCTTCTTCATTACGACATCGTTTTCGCCTCCTCTCTTCTGCTTCTTCTTCTTCATATATCTAACGTAAGTATATTCTCATCCTCTGTTTTTGTTTATTGTTACCGACAGATGCAGAGCCCTTCATCGGAGTTAACTACGGCCAAGTCGCCGACAATCTCCCTCCGCCTTCAGAAACCGCCAAGCTCCTCCAAACCACTTCAATTCAGAAAGTTAGACTCTACGGCGCCGATCCCGCCATCATCAAAGCTTTGGCTGGAACCGGTGTCGGTATCGTCATCGGCGCTGCTAACGGCGACGTTCCTTCTCTCGCCTCCGATCCTAACGCCGCCACTCAATGGATCAATTCCAATGTCCTCCCCTTTTATCCCGCTTCCAAAATCATCCTTATCACCGTCGGCAACGAGGTCCGTCAAAATTCAGTTGAAAATTTTAAATCTTTATGGATTTTTTCCCGAGAAAATTCACCAAATCTGCTCCGATCATTGCAGGTTCTGATGTCGAACGATCCCAATCTGGTGAACCAGCTACTTCCGGCGATGCAAAACGTCCAAAAAGCCCTCGAATCGGTGTCTCTCGGCGGGAAAATCAAGGTCTCCACGGTTCACGCGATGACGGTGCTCGGTAATTCAGAACCACCATCGGCCGGTTCATTCGCGGCTGGTTATCAAACCGGTTTAAAGGGAATTCTGCAATTCCTAAGCGACACTGGTTCGCCTTTCGCCATTAACCCGTACCCGTTCTTCGCGTACCAAAGTGACCCAAGACCCGAAACGCTGGCGTTTTGTCTCTTCCAGCCTAACGCGGGACGGGTCGACTCCAAGACTGGAATCAAGTACACGAACATGTTCGATGCTCAGGTACATTCATTACAGTTGGGTCCACACTTTTTTTCCAGGTCAAGTCGGGTCCATACTAATCAATTCATTTGTGTTTGCGGTAAGTGGTAACTAGTTAAAATTTTAACAAAGTAGCTAGCCTCTGGTTATGAATTTGGTAGACTGTTATTATATATCTAAATGATTTAGTTAGACGTCCAAGCATTGTTTATCTGGGTCGGTTAGTTTCTAGTAATTTATTGTTGTGACACAAAATATGAGAATAATAATAATTGGCAGTATTCACGTGGACGAATCTATTGTTTGAACTTTAGGTTTTTTTTTCATTTATTTTTTATTTCTAATTTTTCTTTGCACTAGATTGTAGCAAGGAACCTTGTTCTGTGTCTACTTTTCCATTTATAAGGAATCTATATCCTTATTATATAGTACAAGAGACAGTTGTTCACGTATGTGTCTGAATTACACTTTCTTTCACATACACAATGTATATAAAAACAAGATCTGCTTAATCTTTGGTACGTTTTATACTTATAGTGTACATTCAATTCATATGATGTTAACAATTATCATCTCAGGGAATAAGTAAGCGTGAGCGCGAGATGACACGTCACTCAGTTACTGATTGTCTGACAGGCTGGATTCGCACTAGTTATTCCTTATTTTAGATGTTTCAAGAAACATTTGTTTTTGTTTGTTTGCGCTCGTCATCATTAATTCCACGTAAGCAGCGTCCACAAAAATCAATAAAATAAACGGAAAAATGTTGACTTTTCAAGGTCGTGTCTTCGTAAAAAAGTGTAGCAGAAGTCTTTGTTCATGGTCGTTGGCTCGTTGCTTGCAACACACGTTACAGTCTCTGTGTTTCCATCATTTTACAGGTTGATGCTGTTCACTCGGCTTTAAAATCAATGGGATTTGAAAAGGTCGAAATTGTGGTGGCGGAAACTGGTTGGGCCTCACGAGGGGACGCTAACGAGGTTGGACCGAGCGTGGATAACGCCAAAGCTTACAACGGAAACCTAATTGCTCATCTAAGGTCTATGATTGGCACCCCTCTCATGCCTGGAAAATCCGTCGACACTTACATTTTTGCACTCTACGACGAGAATCTAAAGCCTGGACCATCTTCCGAACGGGCCTTCGGGCTTTTCAAAACCGATCTTTCCATGACATATGATGTAGGCCTTGCCAAGAGTAGCAGTAGTAGTCAGGTTAGATACTAGAAGTTGTTTTTTAATTTGGAAAAAAGTATTTTATTATAGAAAAATGTAAACGCAGATGCGAGTAAATAATAGAGGTTTTAATTTATGAGGTTATGTTTTGATCATAAAATTAGACGCCATCGGGGAAAGTGACATCAGGGTGGTGTGTACCGAAGAAGGGTGCGACGGATGAGCAGTTGCAGTCGAGCTTGGATTGGGCATGCGGACAGGGAATAGACTGTGGGCCGATACAGCCAGGAGGAGCTTGTTTCGAGCCAAACAATGTGGCCTCTCACGCAGCCTATGCCATGAATATGTATTTTCAGAAATCTCCTAAGCAGCCTTCAGACTGCGATTTCTCTAAAACCGCAACAACCACCTCCCAAAACCCTAGTAAGTTTTTTCTCCCCTTAACTCTCACGCCCTATAATATTATTTTATGACACTCTCTAAATATTGGTAACAAAGAATGAACCACCGTACAAGCATGGTGATTATGTGATTAATGATTCGTTTTGTTCATCGTAGATGAGGCGTTTTCTTGTAGGCCACTGTAAACGTTTTTCAATGACAAAAAAATCAGTTTTCTACATGTAGCTTCAAGATCAGTTATGAAAAAACCACATTAGTTACTAATGCAAAAATGCATATTACTAATTGGTTTCTGTGATCTTGATTTGAATTGAATAGGTTATAATAGTTGCGTCTATCCGGGAGGAGGAGGAGGAGGAGCAGGAAGTAAGGCAGTAATGAACAAATATGTGAACTCAGACAAAGTAGAGAAGAATAGTGGAGCAGTCGAACCAAATGTTGCGTCTTCTCTATCTTTTCTACTCATCTTTATATCCCTTTTATTCCAAGTAAATATGTAATGGCTCAATTAGCTCTTACTTCTTGTTTTCGTTTCCCTCCTTTGTATTCGTGTAATCAAGTTGTTATTAGTTTTATAATGGTTACACACATCTTAGTATATCCCATTAAAAAAATTAAAGTCTGTAACGGCTATATCCACAAGACTCTGTTTCATTTATTTTTGATCTGAATATTGTTATTACTTCTTAGCTTGGATAAATTCCCCTAAATTCCAATATCCCTCTTAAATTATTACATTTAGTGTATATATAAAAAAAAAAAGAAAAAAGATTGGAGCCGAACCTACATAATTGAACCAAATGTAAATTTGACCCGGTTTAGCTTGGTTTACTCCACTGAAATTACCTAAAGGAAATGTTGATCCAAGTTTCTTAGTTTTCTTTTAAAGGAAATGTTGATCCCACACCGACTCTGAAAATTTTAGTATGCTGCATAATCTTTGGTTCATTAAAAAAAGAGAGAGGGTTTGAGCAGAACATACCATACTGTAATTTTGAGCCGGTTTAGGTTGGTTACTCGACTGTAATTACCTTTTCTGAAAAGGAGCAGACATGCGTATTTTCCTTATTTTTATTTTTTCACCAATATGTATTTTCCTTATTAAAAAAGGAAGTGTTGATCCAACCGACTTGCAAGTTTTTCTTGTTTCTAAAAGGAAAAAGTTGATCCAACCGACTATATGAAAATCAGGGCTTATAAAATAGGTTCATAACTTCATTACCTTACTATTCGATCGCTCTTTTAATCTTTCATCAAATCGCTTCCAAGAGGAAAATCTCCCTCAAGGGAACGAACAATGTCGACGAAGATGATCACGTTGAAGAGCTCCGATGGTCACTCGTTCGAAGTCGAAGAAAAGATCGCAACCCAATCACAGACCATAGCGCATATGGTTGAAGACGACTGCGCCGATAACGAGATCCCTCTTGTAAACGTGAGAAGCACGACTCTTGCCTTAGTGATAGAGTATTGCAACATGCACCACGTCGATGATGCTAATCCCATCTCCGAGGAGGATCTCAAGAAGTGGGACGAGCAGTTCATGCAAATCGATCAATCCACGATCTTTGATCTAATTCTCGCTGCGAATTACCTAAACATCAAAAGCTTGCTTGATCTCACATGCCAAACTGTGGCGAATATGGTGAAAGGCAAAAATCCAGACCAGATTCGCGCACACTTCAACATTCCGAATGATTTCACACCTGAGGAAGAGGAAGCTGTTCGCAAGGAGAATGTATGGGTTTTTGAATGAGCTAAGCAGCTTTTGTTTATTTCTTCTTTAGTGTGTTTTTCTATTTCTTGATCAATTAATATAGCTAGCTATATGATGACTTTGTCTATGTCCTTTTTTTGTGTGTTTATTTTGATGATTTCACGGATATAAACCAATGTTTCTTTTTCTTTTTTGCTTTTGAGACACTCTTTTGTTGGATATTAATATATGCTTAACCAATTTGACATTTTAATTTTGTTACTCTTGGTGGTTCGTCGTTAACAAAAAATAATCTTGTTAAAAAACCAATAATTGAATGATGATATAAAATGAAATTAGCAAAATTATCTATACGATGTCGTTTTAGTAAATGTGAAAGGGGTCCACTTAAAAATGACAAATGGGAACAGTCAATGTCTATTGACTCTCTCTCTCTCTCTCTGTCTAGTTTGAGGCTTTGAGGTCAGAGCCATCCACATTCAACAAAGCTAGCTTGACTGCTTCTTCTTCGAGCTTTCAATCTCCTCTTTTCCCACGTAATTCCCCCAAATCCCACTCTTTCTAGGGTTCGATCTCCTTCTCAACCATGAACCACCTTCTTCTCTTCTAGACCCCCAAAATTTCCATCTCTAAATTTTCTTTGATCGGCGACGGAGAAGCCTAAGCCTGTACCGAGAAATGTCTGTCTCCGAGCTCAAAGAACGCCACGCTCTCGCTACGGAGACCGTTAATAACCTCCGTGAGAGGCTTAGACAGAGACGCCTTCAGCTCCTCGATACCGATGGTTTGGGGATTCTTTTTTTGTTTCTCCTCTTCACAATCTATCTGTGTTAAAGGACAATTTTATGTTTTGCTTTAATTGGGATTGAATTTTGGCAGTGGCGAGGTATTCGGCGGCGCAAGGACGTACTCCTGTCAGCTTCGGAGCTACGGATCTGGTTTGCTGTCGTACTCTTCAGGGACACACCGGAAAGGTTACTCAAAACTTCCTTCTTTTTGATTCTATTTACGGAATTTCACTATCTTTTCCGTATGATTGACGAGTTGGGGCTGCTAAATTATCTTCTTTATCCTCAAGTATGCTTCTTTTAAGGAGTTTTACAGCTTCCATCTTGGAGAATTCTGGGTCGGAACTAGTTTGTTATTTAGTTGCTGGGGTGTCAATACGATTTTACTAGTTATACTGTTTGAGAGATTTGGTTAAGATCCTGTGGAAATGTATAGTAGATAAGCTGATTGTGAATGTTGGCTGATACATACTGATATTCAATTATCAGATGAGGTAGCTTGTAAATCTAACATGTGGAATTTGCAGGTTTATTCATTGGATTGGACTCCGGAGAGGAACCGTATTGTCAGTGCATCTCAAGATGGGCGATTAATCGTGTGGAATGCTCTAACTAGTCAGAAAACCCATGCTATTAAACTCCCTTGCGCGTGGGTTATGACATGTGCCTTCTCTCCAAATGGTCAGTCGGTTGCGTGTGGTGGATTAGACAGTGTGTGTTCTATCTTCAGTCTTAGCTCTACCGCAGACAAGGACGGAACTGTACCAGTTTCAAGGATGCTTAGTGGTCACAGGGGCTATGTTTCGTGCTGTCAGTATGTCCCAAATGAGGATACCCACCTAATCACCAGTTCAGGTGATCAAACATGTATCTTATGGGATGTCACTACTGGCCTCAAAACTTCTGTTTTTGGTGGCGAATTTCAGTCCGGACATACTGCTGACGTACTAAGGTATGTATCTTGCTTTCATCTGCTTGGCTTATTGGCATCCTTTTGTTTAATAAGTAACTATACCATTTGGATCAAGCATGGAAATCAACCTATAGGTTTGGTCTATAGGATAGAAAATTTACTTGATTTGTGTATAAAAGTTAGCATGGATGATATTTTGCAAGTCAGTTGAACTCATGCTCTTTTACACGGTGATTGTTGTGCCCCATTTCTTCCAGTGTCTCAATCAGTGGATCAAACACAAATTGGTTCATATCTGGTTCATGTGATTCCACAGCACGCTTGTGGGACACTCGCGCTGCAAGCCGAGCGGTGCGCACATTTCATGGGCACGAGGGAGATGTTAATACAGTTAAGTTCTTTCCGGATGGGTATAGATTTGGGACTGGATCAGACGATGGAACATGCAGGTTGTATGACATAAGGACTGGTCACCAGCTCCAGGTCTATCAGCCACATGGTGATGGTGAGAACGCACCTGTGACCTCCATTGCATTCTCTGTCTCAGGGAGACTCCTTTTCGCTGGATATGCGAGCAACAACACTTGCTACGTTTGGGATACTCTCTTGGGAGAGGTAAGCTGTGAGAATATTGAGTATAAGCGGTGAGACTTGTTTTCGCTCATTGTAAGGTTGTGATTGAAATCTGGGGCATATATGGCAGGTTGTATTGGATTTGGGGTTACAGCAGGACTCACACAAGAATCGGATAAGCTGTTTGGGAATGTCAGCAGATGGAAGTGCCTTGTGTACAGGAAGTTGGGATTCAAATCTAAAGGTTAGTGTCACTGCTTATTATATATATAGTATATTTTGAATGAGATAGAAAGTAGAATAAGAAACAAGAAAAATAACATAAGATTTTGTGTGTTTTGGTTAAACTACACCACAGATATGGGCGTTTGGAGGGCACAGGAGAGTGATTTGAAGAGATTAACAAAAGTAGGAGTCATGTCTCCAGTTGTGGTGGTTGGTTAATATATTCTGCAAGTCTGGAAGTAAACCTCGGTAAGGTCCATTTGTAACCTTTGTGGAAAAACGGAAGGTGTTTGCTTTGAAATAGTAGAGTGGTTTTATTAGAAGGATCAAACTTCCCTTGTTGTTAGTGTGTTTTGATTTATTTATTCTTCATTTTCCTCGAGTAAACCCCCAAAACCGCATTACTTGTTATTTATCTCCTCTATGTGAGTTCTGTAATCAATTGTACCCACCAGTCGTTTACTACCATATCTTGAAATTGAACGTACACCATAACTTTGCAAAATGGTTAGTTGGATAAATTGGATTAATCCGTTTTCTCAAAACTTAGAATTGGGAATCCGAATGTCCTTTTGAGGAGAATTATGAAATCAGTATGCTCTACTACTTTTTAAGTTTTTAACTAATGGAGAAAGTTACTGCTTATATATACATCTAAACAAAGATAATCTGTAGATTCCCAACTTCTGAATATTGTAAATGTTCACTTAGCCAGAAAACAGGTAATGAAATCTTTTTAGAATGAGAAATCAAAAAGAACAGTCAAATAATAAAAGGAAAACCTCCACAGTATTTGACAGTAATATTGTAGGGAAACAAAAAAAATAGAAAAAAAAATGCTATACTATTTATGATAGTTGATGTATTATGAGGTTGGGTAAGTGGGCATGTTTAGCAGCAGGAATAATCACACTCTTTGGTAACTGTAGAAGCTTGAGAGTTTTAGCCGCTGGCAACAATCTCGTGGATGGCCTCGGCGACAGAAACGTCCTCAGCTCTAACTGTCAGCTTCATTGCAATGTCCTTTGAGCTGTCCATTCCAAACTGGGCTCTCACTAACACTTTCACGTTCCCTATGTACACACCTGACAACAGACATGTGTGTGACCTTGCATTGCTCGGAATTGTGTCTGTCCCCTGCCATTTGTGTCTCCAGTGTCAGTTTCAAAGTTCAGGAACACAACAAATGGTCATATACTCAAAAAAGTGGAAGAGACTAACCTCACAAGGCTGCATGCCAAGAAGATCAATGACAGCCTTTACAGCTTCTCCCAAACTGTCTCTTTGGCCAAGGCCATACTCGTCTACACGCTCTTCTTCTTCATCCATGCTCTCCCATGCATTCCTGAAATTGGAGACACCCACTTTCACCATGTAATCTCCAGCTACAACCTCCAGATCCTCCAGCTGGTACTCATCTTCTACTCCATCATCATCTGCTTCACCTGTGCTTGGGTCAACCTGTTTCATTACATTTATAAAAGCACAAAAAACTAGTCATATTGTCTTCTAGTACTTCCTCTCCAAATGAGTCGGTGTCTATCTGAGTTCTTCACAAAGTATTATGGGTTTACTAAAAACAACCATCAGCGTGTATACAAATAAATAGATGGAATTAGAAAGTCTATTCAATATGTACCTCCTTAACAACGAAAGTCAATGTGTTGGAGAACTTTCCAACAGCAGGGACCCCTGCCGGCTTCTCAAAAACCACAAAGGCTTGACCAGGCGAATCATAAGGAAGTGAGTTTAGGGCCTTTGACGTTACTTCACTGAATTCCTCTGCTTCTGAAGCATCTACAATGACATTGACCTGCAAACCCATGCCAGAATTAATGAAATGAGGAAATAAAGTATAAGATATGCTTTAAGTCAATGTTCAGTACCCTCTCCAACAACTGCTCTGGTATTGTGTTAGTGCAGTTGTACTGAAACACCACATGACTGTCAAAGACATGCTTTACAACATTGACGGCATATTCTGTCTCTGCTTCAGTTAGCTCAACAGGTGAAGAAGACTGAAATGGAAGTACAGGTTAAAGTAAACAAGGTAAGCCAATAACGTTAGAATGAAACAGATGAAAATTCAGCCCTAACCTTGAAAAGTTTTCCAAAGGCAGCAAACTCTGGAATAGATGAGAGAAGTTTTTCATAGCCATCAAAACCAGAGGCTGGTGCAGCTGGTGGCGCACCAAGACCAGTGGGCTTTTTACCCTGGGCTTTCTTCTCTGCAAGGGGTTGGGATTTTACTTCCTTAGGCACGGAGTTGATATCAAAAGCTTCTTCAGAGGGCTCCTGCAGGATCAAAGATAACGATAACTAATGTCCGAAGAAGCATTGAAAAGAAGAAAACCGAGAAATGGATAACTCACATAATTCTTCAGACTAGTTTCCATGTTGACCAGAGGAACCTCCAGGGAACCAAATAGGAAATCCTTGCTCTCTTTTTCATTGTCAATAGTACCATCACCACCAAGAACACTCAAAAATAGTGTTGCTCTATCACGGACCTTAAGATAAAAAGAGGTTGTAACTCATGATCAAGAAGGAATCATGAAACAACTTGCATGCATCTCTCCTCAGAAAATGTTTACAAAGGCAAACACATGCATGTATGTTTAATGATGCAATTGGCTCAAGGGTACACAAACAGACATATAGAAACAGCAATGCTTTTCTAGACTAAGACTAGGAACGCACCTCATCATCACTGTCATAAATGCAGCGCTTCAACAGAACGGTAATTCGGGGCTGCCAAACATCCATTGATTATGCTCTTTAACATCAGTCAAAGAAGATCAAACGACAAAAAAAATGGTTGATACAATAACTATACATACCTTCAAGGATTCAACCATAAACCCAAACTTTGCAAGTGTGGAGACAGCAGCAGCCCGGACAGTGGCATTTTCTAGATGCACACGATTATAAATATATCGTATATACTTGCTTGGATCTGAGGTGTTAGGCCCCTCAATTCCCAGAAAATGAAGGATCTGTGCGACACAACACATTATAAGCAGTTTTTCACAGCAACCCCAGATGGATGATGGAAAATTATTTACCTGTGTTGAAAGATATGTGAATTCACAATCTTCAATGAATTCACAAAGATGAAGCAATCCACTTTCCTTCGCATCAGGAATATCTCTGATAATGGTCACAATAGAATCTACGATTGCTCTTTTATACTCAAATCCACCTTCTTCCCTAAGAATGTTGCTTAAGAAGGTCATCCTACAAATGAAAAGGTGACAGATTAATCATAACCCAAATGCTATAAAGACACCGTAATATATTTAAACCATCCGAAAGAATAGCAATGTTCGAGACCAAAACTACATATAACACACCCTAAAACTTCACTAACAATTTATCAAAAAAAAAAAAAACTTCACTTACAAGGATCTGTATTTCAGTGGAAATTTCACACACAACGATCTTATTGCTTCCACAACCACAATTTTGAACTCATCAGCAATATCTGACATAAAATTGGTTATCTGCTTCATCAAGCGTTCTACACTTGATTCGTTCCCTGTTTTCAAGAGTGTGGTTATTGCGAGTGTAGCAATGCTTCTATTCTGATCGGAAATTAAACTCTCCATATCAATGTTGCAGTTGGTGACAGCCATAGGATGAGTCATTGCAACCTGTGGTTCAAACTTGCGTTAGTGTACAGTGAAATATCTGGGAATGATGAAGCTACCCAGAAAAATATAAACATCTTTTCAGTGTTTCTCAATGTACAAAGAGAAGAAATGAAAGAATTTTGTTTTTTTTTATGAGGATTTTGATCTAAGAAAGCATTATAAACCTTGTTCAGAGTCCGGACAGCAGCAAATCTCAACACTGGTCTGGGAGAACTCAAAAAGAGCTGGAGAACAGTGATTGCTGGAGTCAATTCTCGGCTTGTCACACCATCAAGCTCAGTGATCGCCCTCGCAGCCTCAAGGATCACCATTTCTGCCTTATGGCGCAGGCAACTCTCCAGAAATTCATAGAAGGGACGTTCTCCAGACTGACCATGGTTGGCCATGTCACGGATAACCTGAATAATAGAAACTAAAGCTAAATAACAGATATACTATATGCCATATATCAAATGATCAAACAGAAGAGAGGAGTAACCTGGCTGGTGTAACGTATCAAAAGACACTGAGCCAAGGGAGAGCGGACAGATCCCCTGGTCAAGCTACCAACCAACTTGCTAACAGCCAAGCGATCATTTTGGCGTATCTGAATATGATGATTAATTGTTAACAATTATTATATCAATTCTCACTACCTTTATAAGTAAAGAAGGAGCGCTTATCATGTTGGGAGTCTTTTTAAATCAATGTAACAGCAGCGATACGTATCATTTGCTAACTCATACAACTTAGACACATAACAGGTTGTCCTTCCAACCTAATAAGTTACATATGCTAGAATCAGCAGTAACAGAGAGAGACTTCAGACACAGAGTGAACCTCACAAGAAATACAGATGTTGGAAATGACCATAGTAATTTATGTTTCTAGTCAATACTCATAGTAACACCTCACTATTTTCAAGATAGTTGTTGTCAGTTGCTGAGTAATTAAACAAAGAACAGAAACATAAACCAATTTACTTCGGTAATACCAATGCAACAAACTTACCTGATGGAGCAAAGCTAGGGCATGAAACTGAACAAGGGCTGATCTGGATTGAATACCTTCTTGAACCTCATTGCTCCATCTTTTAACAATTTCTGGGTTTGTCTGAAAACAACAATATAAGAATTTAAGCATAACCTAACAACTAAGAGAAAAGCTAATAGTTTTGGTGTGTGAAAGGTACCTTTAGCAAGTGAAGCCCACTGACTAAAGCTGCACTTGAAACAACGGGATTCTTATCCACAATGGCTTGTTTCAAGTATCGCTCAATTTGAGTGAGAAGGGTTCCGTCAATTATCCGGCAGAGGACACGGATAGCATTTGCTCGATACATATCAATTTTACTGTTCATGTCCTTCATCAGGGAGCTTGTTACAATGATAACCTATCAACAAAAGACCAACAAAACTTATCCGAAAATATACCTACAATAAATGCCATGATTTTTGTATTCAAATTGAGTAAGATTTGCAGACCTCATCAGATGATGGAGATAACTCCTTTATGATCAAGTAGACCATTCTCCTCAGACCTGTATCTTTTGATTGGAAAAGCTTTGTAACTGAAAAGAAAACTTCGGTTGCTTCAACCTGCATATGAAAAAGAATAAAATTCATGGAACATGATACTTTGACCAATAAAAGGTATTCACACCACATTTGCTATGATATTAAAACAAACAACCGCAGGGAGGGGATAAGGCCACAATAGAATGGCCCATAAGCATGAAAGCAAATCAGCATAACAAAAAGGAACTGACCTTGGTGAATGACTCCCCTTGGTTAAGCAAATAAAGAAGCTTGGTGATGACCTGTTGATTAAAAGAAAGATTAAATCTTGTAGGATCAACCTGAGGGTCATGAAAGAGTTGAAGACAGAAAAGTTGAAGCGTACCTGAGAGCATCTTCTAGGATCAACCTGAGGGTCATTAAAGACTCTAGCTTCTTGAAGAACAGCTCCTTTCTCAATTCCCATGAATGGAGAATACTCCACTAAGCCAACAAAAAAATTAGAAATTGACATAAGCAAAACAATTCACACTGGGATCGAATGTCGCAACAAAATGGATTGATCAATTCAAAACTAAACAGACTGTAATTGACACAGCACAACAGTCTGCCCAATAACGCAAGAACTCAATCGGACTTGAGATCTACAACCAAATTACGATTCGCGACTGTAAAATGATATGTAGAATCGCACAGATCTAGAAGCTTAACATCTGGATCTAGACCTAGGACAAATCAGATAATTCGAACATAGAATCCTAAATTAAGCGAGAACACATACACTCATCGTCGTGATCATCGTCTTTCTTCACGAGGGGCTGCGCCATTGCTGATCTCGAAGACCTCCCTTTGAAAATACTCCGTCACTCAGATCTCGATTGTGGTACCTTCAGCTACAGATGCAACCAGTCGAAATGCGGGACAAGGAAAGATCTATTATATTAATTGTTTCTTCTTCTATTTGTTTGTTTCAGACTCGGAAAAACTGTGGGATCGATCGAGAGACAATATGTACAACTTTTCCAAGCGGCCCAATAGCTCCATTTTTAATTGACCAACTAATATTTACCCAAATTAATTAATTAAATTTTGTGTGTGAAAAAATTGATAATTTCCGAAAAAAATACGAAACTTTACCGCTTTTCTAAGCTAATCAATATATGCCGTTGACAAAAAAAAAATACGAAACTTTAACTTTTTCAAAAATGTATGGATTTTAATACAAACATCGATAAATATAGTATTATAGAAACTTGATTATGCATATCCGTTATAAAACCATAACTTGGTATGGATGAAGGCTTTGTACTATACATTTCAATTTTCAACAAAACCACACTAATAACTCTCTGGTCAAAAATCACTCCTAATAAACATCATAATTCGGACTCTCAAAAACTGCAAATCTTTGACGCAGAATGAACAAACGTACAGTGGAAAAAAAGCCTTAGCAAAAGGCAGAGAGAAGCCTTAGTGAATATTATGACAAGTGTTGTCTTTTTTCAAAGCTGAGGATTGCGTCTCATTGAACCTCGATGCATTTCTTCGCTACTTGAAGCAGAAGGATTTAAGCCATACTCACTTGTTAAACCATACTCACTGCTTTGATATTCTTTACTCTCTAACGCCAATTTCTTGATTTTTTTCATGTCTGCACTGTACGAGCTCGCGTCATACTCCGAGCTCACGCTTCCGGGGCTCAAATACGTGCTTTGTCCTGGTCTTGTTCCTTCACTTAGATCCTCCATTGACATATCTCCTTCTAGTGCTCGTACAATCTTTCATTTTTACACATGTTTCCAGATTCATTAGTATGTTACACTTATCATCAAGATTTTGATTAGTAACAATATAACTAAGAAGTGTTTTTGAGTTTTTGAACCTGGCTCATCTTAGGTCGTCTTCTTGCTGAGTGTCTGATTGCTGCAGCTGCACAAGAAGCCATTCGAGCCATCTCTTGTTGTTCATAGTTTAGCTCTAGACGCGGATCTGCCAATTGGCTGTAATCTCCATCTTGAGCAGCTTTCAAACACAAAGGCCTTGCCTGCAACAACAATAGTATGATTTGTTTTTGTTATTGCAAGTGTTTTGGGATTCAACAAGTAAACCGAAGAGGCGGATGTTTTTACCCAATCTACCAAGCTGTCTTCCATTTCTCCAGTTAGATCCACTGGAGGTCGTCCGGTTATGAGTTCAAGAAGCATTACTCCAAATGAGAAAACATCAGATTTGTCGGATAGCTTTCCGCTTGATGCATACTCTGGAGCTAAATACCTGAATGAAAGAAATTGTTAAAGACATATGAAACAGAGTGAATAAGTGAGAATGAATTAAGACAGTTTACAAAGCTGTTTACCCGAAAGTTCCCATGACGCGGGTAGAGACATGAGTATAGTTGTCTTGAGATAGCTTAGCTAATCCAAAATCTGCCACCTGTGTATGTATACACAATAGACTGTAAAATAAGAGAAATGAAAGTAAAAGTAGTACAACGGTCAATAATATATACCTTAGTTTCAAAACTGAAATCAAGAAGAATGTTTGCAGCTTTGATATCTCTATGGATGATGCGAGGATGACCTAACATTAATGAAGATATACAATATTTAAATTCTTATAGAGAGCGAGATAGAAACTATATTGGTGTGAGTGAGGGATGTTCTTACAGTCTTCGTGCAAATATGCAAGGCCTCTAGCTGATCCCAATGCAATCTTCAGTCGTATAGGCCAATCCAAAACCGGACGACCCTTTCCTGAAATTTCAATCATGTTATTGGTTAAAGAGAAACCATTCTTAAAGGTGTGTTAATTTAAGCAAATATTCTGTTTGATGAATGTACCGTGGAGATGGAATTCAAGAGTGTTATTAGGTATAAACTCATAAACCAAAAGCCTTTGACCACCAGAGATGCAATATCCAACAAGAGAAACTAGATGACGATGATGGACACGGCTAATGATCTCGACCTCTGCTTGAAACTCGCGTTCGCCTTGTCCACTTCCAACTTTAAGACTCTTCACTGCAACTTCTTTGCCACTAGGCAAAACCCCTTTATGAACATACCCAAATCCACCTTGGCCTAGTAAATTTGACTGAGAGAAACCTTCTGTTGCAATGGACAGTTCATCATATGTGAAAGTGCTTTGGTTGTGACCAAGAGTCGCAGCTGGAGACGGTGTAGCAGTTCGACCGGTTTGGTTGGAACTGTCACTGTGAGGACCAGACACAGGTTGCTGTGGGCCCCAATTTCCACCTCCTTGAGCAGCCATATTCACCACATGATCTTGAGGTGTTCCATTCTTGTAATAGCCACCATTACCTACACTATGCAACGTCTCCTTTAGCTTCTAAAGTCTAATCCTTTTGCACTCTAATGGGTTTTACCGATTGCCATATGGAACTAGTATAAACCATTAGACTATGATCGTTCTAAAACCTCATCAATTGATTATGTTAATTAAGTCTACTAAAACACACCATTAAGCTACAAGTTCCGGTTATTTTAAACTCTAATCTATCCTATAAATTACCTGTGGGTGCTCCAAATGGATTGTTATTGTAGTAGTGCATATGGTTGACCTGAGGAGATTTCTTCTTCTTCTTCTTCTTGCAACAGATGCAAATACAAACTAGAAGTAGAAGTAAAAGCCCTGCTCCTGCAAGAACTCCAATAATCAATCCAATGTTGGCTTGTGGATGATGATCCCCTGATAACATTGATGAGTCTGAATCTCCACTATTCCGAGGAGGGCTTATTGACCGAGGTGGTGAAGGTGAGCCACCGTCACCTGAAGTTCTGTTCCCTGACGACGGTGGTGACGGTGTGGAACCGTCTCTGTTGTTGTTTCCACCGTTGGTTCTGTTACGGTCGTCATTGGCACCAGGAGAAGGAGGAGATGGTCTTTCTAAAGGCGGTGATTGGTTCGACGGTGTTTGGGGTGGTGCAGGTGGCGTTACAGGAGTTGAGCCTTCAGGGGAAGGTGGAGAAGGAGGATTCTCTGGAGTTTGCGGTGGTGGATTGGCAACAGCCGGCGACGATGTTGTTGATGATGGAGGAGGTGAGGTTTCTTGCTTGGGCGGTGCAGGTGGCGGTGAAGAAGAAGATGAGCTATTGTTGTTATTTGGCGGAGGAGCTGAATTCGATGATGGTGGTGGTGAAGAAGGTGGTGTAGGAGGCGATGACTCATCAGACGGCGATGTACCATTTGAAGGCGATGTGCCATTAGAGGTTTCAGGGGCAGGAGGTGAATTCACCGGCGAGTCCGCCATTGTTTACGTCTTATCTTTTGTCGGTGAAGGGTTTCTCAACGGTGGAGAAACCTTCTCCCCGGTGATCCTCGACGCAACAGCCTTGTTTTGCAAGTAAAACCAATAGTCGGAATCAAAATCTTAATGCAATCGAATCGAAACACCAGAATTTGGAGAAATATTGAAGAATGAATACCTTGGTGAAGAAGATGATTAGAAAAGGAGAGAGAAATTGAGATGGAAATGGTTTGGAGAAATTAGCATACTTCCTAGGAAGAAGGAGATTTCTTCTGACAAAATGAAAACGCTAACTATAATTAGGAGGACAAAGCGCGTCTCTTCTCTACCATTTATCATCTATATTTGCTCGCTCTTTCAAGAAACCAAACTCTCTCTAATTTGGCTTACTACGTTTGCATGTCTGCCGTTTCAAGTTTGAACATTGGGACCATTCCGGTTTATAATACAATTCAACCGGTTTGAAACTGGCCATACTGTGGATAGAGAGGGATTTTAATGGTGTTAAATTAAAACACCCAAGTGATTGAAAAAAACAGGAAAAAAACGGTTTAGGTGATTTTTTCTGTTACTGTTGTTTTAAAAAAAAAGAAAAAATTAAATAAAATAAAAAAAAAAATTTCCTTTTTTTTTTTTTGTAATGCAACCCAGATAAGAAAAAAGGAAACAAGCAAAAGTCAGTCGAAAAAAGGAAAAAAACAAAACGCGTCCAAAAAAAGGAAACAATGGAAAGTTTCCTTTTTACTTTGAAGAAACCGTTGCTTATAAATACAGAGTCCATCGATATCTCCCTCAAGCCTAAAAATCTCCAGCATCACTCATTCTCTCTTCTTCCTTGATAAATCAAAAAAATTCTTCATTCTCTCTTCTTCTTCTTCGAATCCAAACCCATAGAATTCATCTTTTGTCTTTTTATCGAGCCAAGCTCTGCTTACATAGATGATGATCCATTCCGGCATTGAAGTAACTCGATCATCTCTGCACCAATTTCATCCCTAAGATCGATCTCTTTTCGTGATTGATCTCCATCCCCAATGTTGTGACTACATCTTCATTCGATTTCAGGTCAAGCTGTCTCCTCTAATATAATTTCACACAATCACAAATCTCGCCACCGAAACGCTTAATTTCACCGGTGGATTCTGTAGGATGCGAAAGCGGAAAAGAGGATATAACGATGAGAGGGACAGTGAAAGCAACGAGCAAGTAGCAGGTCTGTGTGTTTCCATGTCACCTCAACATGAATGATCAAATCTCTGTTTCCTCCACATCACACGCACACTCAGGTATTGCTTTCTTCATTTCATTTTTTTTTTTTTAAGTTTTATAATGATTGGTTTTTCTCCAAAAAAAAAATAGTTTTCACTTTTTATTTACAGATAAAAACTAAATTTAAAATATATTTTTTTGAAATATTTTTTTGAATAAATCATTTTACTTTCACTAAAATTTTTAATCAACAAAATGTTTTTATTTTTCTTTTTAAAAATCTAAGTGTTAAATTTAAATACTTTAAAAACAAACCGGGCTTAGCATCCAGTCCGTAGGATTTCCTTCGGTCCGTTAGTTGGTGTTATAAGTTCAACATGTTTTTACGTATTATAATTTAACACTTAGCTAAATTTTAAAGTTTTTCACGAATAATGTTTTAAGTAAACCGTTTTAAATTTTTAACTAAAATTTTTTGATTTTACAAAATGTTTTTATTTCTAAAAAATCTAAGTGTTAAATTTAAATACTTTAAAAACAAACCGGGCTTAGCATCCAGTCCGTAGCTTAGCATCCAGTCCGTAGGATTTCCTTCGGTCCGTTAGTTGGTGTTATAAGTTCAACATGTTTTTACGTATTATAATTTAACACTTAGCTAAATTTTAAAGTTTTTCTCGAATAATGTTTTAAGTAAACCGTTTTCAATTTTTAACTAAAATTTTTTGATTTTACAAAATGTTTTTATTTCTAAAAAATCTAAGTGTTAAATTTAAATACGTTAAAAACAAACCGGCCTTAGCATCCAGTCCGTAGGATTTCCTTCGGTCCGTTAGTTGGTGTTATAAGTTCAACATGTTTTTACGTATTATAATTTAACACTTAGCTAAATTTTAAAGTTTTTCACGAATAATGTTTTAAGTAAACCGTTTTCAATTTTTAACTAAATTTTTTTGATTTTACAAAATGTTTTAATTTCTAAAAAATCTAAGTGTTAAATTTAAATACGTTAAAAACAAACCGGGCTTAGCATCCAGTCCGTAGGATTTCCTTCGGTCCGTTAGTTGGTGTTATAAGTTCAACATGTTTTTACGTAATTTAACACTTAGCTAAATTTTAAAGTTTTACACGAATAATTTTTTAAGTAAACCGTTTTAAATTTTTAACTTCTTTATTTTTTTATTTAACAAAAAAAATTTATTTCTAAAAATTCTAAGTGTTAAATTTAAATACGCTAAAAACAAACCGGGCTTAGCATCTAGTCCGTAGGATTTCCTTCGGTCTGTTAGTTGGTGTTATAAGTTCAACATGTTTTTACGTATTATAATTTAACACTTACTTAAATTTTAAAGATTTTGTCAACATGTTGAAAACTAAAAGTTATTATACAAAATGTTTTTATTTTAAAAAATATAAATGTTAAATTTTAATATTTTAAAAAATATTTAAATTCATAAAATAAATAATGACATTAATTTTTGCCACCATCAATTATGAGATTATTTTTCCCGCCAAAAATTTATGAAAAAATTTTGGCGAGACTATTTTTGCGAAATTTTTTTTTATGAAAAACTTTTTGGACGGGAAACTTTTTTTGTGCTTTCCGGGATTACTTTTCTCGCCAAAAAGTTGCGGAAAAATTTTTGACGGAAAAAACTATCTTATAAAAACCGTATAAAACTTAGAAAACCTTATAAAAACTTTATAAAACCATATAAAGCCTTATAAAATACCTTGTAAAACAGTTTTTAAAGGTATTTCTAAGGTTTTATAAGGTATTTCAAAGATATTTCAAAGGTTATAAGGTATTTAAATATTTTATAAGATATTTTATAATAATTCAAAACCTTGTAAAACTTTATAAATACCTTGTAAAAAGGTTTTAAAAGGTATTTATAAAGGTATTTATAAAGTTTTACAAGGTATTTCAAAAACTTCTTGAAAAGTATAGATATATTGGGTTTTAAATCAAAACATTATCGAAGACCGAGCTACAAGAGCGGTTTGTTTCAGTTTCTAGCTAGCCAAACCGAACCATGTTGTGGAACAAAACCTGCTAACTGGCGGGGTGAAGGCGGGAGTTAACAAACGACACGAGAAAGAGAACTTTTTGGCTCATAACGTCGGTCAGGTAAGGAACAGTCGCAAACAACAATGCTTGGATTTTAAGTTTTGATTTTAATACATTAACAGATCCTGTCCAAGAAACAAGAACCTAAGATGCCTAAAGATCTTGTGAGGAAACATGAGCCTAAGAGGCTTCAACTTGGTTTCACCTTGTACGCGTTTGTGTATAATCATAATCCATAAAACATTCCCACCTTTCTCGGAATCATATATCTTTGTTCAACATTACAAATTCATTAAAGTTCAAAGAACCATAAAACACATTCACAGATCTCCAAAAGTTTCATTTTGACAGTTACAATTAAACATTAATTGATGGGTCTAAAACCCCCCTAACTAACTTCCCCATATCACCGTCTCCTACATAAGTCCGATAAATCTTTAGAAGATAAACCAAAGCTCAAAAGGTTGAAGCCGCAAAAGGTGGGATAATGTACCTGGGCTTATAAATAGAACATCGAAATCTACCCCGAGAATCTTAACACTATGATGTGGGACCACTAAACCGAAGAAACATTGTCTGAACCTGGCGATGGATCTGAGCTTCCGGTCATTGTTGTAGCAGCTACAAGTGAACCGGGAACAGAGAAACCTGGAGGCCTTGGCATTGGTGGGCGTGGAAAGGCCATGCCCATGGGAGGCCTTGGACCTACATTAGCAAAATTTGCAGCGATTCTGTTTGTTGGTAACGATGCTTTTGAGGACATTGAAGGTGGGACACCAAGTCGAGATGCTATGATCTGAGCCCTTTCATGGTATAGCCGTTGCCTTGACCTTTCTAATTGCTCTCTTACCCTCATTGTCAAGCTTTCAGCTTCATTGAAGATAGATAGCTTTGATTCTAGTTTATGTAACTGCTCAGACAGAAAATCCCCTCATTATGTTACAACTTTGAACAATACAGTATCAAAAAGGAACCTAAGCTGCATCCACTTAAACTATATCTTACCTGCTTCTCTATCAATGATCCAGAAAGTTGTCGGATATGATCTTCTTCTTGCTTTGCAAGATTCTTTGCCTTTACTGCTGCAGCTGAGAGAGCAGAGATTGCTGCACGCTTAAGCTTCTCGATATTATGCTTGTCTTTTGTCCCTTCACAAACATCCTTCTCTGTATTTCCTTCTTTATTTGGATTTTCACCTGCAAAACAACATTTAGACAACAAACCAATAAGATATAAATGAATCATTAAATGCAGGTCCAGTTTCTAATGTGTCAGAGAGAAAGAGAGAGAGGGAGTACCAGCTGTTCCATTTTCCGTTGCAGAAGCTGATCCAATGGGCTGCGGTGCAACCAACATGTCTGGAGTACTAAGAACATCCTTTGCACCCTCCTCCTTGGCCTGTTGAACCTCCTCTCCTACTGTTTTGACCACATCTTGAGGATCCTTCTCTGATTCTAATGTTTCCTTCATCTCCACATCTTTTGATGCTTCTGGCTGAGAAGCATCTGCAGCTGACTGAGAGACAGTTGCTTGAGATGCGTCTTTATTTTCACTAGAAAGCTTATTCCCATCTTTTAAAGGTTCTTGAAGCTCCTTCTCTGGACATTTTTCCTGCGATGGATCCGCAGGTTTCTCTGAATTGTCAGTTGTGACTGGCTTACTAGATCTTTTTTCTTGTACGGGATCTGGTTTTGTAGTAGAATTTTCAGTTCGAGAATCAGGTTGCTTTTCTTCAGAGACTGAATCCCGATTTTCTTTGCCTGCATCAGTATCTGGCATTTCCCTATCATCTGAATTCAAGGAGACCTCTTCCACTTTCTGGCGCTTTTCTTCTGGCTGCTCATCTTTGCGGGCATTATCATCGTTCCCCTCTGCATCCGCACTGCAAATTTCTTGCTAGTTTCAGATTTAAGAAACAACAACCAATATCTCCAAAAGATTGAGAGCAGAACAAAAACACAGAGTGTTGAGAAACATTATCGTATAATTGTGAAACCTTTTTGATTCAGTTGATTCCTTGTTGTCTGGTGGATCTTCCAGAATATAACAATGTCTTGTAGCAAGCAACAATCCAGAATTGCTGTGAAGAGATTTTATGGAAGCCCGGGCTGACGCAGTAGCAACGTCAGATCCTGCCAATCTCACCAGAAAGGCTGCCTATAGAAAAAAAGAGCCTTGCAGGATCAGAAAGGGAAGAGATTGCGTTGGTAAAATTACGCTCAATCGCCATTATTGCAAAATTTCTCTGTGTTACACAAAATACTTACCAGTCCCATGACAGGGTTTCCTAAATCAGCAAAGGAAAAAGAGGCTTCAGGTGTGGAGGAATAACCAACGTCTTCAAAAGCTTCAGCAAGAGCTTTCAGAGCAAGGTTTTCGTCAGCTTCATCTTTACATCTTTCATCAATGACGGTTTCTAGTTGGGGTGTTTTCTGGCCTGCTTCCACTTCATTAGTTTCTTCACTTGCATCTCCAGGCTTCGAAGATTCCTGAGAGACTTTTCTTTCATTGTCATCTTCTGGTTCTGGAACTTCCTTTATAGTATCATCTTCATCAACACGTTTCTTCTTCTCTGCCTCTTCAAGTGCATCTTTTAGAACAGATTTTTCATCTTTAGACACAGCTAAATCTGTAGTGTCTTTTGTATTTGGAACTTTGTAGTCAATTTGATCAAGAAATGCATCCTCGATTGGCATTTGAAGAAAATGAAGCATACACTGAGCTTTTGTTTTCGTAGCAACATGCTCTGCAATCTCATTCCAATTTTCCTTAAAGATTTCTAAAGCTTCAAGGAGAAGAAGAGTCTCTTGATCAGTCCACTTCCCACTACCAACGCCAGGGGCCTCAGCAGGCTCCATTAGTATAAAATCGGAAGATGACATATCTGAGCTGAACTTGCCGCTGTTAAAGCATTCCGTACATAAGTCAAAATCTGCCTGTCAAAATCCCAATATTAGCATATAAATTTTAAAATACAATTAAAGAAAATAGCAAAAAGAATGCAGTAATATAACCATTTACTTGGATGGAATGAAAATAAGTAAGGAGACAACACCTGTTTCGGGCAGTGGTAGCGCTTGCGAGAGCAATCAGCTGAACAGGAGTTGCAGTGATATTCAACCGCCGGACCTTCTTGCTTCAGCAAGTCATCAGCAGCCATTGGATCTGGAAACAACCCTGATGGTGTAGCTTGTGCTGTGAGACTAGGCTTGTGAACAAGAGGAGGGCAAGCCTCATCTGCTTGAAATCGATATAAACTGTTAAGCAGTGAATCCTTATCCCCTAAGTCCTCATGATCAGAAGCAGTAGAACCAGTATCTGTTGGTGGGAATGGGTGAAAATTGATTAAGCCCCAGTAGTCCAAGAACTCCATCACCTCTTGCTTTGCGTCCGAGTCTCCAACCTCGAGTTCTGTTAAGTCTTTTAGTTCTATCTGTGTGTTCGGATTGGAATGAAACTTCCTCATGATCCAGTTCCGTATTTCTCTATATACCTCAGAAGTGCGACCCTCCAACTTGCCATTGAAGAAAGAGGGCAATGAACGCTCCTCAAGCGGGTGAATTTTTTCCCATGAAAACCAACCTTCAAAGAGTTTAAAGTACAGGAACCCAAATTACAAATTTACTTTTAATCATAATGCGAGGGTGAAAAAGTTGTGAAGCTTAAACAATACCAACATTTCAAAACCTAAAAACTTCGATATCATATCATTTTCTAGCTAATTATTACCACAAGATAAGGACTAGGAGCATCAGTTCATAGCCTGGGGTTCTTCAAGTGAGATTCTACATGATAAAAATGAGCACACACATTCTACTTTGATCAGCAATAGAGACTGAAATTTGTTCTACTATCACAAGGTGAGACAGTATAACTTCATGCCAATGCAATCATTCACAGTGAGAGGATATTCCAACAAAACCCAACTCCAAATCTAAAATAATCTCTCCTCGTTTCCAGATGAAACCTAGAGTAGTACCTCAGATTCTACTTTGGAAAGTCTCTCCATAATAAAAGTTCCAAAATTCACAAAGCAAAACAGTGACAAATGTAAAACAAATCAGTAATTTGCTTCTAGTCTCAACCAAAAACAGGAAGAAGTAGAGGAACGAACCGCAATGATTAGGCACCACATGAACATTAGTGTCACGAGATCTAATTGCTTCGAAATCAGCTTCGATCTTAGCCTCCAAAGCCTCCCACTCACGGATCGCTTTGTTTCTTTCTTCCTCCTCCTTGGGCTTCTCTCCATCCGTACCCACGGTGACATTCAACAGCTCCGACTTAACCCCAGCCGCCGCAGACGGCATATTGCTGGGAGCCTGACGAGCTCTAGTTAAAGGCCCGTTATGTACCGGAGAAAAAGACGCAAGCATCGCCTTCTCACGCGTCAACATCCTCTTGGAAGAGGAGAAATTAGAAGCCCCGAGAGCATTCGCTTTCCTTTTCAAACCTCCGCCACGGCGCCGCGTCGACGGCATCGGCTCAGATGCCGGAGAATCTCCAGAGCTACCAGCGGAAGCTAGGGTTCCAGCAGCGTCGCGTCGTTTCTCCTCCATGTCTCAAAGCTCTCTCTCCCTCTCAGTGTCTTTGCAATTGAAGCTACAAAGACACCATTCCTAGCAAAACGTTGCTATTCCCAAAATCCCAATTTCGCTTCTTCACCGTTTTTGCATTTAGCTTTTGTTTTTTTGGGAGTGGGAATTAGCAATTTCTTGTATCGAAATGTGTTGAACTCGGCACACCTCACTGGTTTCGTTCGGTTTAAATCAATCAATCTCGAATTAGCCTTCCGGTTTTCTCATCAAATAAACTTCGCTTTTAACCGGTTTGTGGGTTATTAAGGTTAAGACTACACCAAACTAAATCGCTCTGGTTTTAGGATCATTTGGCCTTCGTTAGACCTTTCTTGTTCTTGAGCAGCCAGAACAACAACTAAATCGCTCTGGTTTTAGGAAAAATGCCAATAGCAAGAAGATTGGAAAAGAGGACTCACAAATGGCCCGTCACTTGCGCTGGTTAAACCAGAAAGAAGAAAGAAAGAGAAACAAAAAATTTCCTACAATGTTTGGTCTGATATATTTACAAAACTTAAAAATCTTGGCGTAAGAAAGTTTCGAAATTGGTTCCTTTAAGTGTGGTCTGGACCTCTTCCCAATTCTGTACATGTTGTGACAATGAACCTCCATGAATCTTCACTTGCCGACTCTTTAACTTACGTTTTGGGACCTTTAGAAACTCCTGTACATCGTCTAGTCTCTGCATTCAAAAACACATCTCAATATATAAGAAAAGAACAATCAAAATGAATGAAGCTAGTTCAAGAAGAAAAGGATGTCATAATCACCGCGAGGTTCTTGACAACATCTTCGTAGTAGACAAGGATATGTCGAGTGGTATTAAAGTAAGCCAACGCTTTCAAAGTCATTTCTTGAATCTGTTTCAGCTCGGTTATCAAAAGTGTTGTGTTGATCATTGGCTTGTAACCCGCCAATATCTCAGCCTCTTTGGCCGAGTGGGTGTGAGACTTGTGAGTCCCGTTTAACAGCTTAGCATCTCTGTCATAAGAGTTTGCGAGTACTGATATCATGCGGCGCAATAGGTTTTTCCTGAATAGGAAAATTGCAGAGACGCCTCGGGTTTTGAAGTATTCTACTATTTCTTCATGATGTTTCATCAGACCCTGCAATGTTTACAAAGCAAAATCCATCATAAGATACAGTAATTGGGATGTTTATTGGTTCAATTACTACTACATGAAACCGAGGTTCATCCGGTATTAATATCAAATAAAAAGGAAACAACAGCTTTCTTCAGTTCCCTCCAACGTTAAATTACAGACTCATTGAACTTCAACTCATGCCCAATTTTTTTAGCATCAACAACCACAAAGAAGCTCCCTAAATCAAAACAGGTCTCTTTCACAAATGACATTGACTCAGAAACTCCCTAATAAGTGAAGAGCACTGAGGGAAGAAAGAGATGTCACTCACCCTGCAACATGTCTATCAATTTTACAACTATATTGCAAAAGCAAACACAACTCTTTTTCAAATTTAAACATAGCAGCTCTTATCTAAAAACAGAACGAGTAACTATCACTTTCAACTCACAAGTAGTTAGTTATAAGCAACAGTGACCAATAAGACAAGGATGGAATCTAGCAATCTCTTTGTGCAAGCACTCAAATGGAAACAGAGAAGAGTCCAATGCATATGAGTAAGAAAGAGTAAAGATATATCACAATGTCCGACAATATCAGTGACTTTACCTGATTAAGCATCCACTTGAAGCCAACAGCGGAAGTGCACTCGTTCTTGGAGGCACTACTCAACCAGTCTAGATTATAGACTTTGTCAAGAGTCTCAAAAATGGTGGAAGCATTAGCCCTTCTATCTTTCACAGAAAATATCTCTCCGTTCGAGCTTATATTAGTATGATTGTTTAACAAAGTCTCAAACCAGCCACTACCAGATCTCTGCATCGAGAGAATTGCAAAGTACCTAACCGGGTGGCAAGAACACTCGTCCCTAAATCATTCAACATCCACAAAGCACTAATCAATATTAGCTTAGACCCAAGAATTACAAAGGTTCAAACTTTGTGATCTCTCTTTACCTGTTATATGTCTTTGGTTTAGGGTAATGGACAAATGGAATGTCCCATGGTTCAATGTTAGGCTCAGGACAAGGCCTCTCAAACACTTCAACGTTCAAGAAACCATAGTTTGGGCTGACTCCTATTTGCCTAAGACAAATCGAGCAAATGTACACAGCGCAGACCATTACAAAGAGGAGAACGACCATTCGTAATACAAGTGAGGACTTTTTAGGAAGCTTCAAGACAAAACTATCCTGAAAAAAAAAAAACAATACATTTATGTCCTCGTGCTAATTAGCTTGTTTCTTTGTTTGAGTCAAATACAAATACCATATAGATTTGTTTGTATAAAACCAAGAAAATCTCAGAATCTTTTATTTTTTAATGCCGAAAGAATCAATTTTTAAGATTAAAGGAATATGAAATTACACAAAAACAAGGAGTTAAACTGAAACTACTGAACAAATCAGCTAAAGATTACTCCTAATCAGATCAGACGACTCACGAGCAGATTAAATTTGGACAAGCGTAAAATCTAAAAAGCCACACACAAAGAAAAGTACCTTGGGGAGGAAAGAAGGGTCATCGGCCATGGCTGCTTTGATAGAGAAAGAGAGCGAGAGAGAGAGATGAGAGATCAGGAAGGAACAGAACAGAAAGACATTGAATTTTTCAGACACACTGATTGGGATTTGAGGAAAAAGAAAGATTAAATGCCCAAAAAAAGGATAAACTTTGAGAGACTCTTTTAGAGAAAAACGCAATGATTAGAGAAGAAGGAGCCCAAGACCGTTTGCTTGAATATTGGTTGCTTCGAATTTACGGATCTCGATTTATTAACATTTAAATCTGCCATTTGGAATTTAAATGTTCATGTACGGAAGAAACAGAATTGCAGAGAAGAAAATAAAAACCGGAAAAATAGTAACAAATAAAGCGTAAACATAGAGACGAACAGGTCGAGCTTGAAACGATGTCGTTTCCTGACATGCACCGTGCTTCACACTATGAACTTTATAATCTTTTAAATTCCTCAGTATTGTAACTATATAGTCTTTTCATTTTTGATATTTATTATAGCCAAGCCAACTTCAATATAGATGTTTTGAGCCACGGTAACACAAAACCTTGGAAGTTAGTCGATCTCAATGCTTATAATGGATGTGTAAAAATGATATTTGGTCAAATAAAATCAGAACTTCTTGTTACGCGTCTTCAACTAAAATATTGTCAAAAACAAAAATCATTTTTTAAGTGCTGACTGCTGAGAATACTCTAGAGTTGTTGTAGAAAGGTTGCTTTTGTTAACTTTGATTAAGAATTTAAGATAGGGTGATGAAAAGTTGGAAAATTAACTCGATATTTATGTCGTCATTGAAAGAAAAGCACTGAAAACAAGAAAAAGAAGAAACTCTTCAACCGCAAACAATTTTTACATGGGCGAGGAACAGTGAAGAAGTAAAAAAACAGAGAGAACACATTAGAGAGTAAACTAGCCCAACGGAGAGAAGAAGCCAAAAACATCAATAAAAATACTAAAAAGAAAAACAAAAGAACCGTTGAATAGTTGATGAATTGCTTCTACTGATGATAAAAAGAACTTTTCTTGTGATCTTTCTTGGACCTTACGAATCCTAGCCCTAATTTTTCTCTCCACCAACCACTCGACGCTTTTGATTTGCTTCTCGGCGAATCATCGTCTTCTTCACTGAGTTCTTCCCTGAGAGTTGACATTCTCTTTGTGGTGTTAACTTCTTCCTTTAGAGGCAAGATCATGCCATCGAAGAAGATTTCATCTGCTGTGCTCATGGAGAAGTTCTCGACTCCGAACTCAAAATCATCTGACGACACAGGTGCCTCCTTGTACTTGATCATTTCGTTCTTAGTCGTTGCGAAACCGCTCGAGAATGAGATCCTTGGCTCTGTGTATGAACCGTACTGATGTTGTTTCATGTTCGAACACTCCATTATCCTATCTCTCTCTCCCTCTCTCTCTTTTGTATTCTACTGTATTTGTTGCAGTACCTCTATAGAGAAAATGTTTTGTATTTATATGGTACATTTTGGAGTCATATCTTCTGATTTTATATTAATATAAATAGAAATATATATATTTACTATTGTGTTTGATAGTCTCACACACACACAAAGAGACATAAGTGTTGTCTCTTTGAGTTTAGAGATCTAAGATTAGATTCTTAATATATCTAAGTTATCTTCAATAATAACTTATAACCCATTTTTAGGATCAACAGCGGGGAAAAGTTAAAGCTTAGTCTCTTGATACACAAGAAGAGCCATTTATGATCACAAAAAACACTACTTCTTCTATTTAATTGTTACAAGATAAATCCTAAATTAACGCAAAGGGATGTTTTAAGCACATGAACGTTTTAATTTTATGCACATGCATTTCCAAAATAGTCTCATGCAATTTCTGAGAAGTTTCCCAAAACTCGGTTGTTTTATATATGCTTTTAATAGAAATGGGGATAAAAATAGTATTAATTTGTTGGCTTTCCAAAGTCTCCAAAGGTTTTACAAGATTTGTTTACTTTAAATCATAATTGAAAAGAACAAATAGTATCTAACAGATAAACTGGAGGCTGAGAGTAACTAATAATTAATTAATTTTCATAGTTATACACATCGCAAAAGACCCATGCATGTGACAATGATAGCTGTAATTGCACAATGTAATTACTAATCTGAGTTCCACGCAACTGGGTTTCCGACAAGCCGTTACCAGTAATTATACACACACGCACGTTGCTCTTTTGCCTCTTCATCGCACTCCAACAACCAAGAAACCCCAGTTTTGCAGACGAAACGGATATAATCAACGCTACATTTCTTATTGTATCTCTCTAGTCTATATTGTTATTCTCGACTATCGAGTTTCTTTTAATTTTAAAGCTTGCCAATTAATTTGTTATTAGATTTGTTAGCTAAATGTTAAGAATCTACATGGATAAGAATGTGTATAAATATGTGCGTGACGTCTGCTAATTAGATACGTCTCTCCTATGGTCTCCCATATAGTGAACAAAAGTTGTCTCTTGCAGTTCACAAAATCTGAGTAAATTTTGTCTTCTTGTGATGAATAATGCATCGACAACATTATTATAAGGTAACAAAAACAGAGGCTCGACGTACAAGGTCGGATCTTGGATTCATTTGATTTTTTGTTTGATATTTAAAATTATTAACAATAATAAAGAACAAGGTGCGGTGAACTTCGTGCTGCTTTCCACTTCCATTTCGTACATTAAACCCAACATCGTTAGTCAAATGTCGGTGTTGTCTTCTAACGAAGCAATTGTGATGATTCCATGCCAGTTACGGATATGGCTAGATATATGGGCAAAAACTATCCAAAATATCCAGCTCAATGATTTTGGGGGCAAATTTAGTTTTCTATAGAGTACGTACTCCATTCTTTTTTACGGGTACTTGCAATCGAAGTGTTGTCCTCTATCACAAGATTTTTCGCGAACATCAATAATTAAATCAGAAATTCAATGTACCATTGTTGCTCTGGTACCATAATTGGACGATATTTTTTTAGAGACTATTTATATACAACGATTAGATGAAAAGTAGAAAATCAATCAAGATTACTACAAAAGATATATGTGAAAACACGGAAACCTTTGTAAGGCGTTAAATCTCATACGTATCATAATTGTAAGAGTAGTGGTTTATCTTACGCGCGAGTATATAGATTAGATTAGATTAGATTGTGATCATGTCATCTAAGAGTGGTTGGAAAACATTGTATCTTATCTGTTTTCTACGATTCTACTGATACCCTACTTTGATGTCGTAATATACAAATATTCGAAAGGTATTAATGGTGGCTCTAGAGTCAAAGACTTATTATGTGAATGTGATATAATATATTAATCATCAGAGAATCTGGAATGTAACGGGCGCCTGTAGCTCAGTGGATAGAGCGTCTGTTTCCTAAGCAGAAAGTCGAAGGTTCGACCCCTTCCTGGCGCGTTAGTTAGTCTTTCTTTTTAAGATCTTCTAGAAGGAGGCACTTTGAGTTTGAATAGTCCTCAGTCTTCTGAAGAAGCCATCTCTGTGTCGATTTCCGGCGAAGTAAAACCCTAAATCTTCCTTCTTTTTGCCCGCCGATCTGAGATATGAAGGTTTTTCACCTTGACCGTGGAAACACTCTCTCTGTTTCCCTCTTCTCTGATGTCACCAACTCCAAGTACGCTCTCTCGATTTTCCGATTCTCTTCAGATAAGCTAAGCAATTCATGATTTGGTTATTGGAAATAAAATTTTGCGTTATTCGATTGTGTTTAGTTACTGTAGATATTCTCTCGTATGTTATAAAGTTGGAAAATTTTTCAGAGACTTATGGATTTAGGGAAACTCTGTTTAGTTAATCTCTGTGTAGCTAAAGCCTCTTTCTTTATCGCTCCCTAGTTTTTGCTTCAATTCATGAATTACCGAGCTGTGTTTATGAGATCCGAAATAATTCATTTGGGGGTTTATTGT
This sequence comes from Erysimum cheiranthoides, assembly GCA_011420285.2. Lineage (NCBI taxonomy): Eukaryota > Viridiplantae > Streptophyta > Magnoliopsida > Brassicales > Brassicaceae > Erysimum > Erysimum cheiranthoides. Next base: position 20,052,122 of record CM022177.2, on the reverse strand, counting down.
GTTTCAGGGAGCTATTGAATTCGATGCTAGATGGAAGTCTGAAGCTGGAGGTTTCATTTCTCAATGCATCACTTGTACGTTTTTTTGTTGTTTCTTCCATTTTTTACATTGTAAACGACTTAGATTTCTTCATCTTAACGAATTGTTGTGTATCATCAGATCCCAGACATTTTCCCTCTCTTGGCTGCTGCTCAAAAAGCACTTGTCTCCAAATCACGCGATTCCTTATCAACCCGAACTCTTCATTCTGAGCTCGTCTTCAATTACTCGGGATCTAAGCATGTAAGAACAATCTTTTCTTGTGCTTCTTAAAACCATTCTTGTCTACTTGTGATAAGCAATGGGACTAGTTTAGTTGTTCAAGCCTTAGCTATAGGTCTACTAGGTTATGACTTAATGCAGCAGACTCTTGCTGTTTTGAGTTGGTATCAAGAGCAGTTAGTTGAGTATTGAGAGTCTCTCATTAATCAGCTCTGTTTCATTGTGCTTTGGTGAATTGTAATAGGAATTAGCAGTTAATTCAACTTCTCTAACCTTGTTGTTCATATTCATCTTCAATCTAGATTACAGAATCATTGAAACGATGTGGGATTTCTGACAACTCTACTTACATTCTAGCTGCTCGGTTCAATGCTTCTCCCGTTGAGGTCATAATCTCTTCAACCATCTAAGATCTAACTTTCCATGCTGTTGCTTCTTTAAGATCGAATATCTGCTGCTCTTTTTTACCAACCATGACATGCTTTGAGATCAAAACCAGATGGAGGAGGTTGCAAAATTGATCAACGGGAAGGAAATTGATTTGGAGGGATTGAAGACGCAAGCAAATCAAGCCCAAATACTAAAGGTAATGTTTTGGTAACAGTTAAAAGCCCTGTTTAGTTAGCATTCTATGTTACAGAAATAATCTCATACATCGTTTTCTTTTTCAGCATTACAAGATAACTAGCCAAGAACTCGGAATTTCCTCTCTTGGAGATGCGATTGTTTGTCGGATCGCTGCACGCGACGCATTGTAAAAGAAGATATCTTTCTTTCTTTCTTTGTTAGTCACCAATTATAGTTTTCTCCGTTATAAACAAATTTGACACTTGGTTTGTAATTCTTTGCATCTTTCAGACCAAAGTTGAATTATTTAACCTCTTTATTTTAATCTCCTCATATACTGCAGGTTTAACTCAGAATTTTTCTAAGATAAACATTGAATTGACCACAAACACAAAATTGAGACTAGTAATTACATGTACTTTGAACAAGCTAGTGACACTCTTCTTGCACTCAACTATAAAAACACGCCAACAAGAAAGAGCTCGGTTTGGCAATTTGTTCTGAGAAGAATCAAATCTATCACTGGAACATATCAGCAATAGTGTTTCCTGAATCCGAAGAATCTCCATTCCCAAAATCCATCATCATCATCATATTCATCCATTCCTCCATATTGCAATCCCCTCCTTCTCCTCCGTGCCATTGCTCTGCTTCAACAGAATCCGTGGCGCTCACGCTCGCACTAACACTTGCACTTGCATTCGTTGCTATGTCATCAGCAGCAACTGGAGATGAAACAGAAGTAGTGTAATCCATAAACGGGAAGTTGAGTTTAGCCCGTGGCCCACGGAATCCAATGGCGGCTCGGTCATAAGCTCGAGCCGCATCCTCGGCGGTTTCGAAAGTGCCAAGCCAGACACGTGTCGCTCTCTTGGGATCTCTGATCTCAGCTGCAAATTTTCCCCAAGGTCTCTGCCTAACTCCTCTGAAACCATTCTTCTTGTTCTTCCTCTTCCTGATTTTCCCGCCTTCCGCTTTTTTCGCAGCAGCCGGGCTCTCTCTAATTCTACTACCGCTACCACTAGTAATCTCTTCTTCTTGTTGATTCTTTTCAATCCTCTGATTAGGCGCGAAAAAGTAGTTGCAGCCGAGACATCCTTCGATCCGACACACTTGGCAAGTGTCGGAATCCAACCGAGGCATTCCCGCGCTTATCACTGTGCTATCACTGGAGAAACCCTGATACGGCGCCGTTTCGTTTTCCCCTGACATTACGTGTTGCAAAGCAGAGACTATAACTGAGAGCTCTTGCTCCGGTGACAACTGCTCCTTCTGGTGGTACTGGGTCCGGGTTGGGGCTGGAGCTCCGGCGAATTCGGTCCTGTTGTTAGGATAATGCATACCCGAATCTTCTCGATTCCGTCAATTTGATTTTTCGGATTTTTGTATGTTTTGCGAGTCTGAGAGTGTTTGAAAGCACCTGGGAGATGAAAGATTTAATTTTTGTTTGTGTTTGGGGAAACTGAAAGTGGAAAGAAGCTCTATTTATATGGCTCCGTGTTTTCAGATATCTACGTGGCTTTGCCAGCTGGGACACTCTTTTCACACGGGGACGTTTTTGATCTGTTTCTTCTTCTTTTTTTTTCTCTCTTTTGGAAACACGTGCGTTATTTTCTCCAATAGTTTGAACTGATGAAAATGACATTTTGCTTCTTTTTTTGGGTTTAGATGATATGACATTTCTTTAAACATAAAATACTATTAATCATTGCATCATGTCTGACGTTTTGTTTGTTATGTTTTTTAATTAGAGTATTGGAGCGGAGATCAATTGTTCCTTTTTTTATTAGTAATATAGTTCATAATTAAATTTAAACATGTTTAATAATGGGATAAGCATCTAGGTACGTAATTGATTGGCTTAGAATAATAAGTCACGTGCCTTTCTTTTTAACTTACGATTTCACATGTCATTTGAGCAATGGCCTTCACAGTCATGAACAGAGGTTAATTTGTCTTTCTACTAGATGACTATATCAAATCATCTCAAACGTATCTTTTGCCTTTTTATGTACTCTAGTAAAAGTCGAACCAAGTTATGCCAATGGACATGTGTAACATTAAAATTACATTTTTATTTAAACAAACAATGGTAAATTTCACGCTGTGATTAAATTTTTAAAATGGTCTAAATTTGTTTTCGTTGTGGATCTCATCCTAATTACATTTCAAAACTGAATTGTCTGTACAATCTCCATATTCTCACCACTCTTTGGCATCTGCATTTACTCGTCATAGTCGTACGCTATTTCCAGAGATACTCTTCAGTCCAAATTAATGTCATGTTGTTTCAATTATTAATGATGGAAACATTCAAAAATTCGTTGTTAAGAAAACTTATTATTGTATAAAGGATTTATGGTCATTGCTAGTCAGCTATACATAAGATTTTTTAAGAGTTCTTTTGACATACTGTATAAAATAGGAAAAATCATATTGCAAAACAATTACTCCGTATGTTTTTATAATTACAAATCGATTTAGGACAATGAAAAATAAGTGGAATATTTATCGCATCTCAACCAATCGTCCATAAAATTTGGCAAGAGAGAAACAATTATATTTTAACAATCAATGATCCAAGCTGAAAAAAAAAAAATGATCCAAGCTGAAGTACTCTTCAAAATGATTGATTGTGCCATTGTGGAATAAAAAACACATGTCCCGTTGCAGACAGTACTCCAATGTTAACATAAATTCTTGTGTTATAATTTCAAAGAACTTTGAATTGATTTTTAATTATTTTTTTCAGTTCATCATTTTCATTACAGCTGACTATAACTGAAAATCTGATATTGCAGAAATGCTATCTTTTTTTCGTTGATATATATAATATATATATATATATATATATATATATATATTTTTTTTTTTTTTCCTTTGTAATATTTTCGTTTTAGGAAAAAGTAAAACCAAAAATTCTACCAAATCAAAAACATTCATTATTAATATATTATATACATATTAAATCCAGGTTTACAAAAAGAGACTAGATGAGAAATTCACCTAAAATGAGACAAAATGACCTTTTTTGGGATATTTTTCTTTGATAATTAATTAAGTTTTCATTTTAAGAAATGTCGTAAGAAGGAGAAAATGAGCTAACATGTCAAAGGTACAAATACAATGATGAAAGAGAAGTTTTGACTGTTTCTCAATGATCTCAGATACTTCAGTGATTTAGATGTTGAAGTGTGTGTATCATGGATACTGAGCTGGCTTTTGGATTCACTAGATCTGTGTTGACCTCTTCTCGACGCTGACCCACCACGTATTCGACTATTCGATGTGAAGACTCTCTTCCACGGTGTCATTAGTCTTTGACTTGTCCGGAGCCAAATATAAAATACATATTTTGACTCTAGTGGATATCATAGAGTTTGAAGAAACAATGTTATCTCCAAATCTACTTTTTAAAATCTATAGAGAAAGAACTTTTATTTTTTAAAACGTAAGATAATTACTCTAAAACATATATTAATTCCATCTTTTACTGAGATAATGTAGTATTTATTCCTAAACATATGCGGGTTTAAAAGAAAATGACAAAAGAAAATCTCAAATTTTATTTTACAAATTATATTTAAAATAACTGAATTTTAAGAATTCATAAACTGACCCCAACAAAATTTTAATTACCCTTTATGTTTTTTAAGGAAATGTAATATTGACCCCATTTAAAATTTTAGATTGACCCCAATAAATCTAATTGAAAGCCATATTTTCCTTAAAAATTTTCAAATCTAGATTCCCTAACTAAAAATATATTTGATTTCTTTAAATTGAACCCAAATTTATATTAATAATTTAGGCCATGTAAAATTTTTTTTTTTTTTTTGGTCGAAGCCATGTAAATTTTTTTAAAATTGAGTTTATAATTATATAAAAAAATTTGTTTATGATATATATTTTTAATATTATTTTTTGTTATATATACTTTTGACCCCACTAAATTTTTTTTCTGCGTCCGCCGCATTTTACTCTAGAATTTAATGTCCCAAGAGTTAAGGAATCAATATAAACATTGAAAATAAAGTCAACAAATTATCCAATTTTTATTCTGAAATTAATTATCCAAAATTTTGGGAAGTTTGTTTATAATTTTTTTTTGCTAATGTTATAAACTTCTACTTAAAAAAAAAAAAATTACGCTGAAAAAACAAAATGTCAACCCATTTTGACAATTAGCTTCAATAAAAATGGGTTTTCCAAAGGGCGGCAGGCAACGATACAAGGTTAAAAAATAAAATAAAAATGGAACAAGAAGTTAAAGCTTAATACTGTAGTTGACAAAATAAAAGGTTAAAGCTTAATAAGCCACCAAAGGCAGAGAGAGGCACGTTGAGCACGTGCAGAAATGATAAGAACACGTTTTTGTGCTGACCACAATAGTTTTTATTCATTATCTCGCCGCGTCATTACTTTTCACTTTATCTTCTCTCAATCTGTTTTTCCCCTTTCCATTAAGGCATTAACCAGTGAGATTCTATGGATTAGTACCGAATCACTGATTTATCGTGATATTTAATTAACAATGATCACCAACTCGTTATCTTTTTGCTTTATTTTTTAATGTCTATATTTCATTGTTTATGAAATAGTTCTTCAACTCTTAACTTTAGTAATTAAAAATATCTCAACAACTATAAACGTTCATTTCAGATAAAGATCGGGTATTAATAATAGTTGTTGATCGAATACAAGTAATTATGATAACGAAAATTACTATCCAAAATATATTTTAATTCATAAGTAAACAGATTTTGTAACAACAGTGGGAGCCACGATTTTGAAAAATCATCAATTTGGCATTTGGGCTGGTTAAGATCTACACCATTTTCTCTACTTAAACAAGTTTTTAAGTTTGAACCATTTGAATGTTTGTTGTTTCTACTTCTTGTATTTTTCTTAGTTTTGGTAACACTGGACCACGCTATTAATAGTTCTCTGAACTTCAATGCTATTATTAACGAAAATTTATTTTGAGTAAATATACTCTCATAATTTTACTCTTCCAGTTAGTTTTTTAATTAATTCTTTTATATTTGACTAAAAGAACTAATAATAATAGTAAAATAATTTAGATAAATCCCTAAATAAATCTAGATGGTATATAAAAATTAGCTTCTTCAGAGCCTAACGTATCAACTCAAATATGTAAAAACGAGTATTCAAAGTGGTTTAAATTAGCTTCTTTAGAGCCTAACGTTTCAACTCTAATCAGCAAATGAGTTATTCAAAGCGATTTAAATTAAAATTCAGGGCGGTAGTTTGGATTTCATAGCGTTAGGTGACTTTCATTAAATTGTGCCTCATATTATAATTATAGCATTACTCCACCAATACAAACACATATACGCACTTATTGAAAATAAAATAAGTTTGTTTGTCACATAAAAATGAAATAATAAAGATATCTCTGTGTGCAAAATATATAAATGCGTGCCCTACAAAGATAGTGACAACTGAAATTGAAACAATGCATATACATCATAAATGCAATCATACATGCTTCTGGTTATCTTTAGGGGAAAATAAATTAATTTCTTGCGAAAAAGGAGCATAGTCAAATCAAACTTGAAACTACTCAATTCAAGAGAGGTTTTCAAAAACGTCAAGAAAGGACCCACAAAACTGGAAGTAAAAGGGTAAAAAAAGACTTGTATGGCCAAAAATTCACAAAAGAAATTATCATTAACGATAATTATCCAACGTCGACATTGCTTTTATCAAATTTAAAAAAAAAAAAAAAAAAAAAAAAAAACGTCGAGATTGCAACTATAAAATAACTAATGATTCAAATCTGAGGTTTCGAAAATAATCAACTTTAGGTTGGTTAGTATATTTATTATGATAATGGAAGTTACTATTTTCGGACTCGAAACAGAGTAGCTGCTCTGTTTGATCACAATTACCTCACAAAGGTTTCAATGTCATTTCTCATTCTCTCTCACTAATTTCTTCTTTGTTTCTCCTCACTTCTGGTGAAGCAGCGTACAACCAAGAGAATCAACAAGAGATCTCACGAGGATGAAGAAGAAAGGTAGCGATTCTATTTAGTTTTTCTCAAAGGTTTCATATTTAGTGACTGTGTTTTTTTTCTTCTTAATTTTGTGACAGGGGATTCCTTGGAAACCAATATGCCAAGATTCTTCAGAATTTTCAAGAAAAAATCGTGATTGAGAATTATGACGGTGATAGCAGTTAGCACAAAATTTCCTGAAAAATATAAGGATTAATGTATAATATGGAAGAATTGGAAACTGTACGTAGTTACATTTTATAGCTCAAAGATAAGATCTTGTAACTCATAATTAGATTCATACGAGAAAAAGAGAAAAAGTCAATTAATCTGATGTAGACAGTAGTGAAATGCATAAGTGTAGCTAAGAATGATAGTTTGTTTTGATCACAACAAGATGAAATCATAAAGATATGCAATACATTTCTCTACTCATACTAATAGCGTCTAAAGATCTCTTCCGCGGATGATATGGAGCTTGATGGCGTAAACAAAGTCTCGCTTGCGCAAGAGTTCACACAAAACGCGGTCTTCTTTCTTCAATGCGTTCCTCTTGCATATGCGCTTCCATTTTTTGATACACACGCGCTGATCCTTCCATTTTGCTGTTTTCGCTCTTAATGTTCCTTCTCCATCGATGTAGTCAACATAGTCTCCAAATCTTAAACAGTAGTCTTTCACCAGTTGTGCATGAACCAACTGCATTAAAGACACACAAAGCAAACAAAAACATTAGCTAAACAATTCAAGTTAAAAGTAGTATATTAGGATAATAAATTGCAGTTCTTACCAGCTCGTATAACCTATTCTTCACGTTTGTCTCGAAATATATATTCTTTGGATCATCCAGATATCTCTCAGGATTTTTGATCTTTGGCTCTACTGTAAACATCTCACAAGACAAAAAGCATTTTTATATGAGCATCACATAAATTAATTACCTTATAAAGTGATGAAGTTAAGACAATAATTTGTTTACCTTTCTTCCTCTTTTTTGCTGCCTCTGGTTCCACAGAATAAGAGACAAAGCAATATTACATTAATATAAGCATCGCACAGATGATAATGATAACTGATGAAAGTCAATGTATTTTACCTTGCTTCTTCAGATTTGTTGCCAACTTTGGTTTGACACAAGTGTCTTCGTTATCTGGAGCATAAGAACTGTCGTCACTGTTGGAATTCTCTACATCCAAACGACCAAATGCTTCGGTGTAATCACTGTCACTGTCTTCATCAGAAGACTCGACAACTTTCTTTTTCTTCTTTCCTGCAAACATCTCAGCAAACAAATTAAAACAGGATTGTCAATATATAAAGTAATCACATAAAACAAATCAAGTGATGAAAAGAGCTAACAAAATGGGTTAAACCTTTGTTCCTTCTTTTTGGGATTGTCTTGGCCACCTTGAACTCAGAACAAGTGTCTGTTTCTGTTTCTGTGTCTTCACTGTTTCTAGAATAAACACTATCCTCTTTGTCATCAGAATCCTCCACAACTTCCACTTTTGACTTTCCTGAAAAAAAACTCAAAGAATCAAAAGAAGCAATCACATAAAACAATCTAAGTAATGAAAAGAAGCTAACAATGTGTTTAGTTAAACCTTTGTCCCTGGTTTCTCGGATTGCATTAGCCGTCTCAGATTTAGACCGAGTGTCTATGTCTTCGCTGGTCAGAGAACAAACACTGTCTTCTTTGTCCTCCTCCACTTCAATGTCTTCTTGTTCGCTGGTCAGAGAACAAACACTGTCTTCTTTGTCCTCCTCCACTTCAGTGACTGCTCTAGTATCTTTATCTCCATTGTGATCATAGATACTGACCTCGAAAGTGCGGTCTCCATCGTACACGAAGGTCAAAAAGTCTCCGTCGCTAAGAGTATTTTCCTCAGTGAATCTGGCCCATCCTTGTTCAAAATACACTTCCTCTTGCTCAATTTTCATCGCTACGTTCCAAGAGCGTCCACCAGGTCCTTTGAGAATGGCCGTTTTGGACAAAAGACGTGGAAGCTGGTCGTAGTAGGCAATGGGAAGCAGCTGCTCAATATTCAACAAAAAAAAAAAAAGTTAATCAAAGACTCAGGTAAAGTCAGAGTCATCTAAAATCAAAGTCAGGTTTGACCACACACAGAGGAGAAGAAGACTTGGTTTCAATAAAGCGTAAGAAGAGTTATAAAAGATTCAACTTTCCAGGACAATACAAAATCAAAGCATACAAACTCAACAAATCAGTCCAAATCCTACAAGATTCTCAGTAAATTCCACAACTTTCTATTCATCTTGCAGAACATATGTTTCTATTCAGCAGCAGGAAACCCAAAACAAAATCTGAGAAAAACTAAGTATAATTTAATAAAATCTGAGAGATCTCAACGGTTAAGTCTATAAATCAAGCTGATTCGTACGGGAAAGTTAACATCTTTACCACGCAGAAAACAGAGGAAACCAAAAGGGAAGAAGCAGAGCAAAACCCTAGGAAGAGAAAGAAAATAAATATCTGTACAGGAACGTAAAATGGAGATAAACCCATAGAAACAAACTCAAAATCACAGGAGTTTCAGTGTTTGTTTCATCACCACCATCATACATGTTTCTAGGAAACCAAAGGCTAAGGGAATCTTTCAAATTCAAGAATCGTTTTCTCGTGACCAGATAAACAAGAAACTTGAGTGAGAATGTTCTTACCAGTGAATCTGAGCTGTATTGGGAGATGAAAACTTTGAAGAAACGAGGGGTGAAATCAGTGGTAGCCATTGAAGAGGAGATGTTGGATCTGTCTGTGAAGAGACTCAGAGAGAGAAATTGGGAACAGGGAAAGGAGAGTAAAGAGAAAAAGGTAAGCTAAAATCGTATGAGAGTTATGTTAAAGAAGAGAGTAGAGTACCATGACGTAGAGAGAGTAGCTGAGTCAAAGCAACGTTTAAGTTTTGCAGAAAAAGAAGGTACAAGCCTCGTTATCTGCGTGACAAGTCATAATAAATTTTTCCTTCTTTTAAAAAAATTTGATCTCCCAGGTTAAACCCGCGAATCGTAAGGCACTCCGGTCCGGTTCATCATCAAAACCCGTATAAGTAAACCTCTGTAATCCGGAGAACCGGATTGAACCGATAGTTTTAAGATTTTTTTTTTTTTGGTCACACTCATAGATTAAATAGAAAGAAGCAGTCACATTCCACTAAGGGAGGAATTTGTTACATACAAACAAAAGATTTTAAGATTTTAGGTAATGAAAAAGGGTGGAAAAAATCAGTTTAGCTAGTTCTCTCTATTTTATTTTATTTTTATTTTCCTTTGAAAAATCAAGCACATGAATGTATCTTGACACTAGAATACACACAAACATACATGCACTCACACAAACTATGTAATTTTCACAAAGAAAGAATTTTGAAAAGAATCAAGAGGACAAGCTGGCCTCGATGCTAGTAGTTGACATCTCTTGGAACATGGAAGTTTCTTCAACATGCCACTTGAGAATCTCTCTTGCATATCTCAGTGCATTGTCCACTGTATCACTCTCCAAGCTCACTTGAGAAACAAATAGCTTCGGCCTGAAGCTCCTTCCGCGCATCGAAATGGGTTCCACGAGTGTGTCATACAGTCTCTTGAACTCATAACCGATGTAATGGAAAGCACGTTGAGCCATTGGAGGGTTGTGTCTGCTCGTCTGGTTTTGGCTGATCAACGGGTTGAAGTCTTCAAACCACTCACAGGTTCTTAGAGGAACCTCTTCGATTTTTTCTTCTAGGAGATCAAATTTGGTTAGAACCAAAAGGAACCTTTTGTTAGCTAGGCTCGGATGACTCACCATGTTCTCGAAAAGCTGTTTATTTGCAATCATCTTATTCACACGAACCCCGTCACAGTCTTCTATGTATTCTCCATAATCTGTTAGTGACACACAGAATATCACCAAGTCAGCGTCTTCAAACATTTCCAGCCATTTCCAGTTTTCTCCAAGGCTTCTCGGATTCAACCGGATGAGTTGGTACCTAAAGAGAGAGAGAGAGTAAGTTCAACGGTTTTCATATGGTTGGAATGCAACACACGGAAAAAGGAATAGAACTAACTTCATGTTTGGATCGTGTTTATAATCGCTCTCAAGAGACTCTTCTTGAGATGTTGATGGGAATGAGAAGTCCACACAAGAAAGTCCTTCCATAGACGAGAGTCCTTCCGCTTGCAATATGTCCATATCAGAAGGATCGTATTCTGATCTCGAGATCTCAAGAATCTGAGAGAAACAATTTAGGTCAGTCTTCTTTTTACCCCATTTAACAAAAGTGCCAAGGACCTGCAAAACGTTTATAGACAAGAAAGCAGTTGATGCCAACTCACCCGTCCAAGAAAATAAACTGCGTTTCTGGGAAGTGTATCACGAAGTCTTTTGTAGGTAGCTTGAATGGCTGGTACTCTCCAGAGATCTGCAACGGTTTGTGCATTCTCGCGGCTTGATGTTGGAAATATCTTCAGGTTTCCTTCCTCCTTTTCTTTCAGGAGCCAATCTGAAAAATGTTTTAGTCTCGGGCTGATCGAGCTGACTGTTTTAGCACTGGTCTCATCTCCCGTATTTCCTAAATCAAAAGAAGTCGATCAGTTATCCTCAATCATCAATTGTTAAATGATGTTTGTACGGTCTATAAAATTTACCTGTTTGGTCCAAAGACTGGTTATTGCTCATCTCTTCTTCAAATTTTTCGTGTGCCTCAAGAACCATCGCCAGATAATTATAAAGATTTGTTTGGATTATGAATTTGATTCTTTCACGGTCGTCTTCAGAGAATGGGACGTTATAAAGAGACCTTGCCTGAAACAGAAGAAGTCAATACCCGATTCTCTACTAGATGTGAAACATTCAAGTGGGTGGCATTAAGATGAATAGCTCACTTGTTTGTAAATTGTAGTGGCGCCACATTTCTCGTTACCAATCAGAAGAAGCTTGCTAAGCATTTTCTGCTCATATAAGGGAACATCACTTGGTTCTACAGCAGATGAAGCCGGAGGAAGTGGCAGAGAGAGGACAGCACAAGCAACTTTTGTTCTTTTCTGTAAAAAAAATACTCATAATTGTCTATAGTTTTATAATCAAACGTTGTGAACGAGAAAAATTTGTGCAAGGGGAATCATACCTTATTCCAGATGTTCCCAATGGTACGTCTTTGACCTTCTTCCTGGTAAGTACCACTTGAATCGACCCAAAAATGAGGCTTTCCTTCACATTGCACCCCCACCATCTACATCAAAGCAAAGAAGCCCTCAATTCAGAACATTGACAGTAATGCTAAACATATTTTTTCTCCCAAAAACAAGGGTGAAAACAGCGAAAGAACCTTGAGCATCATGAGCTCTGTCCTGGTTATTTCCCGGTTGTTGATAAGAATTTCAGTGTCACCATTGCTTGCGTTCTGATTGATGCTACTACCTCCTATGTTCATTTGAGGACTTATAATCTGACAAGGTTTCTCTCCTACCTGTTTAAATAAACACATAGAGGCTCTCATTTAGCTGAGCATTTAAGATATGAGCACGAGAATATATACGCAGACATATATAAAAATTTCTACCTTTCCCCAATAGCCAGCAACCTTATCATACCAATAGTTTCCGGGTTTTAGCTTCTTGGGTGGATTTGGACATGTCTGCAACATGAAAAGCTCATCTTCACTCAAAGGCTTTTCATTGACAGTGATAAGCCGCGAAGGCAATTGATTCGCCTTGCAGGAGATCTCGTCAGTCATGACTTGTCGAAGTTCTAAATCCGTGAGAACACGCTTCAGCATTCTTGAACACTTTCCAAGACTTCCTCTCTTGGACTCATCGATCCTATAGCCAATGCAAGTTTGACACTTTCTTCCTTCGGGCATGGCACCCATGGCTCTGCGCACACAGTTGAAACAGTATTTGGCATCGCACACAATACAGACTTCCTTCTCAGTAAACCGGTTCCCCATTAGGCATCGGTAGCACGATCCTCTTCTACCTTTCCTTTCAGCTTTAGGCGTTGCAGCTACACTTTCTCCATCAGAAATGTAAGAGCTTTCATCACATTCACTATCCTGAATTGGTTCAACGAATTTCACACGATTTACATGTTCGCCATCCGTCTCCTCTCCAATGGAACAATCCTCAATACCTGATCCCACATCCGAAGAAGCTATTCCATCATCTAATGTATCCTCCTCTCTCACAGCTTCAGATGATGCTGATGATGGCGATAACGGTAAATCAACCGAACTCTTGGCTTCTTCTGATACATCCAACCTCTTTGATGATGATGATGATGAGCCAGAAACAACATCACGCCCTTTCAAAACCACAGTAGCTGTAGATGTTGCTGCAGAATCAAGCAAACCGTTCTTCTTCTTGTCGGATCCAGATTCAGGTGGTTTCTTGGTAACTCTATTCTTCTTAGTCCTAACGAGAGGTTGAGCCACTGGGTAAGTAATATCATGCGACAAGGAAGAAAATGAAACGGGATGAGCCGTAGGAATCTGATCAACTTCAACGGGAAGAGCTCGTGGAACATTAGCAATAAGAGGGCCTTTATACTCCGTGGCGAATGAATAATCAATTCGATAACTACTACTTGTTTCATCATCGTCGTCACTTTCCCGATTATCCCTTTTAGGATTCGGTGATGTCAAAGTTAATAACTTTCCAAAAACTGCAGCCATCTCTGCTTAACACACACACACTCTAAAAAAAAGCCCTAATTCCTAAAATTCCCTAAATTAGAAACTATTTATAAACAGCAATACGAGGAATCATGAATATTGCCCAAGAGAGTAAGATGCAGCCCTTAAGACATTTGTGGCTTAATTAATCAATCACAAACCGCGTGAAACACGAACCCAACTCCAGATATATAGAAACATAAAGCTTCTTTAGCTTAAAGAAAGAGACGCAATCCGAATTTTTTTTTTAATTAGATTTTTTCTGGAAAGTGGCGATGGGGGAGAGAAAAATCAGCAAATAAATTTTCCGGGAAAAGGAATTTGCAGAAGAAGTAAACAAAAAGAAGAAAGACAGATGGTTGGATCGTCTTCTCTTCTCTGTCACTAGTAAAAGACGAGGACTTGACAAAAAGGGAAGACTTTCTCTTTGTTATTTCTTTTCTCTGTAACAAAAAGAAAAAATGGAGTTATTTTCCGGGAAAATTCATGCCGTCAACGCGGGGTTGGGGAGTTGAAAACGATGCGTTGTGAAAGGCGTTGAGGGAGTCAAAGACAGAGGGCAATTTCGTAAAACCGTGTTCATTCCTTCACTAATCTTCCAATAACCGGAATTACGCGGTTAATGGAAGACCCAGGGGTTGTTGACCCTTATGAGTTATGAATCTTTTAATTTGATTTATACATTATGATGATCCGGTTTGTGGAAATGTTTTCGGTTTACAAAATTATTAGAGTTATTTGATGAAATGGCAATGGGAAGAAAATTGAAATTCTGCAATTAAAAACTAACTAAAGGATATCACTCAAATTTTAGGTGAAATTTATTACATTTTTTAAAAATACTTTCATTTGGTATCCTCGTAAATGAATATATTTTAAAAGTTATAGAATCATTATAAAAAATCACACGTTTATATACCCAAAATAAATTTTTATATGATAGATTAAATATCAACATGAAAAATAACATGATATGGTACATGATAAAAGTATACCACACAATAGTTATATAACATTGAATAAAACTGTCTAAAATTAATATTTGATAAATTCTACACTTACATAAAAAAAATATTATGAATAAAAATCACGTCTTTTTTGTAATGACATGAGTAAAGTGTTCAAAGAGTGTTTTAACTTATTTTGTTCATTAGATAAAGATAGAATTCTGAAATCTACAAAAATAAATATTTTCTTCAATAATTGTTTTAGTTTGACTTTTTAACTATAAGATAAATTTTTTAATGTGATTAATAGTAATGATCATGAGACCAAGTGCAGTGGGGTATGTATGTGAGAGAGTGTATGTATTTTTTTAATAATATAATTTAAAGTAAAAGTGTGAGAGAGAGATATAAAAAAAGAGAGAGAGAGATAAGGGGCTTTGCAACCGGTTGTTAAGTAACAACCGATTTTAACATCTGACACAACTTTTCCTTTTTTTTTTATTTTTTTATTGCATGTTTCAACCCTTCCGTTGCTCTGTTGCCTTTGCTGAGCGTGTATGATCAAAAATAATTTTTTTCCTTTTCTCATAAAGATAGACTAGGTCTAAATGGCAACTGTATTTCACAAAGATTAATAGTTTCCACTTTCTATCGACTTTGGGTGGAGATTTGGTGGTGCGTTACTGCGTTTACTTATTAATTTTAAAATATGTAGATGGTTAAATGATAACTTGTTGGCGAAACATTATCTTGAACTCCAGTCATGACCTACAATGTAAAAAATAATTAACAATGAGACATATTAATCTTGAACAGCACTCAAGATTTTCGTTGTTCTGCGCAACAAATTCAATCACATCCAAATTGATTTTTTTTTTCCCTTTTATGTAATAAAAATATCCAAATAGACTTCGTGAAAAAAAAAAATATATATCCAAATAGACTTACCATTTCATTTGGAAAAATAAGCCGTTCAATAATCACGAACACACATTGTTACAGATATTTATCTATGTTGGGAACACTTGATGTCTGGTTGCCATAAAAAGTCTTATCAAGTTCCTATATGTAATATAGAAAGCCTAATTAAGGAAGAGAACAACGACTCATCAAAATTCCAAATTATAAAGTTGTGGCCACGACATAGAAGATAAAGAAAACAAACACGTTTGATTGGGTCTTTGTTTTTGTTATTTTACAAATTTTAGGCAAAAAAATAATAACACAATTTTGTTTTAAACATTTTTTTTTTCATAAAAAAATAAGCAAAGCTCATTACGTGAAAACCATCAACCCGACTTTGATTCTCTCACCAGCTGACGTGGCAAAAACCTTTCCGTTGACTTGGTCATAAAATTGAAATCAATCCTTTGACTACTTCCCGGCGTGAAGACCGTCATTGTGGCTGAGCAACGACGGGACAATTTCGTAAACAAAACACACTATGCTCCACTCTTTTTATTTTTCCAAATCGCGTGAACTCCACGCGCCACTCCCTTCATGCGGAGACGACGAGCTCTTCCCATCCGACGATGCTGCTGGCTCGTCCATCTCCCTCCACGTGGCCATCCTCTCTGACACGCGCCACACTTTCACTGACTTGTCCAAACTTCCGCTGTATATAATCCACTTCCGGTCTCCCTCGGCCACAGAGGCTTTTGCTCCCTTACGACAAGCCCGTTCTTCCTCAACGGCTAGACACTTGACCGGCCCCATGTGTCCCGTCAAAACAGAGAGACACTGATGGGATTTTTCAGACGGGTCCCGCCTCCATACACATATGTTCTTGTCGGCGGAACCACTCAAGAGCAAGTTCCCCGCTATAGCGAGACATAGTACCGCGGATTTGTGCCCTTTCAGTGTTCCGCCGATGAACAACCGCTTTGAACGCTCCCAATAGTTCACTAGCCCATCCGAGGAACCGCAATATACGATCGAAGATTTTGATTTTACGGCCAACGCCGTGACTGCGTTTTCTTGCTTGAGCAACACTTGAGCTAATACATGTTTTGTTCCCTTTCCTTGCATCTCACGTTTCCACACTTTAACAGTGCCATCTGCGGATCCCGTGAACACCAAGTCATCGAAACCGGACATTACTGAGTTTATCGCGTCATCGTGTGCATGTATCGATTCCAAACATTTTGAATCCGAGATTCTCCACACTTTGATTGTCGTGTCCCAAGAACTAGAGTACAACAATCCAAGCTCCACGTCCAGGCTAAGACTAGACACGGCGTCGTTATGCTTCGTCTTCACGGAGTTTCTGTTGCGGCGTACCTCCATGTAATGCTTAGGGTTTACGGAGCTCTTGACCATTGATTTAAATGTCGGCAATGTTCCAACCCGCTTGTGTTTTCCCGGTTTTCTCTTCGAAATCTTCCAAATCCGAATCTTCCCGTCTTGATGGCCGGTAAAGATTCGTTCTCCGAATATCACAATGGCCTTAATGAGCCCACTACTGGATTTAAACCCGGCGTGTTCCTTCAAATTCTTCCAAACCCTAATGTTCTTCGAGTCCGAGCCCGTGTAGAGAAGGTCACCAGAAGCGGCTAGCGAGTATATATGCCCTTCTTTTCTTACAATAGATCCAATGAGACCGTTGGTCTCGAGGACATTGTCTTCGTCGAAATCCGCAGCCCAAGGGGGTGACACGCGGGCCCAAGGCGACATTACGCAAGGAGAACCTTCTCCGCTGGTCGGGCCGCTGCTCATGGTCGAGGCCGAGACGCTGCTAAACCGCTGGTGAGTTAAGTTGCTGTTGACAATTATGGGATCGTCGGGAGGGAATATTCCGTCGTGGTCAGCTTTCAAGAGATCACCAAATTTAGGCCTCGGTTTGTGACCATCGCTAAGGTCGTGGCGATTGTGATTATTGTTATATGGATCAATTTGGAGATCAACGACCATGGTACCACCCGTTTCGTTCCTCATCTCTTTCTTCAAATCTTTATCACAAAAGTCAAATGCTTGATTTTCTTTAAAAAAGGTAATAGAATAATGTTAAAATCTCTTCTCACTTTTTTTTTTAATTAGGGGGATTTTTTGATAGCTATGAATAAGAAAGTCGAAGATTAATGTGTGTTTGTAGATTTTGGTTGGCAAAGAGGAACAGAGATTTTTATGGAGATTTAGACGGAAAATTGGAGGGTCTAGAGCAAATTGACTTTTAAGAATTTTTTGGTTTTGTCAACGACTCTTGGGGAATTGTTTATGGGTTGCGAGAATTGATCTTAAACATGCACACTTATATACAGACGCGAAATATTCAAAAGATCGGCCATTTGTATGTGATAGGGGTGCTTCACACGTGGTTGTTGGCAGAGGAAGTTTCTATGAGTTGTCCTAAACTAAATTCATTTAACTTTTTATTTTGTTTTGTCAAAAATTCATTAATTTTTGTTTTCCTTTATTTTACATTGAATGGAATTGGAACATTCTTTGTAAAATGTATTTGAGTTTCAGATACATTGGAATATTAGGCACGCAAGCCGAAAGGTACTTAAAATCTCCTCCATAGACCATGGCTCATATCACATAACTTTACTGCCTAAATATACCTCTTTTGTTTTGTTTGTTTTCCTAAAGATAAATTAATATATGTACGATATTGTCGAGCATTTGTTGTCCTTGTCCCACAAGGCCACAACACTTGAAATATCCAGACAAATATTCTATAATTAAGAATTATAATTAAACATATATCTATATCAAAAAGACTATACACCACTTGAAAAGATTAGGCAAATTATTTAGGCATGATTCCACTATTTATTAGTACTTGTTAACTATGTATGCTTTTTTGCCCTTTTTTTTTTTCTTTGGGCAAAAACTATGTATGCTTATCTCCACTAAATTGACGTTTTACATAGCAAATCAATCTTTTATTCTTGCTATAAGTTGCATCTTAGCATTAGCAACTTTTGCCCAAAAATAAAATAAATAAGAGCATTAGCGACTAAATAATGTATTTAAATAATTTGCCAACTTAATTCAAAAACTTGTTTATATTTATTGTTATTAATATATTTAGTAGGCTCGTAAAATACAGATTTTTGTTTATGTATAATAAAGACTAGATGCCATTCTTTAGCAAAATAAAGTACTCATTGTTGAAGAAAACCTTCGTTTTATTACGCAATAATCCCTTACCTTACCTTAGGTAACTTATCCTGATATTAATTAAACTTTTAACCAACTTTGAATCCTAATATTAAAGGAAAAAAAAAATAGTGAGTTTTTCTCTTATTTTATGGGCAATTTATTTATTAAAAGAGGTAATTAGAAATTAAAAAAAAAAACAGAGTAAAAAGCTGGAAGTAGCTTTTTTGACATAGCTGGAAGTAGCATCTGATGGGTACGGTACGAACGAACACAGATTCTGAATGTATACCTTTGGCTACTCGAAGACAAAACATAAAGCTCCTTTGTTTTTTTTGTTCTTCCTACTTAAAAATTTATAAAAAGCGAACACAAACTCATTATAACTTCATTCAGTTTCTTCGGTTCCTTTGTCTTAACCGTAATTTATTACGAATTATGGAATACTTGTGAAAATTACTTGGGGATCAAATCGTAAAATGAGATGTGAAGCAGAAAATGAAAAAACAACAAGAAAAATAAACATTTTTTCTGCAGATCTTCAGAGTTTTTTCTTGTTGCTTTGACTCGGAAGCTGCTCTCTTTCTGCATGATCTTCGTTTACAATGTTAGCTTAGATTTTAAGTTAGCTCTTCTCTCTATTCTCAATGTCTCTAACATTCCCTCTGTATCTCTCTCACAAAGATTTTCACCCACATTTTCGTCTCTCATTCCAACTCAGACTCCATGATAAGCTAAGATCACAAGTTTTATGTACCTGAGATGTTAAATTGTTTTCAAATATATCACAAAAACAGATATTATATAAACCGGAAAATACTAATTTATTAAGTTAATGACTAATACAATTACTAACTCCTTTTACCTCAAAAGACATTAAGAAGCAGCAGAGTTAATAGGCTGAATAAAACATCTATGGTATTAGAAATCTAGAACTAAAGAAGCAAAAGAAAGCCATAATTATAGTTGTACGAAAACGGGAAAACTATATAAGAAAGACAAATTAATCAGTCAGTCACGAATCTTGAAGGAGATATGGCCAAACACCTTTTGCTATGTCATATCTCATTTGGACAAAGCAAAAAAGGATTTGAGTTCAGTTTTGGTCGATGAAATCAGCTGGCAAGTTCAAATCCAATAAAGTGACTTTGTTGTTTTCGAAACTTCCTTCTTTTCTGGGACGTTTGTGCGAAGAAGAGCAAATGGTGTCTTCCGAGCTCCTTGATCCTGAAGCTTGCTCAGGCCTCGATGTCACTCCTGTATAAAGAATATAAGTCATTACGATTTTTGATACATTGGTTCATTACTAGAATGTTATGATCATAGTTAACTGAGAGTTAAATACCGCTTGTACCACTATCCAAATCAGCACCTTTCGAATTCCAGGAAGCATAAAACTCAGCTGCTTGTTCGATTCCCTTTGATCTGTAAGGTGCGATGTTGTGGATGCCACGTTGGAGAGATCCGAGTAAGTCATTCTCAATGCACTCGTACATTTTCTTGCAGAGGGTATCGACCGCCACAGACAAATTGATGATTTGAATCCTTATCGCGGTGACTTTATCATCACTAAATTCATCAAAGGGCTCCTCAAGGAACTGGGAAAGTTTCTCAACATTACCCTCAAGCTGTTGCTGCTGATCCTCAAACAAATTCTTCTTTATCTCTCTCTCCTCAGGGCTCATCTCATCTTTGAACAGCTCTTCACCAAACATGTAATATGCAAAAGCATACGAATATGAAAGAATCCGTCTTGATCTGAATAACCTGTCAAGTCCATTGGTGACCCAGCTGAAGTCTTTAAGCTTCAACTCCCTCTTTTCCGACTTCGACACTTTCTTAAGGATAGTATCCTTAAGTTTATCTTCTAGCTTTGATGAATCTGTATGTGCTTTGTATCGGTGATGGTAATGTGTATACCTATCTAAATCCCTTTTCGCTCTTTCCATCTGCCTCTCTTTGTCATCTTGGTACCGACCACAACTGTGACCAGCAATATTCCTATAAGTGTGATCCCTTCCAGTAGCTCCACCACATAGCCAACTGTACATAATAACAACCAAACATGAGACACTTCACCATTGCATTTGACATTTGCTCGTCTCAAAGCATAGAAAAGCATAGAAACAAGGCCCAAGTTCTTACCAAAAACACTGCCCACAAATACACCTTACGAGATTGCATCCACCATTCTTTTCCACAGGTTTGCTACATTTGGGACACAGCTTTGTGTGGACGGTTATCCAATTAATTGTCTCAGACTCATCACGACACTTCTTTCTCCATAGCTCCCACATCAAACAAGAGCAAGGGGAGTGAGCTTGACACAGACAGCTGAAACAAAACTGAAGACCACAGGAACATTCAACTTCGCACAACTTGTCATCCTCAGCTCGTATTGCATTCCCACAATGGGGAGTGCTTGGACACCACTTGACCATTTTGTTGTCTTCGATGTATGACTCGAGAAGGAAACGATCAAACTTCTCAGCTAGATCTGGACGCCTTTTACTGACTAGACTCCTGACAATATCTTCATCACAGATAGCATTGCATTGGTGAGCCATACATCTAATCCTTTTGCTCTGACCTTCATTTATCTGCACAGTAAAATGCTCTGTCCAACCTAAACCAAAGAAGAACAGTGTTAAAATCATAATTTTTTTAGCTTTGCGATAAGAACAAACCTCGAGTTTGTGAAAGAGGCACTCACAATTATTGCAATAGCAATGGCCACAGTCCATTCTCGTCATGTGATCACCTGGTACATCCTCTATGCAGATATCACAGCTCATCTGTGACGAGTGAGAAAAGGAAGAGTTGCCATATTGATAGTCGAAGAGAGTAACACCAGCTCCAGAAAACAAGCTATCTTTTCCTTTCTCAACAAAGACAGCAAACAACTTCTCCACATCCCACTGATAATGAATAAGAAGAGTCCGCGCATGGTGCTCCTTAATCGATAACAAATCCATCACCCTTAGCAAATCTTCTCTCTGCATATCAGAAAACAGCAACAAATCAGCCAATTAAAGCTTAAAATAGAACCCAAAAGAACGCAGAGTCATCTCTGCTCATTTCACCTGTGCTGCGTGAAGCGATTCCTGCGTGATGACCTGCACAATAATTGATAACTGTTACCAAAGCTTGAATCCTCTTCAAAACAAGTGAAATGTCAAAAGTTTTCGACCCAAATCTTAGAGAGAAAGGAAACCCTAATTACAAACAGAGAGAAATTGCAATTGCAATGAAATCATCGAAATTTCACTTATAAAAAGTTCAAAATTTCCCAATATATACACACAAACACAAGAAAAATCAGAGAGAAAAGAAACAGCAATAAGCATAAAGCAATCAGGGATTGAGATAGACGAATGAAGAGACGAGAGAGTGTATGAGCGAACCTGAGTGTTTGATCTTTTGGACGACACAGGCTGCAAATCAGACTCTTCATTCTCAATCCCATTGAAAGACTCCTGATCGGACGAGTAATAGCAATCCTCTTCCTCGCCGCTAAAACACTCATCCATCGATCACAATTATGAAACAAACGATTATCAATTAAATTATTAATAAGAATCGAATTATCGATAATCGTTGGAAAGACGGAGGCGATCAATTGCGAAAAGATCAACAAAGGGAAATAGTGAAGACGGAGAAGTAGAGAACTAAAAAGGGGAGGAAATATTCCGGCGAGATCACTCCGGTAGAGAGTAGAGGCGAAAGAGGAAGACGAATCGCACAAAGATTCCTCTCTCACTTTACGGCTTTTATGCAAAACCAATAAACTTATGCTACGTCGTCGCTTTGGACCCAAAGTACTTTATGTTGTTAATTTTTTTGCCATAACTCTGAAAGTTTTTTAATAACACGGAATTAATGATATTTTCTTTTTTTGTACATTGGGATTTGGGACTATTCAATTCTCTCTTTTCTTTCCAGTCTATTTGCTAATTAGAGTTTATTTGGAGATTCGGATTTAGATTTTGTTTTTAAACTTTCGAAGATTAATAGTCAAGTAAAATTAAATCTGTTGGCAAAAAAAAATTAAAAGAAAAAAAAAAAGTAAAATTGAATCTGCTAGTATAAATCAGTTTGTTAGGATTATTAACTTTTAGTTCAGATTTGTTTTTTTCAATCAAATGTATTTATTATTTTTATACCTAGGAAGCACATAAGTTTTGTCCCAAGACCGCTTCGAAATCAGAGGTGGATTCAGATTGAGCGCTCAATCAATAGTCTTCATGATTGCTAGTCAAGATTTGGTGGATAAATTTTCGACCCTGAAGATGCTAAATTACGTAACAAAGACATGGAGCGGACACATCAATCATGAACTTGCGGCGGAGGGGTATGAATACGCATATTTCACAAATAAAACATGGAACTATTCGATAGTTTTTTTATACAAACAAACTCAAATTAATTTTTCGATTTAAAATTTTGCATAGTAATTTTTGTATTTTATTTTTAACAAAATTATGTTTGAAAAAATTTTAATGACATTTTTTTTTTGTCGAAAAAATAATTTTAATGACATGAATCAAATAAAAATGTGAGAGCTGTTAGAAGTGGTTAATTGAATTTAATTAATTTCAAAAGACTTGAGTTTGATAATGTTTTTACTAACAACACATAATTTGAAACAATTTTCTTTGATGGAATTCATGAACATGAGAATGATAATGACATAATTGTTTGCGTTCAACTATTTGATTTATGTTTGTTGTAAAAAAGACAGTTTGATTTTTAAATTTTAGTTTATAAAATTTATGTATTTGAGTTGTGTGGTTAATATAATTTTTAATATGATATAATGTTTAATGTTTAATTATACATATGTACAAATTTATTACTTTTTAATGTTTTATGAACATTAAAAAGTAATAAATTTTGCATAGAAATTTGAAAACGATATATAATTCAAAGAAATAAAAATTCTAAAACGACAATTAATAAAATACGGAGGGAGTATAATAAAAGATCATAAGTTTCTCTCCTGTGATAGACACTTCAGCATTTGTATTGAATCTGGTGTTGACAACTCAGTAAAAATCAACAGCCAAATCTGATTGAGTTTTTTTTTTGCCTAAGTGGACAATTGTGTTTTTTTTCCTTCTTCAGCTTAAGCATCAGACGAGTTGCGATCAATTGAATTAATCGGATAACCCTAGCTTTCATCTCTCTACCACTTCTCATTTCGCCATCGTTTCTTCTAAATTTTCTCTTAAGAAAAATCGGATTTTTTCTCTTGATTTCATATAGAAATCTCCTGCATTTCTTGATCTCCTTCGTTACAATCATTGGTAACGAGAATGAACGATCCTGTGGTTGTTTTCAGCTTCGTAGATGCTTTTCTTCATAGGTTTTTCATTAAAACTTGCTTTAGAATTGAAATAGGCAAAAAGTTTGAAGCTTTATAACTTGTTCTCTTTTAGAGATCACTGATGCGTTTTAATGGAGTTTTCACTTTAGATCTTTGGATTTTAGAGTAATAAAATAGGATGATTTGTTGTTGATAGGTGTTTGTTAAGTCCTCCAAGTCGAGTGCTTACTTTAAGAGACACCAAGTGAAGTTCAGGAGAAGAAGAGGTAATAGATTGTTGATTTCATTTTCCTGATTATGTTGTTTGGTCTCTCTTTGTTCAACTTGATACTAGCTGTAAGTTATTTCGTTTTGTGTAGATGGCAAGACTGATTACAGGGCAAGAATCCGTCTTATCAATCAGGATAAGAACAAGTACAATACACCTAAGTACAATACGAATCCAAACAATGTGAGTTTGATGATTGACAATTCGATACTGGGTTCCATATGCACTGGTTTGCAGAAGTGGTCACTTCTTCGGCACTGGCCTCGAAGACAATAGTTTGGGAACAAGAGAAGGGGACTGAGTTTCTCTATGATGGTGTATGAATTCTTTATGAAATCTTTATTGGTTTCAGGTGACTAATTTTTAATATGTCATAGCTGACCATTTGTAATTCTCTTTACCTGTGTCTAGATTCGTCTACTTTCTATGCTTGAGGAGTATGACTTACTCAGGCAGGAAAGAGAGGAAGAACACCATCGCCAACGGGTACGTACAAGTCCTCCCTTTCTTTTTTGTTACCATCAGAAACTTTTGATTAATATCATCCTCCTATACTAACTCTATGTGATGCAACTGTTTTCTACATATTAAAGGATCAGAAGCAGCTGCAGGGACAGCTCATAGCAGAACAAGAGGCTCTTTACGGGTCAAAACCGAGCCCATCAAAACCCCTTGGTGGTAAAAAAGCTCCAAGAATGTCTACTGGTGGTGCAACCAACCGAAGACTCTCCTTAGGAGCAGGAATGCATCAGACTCCTAAGCCTAACAAGAAAGCAGATCACCGACAGAATGATGGAGCTTTGTCAAATGGTAATGAAGTCTTTTAATAAATTGTCTAACCTTTGGCTTTCATCATAGTATTGTGTGTACATTTCCTAACTGCTGCATTGGTGAACGAATCTTATTCTTCCAGGACGAAGAGGACTTGACATTGCAGGACTTCCCACAAGGAAACAATCAATGAATCCTTGTGAAGTGTTGCAATCTCCATTAGTTCGTAAACCGTCTTAGGGAAGAAGAGAAGATGATGGCGATGATGATGCAAACACCGAAGAGTGTTGCTGCAATGATTCCAATCCCATCGACACCAGCAACAATCTCAGTCCCGATTGAGAAGCTTACGGATTACACATGTAACTCAGATTATTACATGACGTCTTGGACACAAAAGACGACTTCACAGCAAAAAGAAAGGCTGATTTTTTTTTTTTAATGCAACAATAAATTTGGTCAAACCTTGACAAAAATATAGTTTTCATGGTTGGAAAAAACAATGCTTTTGTATTTTTTGTGAATTATTTTGACGTAGGTTGCAAATATTATTGTTAGTCTTTTTCCTCCCCAAGATTTAGAGGAATATTTGTTTTCAACCCATTCTAATTGTTATTTATACAATCATTTGTACCAAATGAAAAATATTACACCCAACTAAATGTGAACGTTAATAGCAAATTTAGAAGTAGAGAAGCAAAGGTGAGTGAGAGTTTGCAAGTGATGTCTAATAAGATGTACTTAATTTATGGTTTTTGTATATCTTCCTCTTGTTTTTTATTTTCTATACATATGTTATTTATTTTATCGTTTAAATTCAAGTTTGGATACAAATATTTGTGTTACATGAGAAGTAGGACAACTTTCATTGTGGATCTTGTGGTGCAGAATTTTAGTTTAAGCAAAAATCATTAGTAACAAAAAATATTAGTAACAAAAATTATTTACAAAAAACACCCCGCGGCGTAGCGCGGGTTTTGACCTAGTTTTTTTATAAAAATAACTTCTACACTTCCAAACCCTTCACCCGCTTCTAATTTCATACAACATAGCTTTGTACACATTGTGTACAAGTCGTCGAATTCACGAAAATACCCTTCTGATCAGTCCAATTTGGAAATGAGAACATTGTTTATTTATTTTGCAAAAAGAGATAAAAATGCTTGCTAATTACGGTAATTGAAACAATGGTTTCTTAGTTGTTACAATTCCAAAAAACAATGAAGACGACATTATTAATTAATTCAATTATCTCTAGTTGACTCATATTTCAAACGTTCGTTAAGGTCGAAGGATTCTCAAGGATTAGTCAATATCCATCGACTTTACTACAATCTGATTATGGAACTCTGGTTTTGTTATGGGAAACAAGTGGTAATTTGTGGGTTGCTGAGATACTATTCAAGTTGAGTGGTACCAGAGCCGTAGCTACGATTTTGAGGGCTGTCTGCGAAAAAAAAGGGGTTGTTCTAATAAAATGTATACTTATAAAGAAAAACCAAAAAGAGATGTCTTTAATAATATCTTAAACAATATTGTTTTAAAACAACAAAAGATACCACATGGGCAATGAAACTTGATCACATGACCAATGGGCAATGGAACATAGCATGATACCACTAGGTTACTGAAACACATCTTTATCTAAGGGCCGAAAAAATTAATAAGGTCTTGGAGGGCTGCAGCCGTAGCGTATCACGCTACGACTCTAAGTGGTACCAAAGTGGTTGCCAGTCAGCTTTGGCAAGACATTGTATGGAAAGAGAAAAAACAGATAAAGTGACACGCTTTCATTTTCATGGGCTGACATATTTTTTTGACATTTTTCATTACTAAATACTAATTGTAAATCGACCATTATATCAATGTCAACTCAATATCATTCTTTTGTACATGTGTCAAAAATTAGACATGGTACCAAAATACTAAATAGAGATGTACTTTTATCCCTACTTTTATTGTCAAAATGAAACAAAATTCCAAACATTAAATTAGTATCCAAAACGGAGAAAGAAAACTGATACAATGCATAGA
The DNA here is from genome assembly GCA_011420285.2 of Erysimum cheiranthoides. Taxonomy (NCBI): domain Eukaryota; kingdom Viridiplantae; phylum Streptophyta; class Magnoliopsida; order Brassicales; family Brassicaceae; genus Erysimum; species Erysimum cheiranthoides. The sequence continues at coordinate 20,025,154 of CM022177.2, read as the reverse complement.
GTGGCCTAAGAGTTCAGATTTGGTAAAGCTCCGTTGAAGCAAGGAGATATCAAAATCTCTTAGAGACTAATGTATATAGCCAGGAAAAACATCTTGAAACCATAAAAAAAAAGGTTGTTGTTCATGCCTATATTGATACACATTCGCCGGACAAGTGACAAAGTATGAAAGTTGAAAACAAAGACTAAATATTTCGACATTCATCATAACGAGTTCAGTGGTCATTCACTGTGTCAGGAGGCTTCAAAATGGTGATCAGTTTCGTCAAAGATCTCCTCCTGCAATCACGTTTTGCTTGTCCTAATCCTCGTCATTGTCAATGCGTGTTCGGAAGAGGAAGTCTTCGCCTTCAAGTTCATCTTGATATAGGGATATTGATGGATCATTGCATTTCTCATCTTCTTTCTCATCATTACATCTCTTTCCCTGATCAAAAAGTACTCTCAGAATATCACAAGTTTGATATATGAGAAAGTAAATCAAACTTATATCTTTGACTATCTCACTTTCTGAAGATATGAAGGCTTTAACTCGTTAATAGACTAACCTCTATAGAATTGCCTAACTTTGATCATTATACTAGGTCGAAATATCGAACCCTTCTTCATCAGATTTCAGATCATAACCTTCATTTATCATTCAAATGGTTGGATTCCGGTTCAAATAGAATGAGGTTTTGTGATTCTTACTATTCAGAATTTAGCAAAAAAATTATTTGAATCAGTACCTTTCTTAAAATATAGAAGAAATAATGGAAGCCATCACCAAAAGTGTTGTACTCCATGGACCAAGTAAACTTGGAATCCATAAACAAAGGACGCCTGAAATGCGGCTGCATGACAAAAGAAAAGAGTATTTTAGAGGGTAATAAAAATTGAGCAAATGCAAGAATTTGATATCAGATATATGCTTTTACTACCTGGCCAAAAGTAATGGAAATGAAAATCCCATCTGGCTTCAAAACCCGGTGAACTCCATCAAGAGTTGCCATGACTTTGCTAACAGTTTCTTGACGAGGATTCCATGGATCACCAGCATCCACAAACAGTACATCCTTAATTACAAAAAAGGTGCAATTCATTAGCTTTCTCTAGTGAAAATCCAAGAAAATATATACACTTGGAAACCACCACATTCACAAATCTCAAGTCCTAAACAAAGAACAGATCGAAAGGAAATAATAGCTCAGTTACAGGTTTTACCATGGTCCCTTTCTCAATAACCACATCAAAACACTCGCTGTTAAATGGGAGGTCTAGCATGTCAGCTTGCACCACTTTTATTTCTGAATATATCAAAGCCTCACGTCAAATATTAAACACGCCAAGTTTAAGATCCATTAAGCTTTTAATTTCAACCAGCAAAACAAAGCAAGCAGAAACTAATGAAGTTCTCAGTTTTTACAAAGAATGTCAAAAGTATAATTTAGTATAGACTACATTCAAAGATTCGAGTCAAATATATTATAATCTAAGCAATACCTTTGAACCCTTTTGACAGCAAGCGACTCTGCATCTTCTCTACCGCAACCGAAGATAAATCAATGCAGGTAATATCAACAATCCCGTCCTTATACAAATCTTCACACAACTGAGAGTTGCCACAACCCAATTCCAAGACCTTCATCACAACAACAAGGAACACTCAAATCACAATTTTCTTTTGCAATATAAACTTAAGCTATGGGTCTGAACTCTGAACAATCATATCCATTAAAAAAAAAAAGAGAGAGGGAATGTACAGAAGAAGAGATTTTGATGTTGGATTTGATGAGATGCTGGAAATGAGAGTAGTCCTTGAACCATTCATAGTGTTCCTCGGATGAGAATCTCTCATCCCTGCAGCATATTTTTGGCGACATTCAGAAGAAACACAGGAAAAAGAGAGAGAGATTGTTCTAAGCTGAATGCAATTCATCATACCAATAGTGAGGATCGAGGTAGGTCAGAGCAGAAGGAGGACCAACGGAATTCGTATCCGAATTACGATTTGCGGATGTATTCTCCATCGCTGGACTTGGTTGATTGATTCTCCTTATCAGCTCAGGCATAAACCCTAAACCCCTTTCGCTAATATCAATTGGCCATGTTTAATTTTAAATTTAAAAAAAAAAAAAAAATTGTTAACTGACTGACACTTTTTTTTTTTTTTTTGGTCACACTGACTGACACTTTTTAATTTTGATTTTGGGCATAAGGGGGCTTGTTATAACATATGGGCCTAGTAAGAACGGGCACATGTCTTTCTCAAGCCCATGTGAAGCTTTGTGATTCTTCTACATTAGGGCCGATTGGTTGCAGAGACTTTCGCTTTAGAGACTTTTGCTTTAGAAACTGTAGAGAATTTGGATTTAGAGACTTTTGCTTTAAAGACTTTTGCTGTTAAACTCTGATTGGTAACCAAAGTTGTTAAAGCTTCATGTGGCATAAAAAAATTGTTTAACACATTCAAAAAAATAAATAAATTTATGTAATACGTTCAGAAAAAAAATGATTAATGTGCTCAAGTTTTTTTAGTTTGCTTTTAAAGTAAACATACATTAACGTCGTATTTATAACTTTTCTAATGAACTCCTAAAAATAGTGTTTGAGAAGTTCGTTGACCAAAAAAAAAATAGTAGTCAATAACAAAATATGTATAACAAAATCTACCTAATATCACTTTGTTATTAAATTAACACCAAAGAATTTGCAAGTACAATAATTGCTATATGTATCTAATATTCATTTTTAATAAGAACAAAATTATTATTTAAAAAAAAACTAAAATGGATCTTAAAAGAAAGAGAATAAAATAATAATTAATAATTTATCAAAAATATTATATGATAAAATATATATATATATATATATATATATATATATATATGTAGAGAGTTTTTAATTATTGAGGGGAGAAGAAAATAAAGAAGATTTTAAAAACCAAAATTATTAATTATTATTTTAAGTTTACAGACGTCATTTCTAGGCTTTAGAAAAAAACCAAAAAAAAGAAGAAAAAAAAAAAGTGGGCTGCAAGAACTTTAAAAACACAAAAAATTTAAAAAAGCGTGATTGGTAAAAGAAAAGCTGTTAAGACTGTCAAACAAGTCTAAAGTCCTGAAAGTGGGTCGCCAATCACCCCCTTAGTTGTCTTTTCTGAGGAGTTTTATTCGGTACTAATATGAGTCATATTTATGCAAGTCTCTTGTGTTAACAACGTCTTAACGATTACTTTGTCTAATTCAGTTATGATCAGCTGACTATATTGCCTGTGACGATCTCAACTCAATTCTTTAATTTTCCTTGTTCTGTACGACACTTATCCAATTACACAACTTTCTATGTGTGAAAAATATGCCATAATCCAAATGAATTTTCTTGTTTTTAATTTATTACAATTTCTTTTCTTTTTAATGGTTTTAGTTACATGAAACATGTGTAGTTGACAAATGTTGAAACGATATAATCCAAATTTACATTCATACGAAACACACATCTTAAAGAGCTCAACCATAATAAATTTGCGACTGCAAGACTTCACTTTCACGACCGAATTTTGTGGCGTAGGTACTTTCAAAAGGCTATCATCTCTTTCCTTTTATTTTCACCAAATATGAAATCATATCCCAAAAAATAAGACATTAAATTAACATATTACATATGTCACCACGTGGTTGGTTGCATTTTACACTACTTCCCAAATATAAATGTAGAGGCTTGAGATAATTCGTGGACCATCCATTGAAATTTACAGTCAGCGTCGTTGTTGCCTGTACGTTTGCTCTCCAACTCTCGCCATGGCTGTTGCGCTCCAATTTTGCCGATTATGCATTCGGCCGGATACTTTCGTGCTGGAGAATCATCTCTCTGGATCTGGATCTCTCCGGCGCCGGAAATCTTTGTCAGTCCGGTGCTCGTCTGGAGATGAGAACGCTTCTTCGCCATCGGTGATGATGGACTCCGATTTTGACGCCAAGACGTTCCGTAAGAACTTGACGAGAAGCGACAATTACAATCGTAAGGGCTTCGGTCACAAGGAGGAGACTCTCAAGCTCATGAATCGAGAGTACACCAGTAAGTTTCCCCAATTTGCTTCGTTTGCGTTCTCTGTTTTGGTTCTCCAGAAAGTTAATCGACGGCTTGACTAAGCTTTGATGAAATTTTTGAATTTGGGTTTGTTGTTGAAAAAGGATAAGACTTGCGAATTGGAGTCTTATCCGTTATGGTGAAGATCAAAATGTTTGGTTTTGGGGTTAGGAAACGAATTTGGAGTGTCTCTTTGTGGGTTTATAAGAGATTGTTCTGAGGAACAAGATTCAATTGGATGGTGATTCATCCACTCGCAGGTGATATATTGGAGACACTGAAAACAAATGGTTATACTTATTCTTGGGGAGATGTTACTGTGAAACTCGCTAAAGCATATGGCTTTTGCTGGGGTGTTGAGCGTGCTGTTCAGATTGCATATGAAGCAAGGAAGCAGTTTCCAGAGGAGAGGCTTTGGATTACTAACGAAATTATTCATAACCCGACCGTCAATAAGGTTCGTAGTCAGTAGTCACTATACTTCTTAAACCTTGTAGGAATCTTCTTTTCCGCTTTGTCTTTTTTACTTTACAATCGTTGGTAATTTGTTCAGTCTCCTTCTGTAACTTTGTTAGCTAGATGCTTTTGCTTTGTGGCCGATTGGTTTTATTTGAATTGCATTGACCATTGATGACTTGCCTATTTGCTCTTAACGGGCCTTGGTAGTCTTCTTTTAGTTTCAAAATGTTTTGGTTTTAATGGCAGAGGCTAGAAGATATGGATGTTAAAATTATTCCGGTTGAGGATTCAAAGAAGCAGTTTGATGTAGTAGAGAAAGATGATGTGGTCATCCTTCCTGCGTTTGGAGCTGGGGTTGATGAGATGTATGTTCTAAATGATAAAAAGGTGCAAATTGTCGACACAACTTGTCCTTGGGTGACAAAGGTACATTCTTCCAGTCAATTTCAACTGCGTCTCTTGCAGGCCAAAGGTTTCCTGCACCAATTTATCTATAGCGCATGTCATTAATACCTTCCTTTTTGACATTTGTGACTCTAAAGGTCTGGAACATGGTTGAGAAGCACAAGAAGGGGGAATACACATCAATAATTCACGGTAAATATAACCATGAAGAGACGATTGCAACTGCGTCTTTTGCAGGAAAGTACATCATTGTTAAGAACATGAAAGAGGTGTGACTTTTGTACTGTCAAACTTTGGATATTCATAGAATTTTGCAAGACTTGTTACTGATGGGGTACCTAATTACTGAGCACAGGCGAATTACGTTTGTGATTACATACTCGGTGGCCAACACGATGGATCTAGCTCCACAAAAGAGGAGTTCATGGAGGTATGAGCTTATTTGCAAAATCTCTGTATAAATATGGTCGTTTCTAATCTTTATGTTGGTGTTGTAGAAATTCAAATATGCCGTTTCGAAGGGTTTTGACCCCGATAATGACCTTATCAAAGTCGGTATTGCAAACCAAACAACGATGCTCAAGGGAGAAACAGAGGAAATAGGTTAGTTACTCTACCGTCTTTTACATGACAATCATCTTTTATCCATGGGAACAAAAACATCTTAGTCTGAGTCTCATGCTGAAAAAACCACAGGAAAATTAATCGAGAGAACAATGATGCGCAAGTATGGAGTGGAAAATGTAAATGGACATTTCATCAGCTTCAACACAATATGCGATGCTACTCAAGTAAATTTCCCAAACCTCAAAATCATGCATATATATAAGTTTTACACTTATGGAAGTGTTGATTCATCAATCCTATTCTCTTTTCAGGAGCGACAAGATGCAATCTATGAGCTAGTGGAAGAGAAGATTGACCTCATGCTAGTAGTTGGCGGGTGGAATTCAAGTAACACCTCTCACCTTCAGGAGATCGCAGAGGCACGAGGAATCCCATCTTACTGGATCGACACTGAGAAACGGATAGGACCTGGGAACAAAATAGCATCTAAGCTCCACGTAAGTGCATTTCAAAACTAACTCATTCATTCCTTAGCAAATTGCTTTGACTGATCTTTTCAATATTACATTGATAGTACGGAGAGCTGGTTGAGAAGGAAAACTTTCTTCCAAAGGGACCGATAACGATCGGCGTGACATCAGGTGCATCAACTCCAGACAAGGTAAAATATTCATTTTTATTTGCAACTGTTTTTGTTTCGTGTTTCCGCTACAAACATATATGCGTGAAAGTATTTGTGAATCTTTTTGCAGGTGGTGGAAGATGTTTTGGTGAAGGTGTTCGATATTAAACGTGAAGAGTTGTTGCAGCTTGCTTGATTCGGGCTTGTGATCGTGTATTCAAATATATGTAGTTTTGTCAAGAGTGTGTGTGTGTACTAAAATAAAATATATGTAGTTTTATGATATATGCCTTTGTGTAACTTTTGTAAAAGGTTTGGTAATTCGAAGTCAATATCCCTCTTCATCTTACTTCTTCCGCATTGTCTTTACCGTAATCGTTATTAGACTGATACTTATATATAGGCATGCCATTATGGAGAGACTGTCACTATAAAACGATTTAGGGATTATTGAAAAAAATCCTTTAGTTAAAAAGGCTGACTCTTTTAAGATAGATAATTTTGGGTTTTCGGATTTCAGATTTAGATTATGAATTTCTTTTGACATAAGTTTAAACTATTTTCATAATTTTTCCAAACAATTTAACGAGTTTTTGAATTTTGCCAAAATATGTATACATTTTATTTTTGTTTATTGCTAATGCTAACTACAATTAATTTGTTTTAATTTATTCGGACAAACAAAAATTGGTAATTAGTTTTGGGGTTGGAGCTATATAACAGAGAGATGGCAGATTTCTCAAGACCCATGTCTCCTTCCTAACGATCCCTCTCTTTCTTTCTTCTTGCTTTCCGGTGCTTCGTCGTCGTTAGGTTTCTTCCGTTGACGGAGGTAATTTTCTGCGCTTTACTTTTCACCGGCGGAGAATGTGGTCTGAGCGAAGCAAAAACCCTAATTTAAGATAGGTGTTGGAACAAAATTCGAGCAATGAGCACAGAGAGAGCACAAGAAGGTGATGCGAAGGATCTCGCTTCTTCCTCGGGATGTTCCGAGTCCTACGAGTTTAGCCACGCTGCAGCTAAAGCTGCAGTAGCTCAGGTCTGCGAGAGCGTCGGTTACGAGCAATTCAAAGATCCAGCTCTCGAATCTCTAGCTGGATTCGCACTCCAGTACATTCTTCAGCTAGGTAAAACTGCTACTTCCTTCGCTAATCTAACTGGTAGGAGTCAGTGTAACGTGTTCGATATCGTTCTAGCTCTGGAAGATTTGACTGGTAGTGGTGGAGAAGGAATCTCGTCTGAGAGTTTTTCTATAGGACGTTCGGTTAAACTTAGGGAGATTATCGATTTCGTTAATTCGAGTGAAGAAATCCCTTTTTCGCAGCCATTGCCTCGTTTTCCTGTAGCTATAAGTGATTTGAGTAAGAAGATGATTCCAAGCTTTGTTGAAATTGGTGAAACTCCACCTGGGAAACATATTCCTCTTTGGTTACCAGCTTTTCCTGATCCTCATACCTATAAGGAAACACCTATGTGGGTCGAAAGGGTATCAGATCCTAGGGGAGATAAGATTGAACAAGCGAGGCAGAGACGGAAAGCTGAGAGAGCTTTGTTGAGTTTGCAGAGGAAACTTGTCTGTAAAATCTCCTCAGGGAATCCTGTCTGGGGAGATTTGGATGGTGTGAAAGAAGATATGAGAGGAGACGAGGGTGAACTGCGTTCTGTATCGCCTTCGATATCTGGGGAGAAACTCGAATCGTTGAATAGAGATGGCTTATCAGTGATAGAGGCATTTGCTCCTGCCATGGAGGCTGCAAGAGATGGGTTTGGCAGTGAAGTTCACACTGAATGGAAGAAGAAAAAACCTGTTGCTCTTTCTAAGCTCAGAACCGAGAAGAAATTTCTTGGAGAACCGTTGGATCTAAGTCTGCAGATGAAGGGTGAAGATAGACCCTTATCCTTTGTGCGTGATGAAGATAGAGATGACAAAAGGAGGAGGGCAGAGTTCATTTTGAGACAGTGCATGGAAAACCCAGTGGACCTAAATCAGTTGTAAAATAAGCAATTCATAACAGTCTGTGTAGCTTAGTTTTAAAAATTGTGATTTGTAGCCTTTTTCTTTACAGGACTATGTTATGATTACGATTTTGCAATTGAAAGAATGAGAATTTCTAACCCATCTTTTAAGCAGCTGATAAGTCTTTTCTCATGGAGAATGCTTCTTTTATAACTTTTATCTTAATTTCAGTTTCGTATCCCATGAGTGGGAGCCAGGGAGCAGTATGGAAAGAGTTTAGTTTTGTATCATTACGAAAATTCCTAACCAAGCCAAGTGGTCTAAGGTAAGTATATTTTCTTTAGTCATGTGTTTTGTTTCATGACGTTTATGTTTTTTCACATTTCACTGTATCAGATTCAAGATTTTGTTTGATATTTTCCTTTTTACCTTGTTTACAACATAGTCAGAAGCTTCTTGAAGGATTTTATCTCATGGTTGCTTCTCTTGTCACAGTTGCTTTGGATAAAAGCCTCTGTGTCCCTGGTTATCAGAAAAACTTTGAAATGTGTTATTCATTATACAAAATTGCAGCAAAATGAACAGGGTCTTTTTCAAAGTTTTATAGGATTCTACAACTATTCAGTTTATGATGAAGGACATTGTTGTACGCTTTAGTTGCTTTTGTTTTGGTTCTCTCTTATGTCAGCGAATAAAGAGAGACCCTTACCAATAGTGTTACAAGTATAAGTTGTATTTTTCTTGAGACTTTGAACAAGCTGCATTTTCAGTATGAAACTGAAGCCAGGTGTTTGCTTGATGAATGATGATCCTCTGCTAACCAAAGTCCTTTATCGTTTAATAATAAAATCTACAGCACAAATCAGCCTGCAGGCTAAACGCCTCTACATGGAGTTTATAGCTTCTGAATTCGGTAATTTGTATTTTCTCGGCTTAGTTCTTAATAAGCATTTCATTATTCAGGATTCAGGTGCTGCTACTAGCATTATTGGGGTCCATCATGATCCTCTGAAGAATAGCAGTCCTTGCCCTTCTAATATCTATGCTACACAAACCAGCCTGAGTCCCCAATTCCTCTACATTCTCCTTGAACACTTCAAGTTTCTTCTTAATATCATCGATCCCAATCTTGACTGCGTTATGCTCCACTGCGAACTCTGCACTCTTCACCATCCCTGCGATGTCAGTCTCCAACCGTTCGATCAAAACCCGGATATTATCCAAATCCTTCACTGCCAAATATGTCCCTGCCTGCATTGAGCTGATCACCTCTTTCTGTCCTCTGAGTGCATTCTCATAGTTCTTCCACAGCGAGTCGATCCATTTCCCCATGGAGCCCAACGGCCCCGCAGTCGCTGCAGCGAGAGCCGCAGCCACATGAGGAGCCGCCATAGCTGCAGCCACAACAGAGCAGATGAGCACAATGGCAAATGTAGCCACGAAGATGATGTTAGAGAGTTTTCGCCATGTGTGGATGCGCTTGAGCTTCTTGTCGAGCTTGTTCTTACGAAGCTGAAGCTTTTCAAGCATCAACATCTGTTGTTTGTAAACAGATTGGAACATCTGGAAGAAGTCTTCGTCGAAAGGACTCTCTGCGTCTTTGACATTCTTCAGCTCTTCAAGTGTCTTCTTGTATCCGTTCCCACCTGCGAACCAAAAAATGATCTCGTGTTAAAAGTCAAAACCAAGGAAAAAAAAAAAACAGAGAAGAGAATAAAGGTTTAACCTTGAATAAAGTTAGTTTTTTTCTATTCTTATGCAATAAAAATCCATAATCTTACTTACATAAATAATATATATATAATTAGTGATTAATTTATATAAGAATATAAATAATATGGATTCAAAGTTTAAAAATAAACAAAATTTATAAGCCATTGATTTTATCCACATTATTTTTGTATTTAATTTGATAATCTTATTAATTAAAATTTTAATAGTTAGTATTAACATATTTAAATATGAAATAAGCTATAGCAAAGTCATATGTCATTTTAAATCATAAAAATCAATATGTCATAAATATTTAATTAAGTTTTAGTTACACATTATAAGAACTCCCTATATCTATAAAGTTAGTTTTTCTCTCTTCTCATGCAATATCTAAATGACATCTTTAATTGGTTTTACTTACATTACTAATTGATTAAGAGTGATCTTATGAGTTTAGTTTTTATTAGGCATGTTTCATGTTTAAATAAGTCTCTAGACAGAAAAGGGACATGGAGCTTTTAGCTTTTGAATACGGTTTAGTCCGAGGGGCAAGAGATGCGGGAAATTTGTACATATTCTAGCTTCTTTCGATTCTTTTACTCTATCAACAGAATATAAAAGCATGGTAAAACCATTAGTTACTGATAGTCTCAAACGTGAAAAGACTTGTCTCCCATTGTTTTCAATCATCAAATTAAAGAATACAGAAAAAACAATAGTCTTCATAAACAGTTTTGATGAGTTATTGAACATTGATAGTATAAACTCAGGAAGAATCTGTACTATTTTTTATAGTCTTCAACAAACATTTCATTATTCAGGTGCTGAAGAAGAGAGAAACTAGGTAGTTCATTTTGTGTGTGTTGTTCAGGTGCTGCTACTAGCATTATTAGGATGCTTGATGATCCTTTGAAGAATCACAGTCCTTGCCCTTCTAATATCTCTGCTACACAAATCAGCCTGAGTCCCCAATTCCTCAACATTCTTCTTGAACACCTCAAGGTTTTTCTTAATATCATCGATCCCAATCTTGACTGCGTTATGCTCCACCGCAAACTCCGCACTTTTCACCATCCCCGTGATCTCAATCTCCAACCGTTCGATCAAAACGCGGATATTATCCAAATCCTTAACGGCCACGAATGTTCCCGCTTGCATCGAACTGATCACCTCTTTCTGCCCTTTGAGTGCATTCTCATAGTTCTTCCACAGCGAGTCAATCCACTTCCCCATGGATCCCAATGGCACTGCCGTAGCTGCAGCTAGAGCCGCAGCCACGGGAGGAGCCGCCATGGCTGCAGCCACAACAGAGCAGATGAGCACAGTGGCGAAGGTAGCCACGAAGATGATGCTGGAGAGTTTCCTCCACGTGCGGATACACTTGAGCTTCTTGTCGAGCTTGTTCTTACGAAGCTGAAGCTTCTCAAGCATCAACATCTGCTGTTTGTAAACAGATTGGAACATCTTGAAGAAGTCTTCGTTGAAAGGACTCTCTGCATCTTTGAAATTCTTTAGCTCTTCAAGTGTCTTCTTGTATCCGTTCCCACCTGCCAACCAAAAGTTGAGTGTTAAAGTCAAAAGAGTTAAATAATTTGGACAGAATTATGAAAAAAGAAAAATCAGGAATAATTTTTGCTTGTCCATTTTAGTTTCATCCCTAGCTAGGGTAGGGACAGCTTCGACGGGTACTTCCAACCACTAAAGTCATGTTCCAAACGTGTCTAATTTTATCAAAAATGGAAATAGGACAAAAGACAACGAAAATACTTTTAATTTCAAGAATTAACTATTTAATTTATAACTTCTTTGTCAATACCAATGATTATATTACTTACAAACAATAATATTTAATTTACTCTTTTCTTAATTCATTCATTCTGGCCAACTCCTTTTGCAATAAGATTGGAAACCTATCGTGTGTTTTCAGATGGGAATTTTTTTTTTGGAACATGATGAAAATTTTATAATATCTCGTTATGCTAATGATTATATTACCATATTTTACTTACATAAATTACCTAATTTTCGTCTCATGTTCAAACAGGATTTGAAGATTAGAAATTTCAATTGAAAATGCATTTTCATCTCTAATTTAAACCAGTTAGAAAAAGAAGCAGAGTTTTACCTTGGACAAGGCTCTCATCTTCAAACTGCTGAAGAGCAACAAGAATCAGAAGGTGACTATCACGAGCTCTTCTCAGGCCTTTCTCCAAAGCAGCACAGAAATCAAGCGTTTTCAAGCTGTTCTCAAAGTAATCTTCGACGAGCTCAAACATTTCCTGATTTTTCCATATGTCTTTCTTGCAATCCAAGATCACTTTCACCACTTCTTGGTTCATCTCCAACAAACACTGCGTCACTTCTTTCAGGGAATCGAACGAGAGCGCTCGAACCTCCACGCCCGTAGCTAGCGTGCTTATCACGTGACTTGTCCGTGCTTGCAAACACGTGTCGAAAGACTGAAGCTCCGTGTCTGCTTTACACGCAGCCTCGTACGATCTCAGCTCCGTTGTGTAGTGCACGCTCTTAGCCGATGTCTCCTGTGGCTTTTTGCTTGTTTGGTTCCCCATTAGAACTCAGTACCGAATTTGATTCTGAAGATATGAATAAAACAATGAAGATTGAGCTCAAGTAATAAATTTTATAATAGAAATGCGTTTTTAACATAGAAATGCGTACAAATTAAGATTGAAGAAGGATCTATATAGACTTAAAAACAAGGTTGATGAGAATGAGAGAAGTTTAAAGAGAATTAGTGAGAAAGAGATAAACTTAATCGAGCTTATCAGGAGAGGAAACAACAGAGAGAATTTTCGGGGAAAAGAAAAAAAAAGATTTGGGAGAGAAAAAGGGAAAAAAATAATGAATAAAAAAAGAAGATGGGGAAGGAAAGAAGAAAGCTTGAAGAGAGTAAGAATGAGAATCGTTAAAGGAAATGGAAAATAGCTTGCACGCATGATGATGATGAGAATTAGGGCATTGTATAACGCGGGAAGCAAACGTTTACTCTCTCTACTTAGCCGCCTTTTGGCCTACGCCAATACTTATTAATCACTTTATAATATATGCTACTGTTTTTGTTTTTGTGTGCGTGTCAATTAGGCGAAAATCTGAGATACTCCTCTAGGCCAAAGAATTAATCTACATACTCTCCTCCTTTTATTGAAAGGACGAAATTACCCCTTTACCAGGTATACGTAGTACAACTGGATACAACTTGTATCCAGTTGTACCACGTATAACTAGTATTACCAGTTGTACTAGTACAACTGGTATCCCTAGCCTACCAGTTATACCACGTATAACTAGTATTACCAAGTATTACCAGTTGTACTAGGTATCCCTACCCTATCAGTTGTACCACGTATACCTAGTATTACCAACTATTACTTGGTTATACCACGCATAATGGAATTCGAACCCGGGGGGCGCGCGCGCGCAAGCGTGCGCATGAAGCTCGCAACCACTGAGCTACTGTGTTTTTCGTTGAACACTTACCCATTTAATTATATTTAACCCTTATTACCCGGAATCAACCCTCATTAAGGGTATTTTTGTCTTTTGACAATTGAGGAGTATTTGAGAATAAATTTTGAATCTGAGGAGTATCTCAGATTAAAACTCGTGTCAAATTAATATATAACGTATTATATACAACTATTTTGTTTTTGTGTGCGTCACCAATATGTAACGTATTCACAATATCTCTCTTTGAAGGAAAAAAAAAGAAACACAATCTTTCTATGTATTGCACACTACAAATTATATATTGTCTTTTGTTGCTAAATAACTAAAAACTATTGTTGCATATGATTGCTCTCCATAGTTAGCGTATATGCAAATTTTCACATCTGTGTTTGCTCTCGTGATAAGTTTGAGAAGAAAAAAAGTACATAATATCACATCTATCATGTGTCGCGTACTACCAAACGTTGATTGTACCCTTACAATGATAAGCCAAATTACAAATGTTGATTTTTAAAAACTTTATTATAAAATTACATTATCTTATAGTTTGAAAAATAAATTATTAATATACTTTTAAAATCAGATCAACTTTTTATTAGTTGCATTAACATCTGCAAACGAATCTTATGATACTATTATATATGAAAAATGAGTTAAATAGTGGTAATTTAAGAAGAAAAACAACGCAACTAATATATGGGTAGTCATGACTATACATTATTTGCTCATAACATTCAACGACAAAAATATGTCTATTTCTAGTTTTTCATGCTTTGGAGTTGGACAACGTAGATTAATAAGATATGTGATGAGTCATTTTTTTTTAATGAAATATACGTTAAATGAAATGTAAGAAGAATAAACAGTTACGCAAATAAAATATGGGTAATGGCTATACATATTATTTGCTCATAACATTCAACGGAAAAGAAATGTTTATTCAATCAACTATATATAATATTGTAATGGTTAAAAATGTTACGTACTATTTTAGTTATTCATGCTTTTTTTTTTGGTAGAATAGTTATTCATGCTTTGGACAATATAGATATGTGATGAGTCATTAACTCGTGATCTTATTAGTTATTTGTATTTCTATATACATTAGTCTACATATAGGGTTTAGTAGTATAATTATTCTTCTGATCTTCTCAAACGTCATTTATCAAAAAAAAAGAAGAAACAAATCTTCTCAAACGTGATAATAATCGATATAAGAATTGTGAAAATTAAACTATATATGGCCCTACGCGAAATGTTATGTGCGTTACTCAAGTTCTTACACGTTAAGTCCCGTATTTAATTGTGTTGACTTGTTTTAAATATTAAAAAAATGCAGCATATAGCCATATATTTTTGTTCTCTCTCGCTAGATATTCTCCTTTTCTAACAGTTTCAAGATTAAAAGCAACGGGGCATCACATAATAAAAATTCAAATGTATAAATATGTGAATATTATTATATAGGGCGGCTAACGGGTTGAGTATAAATGTAGATTAAGCAACAAAAACAAATACGATCGAGGCACACAATATTAAAGAAAAACACTGTTAGGAAGAAAATATCGGCCTATTCTATTTTACGATTTTTTAAAATTCAATGAAATGTAGTTATTCTTAACAAAATAAACACCTTTGCATACGTATGGGTTTTCTTTCCAAATAAGTGTGTCATGGTTGAGAAAAAATCGTGATGATAGAATTTGTACTTGATTAGTGATATGCTGATATAGTGTGCATAATGCAAAACAATGACATATCATTACGAAAATAGGTTACCCCCGAAATCGATGTGTGAAAAGAAAACAAGTTTATACCCAAAATAAAATAAAAAAGATTTTGATTGACGAGTAACTGAGTAAATGTGCTCGACAAGCTTCCACCTTTTTTACCAAAAAATAACAAACTTAAATTCAAATAATAATAACAATGATATCCCATAAATATACTAGACTCTCTAACTTTGAAGTCTGAAGATCCATTTCTTTTTTTTTTAGTGGATTATAATGAAACTATACCAAGCAATGTTGCCTTTAATTCAGTAACTATACCAAGCAACGTTGCCTCTATTTCAGTAACCACTGATAACATAGCAAATAAAACTCATTAACTAAAAATGTCAGATGATTTTGTTTTCATATTGGATAAGAAAAGCATATAACCTTTTTTGTTTTTGATAAACAAGAAAAGCATATAATCTTACTACCTTGGAGCTTGCTTGAATTAACGAAGTATATTAATTGATGATTAAGATCAATTAATGACCAAAAGAGAGTAACACATTAATCATTACCTTGATTAAGCAGTGGTATTGAGCAGCAATGTAAGTTTGTAACCTTAGAGGCTAGAGCTTCTCTTCTAAGTTGTACAGTATCTCTTTACGCCCAAAGCAAGCGTATCAAAAGTATCAAAATGGCTTCCTCACCTCCCCTTTTTATACTTAACGAGATCTTGCACCACCAACTTGGAGAACAAGTCTGAAACAGCTATATCTCTTAGAAACTTACCAAAATACCCTTAATCATGCTCTTTTTTTTATTTTTTCATTTTAAAACTGCAAAAGCATTTCATGCAAAATGATATATGAGTTCATCTATGAGTATAGTTTTGTTGTTAAAAGAAGCAATAAATGTATTCTCACTTGAGATAAATTTGAAAGTGAAACCAATTTAATACTGTTGGACAAGTAATAACATTCTCTTTTACTCATCCAACATTCTTACGTCAATTTTAAGAAAACACTACAGTACGACATAATGGCAATTTAGTAATAATACCAAAAAATTCGGAGGGGTCGTTAATTTGTTTGTTAGTATAAAGAATTGTTGAGAGCGAAAAAGAGGAGGAAGGAAAGACGGGACACGCGTCATATGATTATTGGATTACTGCTTTACAATATAACGAGGAAAAATGGGAAATTGCCACCAGTACGCTACGTCACGTGCTTTTCGAAACGCGTTGCCTTGTTTGCTTCCACAAGTCACGTGATTTTATTTTATTTTTTTTCCTGTTACCAAAATCTTCCTCGTTCGATCTTTCTAAAGCTAATTTGAAATTTCTTCGTTATTAGGGTTAGTTCATAATTTAAGAAAATTGGAAAAAAAAAATTGAGAAATCTTTATTATATACATGAAGTGTAGTTCAGTAATACAAATAAAACAATGTGTAAAAAAGAAACAAAAGAACCTACGCCTACGCGTGTTTCTTTTTATGTACACAGAAGAAATGAGAAAACTGTACTGACAGTTACGTCAATTAGCCTAAACCACTTTCTCACCAAACCATTCTTGATTCATCTTCGGTTTACCTAACCGTTGTTAATCAATCGTGTATCCCAGACTCCGGTTTAACATGAGATTTTGATCGCTGTGCGCTGAGCTTCCGCAGGAACTGCAACGCCTCAGTATATGACGGATCCGAGCGGCTCAGTGGTTTACATGAATTGATGTGGTCTGTTGACTCCAACACCTGTTTCAAATATTCAAGTAAAACCAACAGTTTTGGAGTTTGGAATTATACTTAAAGCCTTTTAAGGGATTTATACTTACAACAAGTTCACCAAATCCTGGGTATGCTGATTCTATTGGCACAATCTCCATCCGAAATGCCCATCCTCCATAGCCTTCCACAATTGGGGTTACTTTTGTCTGCAATTAGGTGATAAACACAGTCACCAGAGAGTTATTCTAACAGACTCTTGTATTGTTACAATCTAATCTAAAGAGACTCATAAGTGTCATAGAATATATCAACAACCTCACAGAAACTAAGGACTTCAACAACCCCTTTCTTGTGGAGCTGGCGAAGCAAGTCATTGAGCTCCACTAGTCTTGGAGAACCACTTCGTAGCTCTCCTATCTATCACAATTCATCATCCATAAGGTTCATTAGTTAGAGAGAGAGAGAGAGAGAAAGATTTGGAGATGGTGTAATGGATTAAATCAGCTCAATAAAGGAATAGTGTTTACTAACAGATGGAGCCGGGCGCAGCACAAGACCCATTCGCCACGGCATATCTGCTAGCTTGCTGCCAAAATGTGGGCAACTGTAGAATACCTGACAGTGAGGTCAGAGAGATATTGACATTATTTTTCTAAGGAGCTAATTCGCTAAGACAAAGCTCAAGACGATAGAGAAATATGATGCTTAAGATAATAGAAAACAAGAAATGCATTGTGATGCGTTGATACATACAACTCCAGCAGTGTTATTCACAAGTTTATCAAGTTTTTCTTCCTTCGCTTTGTGTAGAATCTGCTTCACGACAAGGCCTCCCATACTGCAACATGAACGTTACTTGATCAAAATTCATGTATTGACGTTCCAGGAGACAACATGTAAATTCAATGAAGTAATTCACTACTGAGAAAACACCAAGATGTATAAGGCTTAACACAATTAACAGACCAGCAAGTATAATCACTGATGACACTAGACAGGGCAATATCAATTGACAAGTACCATAAGAGATTTCAGACCTACCTGTGAGTCACAAAAACAACAGGTCTGTCTCCAATGCCTGCCGAGACAAGCTTTTCCAATATCATAGAACTAACTTCCTGCAAATTAGCAAAATTCCATCATCAACAAAAGAAACTGCAGGCTACGTAATAATAATGAGATGAAGTGTAGAGTACGCAAACGGAATGCTGTCTGTAATCAATAATCACTCATCAAACTCTGACCACATTTCCAGGTAAAAAAAACAACAACAAATCCATACTAATGGCAAATAATCCTAAACTTTAGCAGTAAATTTAAAGTTATGCCAGTTCAACTGACAAAGACTATAAGCTCAGACCAAGATCTCTTAAGCTATACTAATGTGCAGATACAATCTACTCTTTTGTTAAGTCCTCTGATCATATATACTGTTTGGTCATAAAACTGCAGCAAGCTTATATCTGAACAAGTTTTTAACATATATTAAGGTATAAGTGAATTACTGCAGAATACTACTCACAAGAATAAATAAGGGGTATAATTTCCTAAAACAATTAATGATAAAGGATGTACCTGAAGAGGCAAGCTAGCTCCAGACCATTCCGTCAGATTTGTCTGTATCAAATATATCAACGAGAATCAAAATGGTAACCAGAGAACAGATGAGCACACAACATATAGATCAAAGAGTAGTTACAAAATAGGCTAAAACTCAGACATACCTTGTATTTAAGGGTAAACAAGCGAGCTTGAGGGAAATCATTTGAAAGCCACTCACTTGGCCAAAATGTTCCCAGCTTTCCTGCTTCCTGGTCAATCTTCTCCACTAAGCCGGATTTGGTAGAGGACTTGTCCTCAGCAATTCGCCAAGTTTTAAAGGGTCCACCACGCAAGCCATGAAGAAAGATAACATCAAATTCAGGATCATGTACACGCGAACCACTACTGGAAGGTACCATTGTACTAGACAGATTGCTAGCATCAACGACATGGTCTCTGACTGTATCAGTAGCATTTGCTGGTTCACCTTCTCTAGAGGATTCATTCTTCTTACCACTTTGATGTTCTTTTTCAGGACACTTCCAATGGGATAGTCCGGGATTAATTAAAAATATCATGTCTCCATAGCGAGGACAGTTTCTGTTCATGTTTGAGATGTCTGGCTCGGAACTGCCACGGTTTCCAGATCCACTACCATCTTGCTGATTGCAATACACATTTAACAGAGAAGCCCTCGCATAACTTTGTGTCTTAGGGTCATTGCAACCAGAAATGTTTCCTCTTGCACAATCATCGAGCCATTTGCACCAGGTTTCATCCGCTAAAATGACCTTCTGGACTTGCGGAAGAAGCGAAAGAATGGTTAGCAATCTAGCAGCATGCCTTCGGATGTGCGCACTAGCTGGGACTCTGATGCTACATGGATCCTGCATATCTGTGATTGAAGATTCACCAAGACTATCTGGAGGTCGCTCTCGAGCCTCAAGGGCTCTGGATGCATCATAAGCTTCTATTGCACCTAGCTTCTCATAATCATCACATAGCAGAAAGCGCCTTAGTAAACAAAGGATACCAAAATCAACTATTTTGTTCTGGCATACAGAATCTTCAGCACAAACATCAGTCAGTGACTTGATTGCCTTTAGGGTTGCCAATGCAGACTCAGCAGCATTAAATTTAGGTGGGCTGTCCTTCTTTAAGTTCTTAATTGGTACCGCAAAAGGCTCTGAAAGGAGCAGATCTGCCAGTGGAACATTATTGACAGAATCTGGGACTGTACCCAGTTGAGCCATGGCAAGATTAACAACAGCCCCTGCTAACTGATTGGTTGACTGAGTAGCAGAAGAAACTTTTGACTGATTTACCTGTATGTGTGAAAGAAAATAGCTGTTAGTTATTAAATCCAAAACCGAAAGATGTGACTAAACTATAAATCAATGACAATAACATTTTATGCACCTTTGGTTTCTCGTTTTTAGGTAGGCTAGATCCTTTAGCAGACAACATCTTACTGTGGTTCAAAATCTCATTCATTATAAGGGTTAACCATCCCTGAGAAATCGGGACAGAGTGTGGTCCATAGTCCTCAAAAATGCGTGAAAGGATTCTTCTTGCTGAAGATTGAACAGTATCAGATGCAACTTTTCCAAGAACCCATGAAAGTAGTATGCCGGACCATTTCTGACTCTCTTCAAAAGATAAATGCATGTCACCAGCACAGAGTAATTCTAGAGCCTTTGACAAACCTTCTTGCACTGCTCTGTGCTTTCTTGTTTTCCTAGCACTATCTCTCATCAGATGAAGACCCTTCTCCATTACCATCTTCTGTGCTTTGTCACTTCTGTCAACAGAAACTAAAAAGGCAGACAACGCAACTTGAGCCAAAGAGATATCCTCAGTTTTACTGGCATGTGAAACAGTGGCAAGCAAACTGGAACTCCATTCGGAAACAGAATCGCTTAATGGAAGATTGAGATCCTCTAACAACAGCCGAGCTACCAAACTCCCATGCCACTTCACAGTCCTCTCTGGAGCCATTAAGGCTGTCATGACAACTTGCCCATCACGATCAAGTTCTTGAATATGAGATCTATTTGTATCAGAAGCCATCGCCCAGTTTGCCAGTGCCCACGCAGCAAATGGCACCGCGACATGTTGACAATGTAAATCATCCCAAAGGCCAGGAATGACGGCAGATGACAAATTAGCTTGTGAAGAATTATCATGTTTGCTAAGCAATGCAAATGTTTTAGGAGTTTCCTCTCCCGCATTAGCATTAAGGTCACCCAACGGCGCAAGCCCACTGGTTCTTGATAGTCCCAGAACTGTGGTTCCTTCAAGGATTTTAATTCCAATCCCCTTAATCCCATTTCTTCCATCGTCACTGTCATCATCTTTTTCTGGCTCATCAAAATACATACCACCTTCCTCAATTACTTGAATTGCCGCAGCAATATCTCTCATCGAAGCATTTGCTGGCAATGATGACTTAAAAGGTGTTTTTTCTATTGTGTCACAGTTGGAAGTTACGATATCCATTATGGCAGCCACAAGCATGCTCCTACCTTTCAAAGAATCAGAAATATCGAATGAACTACGTCTTGAATGCTGCTCCCAAAGAAAAGCTATATATCAATGGCAAAACACAGCCAGAAGCATCACAGTATCAAGACTCAGATGTTTCAAAAAGCTTCTCGTCTATTAATGAGATTGAAAAATCTACAACTTGACACATGATAAACAACCCTAGAGATACACAAAACCTGTTGGTCTATAACAACTACTTGCTGATCACAAAAACGTGCTTTGATGCTTCTAAATCCTAAAATGCTATCTAGATTCATATCGGCTGGTTAGTCAGTAGACAGTATCCATTACATCTAACCAGACTAATCCTTTGGATAACCAGAAAAGTTAATCATTTCGAAAAACAAGTGGAAGCAAAACGCACCTTTTTGTTTTTTGGTTGACACGAGAATATAAACTTCAACAACTTGGGTACAGCATCGGGCCTTCCTAGAGCGTCTTTACGCACAGTGGGATCAGCAATAAGGTAAGCCAGAGCCCTAGCCGCTTCGTCCTGGGCCCCAATCCTGTCGCCGGGGAGTGCCACCGTCTCCAGCAACCAATCAACCACCGCACCACTGCCAGCTCCGACGAGAGCAGCTCTACGAGCAGCATTTGCGGACGCTATATCGGCTAAAAGAGCAGCAACCCGTAGCTCGAATCCAGCACGCACCTCATGATTGGCTGAAGAGAGAACCGACCTTAGCGACTGCCACAGAACCGAGGCAGCAATACCGGTTTGTCTAGCATGATGAACCACTCTCCGCAAGGAATTTCCGGATTTCTGAAGCGCTTGCTCGACAGACTCGTAGATAGGGTTGTATCCGCTCGGATTACGATCTGATTGATCATGATCAGAAGGGAAAACAGCTGCGTACGCAATCGCGGATGATAAAGCGGCGGCGGATAGAACAAATAGGGATTTCCTAGAGAATGAAGAAGATGGATTGGCCGTATAAATCGACGGAAGAAGACCTCGTGATTGGTGTGGCGGCGGAGACGATGTGAGTTTAGGTTTATTGAGATTCAAGGAAGGGCCTGAAGGACCGGTGTTTGGCGGAGAAGAGGAGGAGAAAGCTCGAGGAAGACGGTGGAAGAGACGACGGTTACAAGATCGGAGAAGATTGAAACGGAGCCGAATCATTTTTTTTTTTTTTTTTTTGCGTCGTTTTCGGAATTAAAATTTGTTCTCCCGTTTTTCTACAAATTAAAATGTAATTTTGGAATATCGGATATGCGATAATCAAGGGAAGATTCATCCGTATCTAAAACTATCCCCTATCAAATACTACTATTGTTCGTTATCTAGCAAGAGAAAAAGAAAAAGAGAATAAAAAAAATTATTGCCTCTGATTGGTGACATGTGGTATTTATGATTTATGTTGAGTTATAGAGATAATGCATATTTTTATACAGGTATATTTGTAGTAGAATGATTTAGGTGTGGTAATATTTTTTAAGTTATTAAAATAATTTTGTATACTATATTCATTTAACAGAAATAGTTTTCCTTCGAAGGTTATACGCATTTGGATTCTGTAATAAAAGAAATAAAATTTCTATTTTTTAAAAATAATAATAATACAAATAAAAGAAATATAATTTCTTAACTCGTAAAAGTGATCCTTTGTATTAAAAACAAATAGTATTTAGCACCATTAATGGATGTCAACAGTGGTTTTGTTGTTAAGTTTGGATATGAACTGTCTCGGATCCCTTGGGCTCTATAATATATCAATTCGAGTTATGTGTAGGATAAAGCGACTAACCTTACGTGAAAAATGTATCATAAGTTTTTTTGGATTTGGATAAAACTCAACTAATTTGGATTTGCATAAACGAATGTGTATTCCTGGTCTTTGGAACAAGACTAGTTGTCTTAAACAAGAAGAAATTAAAAGAGCAACAAAATCTGAAAACGTAACAAACTATAATAAGCTATAAAGAAAAGAAAAGAAAAGAACAAGCGAAGTGGGTTTTAGAGTTAGTGTGAAGGACGGGGAATCGGGTGGACAGAGAACTTCATGTTGTGGTTGCAGTCGTTGTGGTCTCCACTGGCGAAGTAGTAAGTCTGAACCTTACGGAGAAGAAACTTGAAGCCTCCTGATGATGAACCTCCTCGTGCGACCAGCTTCTTGCCTCTGGCCACATCGCATCTCTTGTAGCTCCTCATGTCTGGGAGCAAGTAGACGTCGTTGTTCTTCTTGTTGTGGTGCTTCGTCTTGGATTGGGTTTGATCATTGTTGTTGTACGTGAAAACAAGAACATCGTTGACGTAAATAGGGGAATGCTTTGAAGTCCATTCTGAGTAATCGTATCCGTTTTCCCACACAGTAACCTCAATCTTTCTTCTAGCCGATATTGGAGCCGTGTGGTTGTGTGAGTGGTTTGAGCTCGACCTGTGATTGTTGTGTGCAGAACCAGTGATGCTTGAGTGGTTTGAACCAGAGCTGTGATTGTTGTGTGTAGAGCCAACGATGCTTGAGTGGTTTGAGCCCGACCTGTGATTGTTGTGTGCCGAACCAATGATGCTTGAGTGGTTTGAACCAGAGCTGTGATTGTTGTGTGTAGAGCCAACGATGCTTGAGTTGTTTGAGCCAGAGCTGTGATTGTTGTGTGTAGAGCCAGTGCCGCTTGAGTGGTTCGAGCCAGAGCTGTGACCTTTGTGTGTAGAGCCAGTACCGCTTGAGTGGTTTGAGCCAGAGCTGCTTCCCCAACCCCAGTTTGTATCTGTTCCGTCCGAGCTCCATCCCCAACCCCAGCTAGAACCACCCGAGTTTGAGTCTGAACCCGAACCAGAAGAACCGCCAGAGTTGCCGGAACCCCATCCCCAACCCCCGCTAGAACCGGACTGGCCTGAACCCCAGCTCCAGCTCCACGCTTCAGCACTCTCGGTGAAGACGAACGCAGTAATCAGGAGGACTACGAGTAGCTTGCGTGCCCCAGAGAGACTCATCTCTTCTTCTTCTTTGATAATTGATTACTTTCTCTTGTTTTGTTTGTTTGCTTTTGTGAGCTCTTTAGAGTTTAGAGGTTCTCTATTTATATAGACTAGGATGGGTTAGAGTCGGTTCCCTATTTCGATTGGAGATATGAAATTTCATTATGTCGTCTCCAAAATCAATCATGAAAATAATTTTCCTTTTTGTTTGTTTATCGTATTACTCTTTCCATATTTCCCTTATTTTTTGTTTGCAAATTTACTCTTCCCATATTTCCCTTATCGAGGAAGATAATATGAAGAACCGATTAGAGAGATTTCAAGTCCTAAGACATAAAAAAAAAAGGGATATTGTAACTGCAATGGGAAGCAAATGAGCACATAACCGACAAAAGATATCCTCCAAAGGCTTATAACTACTTGGTTGCATAAAACTTCTTAAAACCTAATTTTACTAATATGTAATCTGATCTTTCATGGACTTGTTAATCTGATATTTCATGGCCTTTCATAGCTCAGCAAAACAGAGGCCAATGATTGTTTCTCTCAGCAAAACTCATTCAGAGAAAGTGAGGACCAATGAGCTTTGCAATCTCCAAGAACCCAACACGTTCCTTGCCTTCAAATATCTTCTTAAGCTTCTCGTCGCAGAGTATTTCCCTCTTGTTTTGTGGGTCCTGGAGAAGAAAAATTATTCATTTAGCCACCAAGTTTACACAAATACATTGATAAACATTACTGCTGTCTTAAAAGATGTTTATTTTTTTCAGAAATTTAACACAAGGAACACTTGAGAATCTCGACAGAACAAGTCAGAGAGATTACAGCATGAGAAATTACACAAACTAACACGTCTTAAGGTGAGGTAAAAGCAAATCCCAGCATCTACAAGTCTACATTTGTTTCCATTACACAGAGCTAAAGAGTCCCGGGTCTATGAATAATCCCAAATGCATAAGTAACAGATTGGTCAAGTACAATGACCAAAGAAGATCAAAAGTCCTTACCAAAACATGTCAATAAAGTTTAAATCATTTGAAGCATTTAAACAGTCTAATCAAAAAGAAGTTCAAAACCCCAATATTCAATCTCACAATCCGTTGAATCCTTCACATTTAGCATCACAAACACCACAAGAAAACCTTATCCAGTTCTAAGAATTCAAACGACCCTCTTTAGTTTTGTCGAGTGTCGACCAAAACCTCACCAACTATGAAACACCAAAAACTCAAAAACCTTGCCTAAATAGAAATCACCAGAAGAAATTGAAGAAATTTCCAAACGCAAAACCAAACTAGACAGCATAAAGCATTCCAGAGAGAGAGTCAAAGATATACTTGAAGGTCGTGTTCCTTGATGTAAGCCCAAATGCGCTTGAGAGCCTGAGTGCGAGGGATTTCCGGGACGCCGACGACATCCTGCATCTCCGGGGACACTGGGCGAGGCTTCATGATGCCACGTGGCTCCCTAGTCTTGGTGGTTGTCGGCTCGGAGGACGCCGTCGCGGCTCGAACCATGCGCAGGTTAGCCGGATGATGAGGAGACAAACGGAGCGAAGAGGGAGACAACAGTGAGCTGCGGAACGGCGCCGTATCGACGCAGAGAAAGGTAGTAGAGAAGATTCCAGAAGAAAGAGCCATTGTCGTCGTCGTGTGTGGATTTGGGAAGACGAGAGAGGTTTTGTGTTATCCTTTTCTTCCCTCTTTGTTTTCTTCTCGAGTTTATATTGATTCCTGGTTCGACCTAAAAAAAAACCTTATATTATATTTTTACTACATTTAAATTAGCGAAAAATAAATAACATTTTCATTTCTTTTCTTTTTTTCTTACAGCAATCTAATATTCATCCTACAGTATAGTAAGCTACTTAATTTATAATTGTATTGATCGTATTCTAAAATATAAATTCAATAATAATATGCCTCTACCTATTATACAAATACAGTAAATTGGTTTTTAGTTTTTGTAAAGGCACCAAATAAATCTTTTAAATCTTCAGCCTCCCATGCTATTTGAGGGGTAGGAACGTAGACCATGAGATTGTTCTTCTGAAGAATCTCTTGACGCTAGCAAATTCACCTGCAAATCATTTGTTTTACGAGCTTTACTTAAGAATTGGCAACTTTCTTCGATATGTACCACCAACACAAAGTGTTTTCAATTATGTACCTTGACTATTTCAGACACTGAGCTCGACCGTGTGTACGCAGCCAAAACACTCATGTTAAAATCCTGCAACAGATAAAGCAAATACACATGTTTTGAAATGCCATAAACCGTTTCTTATATTGTTAAACTTCTATTACAACAAACTAAGAAACGTGTCAACTTACCCTGAAGGGGTCACCGCGTAGAGACTGAACAAACATCATGGAGAAGTCCGAGCCGTTTCCCTGCATGCCAAACCCAGTCACTTAGTAAGGTCATATGCTCTCTACACGTAGAAGCTCACAATCATACTGTTATATATTATTATTACTATACTATTGTTTCTATGCGTTTCCATCTAATAGTGTTTAGAAGAAACAATCTACCTCTAGAGTTACATCCCTAAGGCGTCTCCCAGTTTGGGCACAGCAAACACGGATCACATTCTCATCGCAGCTTCCACTGATGATGTAGTCATTACCATTCATGTAATATGATCGAGTATAGTTCAATGAGCTTACTCTTGGGACTATCTCAAAGTTCAGATGAAGCCTTCCATCAACTGTCAAAAGCTGCCTCACCTGGGAAACATGGTCAATGGGTTGTTGTTAAAAATAAACAGAAGAACGCAAAATATATCGAAAAGGCGAATATGATGCCTTTTTTTTTGCTTTTACTGTATAGGCAAAAAGGTTCATAAGTAAAACTAATTGGTCAATGAGAGTACCTCGTTGTCCACTGCTGATGTTAGAAGGTAACGATCATCTGGAGAAAAGCAAACCATCACGTTTCCTTTGGTGCTAGAAGCGGTGTAGCATGGTTGGGATGGCTCTTGTCTCAAATCCCATAGCTTAACATCTTTATCGAAAGAAGAAGTCGCAAAAAGAAACGGAGAATGGTTCGAAAATTTCACTACGTTAATATGCTCTTGATGCATATTAGCAAAAACCTGTAGGCGTGTTCCACTACCAATGTCATACAAAGCCACATCCTTTGAGTATCCGCTAGCAAGGAATAGTTGGTCTGTCGAATTAGCATGAACTGAAGTTAATTGGTCAAACTCATCAAAAGTGACAGAACCAGAAGTGGCATGACTGCTAGTAGTAACCGTTGATGACGCTTTTTGGATGTCGTACAACTTCAATGAGCCATTGGCTGAGCCAGCTATAACCTGAAAAAGAAAAAAAACTTTGAAATAAATTTGCTAGGTAACAACTAACAAAACCGTTTAGATGGATCTGTTTAGAAACAACTGAAAATTTGTAATCCTACCATAGATGGATACATCTTGAGCCAGCAAAGTCCCAAGATGCTACTTTGAGATCCATGAGATGGGATGTAACGGACAATTTTCCCGCTTTCGTGATTGAGAACAACCACCTCGCCATCCAAAGTCCCAAATACCATTAAGCTAGGATCCAGTGGATGGTACTCAAACTGCCTTGGACTTAATCTACTTGTATCATCGTCCTGATGAATCCTACTACCCAAAAAAGCAAGTGAATGCAAGAGAGGCAAAGTAGACGATCCCATTTTAGCTGCACAAAGCGATCTTTTATAGGAAATCTGAGATTTCCCCTTGCTTGATCTTGTTTCACGCTTCTCGAGGACTCTAACTACACTTTCCTTCTTTCTTTTGTACGGTAAGTCCTCAAAGTTTGCGGAATACGTTTCAATGGCCCTGTCTCTGTCACTCTTTCTGATAGCCAAATTGTCCAACACTTTTAATTTGGGCAGAGAGTTTATCATGAACATCCTGTAATGCTTTTCAGAACATATCGGTGATGCTTTAGAGGAAATATATTTCAACCCAACATTCCCAAATTGCCTTGTGAATGAGCCAAGGGGTGAAACATCTTTGGGTTGGTACTGCATTTTCCCTTTCCTAACCTGCCAAAATGGTATAAATAAGCTTTAACCATCCTAGTGTTTTTTCTTCTTGGCTGACTTACAAACAAAAAAGGTTATATGTTTTTACCTTTTCCCATACTTCTCCATTTAACTCTGAAGACACGGAGATACGTGAATCCAAATCATCTTGCTCAGGAATTTTATACGAGAAATCCATGCTATGAAGAGACTCTTCAACAGGTAAATTAGGATCCATCTGCTCGAAAACGTCTGAAAAATCTGCTCCAATAGGAGAGTTTGATTCAATTCCATCATCCCTGGTAGATGATGATGACGATGACTGTGATTTAAGTGGGCTAGAATCACTGCAACAGATCCAGTTTTGGAACCTGAGCTCTTTAAGAGAAGGGAGTTTCAAGAGAGCATCAGCTGCTGTCCAAAGATCCGACACTAGAGTGTCACACATCGAAAGATATGTCAATTTGGGCATGCTAGAAAAGCAGCCTTCCCCAAAACCAAGAATACGGTTGTTATCGAGTATAAGAGTGTGCAGCTGTGTGAACTCTCCTACGATGTTAAGCTTATGGAAATGCAAAGACCTCACATTCATAACTTTGCAGCTCAAACCTTGAAAGAAAACGTCCCTGAAATAAAAACCAATCACCAAAATAAAAATGGAAAGCTTAAGAAATAATGCAAAAATTAGAAAAAAGGCCATTGCTTACCGCCAGAAGTTTTTCCCGAAAGAGTCATGTAGATGAAGAACTCGAAGTTTTTGATTGACAGAACGGATTAAGGACAATGCATGATGATCTTCCAAAGAACAAGAGGATCGCACAAAGAGATCCATTCCTTCTACCTCAGATGTATTGATCTCGTTGCATAACTCAAGAAGCGGGTGAAAGTCATCGTACTTCACTCTATCCACTAAAAGGCTCATGATGCATCTTTGATTCCTTGACTTTTTAACCTCCGCCTTAAAAGTTTCAGTTGAAGGGGTTCAATTGTAGTTTCAACTCAGAATAACACTACGATTAAGCTAAACAGAAGGCAACAAACAGATCTACTGGACAAGGAAAAAGTAATCAAACCTCAAAGAAAGCAGTTAAAACGGCAGTGTTGGGTAGGATTCCACGCTTCTTGCATAATTCAATATACCTAAAACCAAAAATTAATCAAATCCATGAACCTAAATACTCGTAGAGGAATCACTTAACACATTATAACTTATCAAGAACCCTACTTCACGTCCATCTAGAGATCTGATCCAAAACTAACGAAATTAATCAGAATTTAACAAATTAATCCACCCAGAAAGCACCCAAACAAAACTTCATTTTCTTTGACAAAAAGAAGAAGACTTGACAAAAACTTCCCTTGTCTAATTCCTTAGAGCAAAAGCTATAGGATCAATCATTAATCAAAGAAAGATGCCAAACTTCATGCAAATTCTCACGAAGAACACCAACAGAGAACACAAAATCGAAACACAACCTAGATTTCGTGATTTTTTTGTCAAAATTTGTTCCACCAAACCCAGAAAATGGAGACAAGGGAAGAACTCATCAATTTCAAGAAATGGTGTTACAAAAGTTTCAGTCTTTCAGACAAAACCCAAACCTACGACCACATCTCAACTTTCTTGTCTTAATTCAAAAGAGTAGATAGATGATACACATAAAAAGTACTGGAAAAGAAAAACTCACTTCTTTTCAAGGGTTGCTATTTCAGTGACCGTAGCCATTCAATCAAGGCTTAAGATTAAACTCCGACTACTTTCTTTCTTTTTTTCCGATGTTATCAGAAAAGTTTTCCCATACGAAGCAGGGAAGCAGTTCCGAGCATATCAAAGACTTTACATCAAAACCCGCCACCTGGCTTAGAAGCTTTTACAATTTTGTGTTTTTTCAAAAATCTATAATAATAATTAATAAATGAGTGAATGAGTAGTGCACATAAATTAGTTTTGACCAAAACGGATCCAACTTATAAAATTTGTAAAGATAAAGCGTCTAATTCTATCGGATTCACACCGACGCACACATACGTAAATAAAATAGAGATAACGATATACGGTGGCCATAGATGTGTCAATGTGTCTCAATATTCTATTATTCCGATCGATAATGAAAAATATGTCTTTTTTTTTTTTTTTTTTCTTACAGCAATGAAAATATGTCTTTGTATTAGGGGTGGTTTGTGAGGTTTCACACATCCATTCTTCCTGATACATCCATACCACTTCAATCGTTAAAAATGGCAATTAGATAAAATCTCAAAATATTAATCGATTGACGACGAGAAAGTTTGTTCGTGAGTTGTATCGTGCAAATTAAGTTGTGATTTGTAATACAAAAGAAGTCATTCGTCTTTTGATGGAAAAAAAAGTGATTATTAATATTTTAAAGTGTTTCAGACATAACATTCTATATTCTATTGATGAACCGAAATGTAAAACCTAAACAAATGATTTTTAATGATATTTACATTCTTACCAAAAAAAAGTTAATGCAAAAATTGAAGGTTAGTTTTCTAAGTAAAATTGTAACAAAACATTTTTTAATATTGTTTCTATTAAAAATATATGATTAAATAAAGAAGAAATAGGCAAATGAATAATAAATATAAAGAAAATGTATAATCAAATGTGACGTTAGAAAAAAATAGGATTAATGTCATAATGTGTATCAAGTAAGTGACTTGAGAAGTCCAAACTCAAATCAAACTAGGCCCACTTAAAAGCCCATCAAAAGTCAAATAGTCAGTTTCACCGGCTGGTCACAAAAGTGACATCGGCGGAGAAAAGGTAGTGCCATTATTTGCCGGCGATTCAGATGGAGACGGAGGTCGATAAAGAGATTCTAAAGTCTTCCGGGGCTGAGCTTCTTCCCGACGGACGTCGAGGTTTGCGCATCCATGACTGGGAGATCGAAACCCTCCGTGGCACGATTCTCACTTCTCTCGCTGTTGAAGAGTACTCAATCTCTATCTCTCACCCTACATCTCTATAAGATACAATCACATATGTGTTTGTTGGCGTCTCGTCACTTTTGTTTACTTTTTCCCCTATACTTGTGTTCAAGGTTTTGCATTTGTGCGCGTCGTAAATTTGATCGGTCTGATTGAGAACTGAGTAGTGTAGTCTGGGTTTTTGAGCTCATGTACACCTTATTAGTGGATTCGTATCGAATAAAATTAGAAATGTGACCTTGATTTTGAGTTTGTCTTATTAGTGGATTCAAATCGAAAGATTCTTATATGATTGACGTTGTTTTGTTGCTTTCGTTTAGTTTTTGTGGTTACTCTGACATTTCTGATTTCTTGATTATATTTTTTTGTGATATTTCCATTGTTTGACTGTACAGTTCTCTGTTTACCTCAAATATCCAAATAGCATCTTTTGAGCTTCACATGTTTTTTTTAATGTCAACCTGCATAATTACGAATGTGATGTTTAATTGTAACACAGGTGGGAAGAAAAGCTTCAGACATCTCACTTACCTGAAATGGTTTTTGGCGAAAATGCATTAGTTCTTAAACACTTGAGTAGCCAAACTAAGATTCATTTTAATGCATTTGATGCACTAGCGGGTTGGAAGCAGGAAGGGCTTCCACCTGTTGAAGTTCCTGCTGCAGCACAATGGAAATTCAGGAGGTAAATTTATGACTGGTTAGGATTAGTTTGACAAAAATATGTTGTTTTCACATGTCACAAAAGAAACTATTTGTATCTCTGATGTAATTGCAGCAAGCCGTCCCAGCAGGTGATACTAGATTATGATTACACTTTTACAACGCCATACTGTGGAAGTGAAGTAATTGAGAAAGACAAAGAAGCGGTTCGTCTTGCTCTCGTTTTCACCCTTTTTCTGTCTGTCACACGATAATCAAAGTAAGGATGTTCAACTTTCACGCTCATTGATTTATGCTGCTTTAATGTGAAGCAGGAGGCAAAAGCTAATCCTGAAGGGGAAGGTAGTCTTCAGTGGGAAAACTGTGAAGAGCAGCTTGATTTGGCTGCTCTCTCACTTAAAGAACCTATTCTCTTCTATGATGAGGTTGGTCCCCTAATCGATACAAACACAAAACATTTACTTTCGCCTTCTGCCATATCTTTTCGCGCCCATTGATATTCTTATTCTCTACTCTTTTAGGTTGTTTTGTATGAAGATGAACTAGCTGACAATGGAGTCTCACTTCTGACTGTGAAAGTGGTAAAGAAATCTCGAGTCTCTATTTCTAGTCACATTCTTTCATAATGCCGTCAATTTGATTGAGTTCAGTATTAGTAACAAAGGGTAACCTGTGCGTGCCTTTCTGTTTGTTTTTTTCAGAGAGTCATGCCAAGCTCATGGTTCCTCCTCTTACGATTTTGGGTGAGTCATATCAGGAAACTCTGTAGTCACAAAAATAAAGTATTACACACTAATAAGTGTTCTTCATTGACTGTTATGATGTTTCGGTTTTCATCTTTCGGTTGCGTTTTTATAGCTTAGAGTTGATGGTGTGCTTATGAGATTGAGAGAGACGAGAATGCATTATGTGTTTGGCAAAGATGAGACACCAACTGTTCTTCGTGAAAACTGTTGGAGAGAAGCTACATTCCAGTCTCTATCTGCGGTTAGTTTTCTTCACTTTTAAGACAGATTACTAGTTATTGTTTCCTTTTCCAATCTTTGTTATTCAAATTCATCACTTTCCCATCAAACCTAAGAACGGCTTACTGATAGACCTAACTATTTCCTGTAACATCATCAAATAAGTACAATCTTTTTGTTACAAGACGATAATATATTGCAATGTTTCTATGGTTAGTGAATATAGAAGGTCCCATGGTTTAACTCTTTAAATATGTATATATGCAGAAAGGGTATCCAGTTGATTTAGCAGTCTATAGCGACCCGAGTCGTATTAGTCAGAGGCTTCCGGTGATTAAGCAGACGACCCAGAAACTGAAGATCCCTCGTAAAGTGTAAGCTGTTTATAAAGTTGGAAGTTAAATCCAAAAGCACGTATTGGTGAGCTAGCTTTTTATCCACAGTCGAAGTACTTACTATTGAGTTTGTTAATGTAAGGAATTACTTAACTGATTCACTGTGGTGGAGTTCATGTGAACGCTGAAACTCTTACATGTTTTTACATTCTCATTGTTCCCCACTGTTGAAAGTCGATGGTTGATCTATTCACAGTAATACAACGTCTCATCTAAATTGCTATTTTTTCTCAAATGAATAGTGAAACATCGAAATTTAATTATGTATAAATGGTAGTTATTTAGGAGCCTGAGAGATAGTTGGCCGATTATTACGATTCACAATTAGAATTCTTTCAATTTTGTTTGATGTTCACATCAAAATTTATAAACAAGAGTCACAAGTCAAATACTAATTCAACTGCATCTACAGTACTTTTCCATTTCAAAAAACTGAATCTTATTGTAAAGAAACTTCTGGTATAGTACCCGAAGAAAGCAGAGTACAACATCATAAAGTAGAAGATGAAATAATGGTTATTCAAAAATATGCTGAAAGATAAACCCAAACCTACCCTGATGTGTCAAAAGCCATTGGCTTAAAAACAAGATATATGATAAGAATCCACATATTGTGGAACAAATAATTGTCAAAAGTGAAGACCAAAAAATGTATATAGTTTTTGGTTCCTAATGGAACACAACACAAAACGACCAATGAGTTCTTCTTGGGACACCCCTTCTCCATCTGCTTCAAGATAACTGATGCACATACTTTGGCATTCAAGTACCTGCCAGTATCAAGTAACAGTCAAAGCTTTCGAATCAGAATCAGAGCTTTAGACCCAACTTATATCACCCATTCAAAGCGATTATGTGTTATATGAGTCCATGTTTGAGCCATGTGTGATTTGATACCATAAATGAAGTTGTTCTTTTTTAGAAGGTACCCAAATTGCTTATAGTAACTCAAGGACATACCTTCCCTATGTGGAGCTACAATTCTCTATGGCTCTAAAAGGCAGGATCATTACGTGAAACGGAGGTTTTTCATATCTCAATGCCTTATACCAGAATATCAACTCATATCTTTAGATTGAAGAGCATGGCGATAAGCTTTATATCGTGGATGTTTAAATGGATCAAAACGAACAAGATGTTATACCTAGGGTTAAAGCTTTACCGTGTTGTTTCATTCCGTACACCTAAACAGTGAAGAGAGACATCTAAAGGGTCTAACTTTTTATCCCTCCTAAACACTCTCTATTGGGAAAACCAACAAACTTTGTGACAAGTGATAAGAAGACAAAAACAAAATGGACAAGAAACCTACAAAGCAGTAGCACCTCTCTTGCCAGCGACTGAAAATCCACTTCCATCACCCATCTTTTCCATTCCCTATCAATCCCAAGCCCAATATGTACTTAACACCAAAATTGATCACAAAGACAAAAAGGAAAGACCAAACCCATTTTATTCTACTTCAACACGGAAACAAGTAGCACACAAAAATTTTCAACATTCAGAAACCTTAAATTTGGTCATTCGAATGAAATCCTAAGAGCAGTAACACTCACAAATGGAGAGTAATTAGCGATCTTGACAAGTGCGTGGGAAGGTACCGTTAGAGAGTTCGCAGAAAGCTCGCAGATTAACATTAAGGTGAGACGTGAGTCGAGCTGCAGACACAACATTGTACAGAGGCAAGAAAGACTCTGTGCATCCAAGCTCTCCCAAATTCCTGCACAAGGTTACAAGAAAATCAACACAATGTTACAAATTTTTTTAATAGTCAATACTCATATCCCAATATGATAAATCAAACATTCCCAAATCTTCTCAAATATGAATATCAAACAAAGTTTTTTCAAAAAATAGAGGGAAATTAACTACCAAAATAGTTCAAGCCTGGAGGCAAATCTTAGTTCATGAAATTTCTAGAAATAGATGGTGGAACCTGGGATTAGTGAAAGAGGCAAATCGACGGCGCGGTAAAGAAGATTGGGAAGGACGGAGGCGCGGAAGTGTTGCCGGCGGAGATCGGAGAGACGGAACTCTAGCTGTAGCAGAGACGAAAGAACGAGCAGCACTGCGCCAAGCCATTTCTATCTACTTGATGGATTTGGTAGCAGAGTTATCAGATCAAACCGAAGAAGAAGATAATAATACCAGTATGAGCTCAGAAAATGAAGACGGAACTCAACTCGGTAAAGAAGCCCTAAACGATAGAGATAGTCATCAGTCGGTTCAATCGATTTGGTTCGGTTCAAATTATAAAATTTTAACATTGTTTGGTTTGGTTCGGATCGATTTCACGCGATTTTTAATTTTCTTTCGGTTTGGTTTTTGGTGTGGACTTAACTATAATATGATTTTTATTTTTTAATATCAAGATTTGTTCATGTATAAGATGTTAATATGGATGGATACATGATTTCATTGTGAACCTTTTGGATACATCTGTGTTACACACTTACACTTGCACATATAACTCGTGGAACGATGACAAACATTGCTCTTTCTCTATTTCGTCTCTGTCCGAATGCATCTCAAATCTTTGTCAAAAGTAAAGACTTTCCCTGGCAACAATTTGGTGTCGGCAGAGATTCCTTTGTACACTATTCTGGTGGACACAATCTGCTCCGACCAAAGACCAAACTCCACAAGGTTACCTTCCATCCACCTTATACTAACAGTCACACCGCCCCGTGCCCTTAGCCCTTTCACATTACCGTTTGGCCATTTATTCGCTGGAAGCGCCGGGAGCAAATACAGATCCTTTGTCGTGCTCTGCACTAACATTTCCGCTACAGCTGCTGCGAATCTGCCCAAGAAATCATAATGTATATGTTTAGACTCTGCGGCTACCAAATCGTTATAAGAACTGATGTTTTGCTGTAATGGCTTAGTACGTTGGTATGTAAATGTAAACATCCCACATATCTTAATGGTATGTGTTTGCAATAAATTCTTTGACTTACCCAAAATTAGCATCGATCTGGAATGGCGGGTGTGCAGTGAACATGTTACTATACAGTCCTCCTTCATAGTTACGTTCGTTCAACGGATCCACGAGATCAAAAATATGTGTAACCATCCTATATGCGTACTCGCTATTGTGAAGCCTTGCCCACAAGGCAGCTTTCCAGGTGGTTGACCAGCCTGGTCCTTCCTCTCCTGCGTCAATCAGTGGAATATTTATATATTGCTCCATCCACGTCGATGACATTGCGGAATAGTAATGGGAGAGAAGAACGGATTACACCAACCTCTTTTTTTAAGGGTTGCTTCCACAGCTTTAGCAAGTTCTGGAGACTTGTCAACTGTGATTGTGTGACCCGGGAAGAGGCCAAAGAGATGTGAAACATGTCTATGATGTACCTCTGGGTCCTCAAAGTCTTCTACCCATTCCATAATGGAACCGTCCTTTGCTATTCTAGTGGGTGGAAGTTTTGCTTGAGCAGCAATGACTTTTCCGATAAGAGTATCATTTGTTTTTCCCAAAACCTGTTGATAAACCAGAAAGCAGAAGCTCAGTATCGATGAGGTGATATGATTATTTTCGTTGTTTCTGTTGCTTCATGTTACCTCTGAAGCGGAAACAATATCAGCAAAGACTTCCTTTATAATGGCAATGTCCATGGTTGATGAGTAGCTAACACTAGCAGGTTTGCCATTTGGAGCAGTAAACATATGCTCAGGGGAAGTCGATGGATTGGTCTGGAGATATCCGTCTTTACCTTTGATCAGCCAGTCTAAAAGAAACGACGTACATCCTTCCAACAACGGATAACCCTTCTTTTTAAGAAATTCCTAGAAATGAATCAACAAGTAAAGGTTGGAAAACATAGTACCGGTTAAAGAAACTGATTGAAATCAGAAAATTCGAGGTTCTTACCTTGTCCATTGTGTATGTATAATGCTCCCATGCATGAGTGCAGAGCCAAGCTCCACCCATGGGCCAGAGGGCCCACACTGCCTCACCTCTATCTGGTGAAGTTTTTGCCCATATGTCTGATACTTGATGTGCCACCCAACCACTTGCCCCGTAGTTCACCTATATAGTGCATCAAAATGATCCTTAGAGTAATGTCTCATGCGATGGAACACAAATGCATCATACATTGCATAAGAAGCTACTGATCTTGATACACACCACAATTTTCATACATTGATGTTAACATTCTAACAATCATCAATAGAGAAAGGGATAGAAACTTACTTGTGCTGTCTTGCGGCCATTTATCGCTAAAGCAGACATATAATCGAACAATGGTTCCTGGCATTCCCCGATATTACCGGGAAGGGAATGCCAATAGTTCATCTGGAGATTAATGTTCAGGTGAGGAGCACCACTGCAATTCCGCAGAAAAATAAGATGGAGTCAGTGACAAGACAAAAAAGCTATGAAATCTCAAGAAAACTAAGTAAAGCGAAAACGCACTCCCATGGCGGCTGAATGTCCCTGTTCCATATGCCCTGCAAGTTAGCCACCTGAGTTCCGGGTCTTGAAGAAGAGATAAGCAGGTATCGACCATATTGGAATAGGAGTTCCACCAATGAAGGGTCTTCATCGGTTTTAAATGATCGCACCCTTTCAGCAGTTGAAGCCGTTTGTTGCACAGTCTTATTCGCCGAGCTGCCAGAAAGTTGCAAAGAGACCCGGTTGAAAAGTTTCTGATAATCACCCCAATGACGAGCATAAAGATCAGAGTATGAGTATTTCTGGACTGAGCTAATTCTGTTAATGCATTCCTTTGCGGGGTCTCTCTTAGAATCAGCGGGCATGGTAAATGGCCCGTCAAAATTAGATGAAGCCGCCAGAAGCAGAACCGCCCAGTCCGCCTTTTCAACACTTAGTTTCTTGCCACCTAAGGAAGACACAGAGCCACCACTGCTTACTCTCACTTCAAGAATCGAAGCAAACTGCAATCCTTTGTGATCATCATACGGTATATTTGTCGCGTTGATACTTTTCTTCAAGTTCACAGGAAGACGCTTGGGACGACAACTTCCCCGCATCAGAATCTGATTAGCCTTGGGATTTGTCTCCGAATGATGGTGCAAGTCGCTGTCAAACGACACCTTAAAAGACAGGGATCCCGGTTTGCTTGCAGAGATCTTGGCTACAATAACTTGATCCGGATTAGAAGCGAAAAATTCCCTCGAGAAGTCCACAGTCCCAACCGAGTAGCTTACTTTAGCTAGTGCTGTTTCCAAGTCGAGTTCACGGCGATAAGAATCTTGAGTGTACTTACGATGCGAACTGTCAAACTCTAAATTCAAATCACCCACTAGCTGGTAAACCTTTAAAGAACCAAGAACAAAAAGGTTTAGTCTTTACACGTAATAAATAAAAATCAAGAACTGAAAGTAACATTACAACAAAAAGAAAGAAACATACATCAGAAGCATGGCCTGATAATTTGACAGCTTCTGAAGTAGCTTCAGCATAGTGTCTTTCATCAACAAGCCTCCTTACTTGTGCTAATGCTTCTGGCGCATTCGGATTCGTGTAGTCTGCTGGTACTCCAGTCCAAATTGTGTCCTCTATCAATCAAAATCCACAACAAAAAAATTTATATTTAGGCTTCAGATCCACAAAGTTCCTATATGTTCACACAAACACAAGTGCAGAAACAAGATTCAAGAATGTATTTTTGTAGCAAATGTACTTCATTTACACATTTTATTATTCGATTTACAAAATACTAATCTCAAGCATAATCCCCTGTTCTATTGCACAGCCAATAAAAAATTAGGCCCGAGAAATAAGAACATTGATTGATCTCTGACATAAACTTTTAGAGAATAGTGTGGCAGATACTAGCATTTATTATATACCTAATAAATCCCCAAAATGAAAACAAAAAACAACACAAGAATGGGAAAAACAAAAACGAAGCCGTTTAAACATTTACCATTGATGTTGAGAGTCTCAGAGGAGACACCGCCCCAGATCGTGGCTCCGAGACGGCCATTTCCGATAGGAATGGCGTCAGTCCAGTTCCGAGAGGGACCACCGAACGTCAGCTTCAGTGGCCTGGAGAGATCTTGGCCGTCCATCAATGTCATTCTCTCCGATGAACGCCGCACCGGATTCCTCATTCCTTCGCCACATGTTATAAGACTTAATATTAGCAGAAGAAAGCTGAAATGAACGAAGAAGCTCGACTTCTCCGCCATTGCTGCTGCTCTGTGATAGTTGCTTTCACTCTAGAAGAGAGAAAGGTTTGGTCTTGAAATAGCGCGTGAATGGTATCGCACTGTTCACGAGTGATGGATATCAATTATTATTTTTTTATTATCAACTTTTACACTCGAATCAGAAAAAATCAAAAAATGAATATATTTTTTTTTGATAAAATGTGAATAAAATGAATATATTATTGAAGTCAAACCGACTTAAACCAAACAATAATTCAGTTATTAATATGTTCATCTCTACATATATATCAAACAAAATCAAATTATATAGAGTTATTAAAATCTGTATTTTATGATTTCAATAATTCAATGTAATTTGGATTATAAAATATCTCTTTTGCTTTGTTAACTGCAATTTAAAAATAATATTCATATAAAATCAAGAGTATGTAATTTATTTATTTATTTTTTTATCAAACTCCCCTCAAAAGTATCAATATAACAGATGACAAAAAAAAAAAAAAAAAAAAAAAAAATCCATATGACACTTGATTTGGAAAGGATGAATAATTACAAACCAATTTTGTAAGGCATTACAACTCATTTATTATTTGTTGATCCCAACTCAAAATAACGAGACCACAAATTCAGACAAAGAACCGAACGTGTCGACTGCACCATACCAGTCCATAACTATAATGATAGGATCCAAAAAACGACTTTGTCCAATACATCAACCAGTTCTTGGAGCAGATCACGAGGATGAGGAGCGTATATACCTCATAACCTCAAACCAATTTTATATCATGGTACGAATTGACAAGACTAAACCAACCATATTTTCAGAATGTAATAGTATTATTATAACCACCGACTTTCCTTATCTAAGAAAAAAAAATCTCTCAACACATGAAGTTTTATTTTGGTTAGCAATCGTTTCTTTAAAGAGAGGGAAATTTGTAAATATAACAAATAAAAACAACAATTAAGAAACTAACTAAAAAAAAGCTCTTTGATATATAGTGTATAATATGTATTAATGACAGAATTACCATAAACACTAAATCAGAGAGAAAGAAACGATGTTTTTTTCGTTTCTTCATTCACCCTCTAATCAATTCAACAATCGATGACTTACAATTTCACCCTTCAAATTTTTCTCAATCTCCTTTCTAATTTGAAAATTTTACCCAACGATATATCACTGTTGCCTGTGTTTTATATTCGATATGCAGAAAAAAAAAATAGTTTCAGTAACTCATTATAATAGTATAGATAGATTTTATGTAAATGGTATACTATTTTTCCGGAACTGACATCTACAGCTATTTATAGATGTTGATTTTGTATTGTTCGATGATAATTAGAAAATAGAATTTTATTTTTTGAGAATTGGTTTGCTTTTTCTCATTACGCTGCAATCTGACGTTGAAGATGTATAGATGATGATGATGATGAAGTTTATGGTGCTGAATCAACACCACCACCGCGATGACTACCACCATCATCAACGCCAACGCCGCCGTTGCCATCACCATCACTACCATTGCCGTCATGATCAACACTACCATTACGTCAACCCACACTTATTTCGCTTCACGCGTGTTCCACAAACTGAAACGAGTGTGAAGGACCACATCAGCCGCATTACTCTCTTCTTTACATGCTCGTCCACATATTTTACTAAACTTTTCATCTTTCTCTACTATTTGCTTAATTTTGTATATTAAGATGTTATATTCTTAAATAGTTTATCCAAAATGGTTATTTATGCAAATGATCCGTAGAAAGATCTATATCCATCTCATGTAAGACGTATATTACGCTGATGTATTGGTTGTCGAAGATATTGATCTCATGTGGTATTATGATTTCCTTTAATAATATGAAGCACAATAAAATAAAACAAATAGCCGTGAAAAGCTTAATTCAGGTGTTTTTTTTAATCGGTAAAGTACAGTATAATGCATCCTTCCTATATTTATTATTATACGTATCTATTGTTTCCAATTTAATTATAGTAGATATCAAAGCTTGGTTTTTGCAACTTGTGATATTGACATATTGTTGGGCATACAAATTTGTTGAAGGATTTTGTTATTAATGTCTCTGCTCCAACTGCTCTGTTTTGAGATGATTAATACAGTGGTTATCTCACATCTGTATATAAGAGAATTAATGAGAGAACCAAACATAAGACAGATTGATTGTCACACGGTTAACGAGAAATTTGATGATGTTCTTTTCAAGCTGCTTCATGTAAAGACACATCTTCAATTACAGCTCATGTTCTCACCAAAGGCTTGCACCGAGAACAGTAACGTCATCTCACAGACTCGCACGCAATATCGATTTGCTAAATATCCACTCCCCATTTTTAAAGGGATATCTTAACATGCTTATGGCATTATTTCAATT
Organism: Erysimum cheiranthoides; assembly: GCA_011420285.2. NCBI lineage: Eukaryota > Viridiplantae > Streptophyta > Magnoliopsida > Brassicales > Brassicaceae > Erysimum > Erysimum cheiranthoides. The sequence goes on along the minus strand of CM022177.2, from coordinate 19,983,910 downwards.
ATTGAACCTTTGAGTTTGTTAGAATGTCTACAAGGACAAGTACACCAGTTTCTCACTTTTACAAATCGGTTAAAGAAATTACATTCTCTTCTACATGAAGGCAAGTTTTTTTAAAAAAAATATTCTCTCTGTCTACACTTCATATATATTTGATAACACTTACTTGTAAGAAATTACACGAGATCATTCATATATGAAGTGTGAAACAAGTCCATTACCAAGCAACTAATCTTACACTTAAATAGTCAACGAGAGGTAGAATCACAACGTTTAAAGAGATCAATACATAGAGAAAGGGTAGATTAGTTGTGAGAATATCGACCCACACCAAAGTTCGATATATAAACCAGTCTATATTGCGTGATCTCTATCTTAATTCGTATCACAACTTATAACGATCAATAAAACTGCTCACTCTTTTGAATCTATATCGATCTCAACTGGATATTTGTGCAGACAGTGTTCCCAAGGATTATTAGCTGAAGGCTTGACGTTACGAAGAGCCACCCAAACAGAACTATTGCACTTAAATCCTGACCCCAATGCAATCTGCCAAATCCTATCTCCTTTCTTCATCCTTCCTTTGGCTTCTATGTAAGCCAACTCGTACCAAATGGAGCTCGACGAGGTATTACCAAACCTGTGTAATGTCATTCTTGAAGCCTCAACGTGTAACGGAGATAGATGAAGATTTTTCTCCATCTCATCAATTAGCGCTCTGCCACCCGCATGTATACAGAAATGCTCGAAGGCGAGCTTGAAATCCGGAATGTAATGCTTGATCTTGGGGTTGAAAAACTTCTTTTTAACGAACCTCACAAAGAAGCGAAACTTCTCGCTTATGGGAAGAACAAGTGGACCCAAAGTTGCAATATTGATCTTTAGGGTTCTTGCAGCTACCATTGGTAGATCCTTTGACAAGGTAACCCCGACTATGCCATCTTCATCCTCTTCTTGAGTTGCACATCCATAGGATCGGTCATCTGCTCCGGTATGTATCCGCACAGTGTGAGCAAGCTCGTATTTCGCGCGTTTACGATCTATAGACCGGTTAGAAAGCAAAACCGCGGCCCCACCTATCCGAAACAAACAATTTGTAACCAACATCGATCTGTTGTTACCTATGTACAAGTTTTGAGTGATGTTCTCCGTGCTCACCACAAGAGCATACGTGTTTCTATGAACTTGTAACAAGCTCTTAGCGACTTCGACAGCGATGACTCCAGCACTACACCCCATCCCACCAAGATTCATGCTCTTTATATTATCCCTAAGTTTAAACTTATTCACTAAGATAGTTGATAACGAAGGAGTTGGATTGAAAGTGCTTGAATTCACCACCAATATACCTATATCACTCGGGCTTATTCCGGTGTTGCGAAACAGATTATCAACCGCTCCAATTATAACTTCTTCCGTCTCTTTACGCGACGCAGCCAGAGTCTGTTGTAGTGGCAAGCAATGAAGACCTTCGGGTACGTATGTCTCTTGGCCTAGACCGGAACGTTCTAAAATCTTCTCGCAGAAGTCCATCAAGTAATCGGAATCTTGCTTCCACGTGCCTGATTCTCGTACAAGCCTTACGTGGTTCATGATCTTCTTGATGCTGGCTTTGAGATGCGGCGGTGGAAGGTAGCAGCTGAAGTCTACGAGGTAAACGGGTTTGGGTCGGGCCATGATGTAAAGAGTCGACCCGAGAGCGAGAGAAAGAGAGAATATGGTTAGAGATGTGAGGTTGTTTTGTAAGTAGAGGTAGTAGCTTTGGAGATCTTGTGTGGAAAGACGAGATACCTTCATGGCTACGGCGACCATTATTGGTAAGAAGAGGAGCTTGAAGCGATGGGTCATGAGGTAGTTGAAAAAGATTTGTACCTTCTTCATGGGGGAATCCATTTTAGTGATATGTTATCTCTTTAAATTCTTGGAGTGGTCTTTGTTCGTCCTGACTCGTCTACATTTATAGAGGTTGATTGAGTATGAGAGAAAAGAAGGGAAAAACAGAAGAGAGAGTTAGAGACTCCTCATGCAATGAATGTATATCGTAAATAAATAAGCAACTACATGAACTGTTTCTTATGATATTTTTCTTCTTTGGGTAACTACCTAAACCAAGATTGCAAGTTTAAAAAAAAAATGAAGAAAAAGGTTGCAAGTTTTGGTTTGGCTTCAAACGTTTTTGTTTGTCTGTCTAGGAATTCGGATTTATTTCAGGTTCGATCTTTTTTTGCTTGAATATATGTAGGTAATTATGCGTAATCCAGCTAGTCAGTCTAAATTTTGGTCTAGTAATGCAATAATAGGTCAATAAAAGTATTTTTTGACGCATAATTTCATGAAAGATTAGTCGAGACAGTGTGCCTTTTCTTAGCAACATGTGAGTATTTGACTTATTTTTGACGAAATTATGCGACAAAAATACTTTTATTTACCTACTATTAATAGTTTATTAATCTTTGTCAAAAATCACTGCTGTAAGTTATTAATATGAAGAAAATACTTTTACTTACCTATTCAAACAGTGGGTTAGTATTTCAATTTTCATTTGAGTCCAACTTCTAGATAACTAACTCCACCTCTTGAATATTTTTTCTTCTTTTTTGCACCGTTTTTTTTTTTCAACAAACTTTTTTGCACCCTTTTGAATCAATATTAATAATGTACCCAAACACAATATACCGGTTTAGGGGAGAATACACGGATCACGCAGCCCAATGACGTGTCGCGATTAAGGCACCTACGGGATAACGGTTTAGTAATTAAGGTGCTAACCTCAGATCTGACTGTCGAGCCATGTGGAGACATTGAGTTTTGTATATACTCGATCGGACTAGATTCCTTTATAAACATATGACGACTGCCAAATGTAAGAACTTTTTTAAATATGGATGAAGACACTACACTGCAGTTTGTCAGTTCAAACCCAACAACAAAGAATCAATAGATGCATGCGTGACGATGCTTTGAGAAGTTGGATTATCCGGCAAATTATGTAGTATACTCAAATGACATAATTGATCAGTACGTCTTTCAATTTAAAAAATGAATACTAATAAATTTTTAGTAGTATTTTTGAGAAATTAACTTGAAAATGTGGTTTCCTGAAAAAAAAATTATATTTTCTATTATTAGGTTGACACAAAACAAGAGATATTTTCTATTAACGAACAAATTAATCATATAGTAAATGCGAGTAAACAAACATGTGCATTGTCTCAAATAAAAGACGAATTTTACCCAACACTCAACGTAGTAAATGCGAGTAAACAAACAACCAACTATTGCTATTACTCATGTCCGCAAAACTCGCATCTATTTGCTTCAGAATTCAGGAAAATTTAGAAATTGTGAGATAACATGGGTTTTACCTTTTACGTTACATACATAGTACGTACAATCACATAACCTGAAAAAAATCTATCAGATCGTGGTAGTATATTTCTTCTATAAGTAAAGAAACAAAATTAAGAATTCAAGCAAAGGATTTCTTCGAGGAAAAAATAAAGATAATTTCCTTTCGTGATATAAGACATTAAATGCTATTTAATCTGTTGTCAAAAAAAGAAAAGAAATGCTACTCCATTTCATCTATCCAAAATCCTCTATTATTATTAAATGGGAATGGAGAAGTAGATACAAGTGATTTATGGGCGCGCATCACAATTTACTCATTGCATAGGTCTATTAATTTAAAGCGGAAGTATAGTTTCGCAGATCTCAATGTCTATAATGTAGAAGAGATATGGTTGGGGAGAACCATATTTACAAGGTGTTCGTTACCTTACCAATCAAATTAAATTGAAATTTATGTTTGATAATGTCTAGGACTGTGACGTTCGAGAGAAAACATGGCACGGTTAAACGCGATTTGACATTTATTTATCTTTTATCCTAACCAATTTTCTTTTCCTTATTTTTTTTTTTTATTTATGGAAATTAAATCTCCACCATATCTGGAATTCATTAGTGTGTCCCATAACAGTTGTTCTAATTAATACTAGTACAGTTTTAGTTATGATAAATATTTTAGATTTAGCTGACCTATGTGTAAGGTGGATGTACAGCTGGTGTGTGGTCGACCATTTGGAGGAATCGAGGGATTGACCCAACTGATCTATGATATTATTTGTACCAAATATATAGTATATTTTTCTTCTAAACAATAGATATACGCATTTTCCAACTGTTATCTCTGTTGTAAAATCAAGAGCAAAGTAAGTAATTTCAAGTACTAATAAATCATGGTTTCCATCTCAACTAGACCCCTGTTATATTCGTGTTAACTTGGGGAAAGGTTATAATTTTTATTCATAAACCTAATTTTCACATTGATCTAATTATATCTCCACGGAAATGTTCAACTTTCTCAGTTGTACAATTCCAGCAAGTTCAGTTATGAATAATAATATATAACATGTGATCATGAGTCTTAAGAAAACCCAAAGAAAGCCAAAACGGCATCAAATATGTTTCCAGAGAGCAAAGCCTTAAGCACCATCTTCTTCTTGGGTGTGTAAGGAGGATATCTAAGATCCGCGTCCCCGGAAAAGCTCCTGTAAAGCACTCCTTTCTTATGGCTAAACGTCTCATACGAGAATTTCCCATGGTAAGCCCCTGTCCCGCTCTCCCCGACCCCTCCAAATGGTAAATCTTTTACAGTTACCTGTGGAGAATCAGACCATCTTTAAATGAGAGCTAGCATTTTGGAAAACAGAACATCATTTTGAATGACAGAAGGTGTCTTGTTTTACGTGTAAGACAGTTTCATTGATGCTCATTCCTCCTGCAGACACGTCCTCCACGAATTGTTTCTGCAACTCTTTGTTGTTTGTGAAGAGATACGCTGCTAAAGGCTTTGGCTTTGAACGTATAACCTGAAAACCGTCTTCAATCTTTTGTACCGTAACCACAGGAAGTAATGGTCCAAATATCTCTTCCTGCATCATGGAAGATGCTTCCGGCACATCCACTAGTATCGTTGGAGATATTTTTCTGTAAACGGTACAGAATACAGGGATTAGTTTGTTTTATCCCATGAACAATTTTATCGAATGGAAACATGTTCTCTCACAGCTTATCTTCGATTGTTTGGCCACCATGAACAATTTTGTTGGCGACTCCATCCTCTTTTAACATACTCTCCAACCGTTTGAAGTGGAAAGAGTTCACAATCCTAGACAGGTCCTTTGATTTTAATGGGTTTTCCCCGAAAAATGTCTTCAGTTCAGTCTTGAGAGCATCTACCTGTACTGCAACAGTTGCATCAGCAAGCTTGAGAGAAACAAATAGAGCATTTGTGATTCATTGGCTTTTATTTCAAGTAGCCTTTACCAATTTTGATGCAAAATCCTTTGTTGTTATCACGTAATCAACGCCAATGCAAGCCTGTCCACTGTTACAAGCCCATTTCCCTGCGATGATCCTCCTAGCAGCCACCTTCAATCACAACACCAAAATGAGAGCATGCGACCTTAATTTATCTATTTTATGCTTTAGAAGCTGAGGTAGATCTTAACTTGTAGATTAACATCTGAATCAACAAGAGCTGGGCACTTCCCACCAAGTTCAAGAACCACTGGAGTAAGATTTCTCGCAGCTGCAGCCATTATAATGCGAGCAACTCTTGCTCCACCTAGATAAAGACTTTTAAATCATGTATTCCTGAGAGTCCAATCAAAATTTCAAAGATTCTTGAAAGAAACAGAGAGAGAGAGAGAGAGAGAGAGAGAAAGCAAACCAGTGAAGAATATCTTGTCCCATTTTTGATCCAGTAGCGCCGTTGTTTCAGGGACTCCTCCCTCGATAACTCTGATTGTTGCTTTGTCCAAGTATTCACTGAACAACTTTGCTAAAAGAGAAGATGTTGCTGGAGCAATTTCAGAAGGTTTTAGCACAACTGCATTACCAGCTGCAATAGCTCCAATGACTGGCTCAAGAGACAATACTGGGAGAAATAAAAAAACACCAAGAAGATATATAAACTTTAACTTTTTTATTAATGAGACAAAATTTTCAAATAAAAACTTGAGCTTACAGAAAGGGAAATTCCAGGCTGAGATAACCAAAACAACTCCAAGCGGTTCTGAAACTATTTGTGCAGACGAGGGAAATGTTGTCACAGAAGTATTGACCTGAAAGGTCCAAGCATAGATCAGGCAAGTGGTTTCGAATGGAAACACATCAATGTAGAAGCAAAGCTTGAACGGTTCTAGTTACCGTTTCTGGAGCCATCCAGTTCTTCAACTCTTTGATTGCAAGCATACAGGCTGATTTTGTATTCGCAATCTGAGAAAACAAGATAATACCAGAGAGATTTAACAGTAGATAACAGGAACGTAGAGAAGGAGAGGTACAATGAAATTTATATGCAAAACCTCAGCTAGAAAAGCTTCAAGCTCAGGCTTGGAAAGATCTTGATACAAAGCTTCGGAGATACATCTCTCCTTCTCATCAATCATCCTGGAAATGCTTTGAAGCTGAGAAATCCTCCACTCGTAGCTCTTTGTTTTGCCAGAGTTGAAGTTGCTTCTGAGCTCTTCAACAAGCAAAGCTGCTTCTTTTCCATTAAAAGCTGATGTTTGCTCCTTTACCACAGCAGATAGCGTTGCATAGCAAGTACTGAATCCAGAGACACCAAAACCTCATTGTGAGAGACTTTTTTAAACAAAGACTAAAATAAAAATCATGGATATAATTGTCTTCAAGTATAATTTCCATAGTTCTCACACTATTGTTTATGGCAGCATAGTACTGTACTCAAACTTAAAAATCCACTTTAACTAAATAGAAATGTAATCATCATTGGGATAAACCACTTTTGTGAATTAGATATGTAAATGGAACAAAAAGAAAGATGCTCACAATTTCAAGCCATAGGGGATGCAAGTTTTTCTGGAATATCCACCAGATGTCACAAAGGGTAAAGTTGCAACATTTAATCTGCAACAAAATAGGTAGACCATATTGATTGACCCAATCATTCACGGAGTCCCATCTGATGCTATCAACACAGTAACTCTTGTTTCATATATGTAGACCAATTTCAAGTAAGAAGGGAGGGAAAATGAGAAACCCAAAAGGCAATTCACACAAAGAGAAGGGCTTGTTTCGAGAAACAGTACCAAACAAGTCCTCAATCTCAACCTGATTATCAAGTTTGAAGTTACCTGGTACGAGAAAAACCTTTGGCAAAACAAAGGGTATGATTAATCTCTAGAAGCTTCGTCATAACTTGGGATCAGTTAAAAATCTCAAATTGGAGACATTGGTGTGTTATATTTGAGAAGGAGGAGAACGTTTAACGAAGGCTGTGGTCGTAAGAGAGACGTGTAGGAGAGACAAGTCACAAGTGTGTTTGTACTAATTTTTAAGCATTGGTCCCCATTTACAGCCACAAGTCCGCTCAACATTAATTTCGAAGAAACTCGGAGATAACGTGAAACGGCTGAAGAAGCCAATGCAATTTGGTCGATTTGCATTTTTATTTGGGTTTTTGAATGTTAATTGGGTGAATGGTGATAATGGGCTTCTTTCTGTGTCAAGCCATTCACACACTCTTTGTGCTTTTTTCTTTTCTTTTTTTGGAACTGTCACTCTCTTTGTGATATAAAATTATAAAAAAAAAAAAAGAGAAAATCGTTTTTTTCTTCTTAAAGAAAAATTAAGGGTTTAGCCCAAAAAAAAAAAAGAAAAATTAAGGGATTGATAGGCGATGATTCATTTCATCCTATGGGCTGGCTACGGCCGATGTCAGCAGTTCGAACTCGTTTAACTCGCCATTTAGTGCTTAATTTTAAAACATAATAATAATTGATGCGGTTAAAATTTTTTAGGATTGGTCTGATGTACTATGTGGCCCAAGGCTAGAAAGAAGCCCATTAACACCATTCACCCAATTTCACTAAGTGGAATTCGACTCCCCCTATTTTCAGTGGGGTTTTAATGAACTAGTTAGCTATCCCCTTGTAACTTAAATATGTAAAGAAATGCAACTTTCGACAATTCACTTTTTTATTGCTGATCAAATGTATACTCCGTATTTGCGATGCCAACGTCGTGTTTTATCAGTGTATATAGTAAAGATTAAAAAAAGCTTGATATGACTTGCGTTCGGGTTTCTTTTTCACATTTTGAGAGTGTGGATATATCTTTAGTCTTTTAAGCATGAGTTTAAGTCTGTTTAATGCTTTGCACACCAAAAAAAAAAAAAAAAAAAAAAAGTCTGTTTAATGGTGGATATAAATGGGTTCATTCCTAATCCTATTAATATGTCGCAAAAACCTATAGTTGATCTGGGCCGTCAAAACAAAAAAAGTGTCCATGGGAGTGGGAAGTATTTACAGCTGATCTCGGCCGTCTAAGCTACAGTTGCTTGTCCAGATGTCAAGAATCAACACGTGGCCGAACCATGATTTAAACCGGGCAACACACGATTAGACCCCACAATGTTTGTTCACCAACCCCAGTGGACCCTAAAGCTGACGTGTCCACATCAATAGTGGATTTTCTTCCTGTTTAAAGTACACAAATTCATTGCTTTTCATTTAATTCTGGATTTGCTATTTCAAAGTTGGCAAAAGAATAGATTATTACAATTATATTTTTATTATAAACTTTTTTAAAAAAAGGAAAAATGCAAAGAAATTTAAAAATCTGTCACATAATTTCTAATAACAGTCGTATAAAATGAGAAAAAAAGTTATTTTCTAGAAGGATCTTTCATTCAGCAACTACAAATTTAAAGTTTTATTTGACTAAATTGTCAACAATATACACAAATTTACACTCAAATATAGCCACCAAATGTACGCTATTGACAAACACCAATTATATCATCACACATACGCATGCGTTACGTTTCCCACTTTCTCTATATATATAGTACACATAAACAGCGAAAGGGTGAAAGCAGATCAAGAAAGCATCGATACAGAGAGAATCAAAAATGGGAAAAATGGAGACTGAGAAGAAAACAACAGGCTGGGCTGCGAGAGACCCATCCGGGATTCTCTCTCCTTACACTTACACTCTCAGGTTAAATTAGTTTCTCTTCTTTTGGATCTTTGAGTTTTGTGGATTTTTCAATTTCATCAATATGGGTTTTTGATTACAGAGAGACTGGACCAGATGACGTACACATAAGAATCATATGCTGTGGAATCTGCCACACTGATATTCATCAAACCAAAAACGATCTGGGCATGTCTAATTACCCCATGGTTCCTGGGTAAATTCCTCTTTAATCTTCTTTTCTTTTCTGATGATGATAGAATAAAGAATCTGAGATCGAGTTGATCTTATTTGTCAGGCACGAGGTTGTGGGGGAAGTGGTGGAGGTGGGATCAGGTGTGAGCAAGTTCACCGTAGGGGATATAGTCGGAGTTGGTTGCCTCGTTGGATGTTGCGGAGGTTGCAGCCCTTGCGAGAGAGATTTGGAACAGTATTGTCCCAAGAAGATATGGAGCTACAACGATGTTTACATCGATGGTCAACCCACACAAGGGGGCTTCGCTAAAGCCACCGTCGTTCACCAAAAGTAAAACTCTTTTCTTTTCTTTTCATTTTTTTTCAATGATTTTCTAACCCATGATCTTCATAAATTAACTAATCTATGTGATTAGGGTGATTTTGAAATCCAGTGATAATAAACTTATGTTACTTTTTTATCAATGATTTCAAAAATTTTAGTTGAAAATTACGTGTTCAAAAATTCAATCATATTCTTGGTGGTGTTCAACTAACGATTTTGATATACTACCTACTGATAAAGATTCTCAACAGCAACAATTCTGTTAAAACATACAAAAGACGAATATTATATTTGGTTTTGAATATTAAATTATTCTAAACTCAAAGAAGTGCATTTCAGTATTTGAATTGAATTTGTTTTAATAATCTAGCTTCAAGCCGGATCTTTAGGTTTTGGTTTTAGTTTCGGTTTCGGTCTCTTGGGAAACAGGTTAGGTTATATATGGCTAAAGGGTCAATTTGTGTTCAGGTTTGTGGTGAAGATTCCAGAAGGAATGGCGGTTGAGCAGGCTGCTCCGCTACTGTGCGCCGGTGTGACGGTGTACAGTCCACTGAGCCACTTCGGTCTGAAACGACCAGGCCTAAGAGGAGGCATACTAGGGTTAGGTGGAGTTGGTCACATGGGTGTGAAGATAGCCAAAGCAATGGGTCACCATGTGACTGTCATAAGCTCATCAAACAAGAAGAGAGAAGAGGCTCTGCACGATCTTGGAGCCGATGATTACGTGATCGGATCCGACCAAGCGAAGATGAACGAATTAGTTGATTCGTTGGATTACGTAATCGACACGGTGCCCGTTCATCACGCACTTGAGCCTTATTTGTCTCTGCTTAAGCTTGATGGCAAGCTCATTCTCATGGGAGTCATCAACAATCCCTTACAGTTTCTCACTCCTCTGCTTATGCTTGGTAAGTCCATTATGCATCACTATTTGAATAATTAATGATTGTGATTTTGAGGATTATTAATTAACTGGAGATGATGATGGTTTAATTAGGGAGGAAAGTGATAACGGGGAGCTTCATAGGGAGCATGAAGGAGACAGAGGAGATGCTTGAGTTCTGTAAAGAAAAGGGTTTGAGTTCGATAATCGAAGTTGTGAAGATGGATTATGTTAACACTGCGTTTGAGAGACTCGAGAAGAACGATGTGCGTTATAGGTTCGTCGTTGATGTCGAAGGAAGCAAACTCGACGCTTGAATTCATGAAACTACTAAATCCCTTTTTATTTACTTTACACACCCGATATAAACCATTTTCTGTTGTTTGTGAGCATTTAAATGGTTTTTCAATTTTCACTAGTTTCATGAGAAAGGGGTAAAAGATATAATGATATTGGGATTATTAAAAAAAAAAAAGTATTTGTTTGAGCTTTTTAATTATGAATTACGTACCTATTTGATGTGATCGGGTTTGAGTCGGAATAAGATAAGAAACATAATTATTCGGAAAAAGAGCAACTAAAAGCGAAATCCAACTTAGATCCCTAATATTTTTAAATTCGTTAATCATGCGGTCGTTGAGGAACTTGAGGTGAGTGTTTGGTTTGATAACAATATGTCAAAATGCATCTTTGTCGATGTCATCTAAATCAATGTGAGTGGTAGGTTAGGGGAGACTAAAGTAGATAACGCCAATGAATTTCTATGTATTATATAATACACACAGGAACATCGTTCGTTGATTATAAATGTACATACACATTTGGTGATGCAAATTATTCAAAAGAACGTAGTTGTTGAACTAAGACACGTGTTTCGGGGGTACGTGAAAACTTATTTTGGACCAGACCAGAGTGCCTGGCGAGAATATATAGATTTAACGTTGATAATTCGTTACCCTTTTGGCCTTTTAATATGATTCCCTCTCTTTACGACAAGTGGTTGTTGTTGGATGAATATTTGATATTTCTAAAATTTCAGATTAAAAAAGTGAGAATTTTCTAAAAGAAAACCATGGTGAATTGGTGATCATATTTAATTATTAGAATCTTGATTAGATTTTCTTTTTATAATCACTACATCTAACTGCTATGCAGGGGTCACTATACCCAAGACTAAAGAGTAATATATGCTGGAACAGTGACAAAAAAATATTATTTCTCAGATTCAGAGAAATATCACATATTATTTTTCAGTACAATCTGACCTTTCTATGCTTCCTTTTTTTTTTTTTTTTTTTGACATTTTTCTATGCTTCCTTGTTGGCGTATATGTGCAGAGCTCTTGGGATTTATTGATGTGGTCTTCTATAACTTTTGGCTCAAGTACATATTCATGGAATTACGACGGGTTAAATCAGCTTACGATCACTGTATATAGTTTTAGATAAACATAGATAACCGTTAAACGGGTTAAGTAGATCCACCTTACTAACAGGGTAGAGATATTAAGGTGCACATTAGGAAAAAACAATGTTTCCTATTTCCAGATGCTACCACAAGAGGAATTTTTTTAAAATACTTGCCATTCAGCCAAAAAAAAAAAAACTTGCCAAATCAGCACGCTGTTCAACCTCATGACTGTATTAAAGAGTTTGTTAAAAAAAACTTGTAATTCAATAAATATCTCAAGTTAGAGAGGAACTGAAGATGTGATGTGAGAAACCAGTGAGAACTAAAAAGATATATAGTGGAAACAGAAGAAAGAAGGTTATAGAATTAAATTCTATTTCGTGTGTATATATCACACATGCGTCAAACAAAAGTTACATGCATCATGGACACATGCATGACACAAGGTGTGTAAAAGTTTGCATCTAACAAAAATGTTTGTGTAGTGATATAACGTTAGCGTTCGAGAAGTTTCTTTTCATATATTTTTGGTGTTACGTACGTGCTTTTTTTTTTCAACACTTAAAGTATTACAACAGTCACTTTTATGTCCTTGCAGAATATCTGTCATTTATTTTTACCAAATATATTTGTCATTTTGCTTCTCTAAAATTTAACTTTGAAAACAGCCATTTATATGTTATGCTTTGCAATATCTTGCTCAAAGTTTTTTTGGTGATTGGCGGACAGAAGAACGTGATGTGTGGTCAGCCTATTAATATTTCCTTTGATCGATCAGTGTTTTGCTGTTACTCGGTCGAAGAATGGGGCATGATGCTCAGAAGACTGATCACACTCGTCCGTTCTCTTTTTCTTTTCGATGGTTACAATTTAAAATCCCGTAAACGCGGAAATATATTAATGGAAATCATTCATTAACATATATTGTGTTTTACTACTAAATATATATGAATTTAACATTTATGCAAAACGTGTTATGAAGTGTCATGGCCTCATGGGTCGCTGATGGCGATTTTAAAAGTATATAATTCTTTTAAGTCATTTTTGGAAATAAGAAGCATATAGAAGTTTTAAAGCAATAAATCCTCCAACAGTTTTATATATTTCTTTTATGTGTTTATCTATAGTGATAGTGGATCTTCTAAGATATTTCTTTTTGTAAAAGTTAATCCATTGTCTATTGTCTACAATAAAAGATGACATTATCTCCAAACTAATTAAGGGGCATCTGACCGGCATCAGATCGGCCATATATAGACCTACAACATTATTGGCTATCAGCCTCCGACAGTAAAACACAAGGCATTGAATGGAAGGGAATATTTTTAGAGTTTTTTAGTGTATAGTTCTGTCTAAAAATAAAAACTAATTTTTGACAGAACTTATTTAAATTATATGTTTTAAATTGTAAGGGAAAAAATACAATAAAAATTCCTGTTAGGCTTAGATATTCGGTTTTTGGTTTAATTCAGTTGGATTTTTTTGGGATTTCGTTTGTTCAGTTTTGTGAAATGGATCTGAACAAGAACTATATTTTTTTAATTATTTGTTTGCTTGCATCCGCGTTCAGTTTTGGTTTGGTTAAAAAATGAAAAAAAAAAAAAAAAAGAAATGAAAAGAAAAACAAGAAAGCGAATGAAAGAAATGAAGGTTTTGCACTGGGGACCTGGGGTAAGAAAGGAATGAAAATACACAAACATTATACCCAAAAAAACAAGAAAGTGAATGAAAAAGTATAACGAGTAGACGACATCAGCCCGTGATCGTCATGTCTAATACAAGCCAAATGAATATACTTTATAGATTGTATTTTCACTTATGTCCAAAAATCTTATCTTGTGTGTTTTAAAAATGGACTAGGTTTAATCCCCATCATCTCCGTAGGCCACTTTTTATAATGCACATGTGAGATTTTTTAATGATAATCGTTTTAACTTTCTTAAGCGATTAAACGAATTACGCATTTTAACTAACACAACTAAACCGGTCATGAATATTATTTTACTTAATACTATTAAAAATGCCAGCAACAAGAAAATTGTATCTATCTATCCTGTTTGCAAATGAATACATTATGTACGTCCTTTTTTTTGGTAATACACTATTATGTACATTCTTTGTTAGGCAATGTCTAAATTTTCATTCTATTTTCTATTCTATATATAAGACTTTGAAAATTTTGTTCATATCTTTTTGATTTGACATGAAGTTTCATCTTTCGTAAAGCAACAACAAAATCTTAAGCTTGTTTCAGAATGAATAATCCGATTATTTTTTTGTTTTTTCTTCTACATTTCTGCATAAGAGATTGGATTCTTAAATTACCATGTGTTTATCTATCCATCAATCTACAAAATTTACCTTGATAGATATACAAAACTGTTTTGTGTAATTTGTTTGACCACTTCTCTCGTGGACAGCAGTGTCGTTTATTCCCCTTCAATTATTCTCATTCTTATATGAATCACTCAAAACCAAACAACATGGACCACTCGAGCCTTGTTTCTGTTTTATATTCGTCGACGGGCTACACTGAAAGCGATGCGGCCATAGCCCTCCACTCGTCGCTATCATGTTTTTCGCCGACCCTTTTTTTCTTTGATTGTGCTTTGGTTTCTCTCGGTTCTTTTATATTTTTTTTAATTTTATAACTGTATATTAGTGTTTTTATATAAATATGGCTAACTAATTTTTTTTTGGTAGACTAAGAAAAAATTCTTCACTTCCGATTTTCCTGAAAGACTCAGTTTGCCAGGTTTTAGATGTGTGAACATATTACACAAAAATCAAACTCTGCAAGGTCAAATTTCCAATATTATGATTTTTGTTATTTTATAATCTTTATCTTTTAAAGATGAGGATAACTGACATGTCAGTTTGGTGTCCCGTGGTTTGTCTTTGATTAATGTATGTATGGTTCATTTCATACGAAACCCTCTGTTTTGGCAAACCTACAACAGATTTTCCTCTGTAACTTCTGAGATGAGAAAGTACTAAATTAAAAAATAATCACTCAGATCATGAACTTATGTACTATTAATCCTTTAGTCATGATAGTCGGTGATTATCCTTTTAAACTATCTATGGACCGAATTTTCAAAGAAAAAAAGAAAAAAGAAAATGCAATAATTTCTACTGAAAACTCACTTTATTACCTTTTTTTTTCTTTACATATTGGAAAACCTCCTTGACTGATTAGTTTTTTTCTTCACTCAAAACCAAACGGTAATAATTATTCAGTCTCCCATGAATTGCTTTTCTTTTTTCTTTTTTTTTTGCTGAATGGAATAAATATATTATATATGCGAAAATAAAATACTGCTGATTTACAGTTTTACACTGATGAATAATGATCGAATATCATTGATTCTACACCTTGTCCCATGTCAAGTCTAGTCAAAAGCTTCTTTCATCAACTCCGTCTCATTAAACTTCTTTCTCTCTCTCTCTCTCTCCCATTCACCATCTCAGAGATTGCTCCAATATCACAGATTTGGTGACCAGAACAACTTGTTACTTGAGTGGTTCAACCTCTCTCTCTCTCTCTGCTATGAATATATGCATAGCCATATGTAATAATTAGACAGGGAGATACCAAGAACTGAAAAACCATGACTTCCAACAGAAGCAACCTCCTTATCTTATTATTAGTCCTCCTCTTCCACCTTCTTCTTGTCCCCACACAACTCCAAGCTCTAAACACTGATGGTGTTCTTCTGCTTACTTTCAAATACTCCATCCTCAGTGACCCTCTCTCTGTTCTACGCAACTGGAACTATGAAGACGCAACACCATGCTTGTGGACAGGTGTCACCTGCACAGAGCTTGGGAAGCCCAACACAACAGACATGTTCAGAGTTACAAGCTTGGTTCTTCCCAACAAACACCTTCTTGGTTCCGTCACTCCGGACTTGTTCTCCATTCAGCATCTAAGGATCTTGGATCTGTCTAGCAATTTCTTCAACGGGTCTCTCCCGGACTCAGTGTTCAATGCCACTGAGCTTCAGACTATCTCCCTTGGCAGCAACAATCTCTCTGGTGATTTGCCAAACAGTATCAACGGTGTGATTGGTCTCCAGCTCTTGAATCTCTCAGCTAACGCATTTACTGGAAAAATTCCTCCAAGCCTCTCACTTGTGAAGAATCTAACGGTCATTTCCTTGACAAAGAACTCATTGTCAGGTGATATTCCAAGTGGTTTCGAAGCAGCACAGGTTCTTGATCTTTCTTCAAATCTTCTGAACGGCTCTCTTCCCAAGGAATTGGGAGGAAAAAGCCTGCATTACTTGAACTTATCACACAACAAAGTCTTGGGCGAGATTTCTCCAGGTTTTGCAGAGAAGTTTCCAGCAAATGCCACAGTCGATCTCTCCTTTAACAATCTCACAGGCCCAATCCCTAGTTCTCTTTCTTTACTTAACCAAAAGGCCAAGTCTTTTTCTGGTAACCAAGAGCTATGTGGGAAGCCATTGAAGACCCTTTGTTCAATTCCTTCTACTCTTTCAAACCCCCCAAATATCTCTGAAACTACCTCACCGGCTATAGCGGTTAAGCCCAGACGCTCAGCTCCAATAAACCCTTCAACAGGATCACCAAACCAGGCAGCAAAAAGCAAGCTAAAGCCAAGCACCATTGCCGGAATCACAGTAGCAGACATAGCTGCTCTAGCTATCATAGGTCTATTCATACTCTACGTATACCAAGTCAGGAAACGCAGAAGGTACCCAGAATCCAGTAGATTTAGCTTCTTCAAATTCTGTCTGGAGAAAAACGAAGCTAAGAAATCCAAACCAAGCGCCACGGAGGTCACAGTCGCAGAGTCACCAGATGCAAAAAGGGCATGTGGTTCGTGCATAATCTTGACCGGAGGAGGATACGACGATACATCGACATCAGAGAGCGACGTAGAGAACCAGCAAACCGTTCAGGCATTCAGTCGAACAGATGGTGGGGCTCTGAAACAGAGTTCCCAAACTAAATTAGTAACAGTCGACGGCGAGACTCGGCTAGATCTGGATACTCTACTAAAGGCATCTGCTTACATATTGGGAACCACCGGAACCGGAATCGTGTATAAGGCGGTGCTAGATAACGGCACGGCATTCGCGGTGAGGCGAATCGAGACGGAGAGCTGTGCGGCGGCGAAACTCAAGGAATTCGAGCGGGAGGTTCGTGCCATCGCTAAGCTTCGACACCCAAATCTCGTCAGAGTTCGTGGGTTCTGCTGGGGAAACGACGAGAAGCTTCTAATCTCCGACTATGTTCCCAATGGCAGCCTCCTCTGTTTCTTCACAGCCAGTAAGTTCCTCTCTTCCTCTGTTTCTTTAGGCGCACCAAGTCAAAAATCACAGCCATCACTTGCTTTTAACATTGGTTTTGTTCCTTTACAAACAGCTAAGGCAAGCTCAAGCTCGTCTTCTTCTTCGTCATTACAAAACCATCTTAGTTTCGAGGCACGGCTCAAGATAGCAAGAGGAATGGCTCGGGGACTATCTTACATCAACGAGAAGAAACTCGTGCACGGTAACATCAAGCCCAATAACATTCTCTTGAACGCTGAGAATGAGCCCATCATCACCAATCTAGGGCTAGACCGCCTCATGACACCGGTGCGTGAATCTCACACCACTGGACAAACGTCGAGCTCAGCGTACTACCAGCCACCGGAATGGTCTACGAGCCAGAAACCAAACCCTAAATGGGACGTTTATTCCTTCGGCGTCATACTCTTAGAACTTCTCACAGGCAAAGTTTTCTCGGTCGATCACGATATCGATCAGTTCTCAAACTTATCAGGTTCTGAAGCGGAAGAGAAAGGCCGGTTCTTGAGGTTGATGGATGGTGCAATTAGGAGCGATGTGGCTCGCCATGAGGATGCTGCAATGGCGTGCTTTAGGTTAGGGATTGAATGTGTCTCTTCCTTCCCTCAGAAGCGACCGATCATGAAAGAAGTGGTGCAAGTGTTAGATAGAATATGTGTTTAGTTTGATTCCTTGAGTGACTTGAGTAGTAAGCCTAAAGCCGTTTGCATTATAGAAAGTGGATTTGTTATGTGTGTGTTTAGATTTGTTGCTTACTTTACTGTCGCTTAAGGCTTACGCTGTGTAATAATACTAACTCTTTTTGTCTGACTTTGGTTCCAGTTAACCTAAAATAAATAGAACAAATCGCCATTTTAATCGTAACAGATCAACCAAATAAACCAACATTACCGGAAACACCGACAAACCAACCCAAATCGAATCAAGTTTGTAATGTCAACGCCTAATGTCGCTTAATGTCTACGCCTATCATCATAATCATATTTTCTGATCAACTCTGCTGCTCTCACCAAACTTTCTTCGCAGTCGCAGAATAGACATTTCGATTCAGCTTATATTTTATGGTGTCGTCAGCATAGTGGAGATGAGCAATTTTCAGTAACTCTGGAAAAAGAATCTCTAGCGACGACATTTTCTGATTCTGAAAACATCTCTCTACCAAAGAGCTACCAAACAATGGAAGGAGGATCTACCACTTCCGGCGAAGATAAACCGGAGATCCAATCTCCAGTTCCGCCAAATCAGATCTTCATTCTCTCCGGACAAAGCAATATGGCTGGACGCGGTGGCGTCGTCAAAGACCACCAACACAACCGCTGGGTATGGGATAGAATGGTTCCACCGGAATGCGCACCAGACTCATCAATCCTCCGCCTGAGAGCAGATCTCCGATGGGAAGAAGCGCACGAGCCACTCCACGTTGACATCGACACGGGTAAAGTGTGCGGAGTAGGTCCAGGGATGGCGTTCGCAAATGCGGTGAGGAAGCATCTGGAGACAGATTCCGCCCTGATCGGATTGGTGCCGTGCGCTTCCGGCGGAACGGCGATTAAAGAGTGGGCGCGTGGGAGTCACTTGTACGAAAGGATGGTAAAGAGGACGGAGGAGAGCAGGAGATGCGGTGGTGAGATTAAGGCGGTGCTGTGGTATCAAGGAGAGAGTGACGTGTTGGACATCCATGACGCCGAGACCTACGGGAGCAATATGGACCGTTTGATTAAGAACCTCCGTCATGATCTCAACCTCCCTTCTCTTCCCATTATTCAGGTCTCTCTCCTTCTTCTCTTTATGACTTTAACTATATTCCTTCATCCTAGTGTGACATTTGATTCTCCATTGAAGCATCTCTATGTCTATATACTAGAGAAAGATGTAAATTTTGTTCTAGTCTCTGTCCCTGGTTTAACAAGGAGCTTGCGATTTTCCAGCTCCTGACTGTCTTCTTCCCGCGTTTTAGCTTCCATTTTCCACCTCTATGTAGTTTTAATGAGTCGCTGGTTATGCAATTGTTACAAAGGTTGGAACTTGGAAGCTATGATTATGCAAAGTGTTTCCTTTTACAATGTGAATAACAATTGTTGAAAGCCTGCAAGTGATGTTGTCTTTTCGAAATTGGTAGGTCAGATTTCCATTGGTTGATCTTGGTCGTTTGATTGAATCAGGTGGCAATAGCATCAGGAGGGGGATACATAGATAAGGTGAGGGAAGCACAATTGGGTCTGAAACTTTCGAATGTTGTTTGTGTAGATGCCAAAGGATTGCCGCTAAAGCCCGACAATCTTCACTTAACCACCGAGGCTCAAGTCCAGCTTGGTCTCTCCTTAGCACAAGCTTACCTTTCCAACTTCTGCTAGACAACCAAGTAAGTTTGTGTTTAGTTCCATTGACTCTCTCCATATAATTTGTAGTTGACATGTTTATATGGATATCACAAAACTCTGTAATAACGGAATGGTAATCATTAATTTTCAAAGTTAAGACCAATTAGTTTGTTCTACATACTGTGGATTCTAATATCAATGGTTGTATAGATAGCTAGAGATCTTTTAGCAGCTCCATGTTTAGTCCTTCTTCGTTCATTATAACTCTAGGATCGATCATTGAATTTACCCACAATAAGTGATCTCTTCCAAAGATCTCTTCATAACCAAAGTATAAATGATGATGTCGTTGCACTCCATTCTACAATAGGGCATTCCATAGACTAGGAGTTGATTAATGCCATTTCTGATGATATTAGACGAACATATTTAAAAGTATAGTTTTTGTGGACAACGATGAATAAAGATGTTGTAATTGTCAACAGTGAACTGATATTTATTTTTCTTATATTTGTCAGGTTATATTGAAGATTGGGTACTCGGTGATAAATAGCGGTCTTTTCCCATGTTCTAGCAGAAGTGAGATTAAAATTCTGATAAATGTATTTTTCTTTTGTTCAAACATTCAGTTAATGTTTGTCAGTTGTCTACATCTCCCAAAAGATGATCTTACGGTTTAAGTGATGGTACTGATTTTATGTAAAATATTTTACCTATAAAACACACATAATATTCTGGGAACTCTCTAATATTCTTCTAGTTTGTCACATTATCTACATTGAGACTACTAATAGACAAGGCGGATTACATTCCTTACCGATTAGTCATTCTATTTTTCATGATGTGGACAAGTTTTTTTCCCTTACTACTGCATTTTTAGGATCAAAATTTGTGAAAGATAACGAAAATCGGTCTTGGCTACGAACCCATTAGTCTTTTTTTTTTTTTTTGTCAAACACAAACCCATTAGTCTATCTTGTTAGTTTATGGTTTCCATCATTCAAAAGTCTCCGAGTCATTGACTAAGTGGTTATAATCATAGTGTTCAATAGCATAGAATCATACCCTGTTATATATTTCGAGATATTTGAAAAATATATCAGATTTACAATAATACTTTCCTTCGTTTGTTTTTATTGTGAGACTGATCCCTAGTTTCATTCAACAAAAGCCGAAAACTTATGTTATTAGTATAAGAAAATTCAACAGTACATAATGCACGCGCGGCTGCGTTGAATACTACACTGTATATGGGTTGTCGACAGGTCGACCTACCTAAAAACACACAAAAGCAAATCTTTCACGTGCAATATATATTATACTTACGTCACAGCCATCAGTATATCCTTTGAAATATTCCCCATCAAGTAACATCTAATACTGTAAAATTTGACCACCAACAAAATAAAATAATTATAATTTTTAATTTTTTTAAAAAAATTTATGGGTATTTCCATGTGTGTAAGCTGACACAAACGAACCACTTGCCCTGAAATCTAAACTGGAGATTTTTTTTTTTTCTTTCCGAAAAGTTCAATTCAATTGAAATTTGAAGTCTTCAATTAGTTTTCAAATAATAAAAGTGCGGCTCTCTCTAGTGCATTGTTCGTTTGCTAGTGGGGGACCCTTAACTACTAGCGTTCAAGCATGGACACTCGCTTATGAATAAAATTAATCTATTAGTAAGTGTTTTAGCATGTCATGTTTAGCTCCTGTTATGTTGTTTTATAGGTAAACCAAAATTCCTGCTTCATTTTGAAGTCCTTCGGAAACTTAGGATTTGGATATAAACACACCAACTGAATACTAACCCATCTAGATCCAAGAATCTATCAAGTCTCAAATTATTGTCAATTAGTTTTTTTTTTGGGTCTATAACTCATAAACACATACTACTAATTTTTAACATGGGTTTTCATTCAACGACAATACTATCACAAACTATCTCTTAAATATTATCTAGTAGCTAAAAACCATTCCTAAATATTATTACAGGCCTTTTTTTTTTGTCTTTTTTGGGCTTAAACGTCAAAATCTTTATAAGATGCTCTAGTTTTCAAACTAGCAGCAATGATCTATCGTCACTGCTAGACATTGTCAGAGACCCCACACCACATCAAACTAAGGTTTCAAGATCTATTTTTGCATTGCCAAAATCTTCGAAGCTGTAAATATTTTCTCGGGTAGATTCGATTTGATCGTAATAAATTTTAAGATTTTGTTCTTTGTTTTTCTTGGTCAGAGATAGATAAATAAATAAAGTTGACTTTTCCTCAAAGTTCCCCAAATTGGTTTTTTTTTTCCAACCTTTCCGGTAAAAATAAAAAAATGCAATTCTATTCGCCAGAAAACACAAAAGTGAATCCGACGCGTGAGGCAAAGGCGCGTGAGATTCCATCACCTGCTTCAAGGAGTAAATCACAATCACACCAAAGTACCAAACCCCTGAGGCGACTATTATAAAAGCCTTTTAGATCTCTCCCTCGTGTGTTGAATGTAAAACTCAGCCACCAACAATTTTCTCTACTTGCTCACTTAACCCATTCTCACTTACTCCTAAAGCGGTAGCAATGTCAGCCGCCGCCGCCGCCGCCGCCGCCGCAACTGCCTCGCTCTCCGTCGCCTCTAAATCTCTCAAGAACGTGTCTCTTTCTTCCAGATCGCCTCTCCCGTCGGCGATCTCCGTCGCTTTCCCTAATCGCGGACGCAATACTCTTCAGCGGCGGCTCGTTCTCATTTCGTGCAACGCTGGAGATGGATCTAAGCCTACGATTCTCGTGGCTGAGAAGCTCGGTGAAGCTGGTGTAAAGCTTTTGGAGGATTTCGCGAATGTCGACTGTTCGTATAACATGACTCCCGAGGAGCTCAACACTAAGATCTCGCTCTGCGATGCGTTGATCGTGCGGAGTGGGACTAAGGTTGGCCGTGAGGTGTTCGAATCGTCTCGCGGACGGTTGAAGGTTGTTGGACGCGCTGGTGTTGGGATCGACAACGTGGATCTGAGCGCAGCGACGGAGTTTGGATGTTTGGTCGTTAACGCGCCGACGGCGAACACGATCGCTGCTGCTGAGCACGGAATCGCACTTATGGCTGCAATGGCCAGGAACGTCGCTCAAGCTGATGCGTCTGTTAAGGCTGGTTAGTAATTTTTGATTCATCTCCCCAGTTTCACACTTTCCATACTTTACGAAATATTTATTGTTTTTGTTCTTTTGATCCTTGTGATTGATGGCATGTCGAGTTTACAAATTTAGATCATGAGCTTTCCTTTTCCTGTACCGTTGACGATGCTATAGGATTGTGACATTGGATTAAGCTTTTGGCCTTTTCTTTTCAAATTGAGTGTTGATGATTCTTGTGTGGAGTGTCTGTAGTCTAGCTGACTTGTGGATGTTCTCTTTTGTGAAGGATCTTGGGTTTTAATATTATCTCTGTATTGCAGGAGAGTGGAAGAGGAACAAGTATGTGGGTGTTTCACTTGTCGGCAAGACCCTTGCAGTGTTGGGATTCGGGAAAGTTGGGACGGAAGTTGCTAGACGTGCCAAGGGTCTTGGTATGCGTGTCATTGCTCATGATCCCTATGCCCCAGCAGACCGTGCACACGCCATTGGTGTTGACTTAGTGAGCTTTGATGAAGCCCTTGCCACTGCGGATTTCATTTCTCTGCATATGCCTCTTACGCCAACAACATCCAAGATACTGAACGACGAAACCTTTGCCAAAATGAAGAAGGGAGTTCGCATCGTCAATGTTGCTCGTGGAGGTGTCATAGATGAAGACGCGTTAGTGAGAGCTCTGGATTCTGGCATTGTTGCTCAGGCTGCACTTGATGTCTTCACAAAAGAGCCGCCGGCTAAAGACAGCAAGCTCGTTCAGCACGAGAGGGTCACTGTGACACCTCATCTCGGAGCCAGTACCATGGAGGCTCAGGTGTGTAATTTATGTTTTAGTTCAGGTCATATTATCATGGTTTTGCTGTTTGGCTTCTCTTATTTAGTTGGTGTTTTGACTTTGACAGGAAGGAGTTGCCATCGAAATTGCTGAAGCTGTTGTTGGAGCTCTGAATGGAGAGCTTGCTGCTACTGCAGTCAATGCACCTATGGTTTCTGCTGAGGTGAGCACTGGCTTGTGCCAGTAAAATACACAGAAGTTGGTTTTGTTTCATCACATTCAAAACTTAATTCAAAGTGGCAACTATAGCTCTATTATAGCTGCCTAGGACTGAATATAGCAAATTATATCTGTTCTAAGTTGGTTAGAGAGCAATAAGTGAGCGGTAGATTGTTGAAGTTAAGGGTGGATTTTGTAGTGATTGGCTTTCAAGAGTCTCTCATTCATCAAGCTTCTTCTCTGAGATTTGTGAATTGGAATAAGAATAGTTGTGCTCTTATCTTATCAGATTTCAGTTGTTAGAAGATAATCTGCACTTTTGTTATTTGCAAAAGCTGACATCAGATTCTATCCGCAGGTTCTAACCGAGCTGAAACCATATGTAGTACTAGCTGAGAAACTAGGAAGATTGGCAGTGCAACTGGTGGCTGGAGGAAGCGGTGTGAAAAACGTGAAAATTACATATGCCTCAGCACGAGCCACTGACGATCTTGATACCAGACTTCTACGAGCTATGATCACCAAGGGAATCATCGAGCCAATCTCTGACGTATATGTCAACTTGGTCAACGCCGATTTCACAGCTAAGCAGAGAGGTCTCAGACTCTCAGAGGAACGTGTTCTCTTGGATGGGTCACCAGAGAGCCCGTTGGAGACAATAACTGTTCAGCTAGGCAACGTTGAGTCCAAATTCGCCAGTTCGTTGTCTGAATCAGGAGAGGTCAAAGTGGAAGGAAGGGTTAAAGACGGAGTCCCACATTTGACAAAGGTTGGATCTTTTGAGGTCGATGTGACTCTTGAAGGTAGTATCATATTGTGCAGGCAGGTGGATCAACCTGGTATGATCGGGACGGTCGGAAGCATCCTTGGAGAGTCTAACGTCAATGTTAACTTCATGAGCGTTGGAAGAATTGCACCAAGGAAGCAAGCAATTATGGCAATTGGAGTAGATGACCAACCAAGCAAGGATACTCTTAAGAAGATTGGGGAAATTCCAGCGGTTGAGGAGTTCGTTTTCCTCAAGCTCTAGTTTGTTGTGGTGTTGATTCTTGAATCTTAAATCTTAAATTTCACCGGTGAGGATTTGACGTTGTTTGTTGGTTTAGGCAATAATGTTATTTTGGCTTTCTTACAGTTTTGGTAACGTTGAGACTTGAGAGTAGTGCCCCTTTGATGTTTCAACTTTATGGTTTCTATTATTTGAGTGCTTCTTTCTTCTCCGAATAATTTTGTTCCTGATCAAACATCGAAGATACGTTCGTTGAACTTGAATATTTAGAAGAGGCTCTTGGATAATTTGCAAAAACAGTAACTGAAGTTATTATGCTTGGTCAAAGTTGTATTCCGTTGGTTTATAATCCTGTAAAATTGTTTTTTCTCCTTTTCAGTTCCATTTGACTATAAACATACATATAGAGACAAAAAATTGGTTTACAATGTAACTATCGTTGTTACCAGAATAATAGCACGAGAATCTGTTAATTAAGCCAATCAATTTTACAAAATATGTTTGGTTTGGTTCAGATTTGGTTCGATGCATAGTCAGTGAAACGCCACCGTTTTTGGAACTGTGTAGCTGGAAAAGGTGAAACAAGATACGAACTTAATGAGTGGAGAGAAAACACGTGTCGTTAGCTTGAACAGATAAATTGCGACTCTTGAGAAAGGAAGACGAAGGATTAGTAGTAGAAGAAGGAAGAAGAAGAAGACGAAGAAGAAGAATCTTGTGATATTTACGTTGAAGGAAGAAACATGGCCTTATCTCAAGTCTCTGCGTCTCTCGCCTTCTCTCTTCCTAGTACTCTCTCTTTCTCTTTCGCTACGATTCTTTTTCCTCTAGTACTAGTCTCTATCATGTATCTGATGACTAGTTTCGGATTTCATGTTGCCAGGTTCTGGTGCCACAAAGCTAGCAACAATCACAAACCCAAGTTGTACTAATCGGGTTCATGTTCCGCAACTTGCTGGAATCCGATCCACCTTCGCTTCTGGTTCTCCTCTCTGTACGTCTTCCTTGGCCCTTAGCTATTCTCCAATTCTCTAAATTTAAGTTTTAGGTTGAAAATCGGGTGATTTTCGGGTATCCTAAGCAGCTCAATTTTTGGATTATCGACTGGGGATTGCTTCACATATGGTTTGGTTATCTGAAA
Organism: Erysimum cheiranthoides; assembly: GCA_011420285.2. Taxonomy (NCBI): domain Eukaryota; kingdom Viridiplantae; phylum Streptophyta; class Magnoliopsida; order Brassicales; family Brassicaceae; genus Erysimum; species Erysimum cheiranthoides. Next base: position 19,958,189 of record CM022177.2, on the reverse strand, counting down.
TTGGGGGAAAATTCTATTTATCATAAAGTTTTCTAGTTTTTGTGAAGTTGCTTTGTGCATTGCCTTGGCTAGCTGAGTAAACAAAAGGAACTTTATTTCTTTCATTTTGATTTTGTATCTTGTCTGTGTCTGTTTCAGTGCCACTGAAGTTGAGTATGACTCGTAGAGGAGGAAACAGAGCAGCATCAGTTTCCATTAGAAGTGAGCAAAGTACAGAAGGAAGTAGCGGTTTGGACATATGGCTTGGTCGTGGCGCCATGGTTGGTTTTGCAGTTGCCATTACTGTTGAGATTGCCACTGGAAAAGGACTTCTTGAGGTAAGCATCATTACTGAGAATTTTGCTTATGAAAAAATCAAACTTTGAGAAATGTAAGAAAACCATAATAACTCAAGATTTGATTTGTCTTTTTCAGAATTTTGGAGTAGCAAGTCCATTGCCTACGGTTGCTTTGGCTGTTACAGCATTGGTTGGTGTTCTAGCTGCGGTTTTCATCTTCCAATCTTCTTCTAAAAACTGATAAAAAAAAAAAAAGCTCATGTGTTTGTGATGCTGCGGCGGATCATTTTCTTGTATTAAGATTCTTGTATCATATATCTCACTCAACTTCTACTTTCATCAGTGGAGAAATCTTTTCTTTTTGGCTAAATGTTATGAATCATGATTGTGTCTATACATGTATTTTGGCTAAATCTTAATTAGTGTTAAATTTACAATATGTGAAGTGAAAACATATTACACTTATAATACTTCTAATGGACAAAAACTATTTGTTAAACTATTTGTGAAATAAGTTAAACATTATTTGCTAAAAACTTTAAAAATTTAGGTAAGTGTTTAATTTACATCAACATGAATAACTTATAGCACCAACTAAACGAAAAAAAATCTTCGAAATGCTAAGTTCGGTTAGTTTTCAACATGTTAAAATTAAATATTTATGTTTTGTAATAAAACCATTTTGACTAAAAATTAAAACATGTTGATAAAATCTTTAAAATTTAGCTAAATGTTAAATTATAATACGTACAAACATGTTGAACTTATAACACCAACTAACGGACCGAAGGAAATCCTACGGACTGGATGCTAAGCCCGGTTTGTTTTTAACGTATTTAAATTTAACACTTAGATTTTTTAGAAATAAAAACATTTTGTAAAATCATAAAATTTTAGTTAAAAATTTAAAACGGTTTACTTAAAACATTATTCGTAAAAAACTTTAAAATTTAGCTAAATGTTAAATTATAATACGTAAAAACATGTGGAACTTATAACACCAACTAACGGACCGAAAGAAATCCTACGGACTGGATGCTAAGCCCGGTTTGTTTTTAACGTATTTAAATTTAACACTTAGATTTTTTAGAAATTAAAACATTTTGTAAAATCAAAAAATTTTAGTTAAAAATTGAAAACGGTTTACTTAAAACATTATTCGTGAAAAACTTTAAAATTTAGCTAAGTGTTAAATTATAATACGTAAAAACATGTTGAACTTATAACACCAACTAACGGACCGAAGGAAATCCTACGGACTGGATGCTAAGCCCGGTTTGTTTTTAACGTATTTAAATTTAACACTTAGATTTTTTAGAAATTAAAACATTTTGTAAAATCAAAAAATTTTAGTTAAAAATTGAAAACGGTTTACTTAAAACATTATTCGTGAAAAACTTTAAAATTTAGCTAAGTGTTAAATTATAATACGTAAAAACATGTTGAACTTATAACACCAACTAACGGACCGAAGGAAATCCTACGGACTGGATGCTAAGCCCGGTTTGTTTTTAACGTATTTAAATTTAACACTTAGATTTTTTAGAAATTAAAACATTTTGTAAAATCAAAAAAATTTAGTTAAAAATTGAAAACGGTTTACTTAAAACATTATTCGTGAATTCTATGGGTTTGGATTCGAAGAAGAAGAAGAAGAAGAGAGAATGAAGAATTTTTTTGATTTATCAAGGAAGAAGAGAGAATGAGTGATGCTGGAGATTTTTAGGCTTGAGGGAGATATCGATGGACTCTGTATTTATAAGCAACGGTTTCTTCAAAGTAAAAAGGAAACTTTCCATTGTTTCCTTTTTTTGGACGCGTTTTGTTTTTTTCCTTTTTTCGACTGACTTTTGCTTGTTTCCTTTTTTCTTATCTGGGTTGCATTACAAAAAAAAAAAAAGGAAATTTATCACAAGAGTAACAGAAAATATCACCTAACCGTTTTTTTCCTACTGCGTGCGTAACAACAATTTATCAAGGTTAGAATTTAAGGTGAAGAATCAACTCATTGCCTGATGCTTATAAATCTCGCAGGTGCAGCCACAAGCACCAAGCTATTCTCCAGTGGTTTCTCAGCCACAAAGCCAAAATCTAAACAAGTCGCTGCAAAGAAACATAGTGATGCAGAGACAAGGAGACGGCTTACAATTAACTGCCAGTTTGCTCCATTCTTCCAAACTTGGTCAAAGTAAGTTTAGCTCTGCATTTTCAATTACACAAAAGGCATATACAGTGAGAATTAACACTTTTTTATCATATTAAACAGCAGGATAAAGCTTCTGTTCTTGGAGAGACTGTCAGGTACTTCAATGAATTGAAAAAGATGGTTCAGGACATACCAACCACACCACCATTAGAAGACAACTTGAGATTGGGACACTGTAATAACAACAGAGACTTGGCGAGAGTCGTGTTCAGTTGTAGCGACAGGGAAGGGTTGATGTCGGAGGTTGCAGAGTCGATCAAAGCAGCCAAAGCAAAGGCAGTGAGAGCTGAGATCATGACAGTTGGTGGAAGAACCAAGTGTGCCTTGTTTGTTCAAGGTGTAAATGGGAATGAAGGATTGGTTAAGCTCAAGAAATCGTTGAAACCTGTAGTGAATGGTAAATCTTCAACAGAGGCCAAAAACAAGAACAATAAAGGGATCGTTGTTGACTCAACAGCAATGAGTATTTTGTTTGTATACTTGTACATCTCTGTTTCTCCTAGACCATTAGAGAAGGTAGATGTAATGTGTTATTGAAATTGGGTGCGTGGATACATTATACATACTTACAAAGTCTCTATGAATAAAAATGCTGCAACTCTTTCTTGGGAGTGCATTAAATAACTGCAATTAAAGCATAACTATCTTCAAAGATGGAGGTCTCCTTCCATTTTGCAGCTTGAAATCTCGTTGCAGGTTTGAAGAAACCAAGCTCAAATACATCTCCAGGGGACACAATGGTCTCCTTCTCTGTGATTCTGAGAGGTCTTGGGCAGAGGTGGGAATGTTAAAGCTGGAGGCTGAGTCGCTGGTGTTGATTGGAGAAGGTGACGATGAGCGGATAGGGCAGTGAAGAAGCTTCTGAATGTAACTATGTAAGTGCAATGACCAGAGATGTAGCAAAGGAGTTCTTGAGAGGAGCCATGGTGCTCCTAGTGCTGTATTAAACTTTAATCTACTAACATTTCTTAAACCTGATTTTTAACTTCTCATTTGGTATCATCATTTTTAGAAACAATATAATCTAGAGTTTAAACGTTGGAACTTTTTTATTTTTTTAACATCTGATTCATTTTTGTAATCAGAACGAAAATACCGTCAGATTATGATTTATTTTTTTGTTTCATATACGAAAAGAATGTTTCAACAATTATTCAAATTTTTTTCCTGAAAAGAAAACGTTAGATATTTAAGAACCAAGCAAATATAATATAAGATATTAAAATTGGAATTAATTACAATAATAGAAGTATTTAGTCAATATAGACGGTATGCCAAACTGAAAAGTCAAAAGTCAAAGGTCAAGGAGTCCATTATATAAACCAGAGCTTAATCATTTGATTACCAAGTACTGTAGTAGTAGTATCAAAATTGAACCCGTTAACCCGCGACCCGAAAAAATGACCCGCTCCGTCAATTTCCCTCTCTTGATCCTCGCCGTTGCACTCTCCCTCTCTTCTTCTCTCCTCGGCGTCTCAGGGAAACGCTCCGACGATCCCAAACCAATCCGCCGTGAGATTTATGAAGGAGGTAAGATATACGACATCAGCCACCGTTACACGCCGGAGATTCCAGCTTGGGAGTCTTCGGAGGGATTGGGAAAGACGTTCCTGCGATTAGCCGCGAGTATGAAGAATGGATCATTCGCTAACGTATCGGAGATGAAACTATCAGTTCACTCTGGAACTCACGTTGATGCTCCAGGTCACTTCTGGGATAACTATTACGATGCTGGTTTTGATACCGATTCACTTGATCTCCAAGTCCTGAATGGTAAATATTATAATCTGGTTTCTTGATTTTCTTGGGTTAGTGATGAGCAGACTTTGAAACTGGTTTTGTGTAAATTCTGTAGGTCCTGCTCTGTTGGTTGATGTTCCGAGAGATAAGAACATTACTGGTGAGTTGAGACTTCGTAACAAAATTGATGCTTTAAAATATTTAGGATCTTTGTCTAATGTTTTGTTTTTGGGTTGGATTGTTATTAGCTGAGGTTATGGAATCGCTTCATATTCAAAGAGGAGTTCGTCGTGTGCTCTTTAGAACATCCAACACTGACAAGTAAGTCAGAGTCTCAATATTAAGAGTCTGTGATTGTGAACTCGTGGCTTACTCACTCTGCTTTCTCTATCAGGCGGCTTATGTTTAAGAAAGAGTTTGATTCCAGCTTTGCTGGGTTCATGACCGATGGGGCCAAATGGCTGGTTGAGAATACAGACATCAAACTTATTGGTATGAGATGCAAATTTCGTTTCCTTAGCTACTTATGTTCATTGAGAGTGTTTCTTAGCTTGTATTACATTTCTTGAAACCCAGGGCTTGATTATCTTTCATTTGCTGCTTTTGAGGAATCACCTGCAACGCACAGGGTTATACTTAAAGGACGGGTGAGTATATCTTTCTCTATAAAAAAGTATTCAAGTTCCTCAACGTTGCCAATTCTCCTGTCATGTTTGGATGTTAAACCATGGGATATGATTGAATATAGCTATATTTCACTGGACAAGAAAGTGAGAGATAATTCGTTTGATAAGTGAGACGAACTACATCTTAACACGTGAGATACACATGATTTCAGGATATAATCCCTGTGGAAGCGCTGAAGCTGGATGGTGTGGAGGTAGGAACATACTCGCTTCATTGCTTACCGTTAAGATTGGTTAACGCGGAAGGAGCACCAACAAGATGCATTCTCATCAAGTGATTCAGTTCATCTTCTTCTGTGTAAGTTGTTCAGTCTACGAAACTGATAATGAATAATATGCTTCTTACTTACAAGGTCTCAGAGCCCATGAAGCAAATGTTACAGATGTGATGATTCAGTTGTAAAAGGAAGCATTCCTTTATAAACGTGTGTATGTAATGTATGTATGACAGTATATCTGAAGGACATGATAATATAATTAGTCTGAAACAAACGACCAGTGTAAATCAAAGGTAATCTCATCTCCATATTAGCTGAAACTCTCACTTCATACAACAAAGTAACTGGCCCAAAAGTGTCTGTCTTGCAGCAACAGCCTTCTTCCTCAAGGTCCCTTTATTGAATAAATAAATACAAAAAACAACCCAGAAATTATTTAAACATACAATAGCAGATTTTCCAGGACAAATAATAAACAGATGGTCTCGGAATGTGTAGAATCGAAAGAAAAGAAGCATGCAGGAGTTTGGAGCACGTTTTGTTTTGGACAGGGGAGAAAAGGAAACACAGTCTTGTGTTGTGGTTGCATTCCATTATATTGAAAGAAACATGGAAGTCCCATCAAGCTTGCAAGAAGCTAGCGTACTTAGCACCCAGGAGAAGCCTCTGAATGCACAAGAGAGCGTTCTTGGTCACCTCAGCGTTCTCGTGGTTCATCAGCTTCATCACTCGTTCTTTTGCCTTGAGGTCTGCTACGATCACTCTCCCCGCTGCATGGTACTGTATGAACTGTGAGAGATCAAAGCATGCCACCGCCAATGATCTGGGATCACTTGATGTGTCCAGGATTGTGAGGAGGACCCTGAGTATCTGCATCCACAAGTTTAACAAGTGGTTAAGGTTGTTGTGAAGGGCCAAACAGGATTGAACAAGTGGTTAAGCAGTACAAGTGGCGGTGTTGAGGAGAGAGGAATAAAAGACAAATACCTGGAAGTCGTTCTCCTCAAAGCTTGTGACATTCTCACGCCAGAAATTGGCCTCTTTGTGCATTGGGTTCCAGTCGAGATGGCCAAGAAGCACCTCTTGCTTATATTTGTCAAAAGAACTCAATTTCTTGATCTTGTCTTTTAGCCCTTCTTCTAGTTGGTTCAGTGCATCCAGCAAGTCCTTACAAATTCAGAATTAAGGGGTTTAACTATCACCATACACTAAAACACATCTAATGTTACCGGCATCACTTATATCACCAAAAATTAAGAGATTCATGTTCCACATAACAGCTAACAAGCATTTAAGTTGTCTTACCTCGTCACTCCATGCTTGTGTTTTTAGACTGTGGATAATATGTGGGAGTCCAAGATCAACCATCTGGGCACCAAATGTACCTTTTGGAAGCAAGTTCCTGAATGTCAATATGACCACCCTGACAACCTGTAAGACAAAATACCGTCAGATAAACGTAACAAGTGCATCACCCCACATTTATGCAAACTAATGTTTCAAAAACAAATAAGAGAAACAAAAATCTTGGTATTGTGTGACAGAGATTCTGACTGATCCTATGATCTTTAACTATTGCAGGATAGCAATGATCAAGTCACAAAAGAGAACATAGCTCACCTTTTCCTTAGTCGAGCTCTTAACCACTTCCGTGAGCCTTTGCATTGTCCTTGATGTTGCCAAGAACTCTATTGCAGGTTCATAATAGGACAGAAGCCAGACGCAGAGACATGTTTCATACAGAAGCTGTCGGTTGAAAGCACACAAATAACATGAATTAGGTACTGAGAAATTATGACAAAAAGAGAGTTGTTTCTTCCTTCTGAAAACTGAAACAGAACTATTTAAAATTATACTATGTTCAGCCCACAATTTAGAATAAGGAATCATATTTATTTAGTAGTCATTAGAAAAATAAAGTCATTTTCCCCCAGAGTGTCTGTCTAGTCATTGCCTTTCCGTTAAGGACTTTTCATGATTCGGAAACTGCAATGCTTATTTACTGCTTTAGTGGACATTTTTCACTGAAAACTACTTCCATTAAATATATAGTTACCTGGATAGACTGCTGAGTGGATGCTGGGGAAATTAAAGGGACAAGTAACTTCACCCCATCTGCCTGAACAAACGACGATCTGACAACAGGTTCCTTAAGCAGTGATGACAGGCAGCTGATTGCAATTGGTACACCACGAGTAGGATGAGAAGGTTGCTTCAACTGCATATCAAAATTTAGGATTGTGATATTTCTGGTGGACATCAAAAGAATGGTTCGTTTTCAATTGAATTAATTTGGTTTCTGTTAGTGTTTGCATTTGCGTAATCTAACAAAGGCATGGCGAGAGTAGACTTTTTATTGCAGATTTCCACAAAAACGAAAAAAATATTAACTTTTTATTGTAGAGCTATGCCAATGAGCTCTAGCTCTAACAATGGTATTGTCTATAAGACAAAGGAAACTAACACTTAAAACACTAATGCAAAACCAACATAAACTAGAAAGAAAATAAAGAGGAAAGACAGAAAGAGATAAGAAGAAGAAACCTGAGCACAAAGCCATTCCACCAACCCCTTGAGTACATCATCAATTGTAGTAATATGTTTCTTTGAACCCGAAGCTTCTCCAGTAGCAATAACACCATTACCAGCTTTTGGCCTAGCACTATATGTTGAGAGCAGAGCAAGACCCACCAAGTCAATGAGGTTGTAAGTTACATTCATATTTTATAAAAGTATGATAAACAGTATTCAATACCTTATTATCCAGGCAAGGATCTTGCAGCTTTTTTCTTGAATGAACCAATTTCCCTTCCACAGCAACCTGAAAGAGGACATATTTTTTAGCTTGCATACAACGGAGTTTTACATAGGTTTTCTGTTTGTCAGTAAGATTGTATATAAAATAAAAAACTGAAGAGGGTCAAGAGATAGAACAGACAAGCACTCCTGGACTTTGACAAAGAAGAAACAACCGATTTTATCCAATAAGAGACTCTATCCTGATAAAAAATACTTGCCTGGACCAAATTACATTCATAAAACTTTTGCATAGGGACTCACCTCAAGAATGGCTCATAAGTATCCTCATGTGCCAAAGATTCATCATGGAATAATCGAGCTCGTGTTGGGTTTGCTGGCAAACAGTTGATGCATTAATATTAGTTAGTAACTAGACATGAAGAAAAGGTAAATACATATATTCAAATTTATATACCTGAGAGCATTTCATAAATCAAAGCCAAAACATATTCCACTGTTTCTTCCTTGAATATATCACGTAAGATGCTAACAAACAGATGAACATAAGCTGGACCATCCTGCAATAACGGCACCACATATCACTTCATAATGGTACACAAATTCAACCACTAATAACACAGAGAAAGTGACTCAAGTAATGACAGATCATGGCTTATAATGAAAGTCTATGTAAACTGTTTGAAAGGAGAAAAAAGACTTGTAGAAAATTTACTTCATCCAGCAACTGTGCCCTTGCACTTTCAGGCTTTTTATCATAACGCCTTAGGAGCTGAAGACCTTTTGCTGAAACCAGCTTAGTGTTCATGTAAGTCTCCCATGGAATGTCCCTTTTCAATACCTGCAGAGTAAAATAGCAACAGAAATTACAAAATCTGAAGGAAAAAGACACATCATAATCATTTCTAAGTAGTCAAAATTGCAAAGATTTATAATGACGGTCTGCATCATCCTGTTTCAACTTGTCATCGTTCATATCTTACCAAAATTTTTAAGCTCAGCATGCATTTTGATGCTAGATACAAAATAAAGTTAAATAACATTAAATCACCAACCTGGTCTATACTCAGTTCCGCTTGATCCATGGATAGTTCAGAAACTTAACACCACTTGAGATTGAACTGATCCGAATAAATCCCTACAAATGTAGACAGAACAAGCATAACCATGTAAGAGACAGCTACAAAAAAAAAAAAAAAGAAAAAAGGATCTGATACGAAAATCGTTAACATCGTGTCACAATTTCAATCAACGAGAATCCATAAACAAACACGATCTAAAAGCATCCATTGAAATGTCAAGAACAAAAAAAGACAACAGATCATGTAGCAACGCAATTCGAATTTCAATAGACAAGCATTCGTAGCTAAATCGATTGAATCAGAACATAAGATCCGATAACTCAAAATCACAGGGGAGAGAGGGAGAGAGAGAAATCGAGTTGTTGGCGTAGACAACATTATTAACCTGGAAGACTTCAAACGAGTTTGATCGAGACGAGAACGGAGAAGAAAAAGCGAAGGATCTCTTCTTCTTCTGAAAAGATAAGGGAGAACGAGAGCTTGTGTCAAACTGGAATATGAGCCATGGAAGGAGTTGAGAAGAGTCGAGGCGATCAAAAAAATCCGTCCGACACTTCTCTCTATTTACTCGAAATTCCAATATTACCCCTATATTTATTCAATTATTACCGTCCTGGACTTACATAAAAAAAATAAGGATCGGAAACATAAAAATCTTTTAAATATATTGGCAAAATCAGAGGATGGGAAATAAAATTATAGAAATATAAGGATCGGTAACATAAAAATCTTTTAAATATATTGGCAAAATAAAATATGTTTTTATAGAATAATAAGTGAATAATAAACCTTTTCAAATTTTTATAAAAATTAAAAAAAAATTGTAAAATTATAGATAATATTGCAAACGATAAAAATCAAATAAATGGGCTTACTTGATGCCATTGTATAAAATTATCGTAACTAGGTGTCTCTATTCCTTAAACCAAGCTAGCTTTTTTTTTTTTTTTTTGGGGCCAAAAAATCAAGCTAGCTAATTTGCTTACTTGATGCCGCTGTCTAAATGGGCTTGGCTTCAAAGCCTGTCAAGTGAGGTTGCTGGTGTTGAATTTAGAATTGGGTTTCAAGAGGAATTTCAAAGTTGATGAGTGGCTTAACAAGGACATGCAAGTGAATGCCATCTATTTTCCACATCAAACAAAAAAGAGATTTATTTCTTTCTGTTTTTCTTTATAATGTGAAAAAGAGTAAAAGTAAATAGTAGATAGAGAAGATAATAGATGATGGGTCAATATTAAGATACCCACAAGATCTTTGTCTAATTACAAGACATCCTTTTGCAGTGATATGCCTGATGAGACATCCCAACCCACTTCATTACTTCATTCAGAATCAAGACATTTATGTTAGTGTGTCATAATAAAACTGAAAATAGAATATTATTAAAATAGCAATCCCTTGCTTCCTTTTATTTATTTTTTTGTTTTGTTTTGTCAACTCTTTGAATTGACCTCGACTTTCTCATTGCAATCAATTTCTTACCCACACCTTTGGTAGAAACAATTACTGACCCTCCCAATACTAGTCCTATCGATTCAATTACTATGTCAAGTTTATATGGGTACATGCAAGTTTTGACTCGATATTGTTTCCATTTTCGTATATGCAAGCTTTGATTAAACCCTGCAAATTGCTGTGTTTTATTCTAGTTGGACCAGTCGGATTGAATATAACATCTGACACATTCAACTGTCCACAAGATAAACTGTTTCTGAAACATTTCAAAAACATAAATTAGTTTAAATGGATAGTTTAAACACTCAATTTTTCTTCATTTTTTCTTATAATAATATACATAGATAGTCAAAATCGACCATACTAATCTATGCTCACGAGGGTGGATTAGTTGCCATACTAATCATAAAATATAGGAGCATAAATCTCTACCAACACCTATATTATCTAGAAACACATCTGATTTCTTAATATCAATTAATATATTTATTTAATAGATAGTTATCTCTCAAAAAGCAACTTAGAAATTAAAGTTTCTCAAATAAAAACACAGAAATTATCTAAAAATTTTGAGTTTACCCCAAAACTCTCGTTTTATTACACAACACTTTTTGCTGGTTGTCTCTTGTCTAACCAAATGTTTGTAGATAATTCACATCAATTTAGATTGCGTTTGCATATTTTAGCATGGAAAGAAGAAGGTTCAAGAACATGTGGGATTCGTTTCTATCTTTAAATTTTAATGTATCGAAGAGTTGAATGATATAATTATTTTTATAATCCCTAGAAAATTATACTTTACTTTTGGTTTCTATATGATTAAAAAAAAAAATGAAAGGTATAATTCAATAAATATCACAAGGACAAAGGTAGTAATGTTAGGTAAAAAATAAGTTGAAATTAATCTTACAACTCATGAAGATAAAAAATGAAACGAAGCTCTGACTTTATTTAATATGTTGGCATAGTTTTGCTCATTCGCTTCCTCTGTCAAAATCCCGACATTTACTTGTTCAAGAAATACGTACGTACGATCCAACCGTCAAGTCCTTAATATGCAATATACCTACATATCTGTCTTCTTCTTTTTTTTTTCTTTTTTTTTTTTTGTCAAACTCATATCTGTCTTCTTCTTAGTTTTTTTTTATCTATGATTCAAAAAAAAAAGTAAATGGAAAACTTTCAGCACAGGAAAATAAAAAATCTGAGTCATAATTTTGTGTGACCACGATTTCAGACTGAATCGTTTGCCCACGAATTTGGACAACATGAAATACATATCTCGTGAGTTCATCTTTCTTCTCTAATTGTTGTACCATATGATGATTACCTTTACTACAATACGACAATATAAAAATCAAAATCCCAATATAACATAGTTTCTTACTTCCATAAAAATATCGAATTATCATCTAATTATTCTCCTATTTTTATTTTTTGTTGTTGATAGTTAACTATTCTCTTCTTTTTTTTTTTTTGTTAGACTAAAACAAATTAAATATTACCTTACTCAGAGGAAAGAGGAAATGTAAGCTGTTAGTAGAAAACAAACTGTGTCGCGTATCCAAAAGCTAGATAGCAACGTAACTGCATGTGTATTAGTTTATGCGCATTTACTCAATACGTTATGTGCTAACGAATTTTCTAATCATTTCATCTCCGTTTCGAAAATCTCAAAAAAATAATTAACTTCACAATCACATATATCATATTGATTTTGATCGCTTCCGGTCAAATAACTATAGTGATAATATATACTTTTTATTTGGTAACAAATATGTGATCTTCTAGGTGTAAGAAAACGTCTTATGAGAATCACACTGATATCTCTCTTGATGCCATTCTAGTGGATAAAAAGTACAAACCAATTGATAATTAAAGTGGTATTCTTATCACACTTCTTTCATTGTATATCACTAGATATGTTATTAATAATTTATCATAGAGTAGCTACTGTCGAAATATTCTAATTTCAAACAGTTTCTGCAGCTCCAATCGATAATATTAAAACCATACAAAAAAAAAGGAGACAATGTTTGGGGACGTTTTGTATGTTTCTTGATGTTTCTTTGTGAAAACGTGAGACTAGAGATTTGGCTTCATGTATGAAATTGTGACCACTATTAAATTATATGGATACACAAATTCCACATTGGATACCAGTTGCAATATTGTGTTGGATCTGTTTATATCAGCTTATATTTCATTGAACATTAATTTACTCTTTTGATAAAGAACAAGTATATTCAATAACCTATCATATATACCTAATTATATATATATATATATTTATATATTTATATATTTCTTATGATCCTTTTTGAATCTTACCCCTATTCTGATATCTATTAAATTTAACTATATTTATTTATTTTTCGGTAACTTTTTCCAATAAATATATATCAATATATATTCACTTAACTGGACCATATTTTTTTTTTAACTCATATGTGAAACTAGAACATAGATAATAAATATTTATAATATCATCGATTTTCAATTGACATTGAGACACAACATCGTGATTCGTGAATATTCATAGTCTCCACATCATATTGACGAAAAAAAATATTCTATTGATTTAGACAAAAATAATCCAGATACCTTAAGGTTGTTAATTGAATTAGAAATTAAATGTTACATTCATTTGGTACATTGATTGCAAATTGTCTAAAAAGTCTCAAATTATATATATATATATATATATATATATATATATATGTGTGTACGGATGTTTTAGATAACATGTACAGACTATAGTCGTATTAAATAGACATGTAATATGCATATATGTATGAGAAGTGTGGAGATAATAGCATACAATAATGTGAATCACGAAATAGAACAAGGGTTTGGGACCTGCAGTCTGATTTGTCTGAAGGAGAGGGCCATAGCGACAGGTTCTGCAATAGCAGCTCACACTATACCCTTTCTTTTTATTTTCCATCAATATTATATTTCATTTGGACCTACTTCATTTATATCCTTATATTTTACATTTTGATTTTTCTATCATTATTGCCATAATTGCTCAATTAATTACTAATCATTAGAAGATATCTGTACATCCATCCCATTTATGTCTTGTGTTGCATGTTAATTTACATGTATTCTAACATTTTCATTTTATATTCAGCATTTGATTTATATAGTTTTCTAACTGTTAAGTAGAGTTTGGCCGAGTCAGGTCCAAAGATGAATATAATTCAGTTTGGTTTTAGTTGTGTATGGGTTGGAAATTCAGCAAACTTGTGGTCAATATAGTATTTTGATTCGATTTTATTTCGGTTCAAATGTCCAGTTATATATTTTCATATGTTGCACCCACAAAATTGCTTGATCTGTTTTTAGATGCTTTATGTGTTCGGCTGATTAGTAAAATGCTTTCTTAATAATGCTTACCATATATTGATCATGTGAGAAAAAATTTCAACTATTTTCATCTCATGTATAATCTATAGACTATGTTGGTGACACGATGACGCCGTTACAAAAACTCAAGAGGTTACTACAAGTTTGATTGTCTTTGTAGATGTTCATTAAAACTTTATATATAATTGTTTTCTCTTCATAATTCTTTTTTATGTAGCTTTATAAAAATACATTTTATAATGATGTTCTACGTTTGGTTGATATATTAATGACTCCACCACGTAGTTTTTTTTTTTTGGTAGCTTTATTCCACAACAAGTTTTTAATGTGATTTGCTGTAAAAGTATTTATGTTATTCAAAGTGGTGTTATGTTTGATTTTTTTTTTTTTTTTTTTTTTAGTGTTATGTTTTTTTTTTTTGGTAAAGTTTTTTAGTGTTATGTTTGATATTCTCAACTATGTCTGGGATATTTATAATAATAATAATAATTAATAATCTAATCTAGAAATCCGACCATATGGAATTGTATATGAAAAGGCTCCCAAAAATAGTTCTAAACTTATGATTATTATAACTAAGAAATAAATTATTCTATAATTTATACGTTTATTTAATTGCTTCTAATGATTTTTTATTAATTAATATTATTTTGATATGATAAAAGTAAACTTGAATTGATATAAACAAACTCCTCTCATAAAATCTATACTAATATAATTGAAACCGCCAATTTAAAACTAAAAATTAACAAATGGCGTGTCAATATGTATTGTACTGAATAAATTTGGTATTTCTTTTTTTTTTTTTGGGCTAAAAAATTTGGTATTTCTTTAAAAAATCATAATAATAATAAAAATAAAAATAATTTTTTTTAAAAAAAAATTGTTTCGTATAAAGATAATTATATTGTTGCCTGTCTTAGTTATTGCTACATGGCCAGTACGTAAGTTTATCAACTATAGTTGAAATAATCTTAACTAAAAGTCTAAAACACCAGAGTTATTCTAAAGTTCAAATTGAATGTCAAAAAAGTCCGATACTGACTGACTTCTGATCACTTTGGATGTAAGAAATAGTCAATTTCCATTTTCCAGAAAGAAATTACTAACCCACGTTGAAGGATATAACATCAAACTTAACCTCAAATCTAATCCCATATTGACTGTGAGACACTTCAAAAAGTGCATATATATATATATATATATAAAAATTAAAGATCATATGTAATTAAAATACGATATATTTTGTTTATCTGTTCTAATTTTCCCGATATGATATTCTTTTTCTTTATTTACTGCATTGGACCAATGATTACTTGGTTTTAGGAACCACCGTAGACTTTGCAGCTGGGAGACATAATCATGGACTACAAATTTGAGAATGCAGCTCTTTGTCACTTTGTTTGTTTGTTTTACTTCTTTTCATCCCATTTCATTGTTTTGAAGCAAATAATTTCCTAATTTTCCAATGCATGTGATTTTGTCAACAAACCTTGACTAGTAAAAACGTCTGTGCGTACTCATTATTGTAAAAGTAAAATTAGCTTATGATATATAAATACTTTTTATTTGCTTCGATCAAATCGTCAACAAAGGGAATAATTCAAGTCGATTTTTTTTTTTTTTTGGTAAAAGGAATTCAAGTCGATTTTAATGACGTCTTTTAAGAAATCTTTACACGACGACGTATGTTCTTTATATGTGTAAACACAGAAACAATTTGAAGGCTTACATTTTTATCTCTCGATGATTGCATGTAAACGCCAACAACCAATCAGATATGAAGCAAGCCGAGCATACAAGCTTTTAGCCATGAACCAAATTGTGCTCTTAAAGCTACATGCAAGTTGCAACGTTAAGGAAAGTCGTCTGAATAAATAGAAACAATATGCAGATAGTGTGGTACTCTGGGACGTCAAATGTGCACTCACAAATTAAGGATGCATTTAACCCGATGTTGATAGTTTAAAGGGTGTATTATCTTTTTGGCTTTAAACAAGTGGATTAGCTTATTATCCAAAGGAAAAATGTAAATTGAATGTAAGAAGTCTGATGTAAAAACATATCGATGAATCAGCTATTAGACTGAAAGTATTTCCACAGTTTACTCTACTTGTGATATTTATCTAAATTTACTTAATTACTCCTATGTTTCAAAGAATGTTGACAAGCATATGCAGCAGGTCTATAACAAATTTTGATGTATCGGAATCTTCTCCCCCGTATAACATTTTGACATTATAACGACATTGTCTTCACTTCAAATTACAATAAAAGAAAACGAAGAGTGGAAAGTAAAAAGGAAGAGACTAGGTCAAAAGAAGAAATATTTAAGAAATAAAGGTCACAAAGCCATAGACAATGATAATATTATTCTATAATTATTGTCGTGGGGACACATTGACCTCTTTGCCCTTTCTCCATGTTGGGTGCAAGCTGTTTTCCTTTCCCCGTTTCTTAACCATTTTTTCATTTGTTTTACCAAATTATATTTTGATTTTTATTTTCGTAAACTGAGTTTTCTTCATTAAAAGCATCGATTTTAACACCTAGTATTTATTAAATAAAACTAAAAAAATTCAAAGCTGACTAAGAACAGTTTCACATCTGTGTTGATGGGATGGTCGAATGGAGGGAATGAATTATTCAATCGAGAAGAATATATATTATCCCAAAAAGCAAACTATAATATGTAAATAATTATTTTCGTTTTTTGATATTTTCTTCGAAGCAAATAATCTGTCTTTTCTTCTGTTCGATTTATCTTTGTTTCAGGAAAATAATAATTTATGGCAAGTCATTATATGGTTCACGAGATGCGTATGGTACCATGATATTGATACCATACCTTAAAGAGGAGAAGACTATTAGAAGAGACAAAAAAAAAAAAAAAAAGGGACAGACAACACATTCTCCACAACAAATTAATTATTTTAAAATTTATATAAAAAACGAATAACTACAAAGATTTTTTGGTCTCCCATTGTGAAAACCTCCCGATTTCCACATATATACATCCTTTCTCACCTTTCATTAATTCTGTAGCTACATGCCCTACTGCAGATTTTCAAATTTATATCACAAGCTATTACGTTTAAATGCATGGATGTGGTCGATGTTAATTTTCAAGTTTTGCTATCATCTTAATTCTTTTATTTTTAAACCAAATTTATTAATGATTCTTTTATTAGATTAACTACTCAAATTTCAATATTTTATTGTTTTGTTTTGGTATATCCCATTGTGTCCCTTAATTAGTTTCTTCTGCACTTTGTTTTACTTCCTTTTCTTCTACAAATCATCATATATTATTTCCACGTATATATTAGCATAGTTGCCCAAGAACAACAGCAAAAGTAAACAATCATATCATATCTTGTATATTTTCAATTATATACCTATATTATATAACCATGGAAATTTAAAGAAGATATACATATTTAAAAGTAAAGAGTCATGTGTTTATCATGTTAATATGGGTGTTAGATTTTTGCACCTTTTATAAGTACATAACGTATTGCAATACCTAAACGTATTATACGTTATGTATACGTATTGTAAGATTACATAAACAAGAGGAGTTGATATATATGTTTTGATGACGTGAGGCTGAGCGTTAAGAAACGACATCAGCTAAAGCAATTAGTTTTTTTCGAAATAATGAAATGAATTGGGGAAAATAAATGACAAAAGGAACGATAAATCTCCAAAGGAGAAATTCGTGTCACACGTGAAAAAAGTTGTGATTTAAACTCTCTTTTTTTATTGCCAAAAAAATAAAGAAAGAAAAAAAAGTCCAAAGAGAAAATAAAATTGGAAAAGAAAAAGTGAAAAGATGGAGCGAAGATTCACCACCTAAAGCTTGACGGCACTTGTTAAAAAAAAAACACACACACAAAATCTAAATTCTCGTGATACAACGCATTATCATATAATTAGCTTTTCCGTGATACAAAAGGAGATTTATAATAGTAGATTATTAATTTCATATCTTCATCAAAACTGATTTTATTACAATGTGGCTGACGTAAAACTACAGTTTTATTCAATTACTTTTCCATAAACGAAAGTATTTATGTTTAAACAAAAGTAGTTATTCATTTAATTATTGTCAATATCGCCATATTGGCTTCTAGAAATAGTTTTCTCAGCGACTACAAATTAGGCCTGCGATTTTAACATAAACCAATTGATCCAAACCAAACCGGAATGAAGTAATCGGTTTAATTCGGTATGATTTTGAATCATATTCGTTTTATGGTTTGGTTCACTTCGTCGAACTAATCAGTTACCTGTTTGTTTAAAAATACACTAAAATTAAACCAATTCAAACCAAAACATGTATACGTCCGAATAGAAGTAACCTAAGTAACTGTTTTTTCCGATTTTAACCAAAATTTCGGTTAATTTTGGTAAAATTTGTATTAATCAAAATAAACCATAACTCGAACCGAAACAAATTAATGATTTATTCGATTAATTTCGATATGATTATAATGATCGAAAAAAAACGAACCGATAATTCGGATCGGGTTGATTTCCGTTGACCGAATTCGCATGCCTAGTTCAACAAATTAAGAAGAATAGTGAGGATGATTGATGTAAGAGAAGAAAAGAAAGAAAGAATAGTGAAGATGAGTTATTTGAACACGTGGCTTAATCCCAGGTGCTCAGAGTGGAAGCAGGTTACTTTTGGGTTTTGGGGTTACTGCTGCACCAGATTTTATCGTTGATCGAACCCCACTCAACAATATGGCGCGTGTATACCCTTCCTCCTCCTTGTCTCTGTCGAAATTTTATCTACTGGTCAATGATGGATTTAAATATGTTATTTTCGACAACTTAATGATGGATTTAAATATGTTATTTTCGACAACTTACATGTTCATTTTGTTATATTTTTTTGTTAGTGTGTTATATACTTGGGTTAGTTGATACGCGCCTAGGGCACGTAGAGCAGGTTTGATAAGACTTTAGTAAAAGAAACATTTTAAACCAATAATAGTGTTGTGTTTTCAATTTTTTGTTTTTTCTCCTCCTATAAGCGATTATATTTAAAGACTGACCCAAAAAAGCAACACTTGGCTCTTCTCACCAAGTCAAAGCCTAAAACGCTAAATCCTTCACATCATATTAAACATTTTGTCTTCTCATTTATCTAATTTTTATTATACAGCTCGTTTTAAATTCTCATTTTAGAAGATAAATGTTTACTGTATAATATTATCCCCGGAGATTACGGCCCAAAGATTGCAAAAGCCTCAAAATTTACGCAAGACTACGATTATTTCTAATGCTTCTTTCTCTTCATCACATCCCATGCAGTCAAATGTCATGAATACCCTTCACCCACAAGCTGTATAAAGCCATGGCAAGTAAGGGCATTCGCGACATTTCGTATATGCAAACGGGGGAACTTAATACAAAGATTGTTCTCAAGATTTTTAAAAAGACTGTAATAATATATAAACGGAAAAACCGGAAGCGAGCTCGATCATGGGGTGGCTACGATAGCCCATGGCAGATGCAAAATCGGTTTCTTCTTCTCCTTCTCTTGAGCTCCTCTCATCTTCTTCAATGGAGGTTCTTGTTCTTGTGGCGACGACGATGGTGGATTGTACGAACTCGCTGACCACGAGTCGTTTGAGCTATCGTCGCTATTGAAAGGGTTTGAATCGATCACGCAGCTTGGGCTGTTCAACGATGATGATGATTCGTGACTCTTGCGTTTCCGGGAAGATTGGTTTTGGATCTGTAAGCCCATGCGATCCACTTGTACTTGGAGGATCAAATCGTAGCAAGTTTTCACTTTTTCCTGTTAATGTTAATGCACGAGAGTTGTTTGTGAGAATGACTGAGTGAAAACAGAGTTTACTAGTAAAGAGATTTAGAAGCTAACCGTGGTTATGTTAAGGACACCGAGAAGCTTAGTTTGGTATGGAAGAGGATCAAAGGGCTCAACTTGCTCTATAATTCGCATCATGGTAGCTGCGGCAACTACTGATGGGAGGTACCCGACAAATCTTGAATCTGACAAAGACAATGGAGGAAGATAAGACAAGAATGTAAGGTTACTCAGATTTAGCAGAAATGGGGTTTGTTTGTCGTTTACGAACCGGAGATTACAGAGAGGAGGAGACGGTGGCATCTGTTGAGGAAATCCCAGTGAGCATTGTTCTTAAGCCCCAATCTCCTGATAATGTGGTCTATAAACGAAATTGGAGTAACGAGATGCATCTTCCATTCGAAAGTAGAAAGAATCAGTAGCTCCATTCTCTGTATGGTTTTTGCCTCAAACACATACTTTGTCTCCTCCACCTACAAACCCCCAAAAAAAGAAACAGAGGGATGAGTAAAAATAGATAAAAGACTAAACTTTTAAATGATATGAACTAAGTATCATCATTTACTTGGAAGTCTAGAAGAAGAGGGACTTGGGTTTCTTCGACTTTGGCAGCTAAAGAGAGGCAAGCGACAGAAACGAGCTGAAGCATCCATGGTTTGTCACTCTGTAAGCTGTAGCTACAGATAAACTTATCGAGATAAGTTATGGCTAAAACAGCTGCCAAAGTGGAGAAGCCGTAATGAGCGTTGACTCTCAGAATCCAACCCACAGCCTCTTTCCGATCCGTGGAGAGATAAACATCATCGAGACAGCTGAGTCCTTGTTCTTCTTCTTTGGAGAAGAGAGTGATCAGATCTTCGTCTTCCCAGAACAAATCTTGTTGCAGAAGAAGGAATGGAGAAGAAGAAGAAGAAAAGGAAGAGTTTTCTTCGACTTCTTCTCCTTCGTCTTCCCATTTCTCTTCTTCGCAGTAGAGAGCATCAAGAAGAAACGAATTGCTCTGTTCTTCTCTAGTTTCTTCCTCCTTCCGAATCGCCATTTTGAAAATAGAGACAAGAATGAGAAGAAAGATAAGAACTTCTCTCCTCTTGTATATTGTTGATTTTGGTATTGGGTTTGGCTCAGAGCATTACACAGAAGAAGATAAGATGATAGAGAGAAAATCTCTCGGAGAGAGACTCATCTTCCTCTCTATGGAAACGTGCAGAGATTAGCTAGCAGGGGAGAGCTACAAAAGAGAGACTAGAGAGAGAGACTATAGAGAGAGAGAGAGAGGAGAAAAGCTGGAAGGAAGTGGGAAGGAGACTGAAAAGAAGAGAGATTGATTTATGAGAGAAGGCGAGAAGAATGGTTTTTACGTTTGTCTTTTACTTGTTTTTATTTTTTATTTTTTGTGATAATAAATGTGGAATTTCTTTTTCTTTATTTTTTAAGTCGTAATTTCTTTTGCTGTTTCCTGCTTTACCCACTTTTTTACTCATTTGGAGTAGAGATCGAGAAACCAAAGTGCAGTAAAATCTGTCGGCTAATTAACTAACTAAATTCTACTCCCTACTTTTTGGTGATTGTCAACAATTGTATAAACTTTATATATATGATACACATTGACCAAATTAACTTTTTCTAATTACAACCTCACAAGTGTGATGATTAAACGCGCATAGTTCCAAATCTTATTTTTGGGAAAGTTTGACTGAAGAGGATGATAATAAACAGGGTTTAGAGTAATAATTCTATAGTTTTGCAAGAGAAATCTGCAATCTGGCTAGATATGAAAAGATCCAAACTTCTCAATGAGTTTTACTGACCATCACAAAATCTAACCATTACGCTACAATTTGCAAAGACCAACACCAAAACAGGGAAAGATATTACGAAAAAGAATGAAAGAAGATATTCGTCCCCAAATTCTAGAAAACACCATCACTAATATCTATACATCATAACCACTTTCCGTCAATCTAAACGCCGGAGCTTTAGTACGGACGAGGAGGGTACTGTCCTGGATATGGACCTGAAAACAATAAGAAGAATGATCAACCACTGAATATAGTTAGAGAAAAGAAAGCGCAAACAACTGAAGCACATAACAGACAAGAAAGGAACACTTATGTACCTTGTGGGTAATATGGTGATGGTTGAGGAGGGTATGGAGGAGGAGGGTAAGTTGCAGATGGCGGAGGAGGAGGGTAAGCTGAAGGACCCGGAGGGTAAGCCGAGGTTGAGGGAGGAGGATATGCAGATGGCTGAGGAGGATAAGCTGAAGCTGGTGGGTATCCTGATGGCTGAGGGTATTGTTGTACTTGTGGGTATAGAGATGGTCCAGAGTATGGTGCTGATGAATATGGAGATGCAGAAGGTGGTGCTGAGTATTGAGGTACTTGAGGCGCATACGGTGCTGATGGTGCTGATGGCCCTGACCCGTAATTATGTTTCTGCGTACAAGAAATAGATTGAAGGTTTAGCCTTTTTGGTCTATAAACGAACATGTAAATCAATGTTGTTAATTGAGTCTTGACTTACATTTGCTCCTGGATAATGCAGTATGAGTCTTACTTCTCCTGCAAATCTGCAAGACAGACAGGTTGATACATTTTCATAAGATTTATAACCAAAGAACTAATAATTTTACAAGGAGAAATCGCTTAGGCAAGCTACCAAACTCTTTGCATACTGTAGTAACCAACTTTTCGGGAATTTAAGTGAACAAAAAGTCCAATGAGCAACACATAGCCATGGATTGAAAAACTCTTTAATTGTGCAACTTTCTTCTTTCCAAAAACAAAAATTGTATACATGAGAGACCAGTTTTAAGAAAATTCTAATTGGAATGCTACACTATTAAAACGAAACTTCATTTCTCCTTTTTTTTTAGGTAACCTAACAACAGACAGAAGCTAAAAATATCTCAAAATGTTTAAATCTCTTTCATAAGTTCCAGAGAAACTTAATCTGAATGCTATATCAATTGTGAGTGTGCTCAATGTAGAAACAGAACGATTCAAAGATTTTCATGTAAATCGAAAGCATAGGGCACAAGAACATAGCGAGGCAACTGGCTAAACTGTACATTAAACCACTATATGCTACAAAGAAAACCACATCACAAGTTCCATTGATAATGAACAAGTCCATCACCAAAATAAGCAGCTAGACTAGACCAATGTGCAGCATACAACCATCGATTACCAAACATGATACTCAATACAAAAGAAACCAAAACTAGTAAAGCCAATGTTCTTACCTCCCAGTTTTAGTCTGAAGAGTCCAGGTGCAGTCGTCGTATCCCTGAGAAAGAACCTTCTGCAATTGAATCCTGATCACAACAAAGAAACAGTCAGCAAAAGACTCAACTCCAAGATCCAAATCAGAAATTTCAAAGCATAAAAAAAAGGCAGACATGAAAAGTCACATACGTTGCATTCCCAATGAAATCATCAGTGGAGAGTGTATTGCTGTTCCAAACAGCTACCTTAAGATCCCTAAGGCCTTCAAGCAAAGTGAACATAAACTTCTCTTGGAAAACAGCGTTCTTTCCACCATCTGAAACAAACCCATCAATCAAAATTCAAAGATTAGTAAGCTTCAAACCCTTTTATGAATGGAAAGAGAGATATTATTAACATTGTAAATATTTGTGGATCTGAACAAAAAATAATGAATAAAAGGGGGTAAGAACCTGTGCAGGTCCTGGTACGATGCCTTGTGCCGCTATACTCAAGGACGACGTACGGATCTTGCCTTGAAAACCATTCCGTGTCTTTCAATTTCTGGCACCCAACAACTGAAGAAATCAAAAGAATCCCAGAAATTATATTAAACACAAAAAAGTTAACCTTTTTGAGATCAAAGAAAAGGGAATATTCAACAGTTCATTCTCCGGTGAAAATTGAAATAGAGAATCATTCAAAGAACATAAAAAAAATTGGGGATGTGAGAAAGAAGGAAAGGTACGAACCAGTGACCTCGAGAATCTGGCCTTGTATACCCGCCATCGTCGACATGATTTGATGAAGAATTAAGATTGCTTAAGAGAGATTAGGGTTCGAAAGAAAACAAGAGATTGAGAAAAAAGTAACGACGAAGCTGAAATCCAGAGAGGATCCGTGATTAAGTTTAAATACAAATAAAAATGGCAACTTTGATGATGAATAACGCCGAAGTTGCTTTCAAGACCAAGACGCGTATCATTATGCGCTGACCGTAACATTGACTTTACATAATTTTTTTTTTTTTTTTCTAACCACGCGCCACGGCTTTGGTCTTTACAGATGTACGCGTTATTTAAATATTATTTTCTCAATTTTTTTTTTTGTCTTCTCAAATTATTAGTCATCGTTTCAGTATAATAGATTAATAATATCATTACCAAAAAAAAAAAAAAAAGATTAATAATGCGTCATCTATATTTTCTTTCATTTGTTAATATTTGTTGAAGAATATCTTCTTTTAATATTTCCAATTGAGAAACTACATCTGTAAACCAATTATTTGTTAGTATGAATTGAAACTTCACTTTTGAAAATATGCAAAAATCGGTTTTGCAGACCAAGTTTATTTTAACAAGGATTTATAGTAGTTTGAGATCATTTATATTACATTATTATTATGTCATCCTTATTATTTACGGCGAGCTAATCTAATAGTATTCTGCAACATTTGGAATAACGGAACAATTAAAGATTCACGATAAGACGATGTTATGTAGTTACGTTTACCGGTTTACGTACATCACACTGAGGAGTGAGGCTGAGCTTTGTTATTTGCTAGGATACCCACTTGTTATCTTGTGGATAATATACGTAAGGTGGCTCAAGGATGGATACAAACACTAAGTCTTCCACATTTATTACTTGAATGCGACGAATGGCCAAGTTGACACCCCAAAGGCCCAAGCCAAAACTTAATAATACTAGCATTTACATCAATTCAAGATTAAATGGCATGATTAAATCCTTTTTTTTTTCTTCATAAAGTATTAAATCCAATCTTTGTAGACTAATTAATGAAGATGATTGATAAGTTTTCAAGCTTCAGAGAGATTATAACCCTTTTAAGTAATCTACAAAATTAAAAAAAAAAAAAAAATATTATAAGCAACTTTTCTGCAATTTGATTGTCTCGTGGAACAAGTCATCCAAATACAAAGGCAGTCACCTCGAGATAGCACTTCTTTGTTGAAAATTTGAAATCGATTTATTTAAAGTCACAGCATTTTTTAAAAAGTTTAAAATATGGGAAGAAAAACGGTTCTACCAAGACAAAATGGTCATCTTTTTGATCTTTTGTAGACTTGTAGTTGTAATTATAGGCTAAAAGGATCCGAAATGATAAATTGATAATACAATCATCGAAACATGCTTGGTACTGATGCAACATAATATAAAGACTTCTTATTGAGGATGCTTCTTGCAGAATTTACGAATGTATGCATCCTCAGGAACAACAATCTTCGTCTAAGATTATAGGAAAAGAGATCAACATAGTAACCATAAATCAATATCGAAATCCGTACAAAACAATATATATATATAGATTGTTTTCATATACTTTTATTGCTTGGTCAAATAAAAATCCAAACCAACTTGTCTATTGCTTACTTCGATATTCTCATTCTACTGCTCAAAATCAGGATGTAAGATGATAATGAATTCTTACAAGCAATCTCTCTCTTGTTATATAAGCCAATCCACGTAATAGAGTAACACAACTTCACATTCTCAAGTATTATATGAACACCTATAAGAGTCCCTTAACGAGTAAATCTTGGTACCTCAGACTATTTCCTTCTCCTTTGAGGAAAACCTAGCCCTACATTCCCAGTGTTGCCCACTGCTTGTATTGGTTCAACCAAACCTTTTGTATTCTTCCCGAGCGTCTCACCCTGCATAAGCATTTCCCATATACTAGTTAATTTCGGTGACACCAAATAACATCAAAACTCAAAGGTGATAGATTCACAAGTTACCTCCTTCCAACCCATGTTTCCCATTATCCTCCTTGCATAACTTCCAGATCCAAATGATAGCTCCAACGCTTCTGCTATGGCATCCTCTTCAGAAGCAGTGTCAGGAACTGAATGCTCGTCCGTGTTATGGCCCACCATTGTTCCTTTTTGACCTGGCCCAACACCATATCCACCATGCAAAATTCTTCTCTCAGCGGCTCTATCTCTGTATGAACAGCTTCTCTGCTGATAAACAACAACGAGCAAGCATGAAAATAGTAGCTTACAATGGTTCTAATAACACTAAACTATGCCTTTGAAATACTCTTAACAGATTTAAGTTTCTCGCTGAAAGCCCCATACACAGAGCGTCATAAAAATGTCTCCTGCTAGTATAGGCAGAAGTTCAAGAAGCATTATGTTTACATCCTTCACAAACATTCCGAAACATGATATACAAGAATCCAGCCATGAAGGTGGATTTGGAGTACCTCTTCAATCATGTTGATTTCATCTCGTGGCTTCACTGTGAGTTTGCAGTCAGTTTTTTGTCTCACCTTCTTAGCTTTGCGTTTTGTCTCCTGCTAAATATTTGGCAGAAGTTCAAGAAGCAGGATGTTAACATCATTCACAAATATTCTGAAACATAAAATACAAAGAATTCAGCCATGAAGGTGGATTTGGACTTTTGGAGTACCTCTTCAATCATATTGACTTCACGAGGCTTCACTGTAAGTTTGCAGTCAGTTTTTGGTTTCACCTTCTTAGCTTTGCGTTTTGTATCAGGATTTTGCCATGCAGTTGAAATATCAGGGAATCCCCAATCTTTTGTTGGGTTGGAGGAGTCATATATTGGCAAGGATGCAAGGTATTTGGCACTAGGATTTTGAAGTTTATAGACCTGACCTGGAACAAATGATTTGAAAATCAAATTCGTTTTATACGTTTCCCCATATAACAAAGCACATAAGGTTAACAAAAATCGATTCCAGTAAAACAAATATTTGTTCACAGGAACAAGGCTCATTTAAAAGGAAAATGGTAAACCTGTCCTAACTCGCACTAGGTGAAGTCGTGTTTCACAAATTGGAGCAGTTTTGAGAAGTGTGCCCCCAGAAGCTACAGATGGATGAAGGTTGGCAGACCGTCTGACCAGCCTCCCTACTAACCTAACCACCTTTTCATTGTCAGCTTCTCTGGTTTCACAAACAAGTTTCCAATCCCACAAATCAACAGAAGGGATATCAGGCAGGGTCTTCTCAGGGGATTCGATGACTTGACCATATTGTGCTAGCCATCTTTCTTCCTCGCTTGAAGGAGCAGCTAGAAATGAAATTATGAGCATCAAAGCAATGAATATGAGCTGAAGAAAACAAGATTCCCCTAAACAACACTACGGGCTAGTAAATCATTTCAACATTAAAGATCAGAATACAAGAAAACAAATCAATACTATACACAATGAGGAATAAGGGTTCATTTAGCTCCATATATCAATAACCATAACCAAGAAAGCCGATATGGTGCAGAATGAAAGCAAATGACAAGAACATAAGGAGATAAAAACCTTCATCAAAGTTCTCTTCCTGTGGATCAAAATCTTCTTCAGGAATCCATTCTCCCTCTTCAAGTTCCTCAGCATCATTGTCTCCTGGAGAACAAACAGAATTTGTAGCTTCTCTCCTTAAATTCCAAACTTGAAGAGCAAATTCATTCCAAAGTTTGCAATATAAAAGGCTAATAAGCATTATCCCAGGCAAAGACCATTAGCTGATAACATCTGGCAATCCTGATTATTTTCCCCAGAAGGCCTCTCATTGCTGGAATAATTGGGATGTTGTTTATAACCAGCCAGATAAAGTTCGATAAGTGCATCTTCCACCCTGATCCAAAGGAAAACAAGTTTGATAAACCATATGATGAAGAAACATATATTAGTTTCCATGAGACGATGAAAGATATAAAACCTACCATGAGGAAGGTCGTTGAGAATGTTCAGGTTCCTGGTCATTTGAGCACCCTGTTGTCTCTTTAAAAAAATAACGTGTCTATCAGGTATCTATTAAAGATGCTACGCAATAATCCACCATAACACTACATGTAAATTAACCTGAAGGAGTTTCTCCGGGATTACTCAGTGAAATTTGATATACATTCTCAGCCTGAGCAAAAGCCTCTTTTCTGAATGAGTTATCTTCAGATGGATCACAAGTAATGATTCCGCGAGGAGGGTTCACAGCAGACTCGTCATATTCTAAGGGAACATATTCGCCATTTTCATACTTGTAGTAACGACCATCATTGCTACAATAATACCAACCAGCATTTGGGTCATGATAAAACCCACTACTGCAATTCACAAATCGTAAAACAAAGTTAGCATCCCAAAAATCAATACAATCATCATAT
This sequence comes from Erysimum cheiranthoides, assembly GCA_011420285.2. NCBI lineage: Eukaryota > Viridiplantae > Streptophyta > Magnoliopsida > Brassicales > Brassicaceae > Erysimum > Erysimum cheiranthoides. The sequence goes on along the minus strand of CM022177.2, from coordinate 19,930,194 downwards.
AGACATTCGGAATGTGCAAGGAAAGTTGTAAGTTTTATGGAATTAAGCATCAATCTCAAATATGCCTGTTCATCAATCCTTAAAGTTAAGTAGCTAAATAGCAGATACAATGCAAGTATCCTATATTGTATAAATGATGTAAGCTCGAAAGATCCAAGCTTTAAACACAAAGGCATCAAACCTAAACAATTGGCAATTTCTGCTAATTTGCTAGTAAAAATAGAGCGAACTAAGGAAATAAAATCTGTAGAGTGGAGAAAAATGGAGTAGATGTGGAAAGAGACGTAGCCTGTGATGGATGTAGAGCTGCGTATCGCTATCCCAAACGTAGGAGTCTTCTTCCTTGGGTTTATTGTCGTCGGGCATGAGTATTAATTTTGCAGGAATCTCAACGAAACAACCAGAGATTGGTGAAACTAAAGCCTGGACAATCAAATTGTGAAAAAGATCATTACTTTGACAATCATGATTCAATAATTACTTGTCAAAATTTGGTTTCAGAAACGGGATTTACAGCTCTGTTGAAGAGACTAGAATTGTAAAGAAACGACAACAGTTGAGTCAAATCGATGAGGAAAACCATCTCTCCGTTCCGAATCCAATTTTACGGTTTATTGTTGAAAAACCGGTGAGTTACGGTTTTGGGCCCAGTAAAGGTTTTAGCCCAGGTTTGAACTACGCCCAAGATGACGGCTGATTATAGTTATTAGTAACAAATAATTTGAATAAATTATAATATCATCCATCCAAATGAGATTTTATTATGACCATAAATCCAACAAAACTAACCAAATAGTTAGAAAATGTAAAATATGGAGGTAGACGATCTTTAGTAAAAGATAATTATACCGTTTTTGATACTATTATTATTTTTATTATTTTTATTTTTTTTTTCCGCCAACTATTATTTTTGTTCTGTTTTCGTGATTAGTAACAATCAAAACAGTAGTATACTTTCTATCATTACGGTAAAAAATTGTAATACCGTTTTTGGTACCGTCGTGAAATATGTTGAACTCAATCTACTAATAACTACTCCTAAGAAATGCTGTCATCGAATTAATTTTGAAGGAGAAAAACCACTAAAGATAACTAAAAGAAGAATGACGAATGCCATGACGTGAGATTCAACTCCATCACATGAGAATATCAACTGGTTTTTTTATAACTGGAAACATGTCATTGTCAATGTTGACAAAATAAGGAAGACAAACATATCCGACGTGTACACGTCGAGATCCTTTGCTGACCCAAAACCGATTTAATTTTTCCATATCACCAAACTCTCACAGTCATTAGACCATCAGCAGTGGCAAATGTGTTTGTGTGAACATTAAACGTTAACGAAACTTCCCCAACGATTGATCTCTTTTTTCTTTTAAACATTAATTTATTGTGATGGTGAAGCGACACACAATTTGCAACATTTGAGAAAATGGACATACAATATTGCTGATAGAACGATGCAGTTTTGGACTTTCGTTAACTTTTTTTTTTCCGTTAACTTGAAACACGATGTTTATATTAACACTGAGGAATAAATTACATATTTTTAAATTATAGATGGAAAGTGCTTTTTTTTTTTTTTTTTTTTTTGTCAATGGAAAGTTTATTTATAGTTGTTAATTTATATATATCGTGCTTCCATATCAACCAAGCGTTAGCTGCCAAACATTATTCTCCTAATCTCTTACCTTTAAGCTCCTAAATCCAAACTCCAATAATAAACACATTCATATCTCTTGATTTACAAATACCTAATCTTTTTACAGAGAGTTCCCAATTAGCTCTACGAAACACAGTTCTTGATTTCTCAACAAATCATGGCAACTTCTGGCCAAGTCTCTAAGCTCCATTTCTTGCTTTTCCCTTTCATGGCTCATGGCCACATGATACCAACTCTGGACATGGCCAAGCTCTTCGCCACCAAAGGAGCTAAATCCACAATCCTCACTACACCTCTCAACTCCAAGCTCTTCTTCGAGAAACCCATCCATTCATTCAACCAAGAGAACCCCAAACTCGAAGACATCACCATCCAGATCCTTAATTTCCCTTGCACAGAGCTCGGGTTGCCCCAAGGTTGCGAGAACACCGATTTCATCTTCTCAAGCCCTGACCTAAACAAAGGTGACTTGAATCAAAAGTTTTTACTTGCGATGAAATATTTCGAAGAGCCACTAGAGCAGCTCCTCGAGACAATGAAACCAGACTGTCTCGTTGGAAACATGTTCTTCCCTTGGGCCACTAAAGTCGCTGACAAGTTTGGTGTACCGAGACTTGTGTTCCACGGCACTGGCTACTTCTCTTTATGTGCTTCTCATTGCATAAGGCTCCATAAGCCTTACAAGAATGTAGCTTCGAGTTCTGAGCTCTTTATGATTCCTGATCTTCCAGGAGACATTGTGATTACAGAGGAACAGCTGATAGAGAAAGAAGAAGAGTCTGTAAAGGGGAGGTTTATGAAGGAAATTAGAGAATCAGAGAGAAATAGCTTTGGTGTGTTGGTGAACAGCTTCTACGAGCTTGAACCGGCTTACTCTGAGTTTTTCAAGAGCTTTGTGGCGAAACGGGCTTGGCATATCGGTCCGCTTTCTTTAGGCAATAGAAAGTTCGAGGAGAAAGCAGGAAGAGGCAAAAAGGCGAGCATTGATGAGCATCAATGTTTGAAATGGCTCGATGCCAAGAAATGTGATTCAGTGATTTACTTGGCATTTGGAACCATGTCGAACTTCAACAACGAGCAGCTGATAGAGATTGCAGCTGGATTAGAAATGTCAGGACATGATTTTGTCTGGGTGGTTAACAAAAATGGCAGCCAAGGTATCATAGACATCTCTCTCTTGCTATTATTTGTAGCATATCCTCTGTTTTTGTTTAGACAAAACCAATGGTTAAGGTTCTGTTGTTTCAAACTTTTAACTTTTGCGTTTGCATTTAAATTCAAATAGGTGAGAAGGAAGAGTGGTTACCAGAGGGGTTCGAAGAGAAGACTAAAGGAAAAGGATTGATAATCCGTGGGTGGGCACCGCAGGTGCTGATACTAGACCACCAAGCAATTGGGGGATTTTTGACGCATTGCGGATGGAACTCGCTTCTAGAAGGCGTAGCATCGGGCCTGCCAATGGTGACGTGGCCCGTGGGAGCCGAGCAGTTCTACAACGAGAAATTGGTGACACAAGTGTTGAAAACAGGAGTGAGTGTGGGAGTGAAGAAGATGATGCCAGTTGTTGGAGATTTCATTAGCAGAGAGAAAGTCGAGAGAGCGGTAAGGGAAGTGATGGTTGGAGAAGAGAGGAGGAAACGTGCAAAAGAGTTGGCGGAAATGGCGAAAAATGCGGTGAAAGAAGGAGGATCTTCAGATATAGAGTTGGATAGGTTGATGGAAGAGCTTAAGTTGGTTAAATTGCAAAAAGAGAAGGAATAAAAAAAAAGCTAAATGTTTTGCAAGTTAAGGAACAATGTTACAAAATAAAATAAAAAGGTATTTGTTCATTCAAATTTTAAAATGAATGTTTTAGTTTGTAGTATTGATAAAGGAATGTGAAGTTAGGTTCTTGAGCCATCAGGACACAAACCCAACAATAGTTCCGTTTTCTAGTTTTGTTCGTTCTGTTAAAACAAAGAACAAGAACCACAAGGATTCCACTAAGAATTGGTACACATAACATCACTTTCTAACCTTTCATTTTAAAAGTAAAATAATTTTAAGAGAAATTTTAATTGCAAGACATTTTATTTGATTAGCATCAGACTATCACTAACATATAACTCCATAATTAGCATCAAACAGTTTTCCGTCTAACAACTTGTCTTTTTTATGTATTACAACTCCAATAATAAAAGATGAATGGTGATATACGTTATTCTAAGTCTGCTAAACTGGTGGACCATATACCTGACTTTTCTCTATTGTAAAGGCAATGCATTGACCAAGACAAGTAACCCATGGCTTTGTATTGATATTATCGGTATTGTTATATTGGTCAAGTAATAACAGTTTTTTTTTTCACCAAAGATTTATAGCATAATTGTAAATCTCGAAATTGATTTACAAGTTACAAGATTTTGGTTCCAAAGGACCCTGAATACTGATCCTAGATTACGACAGTCTGGCACGTTAACAGAGGAAGTACCAAAGAAACCAAAACTAGAGACGTATGCAAAGACGTCAGGGTCCATTACCCAAAATGATCCCATATGTATACGTAATATAAAGATTTATATGTATATATATCATTGTATGCATAAACTCTTACAACCATTCAATTCACGACGAGGAAAAACAAAATTTTCTACAAGCTTCAGAATATTTCATCTCTCTTAATTAATTTTTTTTTTCACCTTTACCAAAACATCTCTTCATTTTCTTTCACCCACTAAATCATGGGTAGTGATCATCCTCGTCGAAAGATCCATGTTATGTTCTTCCCTTTCATGGCTTATGGCCACATGATACCAACTCTAGACATGGCTAAACTTTTCTCTAGCAGAGGAGCCAAGTCCACAATCCTCACCACACCTCTCAACTCCAAGATCCTCCAAAAACCCATCGACACATTCAAGAAATTGAATCCTAGTCTCGAAATCGATATCCAGATCCTCGATTTCCCTTGCGTGCAGCTCGGGTTACCAGAAGGATGCGAAAACGTTGATTTCTTCACTTCAAACAACAATTATGATAGAAACGAGATGATCTTGAAATTCTTTTTGTCGACAAGGTTTTTCAAAGAGCAGCTTGAGAAGCTCCTCGAGACAACGAGACCAAACTGCCTTATCGCCGACATGTTCTTCCCCTGGGCTACTGAAGCTGCTGGGAAGTTTAATGTGCCAAGACTTGTGTTCCACGGCACTGGCTACTTCTCTTTATGTGCGGGTTATTGCATCAGAGTGCATAAACCACAAAAGAGAGTGGTTTCAAGCTGTGAGCCATTTGTGATTCCCGAGCTCCCTGGGAACATAGTGATAACTCAAGAACAGATCATAGATGGTGATGGAGAATCTGAGATGGGGAAGTTTATGACTGAGGTTAGGGAATCAGAAGTGAAGAGCTCAGGAGTTGTTGTGAACAGTTTCTACGAGCTAGAACCTGATTACGCCGATTTTTACAAAAGTTTTGTACAGAAGAGAGCATGGCATATTGGTCCTCTCTCTGTTTACAGCAGAGGATTTGAGGAGAAGGCTGAGAGAGGAAAGAAAGCAAACATTGATGAGGTTGAATGCCTCAAATGGCTTGACTCCAAGAAACCAGATTCAGTCATTTACGTTTCCTTTGGGAGCGTGGCTTGCTTCAAGAACGAGCAGCTTATCGAGATCGCTGCAGGATTAGAAGCTTCCGGCACAAGTTTCATCTGGGTTGTTAGGAAAAACACAGGTATTGAGATCAACGTTTGAAAGAATCGCAGCATATATAATATAACTGGGTTGCTTTGTTTATAATCTGAAACAAACTTGGTTTGAACAGGTGATAATGAAGAATGGTTACCAGAAGGGTTCGAAGAGAGGGTGAAAGGTAAAGGGATGATAATAAGAGGATGGGCTCCACAGGTGCTGATACTTGACCACCAAGCAATCGGTGGGTTCGTGACCCATTGCGGCTGGAACTCGCTTCTGGAAGGAGTGGCTGCAGGAATACCGATGGTGACATGGCCGGTTGGAGCGGAGCAATTCTACAACGAGAAATTGGTTACGCAAGTGCTCAAAACAGGAGTGAGCGTGGGAGCGAGCAAGCATGTGAAAATTATGGGAGATTTCGTTAGCAGAGAGAAAGTGGATAAAGCAGTGAGGGAGGTGTTGGTTGGGGAAGATGCAGAGGATAGGCGGAGGCGGGCAAAGAAGCTGGCAGAAATGGCCAAAGCCGCCGTGGAAGAAGGAGGGTCTTCTTTCAACGATATAAACAGCTTCATGGAAGAGTTTACCTCGTAATCAGCAGAGACAGCGGTGAGAGAAGTGGTGGTGGAGGAAGAGGCCGAGAAGAGGCTGATATGGCAAAAGCCGCGGTGGATAAAGGAGGGTATTCGTCGTTTAGTGTTTCTGCTTGGTCTACAATAAAATATATGTATCAAAAAACAATTGACTTGAGTTCTGAGTCTGAGAAATGTTACTCCTAAAGGAAAAAAACTTGCTTGTGAAAGCAGAAAATTGACAGAGAATGGGTGCATACAACATATATACTAATCAATGGAATAAATAGATTTTGCTATATAACTATGGCAGATTTAAGTGATCTGCTCTATAAATCGCTGCTTCCTAGCTATGTAGAGTTCTCGGTTTCCCGCTTGATCTGCAGGGCAGCCCTTACAACGTTTCCCCTTGTAAGGATTCCAATCTTGTTGCGCGGAAAAAAAAAAAGCAATGTGTTTAGAAACTGAAAAGATCAGACCAAATCAAACTGCAGAAAGTATAAGAAAAAGACTGAGTTTGAGATAGTCACCAGTTTTCCACTTGCATCCACGACTGGTAATCTTCGGAACTTTGTTTCCAGAAGCAACCTGGAGACAAATGGTTACAGATCTTGTAAGAAATGTTGCTTACAATAAATGCCACTAGAAAAATTGTATTGAACTCATTCCTCCTAAGCTTCTAACAATTACCTGGCTGCATCTTCTAAATTGGTAGAATCACGGACAACAAGAGGAGAAGGCGTCATCAAGTCTCCAACAACTTTTCCATATGTCTTACTTATCAGTTTCTGGAGTTCGTTAAACGTCTGGCCAAAAGTGAATTCGAATATCATATAAGTAAACCTCATTCCCAGGAATTTCAACACTAGTCCTCAAATAAAGCAAACGATATATAACTGGATAAAGAGAAACATACCTTCCAGGTACTGTCAACATCAGGGAACAAGTTTGTATCATTTTGACTGCGACCTGATTGATACAAAAGAAAAGAGGTTAAGCTGGTTCACCAAAATGCACAATACAAAACTAAGATCCACGAGAATTCCAGAAGTGAAATCCTAGATAGATTATTACTCAACTCAATCCTAAATGATAAAGAGTATTTCCTTGTATAATATAGTGAAACTGAAACCGTATGCCTTGGTGATCAGCTCAAAAGGGTTTTATCTTCTTGCGGAAAGAAAATGAACAGAAGATTTACAAAATTTGGGTATACATTACCAGAGATGGAGTCGAGTGCAAGCAAATCGTAATCAGAAACAACACCAACCTGCAGGAGAAATTACAGTAGAGGAGTAAGTAAGATCTCAGATAGATAAAGCATATGTTATTAGCTTCTGAACTCAATAGATCAGTATCTTGCTGTTTATGACTATGGCTTATCACGAGCTAGTTGTTCAAGAATCCAAACAGAGAAACACAATGAAAAAAGAGATAAATTATACCAGATTCCAATCATCATCAATTACAGGCAATCCTGTGACTTTCTTCTCAACCAAAAGTTCCAATGCTGTTAAAAATCAAGGAAGATAACCAAAAAGATAAATTTAGAGAATTGGTTGGTATTGATTGTTAAATTGTTTCCATCTTGTGCATAATTACCATCATCAACCGACGTTGATGGCTTAACAACATGCAAATTCTGTCTGGGTGTCATGAAATCCCCAACTGTGAAACCCCCGTTTCTGGCCTGAAACCCTCAAAAGAGTCAAAACAAATTATAAACTAGAACCAAAAGGGTTTATCTGGAAGGAGCAGCTTGACTCACCGGAACAGAGTTGTTATTAACGCTGGCTGGAGCTGCGAAGAAGGCAGAGACTGCGATTGAGGGTGAAAAAGTGGAGCGACGACGGTTAGAGGGGGGAAGAAGAGACAGAGATGAAGAAGAAATCGGAAGAAAGCAATTGAGTGATGTAAGTAGTGGAAGTCGCGTTATGGGCAGAGAAGTGGACAAAGAGATCGAACCCATAATCGCTTATCCTCTGTAACTCACGGATCCCAATGAAAAAACAAATCTTTATTTTGTGAAATCTGAGAGGAAACAAAGGTAGAAAAATTTAGCAAAAGGAAAGAGAGAGAGAGAGAAGAGGTGAAGAAGAAGAAGAAGAAGCGTTTTGATTGGGTGGTAAATATCGGAGAAAATAAGTAGAGAAAAGTTTGTGATATGATAGGTGGTGGTGGTGGTGGGGACATAACCACATATCAATTTTTTGGTATATGGTTGATTGGTCGGCATTTTTACATTTCTTTGGGTCCTCAATTTCGAAACGATTTGTTCCACCTTTTTTTTGTTGTCAAAAGTTAAAAAAAAGTCCAATTTCGGTTCAAGAAGAAACCCTAATTTGAACTCTCTTTTGGTGTCAAGTGTCACTGGATTTTTTATGTCGCGGTCGTTGACACTTGACATAACTGAAATATCTAGAAATTTCAGAATAGTCGGCCACACTTTAATACTTTCGATTGAGTTCCCATTTATTTACTTTACTGATCATATATCAAAACTAAATACGTACAATCTTAGGCCTAAACTGTTTGTTTTACAATAAATCTCAAAACCAAAACCAAAACCCAATTAATTAAAATAATCCAAATATTTAGCTGCATGTCATCTACTTGTCAAATATACACATCAAACAAGTAGACTAGGTGTTTATAGCCCATGGGCCATGGTGCAATGTGCTGGATAACAAAGTTCATGTATCAAAATCCGACCATACTAGATAAAGACAGATTTTTCCAAGTAGTTGATCTAAGCAATAGATGCAGAGAAAGTATTCCGAAAACCAAATCCATAACACGAACAAAGTTAAGGCTTGAACCGTGACTCAAATTAACGAGACAAAGATGATTGCAATTAAATAAAAAAACAAAGCAAATGCGTTTTTCATTTGTGATTTAACAGGAAATGTTTAAAACCACACAAAAGCAGTAATGAGGAATTCAAATTCCCAGGGAGAAAACGAATAGAGAAGAAACAACTCCAGTTGTATGGGAGAGATAAAAGCCAATAACAAATGGTAAAATAAGTTAGGAGAGGTTCAAGGAAGCAAGCTGCTCGGCTGCACCGCCAGCAGCAACGCTCCTGAGAACATCCATAGCCTCTGCAACTTTGGCCTTGAGAGCTTCTGGTGACTCCAACAGATGGAGCACTTCTGTCTGGTCCATCTCCAAAAGCATCCCAGTCACTTTGGCTGCTGACTCTGCCTCAAGCTGCTCCACCAACGGGTACAGATTCTCACCCAGCATCTGTACACACACCAAAGTCCCAACATTATTAAAATCCAAACAAAAAACCAATCTCTATCTGGTTTATTAGAGATTCTCTCACCGTCCTCTGCTGCTCTGGACTAGCATTAGCCAGATTTGAAGCCAAAGCTCCAATAGGCAATGGCATGTTGTTGCCCATGTCATATGGAGGCACATCACCACTACCACCACGTCCTTGGGGATACCGGAACATCCGGCCCCTTGGATGCATCTAATCAATCACCAGCCAAACAGATAAATCATATGATCAACTATTTTAAGGAGAGATGAGTAAGCAAAGCAGCTTTTATTGCAAGCTAGATAAGGACATGTGAAGAACCTGTTGCTGCATCATGGGATTTTGCTGCTGGGACTGTTGGATTCCCCCGGAGCGTCTTCCTCCTCCAGGACGCTGCTGCTGTTGCTGAACCATAGGCATGAAGAAATTGGGTACAGGGCCCCCACCAGGTCTCATTCCAGGAACAAGCTGTTGTTGGTACCCAAACCCGGGCTGTGGCATTGCACAATCACAGGTTAATATTATCCCAACAGTTTCAAAATAGAATTGGAAAGGCTCAAGTATTATTATAGCTATAGCTATAGAGCTAAACGCATGAGATTTCAAACTTCTCCTGTGACTTAAAAGCAGCTCGCAACTTCTAATTCATTATATCCAAGATAGAAGATAAACAAATGAATTACCATTAGAAAAATATCATTGTGCAAAATCGCAGACAGCTACTTAAAATAGAGCGAGCATGATGATTACCTGGGGAGAAATCATGGTAGGAGGGGCCTGACCATAGAACATTTGTTGTCCAATACCTGGACCACCCGGGGGATACATTGGCATGCGGGGACCAACAGATGGCGACATTGCAACTGGTCTCACTTGAGAAAACTGAGCCTGTTCGCATCATGAAGACACTCAGCATGAGGAGATAAAATGAGAGATGTATGTGATACAAAAAATAGAATATTTTCAAATCCAAGAGAACTCCAAACCACGAGGAAGTGATCAACAAGGAATATGTTGTTTTAGCTTTATACAATCTTGTACTTGTAGAATGGAAATTAGCACTAATTGAAGTCATTCTATATTCTCATCACAGCTAAATCATGCACAATTTGTTAACAAATGTTCCTGCTCACAGCCTATAAAAACATATCTATCTTTCAAATACCATATAATTTTCAGTGACATGAGTAGGACCTGGATTATAGAGATGCGTCAGCACCAGTATCGAAAATTATACACAGTGGGTCATTTTAAGACTCGCATATGATGGGTCCAAAGTTTAATTGACACACAAACAGAAAAAGTAGGAGTAGTAGGTATATCACAAGATGAGGTGATCCAAGAGAAGCAAACCTGTAGTCTGACCCTTCTGTCTTCCTTCCGCTGTGCAATAGCAACATAGAGTGGCTTGCTTTCGATCATTTTACCACTCAACTGTGACATCTGTAGAGTATTCCACTGTTACTAACAATCGAAGTGCCTTTCCTCACACGTATACTCAACAAGACAATACAATTGACTTACAGCTTCTGTTGCTTCTTCGGGAGTTGAGAAAGCAACAAAACCCGAGCCTTTGCTTGTTCCATTAGGATCTCGCATCACCTGTCATATTTTATGAAGAGCTTCTTATACAGTGAATTAAGAGAGTCAACTCACTACAGAGAAAGAGAGAGAGAGGGATATTGGACCTTGCAAGATGTAACGGTACCAAAAGGAGAAAAGATCTCTTTAAGTTTCTCGTCTGAAATGCTAGGATCCAAATTCTTCACATACAAGTTTGAACTTTGAAACTTGTCGGTAGCTTCCTTCAAATTCTGTTCATAACGGACCCTTAGTTCCGTTTCCCTCTCGGACTTCTTCTGGGCTCTACCAACATACCACTCCTTATCATCAAATGTGTGCCCATTGAGAGAATCCACCGCCCTAGCAGCATCATCAGCATTTTCAAAGTTAACAAACCCAAAGCCCTTAGACTTCCCATCTCCATCTTTCATCACCACAGCACTTGTTATCTTTCCGTACGCGCCAAAAGCGTTCTTCAAGTCATCATCAGTAGTACTTTCCGCGAGATTCTTCACGTACACATTGGTGAATTTTGTATTGTTAACAGTCGAGTCTCTTTCTTGTCTCCTCAGGAAAGGACCCACATACACTTGCTTGTCATTTAGCAACATGCCATTAAGTTTCTCAATAGCTTTCTGGGCAGATTCTTCACTGGCATATTGCACATACCCATAGCCTTTTGATTGGCCTGAAGAATCCACAGCTACCTTGCACGACACAATGTTCCCAAACACCGAAAATGTCTCATGAAGTGCTTTGTGGTCAATGGACTCATCCAAATTCTGCATATTTATAACCAGTGTTAGTACCAGAAAAAAGAGAAAAAAAAACCCAATAAAATACACAATCCTAAAAACAACTACTTAAACAAGATTCAATATTTTTCCTAACAATCATCTCATCTTACAGCAACTCAAATGTCTTAGTCAGAAACGAAAATCAGGGAAGGACACAGACAAGAGTACCTTGATGAATATGTTCCCAGCGCCGCTTCGGCGTACACTGGGATCACGATGAGAATACATAACCCTTATAGGTTTGCCATAAAGAGGTATGTAATTCAGTTCCTGGATCGCTCTTGCAGCTGCAACAAAGACACGATATGAAGTACAAATGAGAAAGGGGGATAAGTTTTGCTGCAACAGAATCAACCACATTGAACATAGATACAGGCACCATAAAAGTATCAACATTTCCAATACCCCTCAGTCAAATCCAGTACTAGTACTATCGAGCAAACCCTAATACCCATTTACTTTCTATAAATTTGGAAATTTGGTGATTGTAAAAAAACTCCAATTAAGGAGACTAACCGTCTTGGGGATTGGCAAAGTTAACGTATCCATAGCCAAGCGATCGGCGAGTGGCCAAATCCCTACAGACACGAACAGATACGACTTGACCCATTTGGCTAAACGCATCGAAAAGCTGCGAGTCCGTCACATTGAAATCCAGATCCCCCACATAGAGAGACGTCGTGCCGAACTGGGTGGCCGCTGCTCCCCCTACCGACGCCGGAGCAGACGTGACCGCAGCAGTGGAACCATTCGCAGTCTGACCCTGAAGTTGAACCTGCGCCATTCCCTCTTTTTTTTTTTTTTGGATTTCCGAAACTTTTTTTGTCTTTTTTTTGGGGTTTTAGTTAACCCTTCCCTCCCCTCTCGTTATTAGACTGAAACCAAATCCAAAACCCTAAAATCGTAAGAACTAATGAAATCGAATCGAAAGGCAAAATCAACAAAAGCTAAGCGAAAGTTTTTATCTTTTTCGTTTTTTTTTTTTGTGTGTGTGGCTTTTTATGTTTTTTTTGGCTATATCAGAGGAGAGGGAAGATGAAAAATAGGGTAAGAAATAGCCGGCGGCGAAGCCTGCGACGGCGAGTGAGATATTGGGGCGAGAGATTCTAGGCGGAACAAAGGACAATTGCGGAAGATGAAAGAGAAGCTTTACGGTTTCTCTATTCTCTCCTTTTATATTATTCAATTTTATTATTATTTTTTTTTTCTTTTCCCTAGAAGAACCCTAGGAGTGTTAAGGGTAGATCTCAGCCGTTGGATTGACTCTGCACTAAAACGTAAGATTGATTTTTGTCGCGAGATTTTTGAGTTGGGCGATAAGGTCTTCGTTCTCGTCACTTTCGGAAAAAGTCAAACAGAAACGCGCGCGTGTGTGTCACTTGGAATATTAGCAACTAAAATGTGATTAGTAGAAAGTTACTACTTACTACTAGTAACCAAGTTTAGTTTTTCTTTTTTTCTGCCAGCAGTGTTCATCGTCATTAGTTTATTTTAGTTTTTATTTTATTTTTTGTTAAAGGGTTTTAGTTTTTATGATGAATTGTATTTTACATTTTGTGTTTTGATCAAAATTTCACACACACATTTTCAAATTTGAAACTAGATTATGTCAAGGTGGTGATACTAGTACAAACAACTAGACTATAAATCTATATTAGTTAATTATATATATTTCTTTGATTTATTTTTACTTTTTTTGCTAAAAGGCTTTATCATAACATTTCTTATTAGTAAGTTCTCATTCAAATAGTTAATGTTGTTTATATATAGTGGATCTTGAAAACTTCTTTAAGTAATTGCTAATAGTCTAATGTCATCGGCAACATACCGCACCATTCCATATGTATTGCAAAAAAACATCTTAATCAATAACCAACTATGTTAAGATTTGACTTGTCAAAACAATTCAAATTAATAATACACGATTGGTCTTCCAGTAGAATTGTGACACGAAGAAAAATAAGATGAGAGATCAAAGATGAGATTTCGCAGTACGCAATCGTTTCCACAAGCATTATAATAGAAGCACACAAGGCATATATATATGAACTATGAAGCGTCATTCCTAAAGATGTTTTGGATATACAGAAAGGAAAAAATGAGGGTCAACGGACGTTTGACATAATTCTATTTTCTTTCTAAGCTTCTTGTTGGATTGCACGTCTGAGCCTAAGTCCATTATCAACATCTCCCCCACGTCCTATCAAGACACCATCTCCTGCATTCTCACTACTTTGGTTTTCGGTTAGCCAAAGCCATGGAGTCTCCCACCAATGAGATAACGGTCATCATGGATAGAGTTGTGAAGGTTTCTAAACCAGACATGGCATCTTTTTGCACATAAGCAGAAGAGGCTCACCGAGAGACAACCTATACATGCACTAGATAACATATGAGAGACGAGAGTTTGCAATACGCATTCGTTTTCCAAAGCTTTTCAATAAATGAAACACACAAGGCATATTGACAAACGAAGCGTTATTTCTAAAGATCTTTTGGTTTGATACCCAAAAAAAAAAAAAAAAAAGGAAAAAAAAAAAGAGGGTAAACATTTATAATTACACATCGACTAATAATAAATCTTTTAAAGCCATCCCTTAATGGCTTAAGTACACAAATGTTAAACGACTCAGTGAACAGTTTGACAAAATGCTATTTTCTTTCTACGCTTCTTGTTGGATTGCACGTCTGAGCCTAAGCCCATTGTCAATATCTCCCTCACGTCCTATCAAGACACCATCTCCTGCATCCTCACTACTTTGGCTTTGGTTTTGGTTAGCCAAAGCAGCTTCCCCAAAGTTATGGAGTCTCCGACCAATGAGATAACGGTCATCACGGATAGAGTTGTGAAGGTTTCTAAACCAGACATGGCATCTCTTTGCACAGAAGCAGAAGAGGCTCACCGAGAGACAACCTATCCATGCGAATCTGTAGACCGCCGAGTTCACAACTAGCGGATATCCGAGCATTGGGAACACTCCTCTCGCCAGGACATAAGGCACGCATAAAGCTGTTAGGAGTTTCATCACGATCGGGAACACAATCTCTCTAAGTACCCATAACCCTTGAAGCCTCGAGAATCCATCATCTCTTACCCTCTCAAACTTTGCTCTCCAGCTATCATCCACTATTGGAAGCATATGATCCAGCATTACCTATCCATAGTTGTCGTTTTTTAGTGACAAAAAGTATCTTTTTTTTATGCGGCAAAAATTTCTTTAAGGGAGAAATATACTTACCAGTCTTGTCCAGATCTTCAAAAAGATGAGCCCAAGAGCCCAGTCTTGATACAGGAGGAAGACAGGGCTTTCATCTACTGGGACTCTCATTGGGACAATCACCAAAAGCTCAAACAGAAGTCCGATTAGAACCGGAATGATAAAAACCTGTTTACAATCACCAATTTAAAAACACAGAATCCTAAGTTGAAAAGAGTGTAGTAGTATAAAAAAAATTCGAGAAAATAATAGCACAAACGACTTACCCATATGGCTAACAGCACCGAGCTCTTGAAAACAATCCCACACCATTTCCATATTTGGTTAAGCAAGACTGAAGTCCTCTTTGACTTGACATGCTCGATAGCATACCTGGCCCCCGATATGGTAGTCCAAAAGGCATATGTGCCAATGACGAAAGCATACAGGTCTACAGATTTAGAGGATTCTGTTAATACTGTGTAACCGTGTGAAAGAATGTTTCGGAAGATCAAAATTAACAAACTTTACCATTGCATTTGATGCCATGAGTTATTGGAAGAATTGGGATGGAACTAAAAAGAGCACGCCCAAGCGAAACTGGTACAACTATCAATGCAGAGTTGAAGAGAAGAAGAGTAACCCATGCAACAAGTAGAAGAAGGATTATCCGGACCACAAAGTTGTACCTGCTAAAAAATACGTTCATATCAGGGGAAGACCTTATAAAAATCTTGATGTACTTAGTCAACTATATAAACCAAGCGAACACTCCTGTTAATTACTTCAAGCATGCACAAATTCTAAACATCAAAAAGCTATTAGCTTATTTCTGAAGTAAGAACATACTCTGAATCAGATTGTTCTTCATCATCTTCATATTCCTCACCCGTGTTGACATTCCCGGCGCGGAGGAGACTTCTGTTAGGGTCACCAGCTGCTGGAAGAGCAGCCATGGCCCTGTCAGGTCCACCGACCTGCAATACTTGTGCTCTGTTCTGCCTTCCTGGTTCACCATTTCCATTTTCCTGACCAAGGTTGTCCTCTGGTCTTGGCAAGAGAAAGTCTGTCAAACCAAGCCCCCAACCAACACTGGTGAACCAGCAGCGTAGAAGGGACTTAATTGTGGTCCGGAGTCTGAAATGCTCGATAATAAATGGTATGCAAATTTGAAACAGAAGCATGTCCGCTGGAATCTCCGTGAATGGGTCAGATACACTGCATAGATGCACAAGTTAGGAAAGACCTACTCAAACACCAAATATAAAAAAACAAGAGGTTAGCCAATATTTCTTACGATATGTCGAGTGGGAAGATTGAAGGAGCCATCCGGATCGCAAGTTTGACTGGTAAGAATACCAGCATGACAATCAAACTCCCATACACTGCAACGGATAACAGAACCCTCCTGGCATGCTTGTGTACTGGATCATCAATCAAATCTCGGAATGGATTGTAATTAGGATCTGCAGGATCACGAAGGAAATACAAAACTCCAGGGCGAAGAACCTGCAATTGGCACAAAAGTGGAAGAAAATATTAGATAGTAGCAGAGAGAAAATCTGATTCTAGAACGAAATTATGAGCAAGGAAAACACAGTACCCCTCGAAGAAGGCTGACGAAGATGCTTATTTGCAACATGTACATGATTCCAACAACCCAATGAACAAGGGAGCTTGCAAGTGGAGAAATTGACAAAAACTGTACTCTGTGGGACATTGTTTTACCAAACATCCTAACAGTGCAAACATCTAGCCACCACCCACACATCAGAGGGAAGACCCCAAGCTCGATGACCAAAAGAAAGGCAACTTTGATCATAGTCATCAGATGCCTCATTGCTGCCAAGAACTGCCGAAGGAGGGATGGTACAGCTTCCACTATAGAAGCAATACCATAAAATCTTCCGACGGTCAGTGGCTCACCCTTAGCATATCGAATCAGTGCAATGATCCCAAGGTAAAGGAACACCAGAAATACTATAAAAATGTACCCAACAGTCAGAGTTGTGACATCAGATAGTTTTGATGCCCCAGCAGCAGAACCTTTCAAGAGATCAGCAGCAACCGATAGTGTATTGTTTGCTCCACTCAATTCACTTCCGTTGACTTTCATCACATCTGTGAGCTGACCAAGCAACCCATTTTCTTGTCCCTCGTTAGTCAAATTTGAGACAGCAGTCAGCGCAGTCTTCAGAGTTATATTTTCCAATGATAGTCCAGTATCTGTAAAATGCATTGCCGCGGTCACAGCAGGGCCTCTAGCAGCAGCAAAAAGCCATGACACATGATACAATATAACCCGTCCTAATGTGAAGGGCACAAAGATCACAACACCAAGGAATATCATATTGCTTGCTAAAACCTGCAAATTATGCACATCATGAAAGTTTAACGAGTGGCCAATAGTGAAGAGCAAAAGAAAATTGAATTAAAGCTATGCATCACCAAGAGTAGAAAAATCAACTTACAGTAAAGGCATTCTCAACCAAATGAAACACCGGACCCTGCATTCCAACCAGCTCATCAAATGGAACGTCTTCTGCACCATCAGCGTCGTCCAAACCATCAAACATCTGTTCCACTTGAGCCTCGAGACGAGCTGCTTGTATGTCCAACCTCGCAAGAACGTTTTCAGGATTCCTTCTAGCAATCTGACCAGCAGCAGCACCCTGATCCCCAGCATCTTCGCCATTCCCCTCTCCAGCAAGATTCCTATTAGCCTGTCCAGCAGGTCTTCTTGCAGCACGAGCACCAATTCTGTCCCCGTCATCTTCTCTGTCTTCCTGTCCCCCTAGCTCTCGTAAATGCCTAAAGTAATCCCTTAATGAAGTCGCTCCAAGGAAGATGAAGACAATACTTGCCGATAATAAGAACCCATGCAAGCAATCGGTGAGAATTACAGTGGTGGAGATGTGGCTTAAGAACAACCTCTGAGCTTCACCAAAACTCCGCACAAAAGCCAATCGCCATATCCAAAATGTTATGAAAGGGATAGTGAGAAGCCAGACAGAGAGCACAAAACTTAGCCGGAGAAAGAACTGCAAAACATGGCAAGCTTTCATAGCAATGCCAACTACAAACTCCTGGAAAGGGAGCCTCGACGGAGCATTTTCAGCATATACTGGGGAGAATGAAAAAGGATGCTTGCAAACCTGCAGCAATGAAATTACCAATTAGCTCAGATTAATAAAAAAAGAACACTTTAAACTGTCAAATTTAGGCTACCATCATTTGATTAGAGATGAGCACACAAAAATCGTTTTTGATAGTGCCCATTCCATTATATTCAAACCCTCAAACCATCTAGAAGAATCAGAAAACGCAATGGAAAAAGTTGACCAATAAAATTTCCGTTTGACTCCATCAACAGGAATCCAGATCTTGCAGATGAAGCCCTTACAATCAAGAATAAAGAGGCAAAGAAACAAAACCTCGCATTGACGAGCGTTGCTATGATTAAGCCACTGAAGGAGGCAATCCTGATGAACAAACTTGATGCTCCCGCTGCAAGCGCACGGATACCGAAGCGGATTGTCCGCATCCCCAGGATTTCTGCAGATCCTGCAAACGTCCTCCTCATCTTCGTCATCATCAACGTACCTCGACCCTGCGGCGGTCGCAACTGCGGGATCCATGGTTGAGAAAGCGGTAGGAGAGGCCTGATTCGGCGACGAAGCAGAAAGGGACGAAGAGGAAGAAGAAGAAGATACAGACGGCTCCGATACAACCTCAGAGGCTGCCGCGCCAGATATGGACAACGATTCGGCCGAGGAAATCTCCATGGAGAAATCCGGGCTAGGGATAACGAATTGCGCAGACGGTGGTTAAGACGGCGGCGGCGGCAGATTCTTGGGGAAAGCGAGTCGACTCGGTGAGTCTGATAACGCCGAGCTAAAAGGAAATGGCTCGTATATCGCGAATTATTATTATCCTTCGACTAGGAAGACAAAAAAAAAAGGAAAATAAAACGAAGGCACCGAGAAAATTGATCATATGGTAGGCCTAGACCGAGATTTGTAAACCGGTAGTTGACGAAATTGACCTTCCCTCTTGCTCATTTATTGACGGTTTTTGTCGGTTACGCGTCTTTAGTCTTTGGGTTTGGGCCTTTAATGGTAACAGCTTCAGCCCATCATTATTATTTTTTTTTTTCTCATCAGAAACAAAAAAATCAATTGCTATACTTTGCTGCTGCTTAATATTATAATCATCACTGTAATTAAACCGAAAACGAAAAGCCCAAATTTGTGTGTGAGGCAGAGGAAGCAGAGTGAAGAGAAAGATAGAGAGATAATGGGTTCGCTTTTGCTTCACACAACTCCTTCTACTACTTTCCCTGTACGCCATATCAGAGCTAGAGTCTCCTGTTGCTCTTCTGGTAATTTCGTTTTCTCCGTAAATTTCTTTTTTTTTTTTTTGTGTGTGGAAATTGAGTGTGATTGTAGAATTATAGAAATGGGGGATTGTTTGATGGGTTTTAACCGCCGGTGCTTTTTTTGTGTGTATTTTGTTGGCAAATGAAGTGACTTTCTTTAAAATTATTCTTGGTGGAGACAACAATTAGTTTTAAAAATGTGTAACATATATCTCCAAATACACATTGGGATTGACATACGATTAGAATTGTTGTGTAGGGCATGTATCATTTATCAAAGATGTAGCTGCCACTGAACCTCCAATGCATCTTCATCACTTACTCAAGGTGCTTCACACAAGAGGTAAAATGAGCCCTCATTATGTCCAAACTTATATGTGTGTGTTTTTTCTTTAATGGTTCGGGATAGAACAGATAAGTAAGTTCTGGATACTTATTCCCGTTATAACACATGTGACATTTAGTACTCTGGATTTGTAATAATGGGAAAGGGAAATATATGGATCTTAGAAACTCAGTTGTTTTCATATTTCTTCTGTAGGTGAAACAATCATGTCTCCTGGAGCTAAGCAGGGACTGATCCCTCTTGCTATTCCGCTTTCTAAGAATTCTTCAGGTAAGACCACACCTTTGATCGAATC
The DNA here is from genome assembly GCA_011420285.2 of Erysimum cheiranthoides. NCBI lineage: Eukaryota > Viridiplantae > Streptophyta > Magnoliopsida > Brassicales > Brassicaceae > Erysimum > Erysimum cheiranthoides. The sequence goes on along the minus strand of CM022177.2, from coordinate 19,910,450 downwards.
CATTAGCTTTTTTTTAGCAGCTTCGGTTTAATTTTGTTTTCCGTTTATTGTCCAAGTAGGCTCTGTTACCGCGCTTCTAAGATGGCCTACTGCTCCACCAGGGTAAGAGATTTGGATCTCTTTGTTGTTAACTCTTGCAGTGGTAAATATATATTGTTGGGATATGCTGGATTTTAACTTTTGTACTCGAGAGCAGAATGGATATGCCGGTTGTGGAAGTTTGGAGGAGTGGAGTCAGGCTTATAGCTAGAAATGTAAAGACATTTCATTTCTGTTATTTATAGCTTATCCTTTTTAGAGGATTTTATGTTGTTTCTTTTGTTACCAAGAAGAAGCAATTTTTAGAGTTTCTGAATTCAGGTAGATGAGTATCTTCACCGGATTCTGGTTGAAGAAGATGCACAAGAGTTGACGGAACTTTATCATGCTTCGGCAGAGGCAGGTGAAAAACTTTACAAAAAGGGTGCTTTTGCTGAATCTCAAATCCAAAATCTCGATGTCTATGTCTTGAAAAAGGCAAGACTTAAAAACCCATTACTTATAGATCAAAGGCGTTATGTACACCACAACAAACAATATTTGTTTTTTTGTATTATATAGGTTGGACTGTTTCCAGATTTGTTGGAGCGTAAAGTATTACGGCATTTCGATGAAGCAGATCATGTAAGAATCTTTAATGCATATAATGTCACATCCTATAATCATGAATCTCCCTTCTGTGACACTTTTAAAGGATTTTTTTGTTTGTCCTCCAAGGTTTCAGCTATGGTAACAGGAGAATTTTACACAAAGAAAGACCTCTTTCCAGGATTTGGACGACCTTTTGTATATTATGCAAACATACTGCAGAAGTTTGTATACGATACTTACTTATAACAAATCTCTTTATTTATTTTCTTAGAGAAGATGGAGCCACATGTCTTAGGATTCTTATTTGCAGGGTAGGACGGAATTCAGAAGCAAAAGACGCGGCTAGAGTAGCATTGAAATCACCTTGGTGGACACTAGGATGTCCTTATGAGGCATGGCAACAGTTTTTTTTTTTTGTTTTTTTTTCCAGTTGTGCTGAGTTTTAAAGAATATAGACATTCATGGTCATGGTATCTTGAAAACATGCAGGAGGTTGCTAGTATTGCTCAATGGGAAGACGAGCAGATCGAATTCATTAGGGAGAAAGTGAGTGATGAAGGTCGTCTTGAGGATTTGAAGAAAGGCAAAGCCCCAATCCAAGTTGCGTTGGATGTTGCGGCTTTTCTCTTGGATTTGGCTTCTATTGAAGGAACTTGGTCTGAATATTTAAACCATATTGCTAAATGTTATGAAGAAGCTGGACTACACAATATCTCCAGATTCGTTTTGTACACAGACTAAACCCAAATTATATGAAAACCACTTGTTTTCTAAAAATCATCGTCTTTCATGAACTTTGCCCCTCTCTCAACAGGTGGAGTGTGTAGTCTTCGGACAAGTTCTTCTGGATTTCGCTGCTGTCTATCAAATGCCCTCATACATAAAAACCCTGCACATCACCACACATCATTCCACAACTATTTTAATGTAATTATTCAACAACTATTGTTAATATAAAAAATTTATGTTGGTTACCTGTCCAAAAGCAAAGTTGAATCCGTCGTGTGTCTAAAAATCTAAAAATGGATGTCACCGACGAGCCACAGTATAGTGCACGTTTTTCTAGTCCTTCACACCATTCTCTAGGAAATTCAATGGGTTTTAAACTTGTTTCATGATCTGCAAAAACCTGGAAGCAAAGATTTTACATTTTCTTTATAATTGCTTAGTAAAAATCAATACAATTTTCTTTCTGGAGTTTATAAGAAAACACTTACCTCATTAGTTTGGAAGTAAGTTCCATTGAGTGGAAAGCCCCCTCGCATTGCTGTTCTACATGGAATCTGTTCAATTTCACTCAGCCATGTGAGTTCCAAGTCAAAATTGTTAAAATGTTATATTGTAATTTCTGCTTACCAAAATTGTTCCACGGAAGGTGTTGGACCTTTGTTCCCGTACACTCCAACAATAAGAACAAGTCTTCATTTTGCAGAGATTTGATCCGTCAGAGTTACACTTTTTCTTTGGAGGAGTGAACGAGTATGACGTTTCACCTAAAAAATATCCAATGAAAAATTATTTTATGTTTATGTTAACAATGATAAATTATGCTTATACTATACCTGGTTGCCAAATCGCAAGAAGGTAGGGACTCGGATCATCAAGTTCTCTTCTCTCAAACTATACAATATTTGTAACCAAACAAAAAAAACATTTCCTAAGAAATTAAACAAAAGAGATGCAATTTTGAAATTTATAACATATATATGCTTACATCGCGGAGAAGCTCATGATTATCAGGAAGCACATAACTGCAAAACAAACCATTAGATTACATATTTTCACAATAAGCATTAAAATATGATAATAATGCGTAAATACATAAGATACTTACACCACATGTTCAGTTCTTAACCGATCATAATACTTTATTTTCCGGGGTGGCTTGATTGGAATGCATGCATTTTCAGGAGTGAGAACCACTAATGCTTTTGAGATTTCATCATCAGAATTATTGAGCATCTTTCCACCTTCTACAAGTGCATCCTCTACATTTTTCTTCAATGCATCCATGTCAATATCAATTTCAGGAATCTTAGCATATAGCTCACAAGAATTTCTGCGTGGTGCATCTTCAATGTCCATCAATTCAAGAATCTCCTCTGCTCTTGGAGACGAAGGAAACTCAATCATTGGCTTACAACATGTATCTTGTTCGTTGCATCCTGGAGAACCACATTCCTCTATCAAATTTATATTTGATCTGATGTCAGCATCAACATCTTGGGAATATGCATCCATAAAAGAATCAGACTCGTGTGTCTTTTCTTCCGGACCCTCAAGAAGAACCTTGGAACTGAAAAAAGAAAAACATATATGTCAATTCACTCATCTTAAAGTTAATATGTATGGACAAAATACTAGAAAAAATAACCCATGAAAAATAGCTTTAAACTCCCAATTTAAATCTCTCAAAGATATTTTGCTCATACATTTAAAACTTAAACCTATGTTAAACTTGTTTATTAATCTACTGAGAAACTCTTCTTCGTCATCCTCCATTCCTCGTTTCCCTTCTCGAAGAAAAACTTAATCACTAAGTTCGATTCCTTTGTCCCTTACAATGTTAAGAATTATCATTTCAATCATTAGTTTCACTAAGTCAGATCAAGTGACACTGACGATTAACAATCGTGATGATCAAGTGACATTGACGATCAATATTTTATGTGATTTTCTCAGATTTTTCTTAAATATTTTTTTTAAAAAAATTAACAACTCAAATTATCTAATTATCTAAGTAAACCAAAGTAAGAGAAGAAACAAAGAGAGCATACCTGACATATGCACTGGCAAAATATTTACATTCTGACTTCATTGGACACGCATTACAATTAGGAATAACTTTTGTACAGAAAACCTAGGGTTGATAAGATTTAGTCGAATCAGTAACAATTTGGATTGATTGACAAGTCATATGCTAAGAAAGTTTTATTATGTGTGTACCTTTCCAAATGTTATCATCTGATAATGTAGTTCATACCTGTAGAAAGAATGTAACATAAGATTAAGCCTTACATGTTCGTATGGTATAACAAATAATTGGCTATTAAAAAAACATTTGAACTTACAAAGTTTCTTGAGGAAGTTTACATAGTCGTGGCCAGAGGTATTTTTGAATAGAATCCATTGAAGGGTACCTGAAACGAAGTTGTTTTTATAGGTGATAGTTGTTAGTAAACTATCATGTACTTTTAATAATCAAATTTATGAGAAAGCATAACTGGAATAATTGATGCATTTGAACTCCATTGGGTAAAGGTTCAAGAGGAACCCAACCAAGTCGAACTGCTATACGACCAACATTTGTATCAACCTATACACATCAAAAATAAGACTTTAATGAGCAAGAAATAATATACAAATTTCAAGTGAAATTTACTATCATAATATTTTATACCGGAAAAGCAGAATGTTGAAGTCCTAACAGTCGTACACATTCAGCACTCTTTAGTCCTATTCCTTCAATCTCCAATAAATATCTCCTGATAAAACAATACAAAATTGTAATGATGTTTGCAAATAATGAGATCTATGAGAACATAAAAATCAACATAAACATACTTCACTAGATCTGATGGAGCATCTCGAAGCCATTCAAGATCAACGGTTCCATTTTGTTTAACTTCATCGCTGAGAAATTTCTTGAGAAAAGAATAGAGGAAAATAGAAAAGTAAAATGTTAGTCTTAAATCTTTAGAATAATTTATCCACAAAGTTTTGTTTTACTTACCAAAATTCTTCCTGCAAGAATCCTGAATTGTCCACGTTTTCTGATGGTGGTTGCAAAAACTTGTTGGCCAGATAATCTCACATCAGTCCAATTAACTGTGTCCATGTGCAATCTGTGCCGAGATCCTTCTTTTGCGTACAACCTCCTAAGAGCCTTCCAATCAACTATTTCATCTTCCATAATACCGGTTTTTTCATTTTTCCTTTTTGCAGTTTTCTCATGTTCTTCTACCTCTGGTATTGAATCCTCAGATAAGTTGATAAACTCAGAACTCTTAGCATCATCATTTCCGATATGAGTTGGTCTTTGGTCATCATCAATTGAATCATTAACATCTTGAGGTTCTTCAATGTAGTAGGCAAGACCTTCTAAACCTTCTCTTGCATCGGCAGGAAATTTTGCAGCCACACTCATGAAAGCGTTGCTGTAGAAAATCGTAATCAAGCTTATCTCAACTGGTTTTCCAATTTCAAAATTGTTTAAACTGAGATTTTACCTTGAAAGATAGTCGGAAACATTCTGTGTCAAGAAAACTCCAACGACCGAGTCAACAACAGAGCCTTTCCACTGCTTAAACTTCCTATTGCCTGTAGAATAGTAATTAATAATATCATGGGAGGCAATGGAATTTCAATAGCAATGTACTTTACATAATTAAACTTGGATTCATCATAGATAGTATATACACGCGTAAACTCATTCCGAATACAAGTACAATTTAATAATAATAATAACAATAATGTACCTTGAAGGAGATGCATCCGACTAATGAAAAGATCTATCCGACTCTGGAAGATCTCTCTTTCTCGGTTCCACTTGGTCTCTGTCTCATTGTCAGCATATGATCTGTTTGGAAGATCATTCACCATTAAAAGCTCCCACTCTTTAATGGTCTCTGGATCAAGATTAACCTTTGCAGTAACGAGTTTTTTGCTTGATTTGATCAACGTTGTTACCCTGTTGTTGATCTTTAATCTTCTCATTTCTTTGATTAACTTAGCAATATCATTAGTTTTCTTGATGGGTCGTTTCGGGAGTACATCACTAGCAGATTTCGTAAGTGTCTCTGCAAAAAATAAACAAATGACAAATTAAAGATATGACAAAACGAAAAAGTATATCAAATGATTGTATAATAAAATATTTTAAAGCTATTTCTCACGAAAAATATTAAAATTAAAAATTTAATTACCTTCAATGTGCAAAGGAACATCTGCTAGGGACGAGAGATTATGATCTTTTTGATAACTCATTTGTTGGCTTAAATGCTCAACAATATCGTTAGTCCTTTTATTGTTTCGCTTTGGGGCTACACAATTAATAGGTTTCATGAGAGTATCTACCAAAAAAATACACAAATAAAACATTTAAATATAGTTAAAAACAAAGTTTAAGACAATATGTGATGAGAGTTTTTGTAAGCTCTCTCACAAATAGATAAAAAAAAAAAATATATATATATATATATATATATATTATTTGATTACCTTTAATCTGTAAAGGAACTTCTCTAACAGGTAAAACATCATTATTTTTTTGATGATTCATTTGTTGGGTTAACGGCTCAACAATATCCTTAGTTCTCTTTTCCAACCTCATTGCAGTGTCTATAATAAATAAACAGATGATAAATTAGATATAGTAGGAAAAAGTTATAATAAGCATAAGTTATGACTTAAAAAAAAAAAAAAAAAAAATTGATTACCTTCAATCTGCAAAGAAACATCTGCTTGAGATAAGAGTCCATTAGTTTTCTGATGACTTACTACTAAAGGCATGGTTTCTTCTAGCAGTTCAAACGACAAAGCAATTCTCGCCCATCTAACCACATTCTTCTTGCGGTTAGACCTTCTTGATTGTTTTTTCCAAATAGGCATAGGAAACGCTATGGCGGGTATCAAACAATGGAAATCAGATCTACGAACTGTGGTCGTCCTCTTTCTCCCCACCGGAAAATTAGGTCCAGATATTCTGCTGAGGTCAAGACAAGTAAAACCTGTTTCTTGATCAATTTTCAAAGTTCTAGCCACGTTTCTTTTCGTCTTTTCGTTTTTCCTTTTTTTTGGAAAACTTTGCTTTTCTGGAGTTCCAGGCTCAGCTATAACTTCATCTTCACTATCTTTGTCATTCTTCCTCCTTTTCTTAGATATAGTTCTCAGTCGGGTAGTGGCGGGATTCCTCGGTTTCTTCCCCTCTTCCATGATCCGAGGTCTATGAAACCTCTGCTTTTTTTGTGTCTTCTTTCTCTTTTCTTTTTCAGTATTATGTTCTGAATCATCTTTCAACACAATATAAAACAAAAGTGGATGAATAAGTAATAATTAGTATATTGTGCAAGAGATACCTTAAAATATAAAATAATTCAAACTCTGGGATATGTATCATACTGAATTTTCCAATAAGCTAAATTTTTATAAAATGTATTTAAAATGACTTACCTTGAAGAATTCCTGAGTTCTCACGCTTTCTTTCAGGCTCTTCTTCTTTTGAATTCTTTTTCTCCTCTTTTCGATTATCTTTTACCGTCAAATAAAACAAAAGTGAAATAAGTAGTTATTAGTTATGCTATTGATAAACTAAACTCAGCTGAATCAAAAATTTCATGTATAGAATATTTGTAAAATATAACCTTATTAAAAATTGGTTCATGATTTAAAAAAAAATATAAACATGAGTGAGTTACCATCGGTCATGCTAGATTTAGAGTTCTTTGCACCTACAAAAGAGAAAAAAGAATAGATATTACAAAACTGAATCATGATGAGTTTGTGAATAAGCTTAGCAATAATAATAGAACATTATTATTTCTTTTCTCTCAAATTGGTTTCAATCCAAAACCTAAGTTATTTAATTCAACGTCACTTATACCTAGTTTTTTTTTTTGTTTCCCGTCACCTAGTTTTTTTTCTAAAATTGGGGGAAAAAAAAATGGAATTGAGGTTTTTTTACCTTGGATGAAAAGACAGTTCTCTTCAAACTCTGGTTTACCCGAATTGTTGATTATTTGTGGAGAAATTACAGAGCAGTCGATATCTTGTGCCTTGTTGAGAAGCTTAATTGATTTTCGTCTCACATAGAATTTGAGAAATTGTCTAGGTTTAACTGGTGTCCCTAGAACACTCAGAACATGAATTTCGTTGACATCCTTTGAAAGCTCCATTCTTATCTCATGCATCTGAAAAACGACAACGCCCCTATAATGAATTCCAAAACCGATAGCAATTTCTCATTAAAAAAAAAACTTCAAAAGCAATCAAATTTAAGGATATACGTGGAGTGTTTAGTTTTTTTGTTAGTCGTCCGATAAAATAAAATAAAAGAGAGTCAAACAAGGAGCAGAAAAACAGAGCATGAATAAACAGAGCAAAACCAAAATAAATTTGTCTTAACTAGTACGCTTTTCTTCTTCAAACCGATTGTGCAATCAGACAGAGCATCCGATTGAAAGGTAAGAATGGAGTCAGCCGTCTCGCGTGACACTGTAAGCTATTTATCGGGCTATCAAATTAGCTTCAGACGACGCAAGATGAAACGTATGCTTCCTAAAACTACCACCTCCGAGAAAAATCTGATTAATTTTTTTTTTTTGATCAAACACCGACTCGACTGTTTAGTTTAGGAAGAGTTTTTTTCTGGTCGATAAACAAGAAGTACATAGCACGTGCTGCTCACACTTTTTCCCTTTTTTTTGTTTTTAACATCTTACTTTTTCCTTTTTTTCTTTTTTATCAACAATTTTTCCTTTTTAAAAAATAGAAGATGGCCAAATCTTTGTTTAGATTGACTAAAATCTTTTCTGTTTTATCTTTTAATATTTTTTGAATAAATTTTTAATATTCACGTATCTTTAGATAAATTCTAATATTTGAATAAATCTTTAAAGATTAGAAAATTAAAATTTGGTCTTCAACTAATTTTTATTTTTCTTTCCTTTGAGAACATGGGCAATGGTAAAATAGGTGGAGTGGGTGTGTAATATTTTTTTATTATTAAAATTTAATGAGAAAGAGAAGAGAGAGAGAAGGAAAGAGAGAGATAGAGATTAAAATAATCTCTTGCAACCGGTTGTAAACCTACAACCCCTCTCTCCTGTTTTTTACACTGTTCCATTACTTTTTAATTTTTTATTCCTCACAACCTCTCCTTCACACTCTCCCTATTTTACCATTGCACTTGGTCTAAGGCCACAGTATATCACACACAATTACTCATCTTGGTCCTTTTTAAATAGAGTACTGTGTTTAGTAGTTCCAATAAATTTTCAATGACTGCTGACCTAAATCTTCCTACTTTAAACTTTTTTTCAATTGAAAATACCAACAACGACTTTCAACAGTTGTTCTGTATGATGATTGGTTTAAGATTTTTGTATTTCAAATTTAAAACTGTATTAGCTTCGCATACTTGTAGATTTGGTGGTGCAAAGTGCAAACCACTTTCGAAACACGCCATAAAATCTTTCTTTTCTTTTTTTTCTTTACACGCCATAAAATCATGTTCTGCATATTTATCTAAAAAGTATGTTTTCCTAGTATAAGAATATAAATAATAATCAGGATTCACCCTGTTAGGGAAAAAAAGCGATTGCATTCACCTCCAGTTATTTTCTTTGTAAATTCCCTAACGTTAAAAATCTTGTAAAAATTTGAAGTTAGCTAATCTTAGTAGTCTACATATATACTCGACATTTTCTGTCCTATATTTATTTATTAGTAGGTCTATTTAGAAAAGTTAATGACCTAAATTATCTTTTCTCTATGTGATCGATTATTTTTATCAATTTATGTTGGGTTTTTTTTTTTACATCTCAATTTATGTTGCTGCAACCCAAATATTTTCTTTGTATCATGGAGAAAAAACAAAACAAAACAAAAGAAAGAAAGTAAGGTACATTATTTCTTTGTTCAGAAGAAAGCAAAACAAGGACAATGGAGATATTACTTCACAAATACATAAGGGTCCATTTTAGGGGGTAGGTGAAAATGCCGAAGAAGAAGGAAAGGTGATATAATCCACTGCGAACAACCTCAGAGTAGGGGAGTCAAATCAAAATTAACTGATCCGACGGCAGATAGTGATTCCATCACCAACAGGAAGCATACAGATCTCAATCCGAGGGTCAGCAGCGAGAGCCTTGTTAAGCTCAAGAACAAAGTCTCTGTAGTAACGAACGTACTTCCTCATTGGTGCATCAGGAGGAGCCACGACAGAGCCGTTCCACAGAGTGTTGTCGTAGCCGATCACACCTCCAACTTTCACAAGATCGATCAAACGTTTATGGTAGTTGATGTAGTTGTCCTTGTCAGCATCAACGAATATAAAGTCATATGTTCCATGGTTCTTCTCCTGCACCCAACCACACACAATCATCATAAATACTAAATCAACCTAATTAGGCCAAATCTTTTTTTTTCTTATATGAAAAAGGAAACAAATTTTTTTTTTGATAAATAGAAAGGAAACAAATTTGAATATACAGAAATTCCTATAAAAAATATTGAATCAACCTAATTAGGCCATAAGTTTATCTTACATTATCTTCCCTTCTCGGGAAATATATAATTTGCTAGTTACGTCAGAATAAAAGAATGCTTACGTCAGCAACGAGTTGATCAAGAACGGGAAGAGCAGGGCCTTCCCTGAAGTCGATCTTGTGTGCAACGCCGGCTTTCTCAATGATCGGCAAACCCAATTCGTAATTCTCTCTGTTAACATCCATAGCCAGAATCTGTGGATAAAAAGATGAAAATTTCAATTCCAATTTCGACAAATATGAAAGATAGAAAACAGAGGATGATATGTTTACTTTGCCGTCTTCAGGGAGAGCAAGAGCGGTGGCGAGAAGAGAGTAACCAGTGTAGACACCGATCTCCATTGTGTTCTTGGCGTTAACCAGCTTGATGAGCATGTTCAAGAACTGTCCTTCATCTGCTGATGTTGTCATTATGTTCCTGTGTTTGTTTCCCAATTGAAAATTTCAATTTTCCATTTCTGTTTAGAAACAAGAATTGTAATGGAGATTAAGGATTGGGGGAAACAAACCAGGGATGTTTTGCTGTCACTTCTCTGAGTTCCTTCATTGATTCTGGTTCTCTTGGATACACACTTGTCTCCAGTATATACTGTATTGATTTTTTTTTTTTATTAAGGTTTTAGATTGTTGAATCGAAATTAACCCAGAATTTTGAATGAAACCAATTTGAGAGAATAAAAAAAAATACCTGGTAGAGATCATCGCTCTGTAAGAGACTCTTGTGACCAACTTCTTGGTGTCGAAGATTCTGTGATTGCTTCTCTTCTCCATTCGTAGATGTCTTGGTTGCTTCTGTTGTTGTCGTCGCCATTTCTATCTCTCTCTCTCTCTCTCTGTATTTGTTGTCTTCTTCTTGGGTGAGATTGATTGAACGAGTGTGTTTTAATTGGTGAGTCACACAAATGGCATGAGAGGTGCTTATAAAGGAGGAGATAACGAGACCGGTTCGAAAAATAACCGGTTTGATAAAACCCGGTCCGGGGTTGGTGAAACTCTCCTAACACGCAATTGGTCAGTCGCTGTCTTAGGCGGGTCCCATCCACTGTGGGGCTTCAACCGCACTTGGGGTAGTAATGGCTCAGGGCAATCAAATTTCCGATTATTGAGACCAAACTCGGGGAAGTAGTTATGTTTGAATTTTTTTACAATTTTTAAATATTTGTGTGGTGTGTGTGTCAACAAGTGAATTCGTCTTTTCATTTAAGTATGAGTTAGTAATAAATGTAACGCTACCAAGTTTTGTTATTATGTATTTATGTCTAGATTTAATACTGGGACATATTTACTTCTGTGGATATTATTCTGAAATTAGACGATTACAAAAGGGTGTGACGTAATGAGAAATTACATTGGATATACAGTAGATGACGCGTATATTAACTAACATACAATTTAAAGTAGGTATTTTTCTTTATATAATATTGATAAGAGAAAAAGGGGATACTTGGTCACTGGTGGGTAGAACCGTAGAATATAGAAGACCAAGGAGAAGGGAATAAAAGTGGATCCAACCACTCTGCTTCGGTGGTGAAGTGTACCGTGGTAGGTGAATGTCTTGGTGGACGACTTCCTTAGTAATCATCCTTAATATCTTTTACATAACAAATAAAAAACGAGGAAAATAATATTGCTTTCAGTTGTTAAATTAATTAACTTTGATAATTAATAACAGGACACTCGGATTAATAGATTAAAACAGCTTGTTTGATTTCGGATCAGATGGAGATATTGTGCCTTAACAAGGCTTTCTCTGGTGAAGGAAATGCAATATTTTTCGGGGAAAGATTTCAAAAGCATGGAGCTAGGTATGAATATGGCATTGACCTACATTTGCAAAAAATAACGCATATGCTTATAAACATAATGTATTTGAAAATTAGATAAGTTTATGGAATGGACGGCCAATAAATAATTTCTGTGAAGAAGCGATCCAATTTGCAACATATTCTAAATGGTGATTATACAACAAAAATATTGTCCCCTATAATATTCTATGGAGTTGAACACTTAATATGTGCGTGGAATGGGCCGATCTGTATTATCAACGGATCCTAGCATCAATTCATATGGACTCACAGATGTTTAACAAATGCATGTTGGCTAGTGTGACCAATATCATGAGATTCTTAATGGAATCGTAAGTTAAAACAATGATCACTTCATGGGCTCATCGTCCTTTCCATTATATTGACTCGTTAATCAAGCCACAATTTACTATACAGTTTAGTTTTTACATATGGATTGGATTCGATGAAAACTTGGACCAACATTTTTTTTTTTTTTTTCATTCATGGAGTGAGATAAAAACGTAAGAGAACGTAATATTGATTTGTAATTGATCTAAAAAATCCCAGGACTAAATTTTTTAGAGATACTAGGGTCTGAAAACGGATATACATTTGATTGATCCAACCGTAGTGATTGGAGTTGAACTGGCTTGAAAATTGCTATTAAAAACGCGGTTAGTTGAAGTCGTGGTTAGAAAAATCAGTTTGAATTAAAAAAACTTAGGCAAAGTACTAGAACATGTATATGATAAATTGATTTTAAGATATGTTTCAGAACACGAAAACCAATACTAAATAATGATTATGAAGTCATATAAGTGATAGTAATGTTAACCATGCCATATAACATACAACCCTAACATTCGTTTTTACAATTAAGAATTTCATATTTCATATATATATTGTTTACAAATTAACTAGTATATGGCCCGTGCTAGCTACAGCACGGGAATTTTTTTTTTTTTTTAATAGTCGATGTATAGAGTGGTGGCAAGTTCGTTTAAGTTTGTTTGATATTTTATGTATTATTTTGTCTTTTTTTGGAAACGTTAGAGTTTAATTTTTTTTTTTTTTTTATGTTCTGTCGGAATTGTAAATGGTTCGGAGATTTGCAGTGTTTTTAAACGGTCGGCTGGGTTGAACCACGAATCGGATGCATCACCGGGTTGGATCGACTCTAAAAATGAGGAGTAGTTAGACCGGTTCAAAAAACGCATTAAATCGCCAAAAAAACAGAAACCGTCAAACCAATTGAACCATTTAACCCGGGTTTAAGTAATTTAAAAAAAAAAATAAAGTTGACAATATCATACGATGCATCATCAATGCATATTACATTGCAATATCTATTCTTTCTTTCTTTGTCTAAAACTGAAAAGTATATGAACACTAACTTTATTATATAATACTAATTTTAAAAAATGTCATCAAACCCGGTCGGACCATGTTAACCCGTGACCCAAATGCTTGTCCGGTTCAGTTGTCGGTCCGGTGTAAAAAACATTGGACATTTATATAGTCTTCGTTTCCAAACTGTTTGTGTATCTCTCTAGCATCAATCGTCACCATCTTCTTCCTATTTTCCTTCCTCACCATCTTCTTCCTATTTTCCTTCCTGAGACCACACGTTTTTTCAGATAATCAGAGTTTGGTAACATAGTTTTCTTTATCTAAATTAACATAAATTGGGAATCAATCACCTCCTTTTCATGTGCCTCGCATTGCCTTTTCACCACCATTGCTGTCAAATCTCTTCCATACTTCTCCAATGCCACATACTTCTCTTCAGGATCTGTCAAACATGATCATTAATACTCTTATCCACTACACATGCAATCAAAATTTTAACTATCAAGCTCAATCAAAATTCTTTAAATATCCGATATTAATTTTCAAAAATATATATTATCCATTCTATTTGTTAAATTTTTACCCGAAAATATAGAAAATCTATAACAACCAAATCGTAATTAAACATAGATAGAAAAATTATAAATATAATCATAATATTGCGTAAAAATTGGATCCTAATTTTCTCATATCTTCGAGTTCCCTATATTTTTGGAAATTAATTAATTAATTAATTGGGTATATAATATTTATTTATATATTTTTGGCATTACTTCCATAAAATCAGAGTAGTATATTTTTGGTACTAATTGCATAAAATATATAATATAATTTTAGACTATATTTTTTAGGTAAACCTAATATAACACATATTCGACATAAAATACAATAATTACTACATTTGTTTGTATAGTTGTATGAGAACTGTAACTAACCAACGTAAACAAAAAGAAATAACCAAGAAGCAATAACAGAAAGACTGCTAACCAGCTTGAATGTTCTCGGTTATGTAGCATTTCCTGAAATAATTTGGTTGTGATGTTCAAACTTTAGAAGAAAGATTTTGAATCATAAAGTTTAACATAGTACAGCTCAATGTGTAATAAGCACACAACAAATCCAGTAGAAACAAATTTAAAATCATGTCTCAGATAAACAAATAAAAACCAGAATTCTCTAAGAGATATCCAAGTACGAAGCGATTAAGAAGAGTAATGAAAGACTATTAATAAGTATCTCAATGAATCTATCAACTTCCTAAGAACCACAAGAATACAGTAATAAGTATCTCTATGAAACCCTCAAGATCCATCTGCATTGACCAATGAATGCCATTGTTTTCTCTAATTTACCTCCACTACTCTGTGCGGAAAAGCAGATAAATTCGGGACTAAAGAAGATTGATCTCTCTCACAACCCTCCAAATCATTCATCATCATTTCTTCATCTATTCGTTCCAAGTCTTGTCTTATTTTGCAAAGCACAGCTCTACTATCGCCAACATTCATCACATAAATATCACCTTTCTTCATGGTCACAAGAACACAAGAACCCATAAAAGCTAGTTCAGAATTTTTGTCAAGCATCTTACCTGCAGTATCAAGATATCTTTCCATTATACCAATCTAGATCCTGAGATTTGGATTCGACATTTGGATCATCCCATAACAATCCATAAAGATTGGAAATTGGGAAGTTAAAGAATAAGCCTTACCACCAAGATAGATTGTTCCAACGTCGACGGAAACGGTGCCATATGACTCTGCGTCTCTGCCATTGGCAACAAAAGCTCTACCGCCATAGCATCGCGGAGAAGTTGCAAGTTTTACAAAATGCTTAAGAATGCCTTCACTGTACTTAAAAATCCAAAAAAAAAAAAAAAATGTAGCATGGCAGTATCGATTACCTCTATCGAAAAAGTTAGATTCTCATAACAGAGTTTGATGTGTTCGGTGATATATTTATTTCAAAAGTGAGAGTTAAATCATACTAATATCAAGAGACAACCAACTAAAGATTATTTATGTATTCGGCAATGGGAAAGCAACATGTTTTGAAGTAACAAATACTAACCATGGATATAGTTTTCTCCACATTTTCCCTGTTTCGCCCATCCATTCGGACTCTCACGGTTTCTAAAGCATCCCTTAGTTTCTTTAGCATAATATATTCTTTCAAAGGTCACATCATCTAACTTTGCCTATATAATCCAGAAAAGAAGACAGTGTAAAATTGGTAATTCGGTTTTGAGACCATTCATCTAAAACACATACACATAAATAATAAATAATAGGAGGAGAAATACACAAATTTTATAGTGGAGTTTGTTACCTATTCGATAGTGGAGTTTCTCATAGAAAGTATTGACATGGAGCACATCAACATGATCCACAAGAATCTCGTCATTCCCTTTCTCTTCCTGCACAACGCGTTAAATATTTATTATACTCAAATCATAAAACATGAAAGTGTATAGAACCACCAGGTTGGCTAACTTACCAACCAAACCACATTTAAATTATGTTAATTCAAGCTCTACATATTTCAAATTTATCAAGCAAATTTTTTAGAATAAAATTTGAATAGATAAAACTTTGAAGCTCAAGTTACCTGTTTAGTGCCTTCAAAAGAAGAAGGACGACCCCATCTCTCAAGGTCCCAAAGTATGGAGCTATTGAACATAAGAGAGAGAAGCAGACCTTAACGATGTCATCATCATTGGCAGACATTGATATCTATCTCGCCGACTTAAGGGATTTCTCCACCGTAAACACGTGAGCGAGACATAATTGATGAAATTTGCGACACAAAAACGGATCAAGAAGAAATCGGAATTTGTTCAATCATTATAAACTAATAGACTTTGAATCTGAGAATCAGTTCTCCAAGGTGAATAAACATCAATATGATTTCAGTCGCAAATTACCCATTTGTTATATGAGGTTCATCATATACTCAGATCTAGAAAACGAATTCTTTTTCAGATAAAACATATAAATCGAAATTGAAAAGAGATTCAAGGAAAATTAAGGATTTTTTTTGATGAGTCGATCAGAACCTGTCGAGGACACAATTACATCACTAAATGTTTCAGGGGATTGACAGACCTGTGAATTTCTATCGTCACTTCGACTCAAGAACCCTTTAATTTTTAAGATTTCAAAACCCGACGAAATTTAGAAAAAAGAAAGGTTTGGATGATTCAAAACCAGAAAAGAAAAACACAGAGAGATAAGACGGGAGATCGTATGAGCCGCATGAAACCCAGAGAGATTCTGGAGAGATGACAGGAAATTTTTTTTTTTGGTTTTATCAAATCAACGGCCAGGATCAATCTAAACGAACGGTAAGGATTAAAAAAATTAGAGGGATCCGACAACAAACGCGCGGATCCTACGACCCGCGTCTTTATCCGAGATGTGAGCACCGAAAATGACCAAAAAAACCCTTTTCAGAGTTTTTGTTACAACGTGACCGATGGCAATATGTCGTAAATATTTAGATAATTTTGCCCATTTTCAAATATGTACCTCCCGATTAATAATATAGATATAGATATTTACTAAAATCCTTATGGATTTTTTATGTTATAATTCATATATCTATTGTTTACTAATTATTATTTACTAAAATCCTTTAGGATTTTTAACAAAAAGTTCTTAATGGATTAGCTCATCGAATTCATCAACCTACAAAACCCGTTTGTTTATAAATTTTTATTTTTAACGCTAGCCACTAATATATCTGGTAATTGTAGATTTATAATCAGTCTTGCGCTAAAAAAAGAGTCAATCGTTGAAAATTCAATACATACCAAAGACGGAGAACTCACTTGGTTAACAAGAATTATTTTGGAGGAGATTGAGACCTTGTTCTGTTAATATACTTCGCAAATATGATTGATCTTTTTAGATAGACAATTCTTAGCAAGTATGCTGATATACTTGGTGAATAAAAATCTTTACTTCTGAGTATTAATCTCCACTTAACACTAATGATTTTCCGCTTAAAACATACAGTATTATTTATGCTGGCTCATTTTTATTGTGAATTTGGATCAAATGACTGATATCTTTCTCTTTTGAGAGTTTTGACCCTGGAAGTTCGAAGTACACACTTGTGTATCTTCATTTTCCCACACAATGCTATCCTTTGGGCCATAGCCCATTTCGTACTTCTCGATCATTTTTTATTTCCCTTTTGTTAGTGTTCTCATTAAAAAAGAAGGAACTTGTGTTACAACGCACAACATAATTGAGACAGTTTGTAATTATTCTAGATATATGTTTAAAAGAATAACTAAAATTAATATGAATCCGGTGAAAAAGAATGTTTTAGATCCACCATTGTTAATAACAGGTCGAGGGAGACTAAGACTATGAACCGGGAACTTTCTTTCTTGTTAACCAAAATAAAATGAATAGAGAATAGACAACCCACCAGGCCACCACTATAAAGAGCGTATGGTTGAGTATTTTCTAGCTTAATCTAACGATTTAAAGATGGGACACGTTTTAGATTTCTATTAGTTTGATGGATGTATAGGAAGGGCTTTAAGGGGGTCTCTTGGACTTTAATAGCCCAGAAACAGAATACAAGTCAAGCCATATGGGGCCACGAAACTGCATGAGAGCTACGTGTACAACTGTTTATAATAATATACCATTTCACGTCTCTATTAAATTTATCTAGAGAAATACTTTACTTTTTATAGTAATCACTAATCAAACGTCTTTAAGTTTTTAAACGGTCCAATTTTCACATTTATTACAAAACCCCAAAAAAAGAAGTGAAAAATATTAGAGGAGGAGAGGAAAAAAGGTAAAGCACCAGCACTGAGGCATACAACAACAACAAGCGACGTCCTGCAAAATTAACTCTTCACAATAATAAATAATGTCAGCCTGTTTCATTTACCAAACTCGTTTTATTATTAAAAAAAGTAATTTATCTTTCTTTGGAACCCAAATTTTAATTTTAATTACATGAAACTGTTGTAAGAAGAGAAAAATCACATGTAATCCTCTCTTCCCTCATCCACTGCTTCTTCTGTTCCTCTCTTTTATTCCTTTTTTTTTTTAATAACCCATTTCATCTCTTTGCTCTTTTCATTCTTCTTCATTTTCTGGGGAATTTTAGAGTTTTTTTTCTGGGTAAATTAAAGAGAGAAAGAGACTGAGACTTTAATTTAAGAAAATGGAGGAGAGGGCAACCACATCTAGATAATTAAACAACCGTAGATTCCAACAAATAGAACGCCTTTAATTGTTTTTCTTACATTTTTTTTTTTTTGTTTCTGATTAAGCAGATTACTTTGGAACCCAGCTCTCTCTCTCTCTCTGATTGGGATTTTTGTAGGTACAGATTTTATCAATCCTTTTTTTTTTTTTTCTTACTTTGCCTGTCATACGACGATCGGTCTTGAGAATTGGTTTCATTTTCTGGATCGTCGTGATGTTTTGTGTGGAAATGGTTCTTTCTTGTTTTAACGTTGATTCATCGCTATAGCTGCGAATCTGGAGGATCGAGATTCTCCCATTTAAGGGTTTCTTTCTTAAAATTAGAACTGTGATATTTTAGTGAATAGCTTTCTTTTGTTGTTGTGATGAATCGGAATGTGCAATTCATAGAGTCTTGTAATTATTTGAACTAAAAATTATGACAATTTTTTGAGTTAGGACAATATGATTCTGGAGTTCGCTTTAGTATTTGCAGCTACATTGATCTCTATTAAATATTCCGACAAGATTTTGAGATAATGTTGCAAGGACTTTGATTTTTTTCCTGTATGTCAGTAAAAACACCTAATCAAGTTTGCTAAGTTAAGCACAAGTGTTGGTTTCTTACTTCTTTTGAAAAAGTTGCATAATTTTGGCGAGGACTCCAAAGATTCTACTACCGAGTTGCTTAAACTGCTAAAGTCATGATTTTGTAAATGCTTCAGTTGTCTGCTTAACAATAGAGTGCTTCCACATGAAGTTTCTAGTGTGTTTAGCAGTTCCTGATGTATGAAAAGTGATACATGTTAACTATGATGGGTATTTTTAAACCTAATGGTTTACTGTCTGAAGTTTCAGATAATCCTTTCTTGGAGTACCAACTGGCAACATAATAAAGATGTTACATTTCGGAGCTTGGAGCTAAATAAGAGGCTGACCCTTTAAAATCAAAATGGTGAACCAAAAAAATACGTGTTTCATTCATGTTATTTCTTTCCACACTCTCATCAACGGATTGTTTATTCAATTTTTGTTTCTGCTGCTTTTTGTGTGGCTTTAGGTTTCCTCGAGAACTTTATAATATTTCACTGCTTTCTCTCCTGGAGGGTCGTTGTGTTCTGGTCAGAGGTCTAAAATAAATCCAATGCAAGGGCCACGAAGCACTGGTGATTCATCTACTGGAATAAATTACGCAGATGGAGAACCCATTTGTACCACCAATTCAGAGGCTACTTCGAATAGCATGCTGAATCCAGTGGATGCTCAGTTTCCAAGCAATACTACAGGTTCAGGACGACCAACTTACGCAAGCTCTAGCTCGCATGTCGTTCAAAATCATAACTGGTGGAGTTTTGGTGAATCCAGTTCTAGATTGGGGCCTTCTGATCAGGTCAATACCATTGGTTCAAAGACAGATCGCCAGCTTCCCTCAGACGGCTATGGATTTGAGGAAGGGCAATCAGGTTCAAATGGTATGATGCTACCTGGAGCGGTTCAGATTGGCAGCCACACTAGAAACGGACCTTCCTTCTTGCGTGGGTCAAGCTCTAATCATATGTTAGGGCACGCCAACTTGGGCAAGGACATGGACATCAGTGGTAGTGGTCTGCAGGCTTTGGGAAGCTCAAGTCAAACTGCAGAGGAGAGACACAGTGCTCCAGGTTCTTCGTTGGGTGGCCTAGGTTCATCCTGCAAAAGAAAGGCTCTTGAAGGAGCTCCTAGCCATTCTTTTCCTAGTGAAAGTCATGGTTGCTTTTTTCAAACTGAGAATGGTGCTTGGAATGAGGGTCTTGCTCAATATGATGCTTCAAGTAGCTTAAGTTTGTCTATGCCCTCTCAAAATTCTGCAAATGTTACTAATCAGTCTGGTCTACCGGAACCAAGATTTGGAATAGCTGGTGGAAGAGCAGTTGCAGCTAGTGCTTATCCTTCTACAAGAAGCACTGAAACCTTATCTAGACCTGGCAGGCGGTTAAATCCCGGGCAGCCTCAAGAGTCAGTAGCGTTCAGCTTTTCACAGTCCGGTGGTTCTGTGCGTCAGCAACAGCATTTACCAGAAACTTCTCCTTTTGTTGACCCCCTGGATGCAAGAGCAATACCAGTTACAGGTAGTTCAAGCAGTGGTGATGGTCAGCCAAGTATGATCCACCTTCCTGCATTGACCAGAAATATACACCAATTTGCTTGGAATGCTTCTTCCAGTTCGAGAACAAACAATATGCCTGAAGAGGAATTTGGACCACCATGGGATGCGCCAAGAGTCAACTCAGAGCAGCCCGTCTTTCCTACACCTGCAACTGAAACGAGAAATGCAGTGCAGGATCAATTTCGTTGGAGTTTCAATCGTGGAAACCCTAGTACATCTGAAGATTCTACCTTTGTTCCTCGAGCAGGATCGAGTTCAGGGATCCATGGTTTGCAGCCGAATCCCACATGGATTACTCCCCATAGTCAATCAAGAATATCAGAAGTTGCTCCTTGGTCTTTATTTCCAAATATCGAATCTGAATCTGCTACCCATGGTGCTTCTCTTCCATTATTACCCACAGGGCCTTCTGTTTCTTCAAACGAAGCTGCAGCTCCATCTGGATCTAGTAGTCGGAGTCATCGCTCTCGGCAAAGAAGATCAGGATTGTTACTGGAAAGGCAAAATGACCATCTCCATTTGCGTCACTTAGGAAGAAGCTTAGCTGCTGATAACGATGGAAGGAACCGGCTGATTTCCGAGGTTTGTATTATCTTTCATTGTTTCACACTATCATTCAGTGGGAGAACCTTTTTTGTTATATGAACACTTTATGAGCTGGTGTTGCATTTGTCTCATTGATAGGCAGTTTATTCGCTGATGGTATTTACTTCTTTCTAGTAATGTCAGTTGGTACTCTCTTGTTTATTGGCAGATACGGCAGGTGTTGAGTGCCATGCGAAGAGGGGAGAATTTACGGTTTGAGGTATGATTTTGTCACACAACTGTTTTCAATCAATCCTTCCTAATAACAGTTAATAGGTAAGATCACATTGCACTTTTTGTCGTCAAGTGTTAGTTTTAGATTTTCTGTAGGCTGATATAAGTGACCTCTGTCGATATCTAAGTTGTGTACCATCTTTGTAGCTGTATTGTTAACTGTAATCAAAGTTGCTAAAATTATAGGTCTCACATTGGAATAAGCACAGTTTAAAGACGCAGTTCACTAAACGGAAATCTTTTTGGCATTTGTATGAACGAAATGTAGTGCAAGTTCCTCCGATTGGCATATGATTTTTGGATCATAATTTTCATTTGGTGATCTGATAGGATTATATGGTATTCGATCCACTGATCTACCATGGTATGGCCGAGATGCATGATAGGCATAGGGATATGCGCCTTGACGTTGACAACATGTC
The DNA here is from genome assembly GCA_011420285.2 of Erysimum cheiranthoides. Classification (NCBI taxonomy): domain Eukaryota; kingdom Viridiplantae; phylum Streptophyta; class Magnoliopsida; order Brassicales; family Brassicaceae; genus Erysimum; species Erysimum cheiranthoides. The sequence continues at coordinate 19,888,811 of CM022177.2, read as the reverse complement.
ATATGAGGTGAGTGTTTTTTTTCCTTCTACCATTGTATCACAATCTACCAATTTTTGCCAACAACGTTCCTTTGGGAATGTAGGAGCTACTGGCACTTGGGGAACGCATAGGAGATGTGAGCACTGGGTTAAGCGAAGAGGTGATTCTGAAAGTAATGAAACAGCACAAACATACATCTTCCGCTGCTGAATCCCACCAGGACATAGAGCCTTGCTGTGTCTGTCAGGTATGACCTGAAATGACTCTTATACCGAGAAATCCTGTTGCTTTGTCTAGCAATCCTCTGCTGTTTATTTGCAACAAAATCACCTCTTTATCGTAATAGATGAGGTGAAATAAAGCAAACCAAAACAGGAGTTATCACATAGATAGATGCCTCTTTATTGCTACAATGTACAATTGCGTTTTCTTTTGACATTGTACTAAACCGTCCATGTGTGTAACATGGTTTGGTTATGTTAATCTTTTCTCTCCCATTTTTGAACTGATATGTATTTACGCAGCTTCAACTCGCAAGCTGATGTGTAAACTTTGATACCTTTTTGACAGGAAGAGTATGCAGAAGGTGATGATCTTGGAACCCTGGGATGTGGTCATGAATTTCACACTGCCTGCGTCAAGCAATGGCTCATGCTCAAGAATCTCTGCCCAATTTGTAAGACAGTAGCTTTATCTACATAAAAGCACGGGTCCTTCATCCTCGTCCTTGGCCTCATTCTCCTTCCAATCCATTGTTATCCTTGGAATGAAAGATGAAAGGAGAAAAAGAGATGGTGAAGAGCTCGGTTCTGACTGAAACGAGTAAGGGCGACTGATGAATGATCCATGTGTGGAAGCATCATGTTGGTTGTTGAATTACATAGGAGAAGAGAATAATAACTGTCTTTTTACTTAGTCCTCTGAATTATTGGATGATGATAAGTCATTGTTGATTGTCTGTCTCAACTGGAATCTCAGGTACCGTTAAAGATTCTTGTGGACACAACAATGTTTGTTGATTTGAATATCATTTGCTCTAATATTTATTGGTTACTCCATTATCTTAGTTGTGTTGTGGACCTCAAAAAATTCTTTGGAAGGGACACGCTCGGTGGGGATCGAACCCACAATCGTCTGATTAGAAGTCAGACGCCTTATCCATTGGGCCACGAGCGCCTTTGTGTTGTCCGAATTAATTTCCATGTTATTTAAATTAACAATTGAATTTCTAACCAGGAACTAACCAGAAAAGGTCAATGATCTGTTTTTTAACTAGTAGTTGACCATGTTTCTCCTGAATACAATCAACTCTAATTTTGGTAGCTCAGATTTTTTTCATTTATTCGCAAATGGAAGTTGTTTACATTCTGAAGACACCAAATCGAGTATCTTCTAATGGACGGTTAGAAGCAGCAGAGAGACAAAGTCCCAAAACCTTTCTGGTATCAGAAGGATCAATCACTCCATCATCCCAAAGCCTCGCCGTCGAGAAGTAAGGATTTGCCTCTCTCTCATACGCATCCACCGTCTTCTTCTTGAATGCTTCTTCCTCTTCCTCTGTCCACTGCATCACCAAAAAAAACACAGATCTCTCGTCAATATTGAAAGATAAAGAGAGTCGAATAATCAATCGATTTTGAGAATGTTTGATACCTTTATTCCTTGTCTCTTCTTGGTAGCCCTTTCTATCTGAGTTAAAACACCTGCAGCCTGCAAAGTTTTCGCCCAAGACAATAACAACATCAATAAAGAAACCAAACTGAATCCAAACCAGAATTACATCAAACAAAAACAACCCAAACTGAATTGAAAATCTAATATTTCTAATGAATTTTGGTTTATTCAGTACAATTTTGTTCAACACTATTCAGATTATATTTGCATGCAGTTTGGTTTCGGAATAAACACTTCGGTTTGGAATGGTTTACCTGAGCGCCGCCCATGATGCCAATTCTGGCGTTTGGCCAAATGAACATGAAATCTGGACTGTATGCACGCCCACACATCGCATAGTTTCCAGCACCAAAGCTTGCACCGGTTATAATTGTAATCTTTGGTACCTGAATTAAGAGCCGAGCTTAGATTCTGGCATTTCCTAATCAAATCTCTTGGACTCTTACTAAGAATTATAAATACCTTAGCACAAGATACTGCCATCACCATTTTTGCTCCAGATTTTGCAATGCCATTGGCCTCAGCTCTTGAACCCACCTATAAGCAAAAAAAGAGCAAGTAAGATAGATAACCTCTTATATAGCCACATGTTAGAACACAACACAAACACTTTAATTACCATAAAGCCTGTGATGTTTTGGAGGAAAACAAGAGGAATTTTCCGTTGAGAACATAATTCAATGAAATGAGCTCCTTTTAGTGCAGATTCATTGAACAGTATGCCATTGTTCCCGATTATTCCAACCGTCTGACCATAAATTCTAGCAAAACCCGTCACAAGCGTCTGCCAAAAAATTTCCACATAAGAAGCTTAAAAAGGTAATATCTGGATTAAAAAGATAAGTCTTATGATGTTATCTCACAGTGCCGTATTGTTTCTTGAACTCGTCAAATTCACTCCCATCAACAATCCGAGCAATTATAGACCGGACATCAAATTGTTGCTTGTGATCTACTGGAGCAATGGAACGAAGCTCATTTATATCATAGAGTGGTTCTTTGTATTCAAGATTTGTGCTTCCAAATGTTCCTTCCATCCCTTGTTTTGCAGCCATGTGCAAATTCTTGACAATGTTTCTTCCAATAGCGAGTCCATGTAGCTCGTCTGCACGACTAGAGCAACTTCTTAAGGTCTAAACTCTTAAACCTGATTGTTCTCTTCAAATTGAATTGAAGAAAGAAATGTATATACCTTGAGCAAAATAATCCGACACACCGGACACATTACAGTGAACCGTGGCGCCTCCTAAATCCTCAGCTGAAACTTCCTCTCCTGTAGCAGCCTGTTCAAAAGCTTTTCCATTTAGCTTTACGTTCTTGAGAAACTAATTAACACAAGAACAAGAGAGAGAAACTAATATGGGAAATTGACCTTGACAAGTGGAGGTCCAGCCAAAAATATGGTACCATTCCCTTTCACCATTACACTTTCATCAGCCATGGCAGGTATGTAGGCACCACCAGCAGTGCACGAGCCCAAAACAATGGCGATTTGTGGAATTCCGTCGGATGACATAACCGATTCGTTGTAGAAAACCCTACCGAAATTCTCCTTGTCAGGGAAAACCTCTGCCTGTTTAGGAAGGTAAGCACCACCACTATCAACAAGATATATGCAGGGGAGTCTGCACCGAGCAGCAATCTCTTGAGCCCTGAGATGTTTCTTGATAGTTATGGGATAATAAGTCCCTCCTTTTACTGTAGGGTCATTTGCCATAAACATACAAAGACGGCCATGGATTGGTCCTATCCCTGTGATGATGCCACCGGAAGGTAAAGGCTCCTCATACAGTTCATGTCCTGCAAGCTTCAAACATATTCATATCTGGTATAGATCAATAAAAATTCTTCAATCACAGGCCATATAGAGCGTATAAAGACGAATGCTAATTCTGTTTCCAGTAATGATGCAGAGCAAAGCAATCAATAAAAGCAGAGCCTTAGAAATCAAACTCAACATTGCAACAACACTCTCCTCTCTTATAATATTCACCGGTGCAGCATTAATCAGCAATAAACTCAAAGACTGAATATTTAAACTGAATCCAAAAGAAGAAACAAAACAAAACCTGAGAAAGCTCCAAAAAGGAAGAGCCAGGATCGAGAAGCCGATCGATCCTTTCTCGAGGCAAAAGCTTGTTTCTGCTTCTGTTCCTCTTCACAGCCTCCTCTCCACCTCCAGCCAACACCTAGAAAACTCAACCGAGAAACACTCATGTCATCATCATCTGCAAACAATAGAGTCATAATCGATAGATGAGAGATGTTTTAACCTTTTTGATGTGGGAACGAAGCTCCGATAAGATCCCTTCCATGGCGATCGAATTGCTAGAAAAAGCCTCCGAATTTCTGTCGACTCCGTCCGGGAGAACGCCCACGCAGAAGCCCTTTTGAAGTCCCCGGAAAATTCGAAAAGGATCGGGCCGAGAATCGGTTCCGGATCGATTCCGCCATTGATGAATACTAGTAAGCTCTTCCGAAGCTGAAACTACCCTTCTCGTCAAAATCCTGAACATTTTCGTCTTCTTCGACTTCTCACTGTCTCTCAATACTGATTTCAGTTAGACATTTATACACTCTTCTGACTACTTGATTGTCTGTAATTCATATCCAAATTACAAATCCCAAACCAAAAACAAACGTGGAGATAAGATCAGGAAAAATAAATTAAAAAAACTCTATTTATAAATCATTTTCATCTCAGAGTCGTGTGTGACAGACTCACTAGTGAAATTGCACAATTTTTTTGTTATATTTTTCGACGGGACAGAAAAAAAATTGAAACTTTATCGAATCAAGAAATAAGACAATGATACGACGACGTTTAACGTTTCGGCGTCTTCGCTTTCTTCGAGAAGTGTTGAGATTTTTATAGATAAGACGTTAACTCTCCGTCTAGCCGCGGGATTTTCAGGCTGCTGCATTAGCATTCGTCAATGGGGTCTTTAGGATTTTCTCTTCCCATCATAGTTTCTCCCAGTCCAATTTTGATGGAGTCGAAGCTCGTCTCTTTTATGGTTTGTGTCTCGACTCCGAGTTTGTCTTCAGTCTCTGTGATTTCTTCATCAGGGACAAACAGGAGGGCCCGAAATTTATGGCTCAGATCTTCGATATCATCAAGTATCGAAACAACCCCAGAGTCCGATGTTGGCGTTGTGTCTTCTGCAACTTCTAAAAAGGTCTCTCTTTTGATTATTTCTTGTTACTTTTGCTTGTTTGTGTAGAGAGAGATTGGAGATAACTGAGAAACCATGTAGGTGCTTGTTCCAATTGGATATGGTACGGAGGAAATAGAAGCTGTTGTGTTGGTTGATGTTCTACGTCGAGCTGGTGCAGAGGTCACTGTTGCTTCTGTGGAGCACAAGCTAGAGGTTGAAGCATCCTCAGGGACCAGATTGCTTGCTGATGTCTTAATCTCGAAATGTGCTGATCAGATTTACGATCTTGTGGCTTTGCCTGTAAGTTCTACTTTGGCTGATTCATGAACAATTTCGGTTTAATTGATGACATTCTTTGAGCTCTAGATTAATGGTTTTGTATATTTGTTTCGGCCTGATCTGAAAATGATAATTGTGAAGGGAGGCATGCCTGGTTCTGTTAGGTTAAGAGATTGTGAAATTCTCGAGAAGATCATGAAGAGACAAGCTGAAGATAAGCGGTTATATGGGGCTATATCCATGGCTCCAGCTATTACTCTTCTTCCATGGGGACTTTTGACCAGAAAGAAGGTATAAATGGAAAGGCTTGGATTGCATGTCAGCTAGTAACTAATCTTTTGTCTTCATGTTTTGATTTCTAAACTTGGTGTAGTTCATCGTGCAAGACAACGGGACATCCTGCTTTTTTCGGGAAGCTTCCTACATTCTGGGCTGTTAAGACAAACATTCAGATTTCAGGGGAGCTTACAACTAGCCGTGGACCCGGCACTTCTTTTCAGTTTGCTCTTTCCTTGGCGAAGCAGCTCTTTGGAGAAACCACAGCCAAGTCGGTTGAAGATTTTCTGGTCTTTATCCTATTCACTTATACTTCTTTGGATCATTCTTTTCTTTATCCATCTTGATATGCAACAATCTTCTCATAGTCTTCTTTTCCAATCATTTCACCAGCTTTTGCGTGATGGTTACCAGAACCCTAAGAAGGAAGAGTTCAACAGCATTGACTGGTCTCTAAACCACACACCTCGTGTAAGTAGCATGAAGCTATGACCAATCCATTTCCATGTAATCTCATTAGGATATGATGATAACTGATTTTGGTTTTTCTTCTGAAGCTTCTATGCTTATTGAGTGCTATTTATCTTTTATCCATTCCCTCTTCTTTCACGCTCATTTTAATTTGAAAGCTGAGAAAGTTGGCTGATTCTTGTAGAAAATGGTTTGAATGATGTAACTTTATCCAGGTTCTCATTCCGGTAGCCAACGGGTCTGAAGAGATTGAAGTGGTCACAATTGCAGATGTTCTTAGAAGAGCCAAAGTAGATGTCACAGTTGCATCAGTTGAAAGATCTTTGCGGATTACAGCATCCCAAGGCACCAAAATTATTACCGACAAATTGATTGGTGAAGCTGCTGAATCATCATATGATCTAATCATTCTTCCGGTAAGACATTTAGCAAAAACTATTATTCTAGCCTGCATGCCTCTCATTAAACTCATACCCTTTGGCTTGTTCACAACTTCGTAGATAAATCTTGCTGTATACATGTTCCAGTACTTCTTTGCCATATCAAATCAATGTGCTTAGGAAAAGCTTAAACGAACTACAGCTTTTGGTTGTTCCAGGGTGAGTAATTTTGATTTCTTTTATTTGATGGAAATTCCCTAGGGAGGCCATACAGGCTCAGAACGTCTGCAGAAGTCCAAAATTCTCAAGACACTGCTCAGGGAACAACATGAATCTGGGCGAATATATGGAGCTACTAACTCTTCATCTACCGTCCTGCATAAACATGGTTTACTCAAGGTAAAGTGAAAATATATATTGTTCTTTTCGTTGTCATAGACATGGACAAATGTCATACATGGATTGATTCCTATTGCAGGAGAAGATGACGACTGTGTACCCTTCAGACACAGATGGGCGTATGAATCAGCAAATGATCGAAGGAGCTGAAGTTGTTATAGATGGAAACGTGATTACAAGTTTGGGGCTCGCAACTGTTGCCAAATTTTCCCTGGCTATTGTTAGCAAGTTGTTTGGACATGGTAGAGCAAGGAGCATTTCAGAAGGGCTTGTGCATGAATATCCAAGGCATTTAATCCCGTCTTGAAGGCATTTTGATTACGAAACACAGTTGGAAGATGTCCCCTTGCTTGTCTTAAACAGAAGTCTTGCATTTCGCATAAGGTATCAAACCATCTCAACTCCAGGGACTTTTCACCGGTTTCATCTGTTCAACTTTGAGGCAATCTTACCCTGAAGCTTGGATGATATCTAAAAGAATTTTGCCATTTAAGTTCAGTGTATTTGTATCTTATTTTGTATACCCAATTGGATATTCCGGATGATGATGCTGAGCTTATGTTTCAATCAAAATATTCACTCTCTTATAAGTCATCACGTTGTTGTTGATTCGGTCCCAAATTAGGCTCGAAAAGAGGTGCAGACAAATATAAACTACAAGATCAATCCACTCTGGTTAAGTCATAAAGATGTTCAAGACAATGATCAAGATCCATTACATCAGGACGATAAAACCAAAAGATGCTTCAGGAACAAATGAGTGCTGATCTATCGCTGTCAAATCGGCCACACTTCACGATTTACAATCACCCACAGAAACACCTGCCTAAACTACATACAAAGCTAGCTTTCTATTATCTGTGTTGTTGTTCTATAACTTCGGCTCATCGATGAGTTCCTTGGACGCTATTATAAGCTCTACCAGGGACCCGTCAATGTCCTTCGCAAGCATTGCCTTTTGCATCCCATTCCCCATGGCTGACGCAGTGGCTCCTGAAGCTGCAACAACAAATGAGCCAAATTCTGTTAATTCCATGCTCGTCGGATTAGTCTTGCGAAAGATCTAAAGTGGTACTTTAACATATTCACTAATCTGATTATGCTTTAAGCAGAATGGAAAGCTAAGATGTGATGGTATATCTCAGTGCATAGTGTAGCCTACCATATTCAATTAAAAAGCTTAGGATCCTGTCCAAATGTGTAGTTCATTTTTGCAGTGTTAAAAGCCTAGCCAAGAACAACTATAAAGGATATTGAGATGAATGCAGTACCTGTTTTTTCTGCTTTTCCATGATTTCAACCTGCATGAAACATTTGGTCAGTGATCAGAACACTCACTACTAAGAAGATATAAAATGTGATAGGGAGAAAGCAGGACTCACTTGTTTCCTCTGCAACTCCTCATTCAACTCTTTGAGTTGCGCAACTTCTGCTTCCAACTCCAACGTATAAGCCTGTCAGGCAACAAAGTAAAAAAGTAAATAACCATTATTCTTCAATCTCCGAAATCAAAATTTAAACGAACACTCACTTGCTTGCGAGCACGGGATCTTGCAGCTGATTCCCTATTCTTTATCATCCTTTTTTGCCTTCTTTCGATCACTTTCTCCAGAACTGCACCCGTTTTTCTTACTCGACCAAACATGTAAGGAACAGGCGACAAAGATGCATCCAGGGCGCTCTTTGGAGTCAGATCAGGTGACATCTGGCTTCCAGGAGATACAGCGGCAACCGTAACCCCTGTTTTAAAATCAACAGCTTGCAGTAGATTGTTGTTCATAGGATGGTCCCGAATTCCAAGAATTGAAGGCTTCACTTCCTGGCACTGTGAAAAAGAAAGCCAAAAAGAAGCCATGGTCAAATAACTAAAACATACTTGCAGATCCAAAACCAGCTCATCTTAAAACATGAAACTACATCTAATATTTTTCAGATGATTGTAGTTCATGTTAAATGTAGCTCTTCAGGTTCTTAGTCACCTGTGTTGCAGGTTGAGAAAAATTAACCGCATCAACAGTGTTGGAAAACGCGATAGTAGTCTGTTTGGGAAAAGGCCTCTCCTGCTTCTGTATCAGCTGTTGCGGCTGCTGCACCTGTAATGGCTGAGATTGAGTTGTCCGCAGATCCGGTCTCACAGCTGCTCCATTTCCAGCAAAATCATGAGGCTGGTTAACAGCAAACCCATTGCGAGCTGTCGCCAGACCTGCATTGCTGCCAAGTTCGTAGAACCCGCCATTGAAGTTATTTAGAGTGTCCACCGGTTGAGGTTCTTCCCTAACCACACCAGCCCTGACCAAAAACTCCTCCAAAGTCATCTCCCCCAACGTTTGTTGCCTCTGCGGAACTCCGCTTGTCCCGCCATTACCAACACCAGTTCCAATGTCATCATCCTTCATCAGCTCCTTCCAGACATCATCAACCCTTTTTTGACTAATCGTACGAGGCAAGGTAAGTGACCCTTGTCTCTGCAAACCCCCACCAGTAAGAAAACCACCACCAGTTTCTCCTCCCACAGCAGCAGATAAACCAGCATTGTTGTTAATAACAGTGTTCCCGCTATTACCATTGTTGATGTTGCTGAAACTGGTGTTGTTTCCCATCAGTGAGTGGCTTTCCTCTGCGGTCCATATGTTCTTCAAGAGCTCATCCATGTTCATAGACCCAAAATCTTTCCCAATTCCACCACCCCATGAGTTCTGAAACTCATCAAAGGTTAACGAGAAAACAGAGTTCTGTCTGGTCAAAGGAAGACTAGTCCCCATCGTTGGCTGCTTTGTGTTAATTGCAGCTTCGTCGCTCACACCATCAACAAAGCTCGTGAAGTTTATTCGAGACCCCATTACTTCCTTGTCAAATCAAGCTTCTCGAATATATATAACAAACCCTACAAGAGAAACAAAAAAAACAAACGAAGAAATCTAAATCACTGAGCTTTATCCATTTTAGAAATACCAAAAATCAAAATCAGATTTTTTATCAGTTTTTCGAAGCTAGTTAGATCTGTCTCTACAGTTTACATAAAGACCTACCAAAAAGATTTCGAATACCGACGAAAAATAAGAACAATCTAAGAGAAAATATGTACAAGCAGAGCAAATAGTGAAAAGTGGAGAATCTGCAAACAGGAAACAATTCTCCAAAACACCCAATCATCATATTCGGCGGGAAAATTCATGATTCTCGTCGAATCAGTGAATCTGGACATGAAACCAATCAGTTATAGACAACAAATCGATTCATCAAATCAGAATAAGGGAAGAAAAATCAATTAAAATGGAACTTTTGAAAGAAAAAAAATTAAGCAGCTCAGTCACACAAACTAACAGAAAAAAAAAAAAAACGGAAGTTTTATTTTCCTGACCTTCAAATTTTAATTTTTTTTTTTTTTTGTTGTGGGAAAATCAATAATTCCATTTTGAGAAAGAAAAAATACCTGAAAGGGTCAGAGAGAGAGAGAGAGGGAGTGGAGAGGGAGAGATCGACAAGTGTCCATGGCGTGACACTCGTCGTGATATAAAGGTGGGTTCTTTTGTTTGGACGCGAGGATTATTTTATTCTCGATAAGGTTAGAAACAGCCAATGTCCTCAATTTGACGTCAGATCGTGCGTGAGCCGAAGCGATTGGGCAACGTGGTCCAATGAGAAACGCTGCTTTTTCTCAAATCATTATCGATGCATTTGCGTTTCCCACGAATAACAATTCGCAAGGTGGAAGGATACTGGCCGTTAGATTTCCTAAACGGCGTCATTACTAACGAGACAAAGTACATCTCCGAACCAAAATATTAAAAAAAATATATAGGTCATTTCTTAAGTGAAGAATAATCCCCGGATTCAATATATGTTGTTGACAAAAAAAAAATAATCCCCGGATGATTTTTTAGGTAGAGATTTTGCATAACTATTTAAGCAAAAAAAATTTCCATAATCAGGGATTCTTTTCCTTAAAGACTTTTTTTCAACATTTACAAAAAGAAAAATATATGGTAGAATTTTTATAAAAAATCAAAATTATATGATATTTTTTCTTAAAATGTTTTATTCGTTAAGAGATGTGTGTATATGTATTGTTTTTTTACTATGTATAACTTATGAATTTGAGTTTTTTCTTTTAGTACCGGGTGTTTGTATATTTGTTTTTTCAAGATTTTCAGCTTGTAATAGTTTTGAGTTTAGAGATTACAACGTATAATCAATCTTATTCTTGGTTGTCAATCAAACCCACTAAAAACTATTATAGACTGAAGATCTTGAAAAGACCTACTCATGCTTCCACTAAAAACATCTCAAGATGGAGGGATAATTGAACTAGTGACACCAAATGGATCTTTGTATATTTGATGATCCATAACTCAAAACAAATTTTCCATATTTTCCATCTACTAGAACCATTTGAATTTGCTAATCTATAATTTCCAAAAAGAAATTGCAGTTTGGCGTTTTGTCCAATGGAAGTTGACGATTTTAAAAAAGTTTAGTGAAACTTTCGAAAAGCAGCTAATCAACATCAAGATAGTTGACAAAACCATGATATAGAAATTTTGTAAACCATAAATTCATCTATTCACTATACGAGAGACCACCTGTATAGTGTTCTGACACTATCTTATAGACTAATACCACTCTTATCTTATAAACCTTATAAGGGATCGCAATTCTTTGGCACAAGTCGATCCTTTGAGTGCTGCACCTGCGCCTCATTAACATTCTACAAAGATTCACACAGAGTTTATAGATTACACAAAAAAAGGATATTATAAAATGAATGCAAATTGAAAAGAAATACTGTAATTATTATGCGATAAGATTTAAGAAAAGTTAAAGTATGCAGAAAAAAAAGAAAAAAAAAAAGGGAGGGAACGGGTGAACAGTCCGGAATCTTTATCACGTTTGCTGCACCTACAAAGGGATGGGCATCTGCCACGTGGCGCACTCAATGCCCTTGTACAACTAAAAAAGTTTAAATGAAGCAACATAAAATTATAATACTCCATAATCCTTTGTGTTGATCTTCACATGTGATGTGATCTTGTCTCCAATTAGTTTTTTCTTCTTTTTTTTTAATACTGTTTCTTCCCCATTATGGACTCTTATCTTGGACTCAGTACCATAACAAATGACCCTTCGTGTCTCCCATCTTTTATGTCTATTTTCAATCATATTATAATATTTTTCTTAAAGAATCTACTGGATTAGGAAAGTCTACTCTGCAATACATTTAAAAAATGGAATCCTGAGCTTAATTAAATATTTTATAGAATTCACATGGACTCGACTCTTTGGAGACTTTGGAGACGTGTTCTTTCCCAAATTAGATTTAACAAATTGAAGTTACTTCTTTAAGGTCGTGTATAAACGTACAAAAGGAAAATTATAACCTTCTTTCAAGAATCCAAACACACAAAACCAACGAAACTAGAACAAACCCGAAGAAATAACACACAAGAGAAATGCTGAAACGATAAGATAGTTATGTAGATTGATTCACGTTCAGTTCTTATAGAATCCTAAAAGGTTAAAAGGTATACAACCTTTTTAACCAAACAAAGTGGAAAATGTAGATCGCCATAAAATTTTATGTTTTAAGAGTTTAATTTTTTATTAATTCCATGGTAAGATAAATAACTAAATTACAGAATACATTTTACAATAAAAAAAAAGTAGATCAGAAACCTAAACCATGATAAAGAAAAAGAATCTGTCATGCCCATGTTTTTATTACATTATTTTGTGTCTAGAAGAATTAAAGTTGTTAAGAGTAGTTGAACTCTTAGAAAGAGGTCCATTGATTGGAGTATCTCACGATGCAAATTAAAATAACAAAGAAATTCTGATTTGAAGAAAGCTTTGAGGCATAGCAAGATTGTGAGTATATAATATACTATTATTCCTTTAATATGTTTATATAAAGAACTATTGTCATAGTAAATGCATGTGAAGTGAATGACCCGAATAATGCGAGCACGAAGATTTTATTGAACTCTTACACGCAATCTAAATCATGTGGATCAAAGGTATCTATGGAAGAGGATATACATATACTTGTCAATTATTAGCCCTGCTTGAGTAATTTGGCCAAGAAAACACTCCAAGTGTACATCGGAGGATCATGTGTTTCCTCCTCTTACATTTTGTCATTTTCCATTGGTTAGTAGTACAACACTCCGTCTAGCCAACGTCTATATATTAGGGCTAAACTCAGCTATCAAAACGTTTTGGGCCTTTTGGGCTCTAATCTTAGTTTTCTTTTTAAGCGGTCGTAAAGTTTTAATGGATAGACCGCACGGTTTAGAATATAAACCGGGTTAATCAAATTCCAAAACGCAATCAAAGAAGGAAACCGACGGACCGGTCACTCTCTCTATTCAACTAAATCCTGACGGCCGTCGCTAAAGCCTCCGTCGGACTATTCAATTCACCGTCGCAATATCGCCTCTCTGATTCTACCATCTCTAATTCATGAGTTTGATTGATTTTCTTGTGTGAGCTAACCCGAAACGTTGTGGTGGGAAGCGTCGGAAGTTTTCAAGACCCTGATTGCATGTATGTTGAGGTATATAAATGGATAAATTTTCTCTGAATATTCTCTTCTTCCCTCGAAAATTTGATGAAATTCGAATCCTTTTCACTGTTCAGACAGGTTTCGACCTGCAAAGGTGGACGCTTTAAAGGAGTTTTACAGTCTGCCGGAGCTATAGTTCGAGAATTTTCAGCATCTGCAAATGCTTTGCAAGATTGTTGGAAAGATGGGAATGAAAGTAAAGAGATTGATGATGTTCACACGCTTTTCAGATATTGCACTAATTTGCAATCAGCCAAATGTCTTCACGCACGTCTCGTTGTCTCCAAAGCAATCCAGAATGTTTGTATCTCTGCTAAACTTGTTAACCTCTATTGTTATCTTGGCAATGTCGCATTGGCTAGGCATACGTTTGATCATATCCAGAACAGAGATGTTTATGCTTGGAATTCGATGATCTCTGGTTATGGCCGTGCGGGAGATTCTTCACAAGTTATTAGGTGTTTTAGTCTCTTCATGATGAGTTCTGGACTTCAACCTGATTACCGCACTTTCCCTTCGGTTTTAAAAGCTTGTAGAAATGTGCTTGATGGGAATAAGATTCATTGCTTGGCCTTGAAGTTTGGATTTGTTTGGGATGTCTTTGTTGCTGCGTCCTTGATCCATTTGTATTGTCGGTATGGACCCGTGGGGAATGCACGCAGGCTGTTTGATGAAATGCCTTTTCGAGATATGGGTTCTTGGAATGCGATGATCTCTGGGTATTGTCAAAGTGGAAATGCTAAAGAGGCGTTAGCTCTCTCTGATGGATTGAGAGCTATGGATTCAGTTACTGTTGTGAGTCTCCTTTCGGCTTGCACGGAAGCCGGTGATTTCAATAGAGGAGTTACCATTCATTCATACTCGATAAAACTTGGGCTGGAGTCTGAATTGTTTGTTTCCAACAAGCTGATTGATTTGTATGCTGAATTTGGTTGCCTTAGGGATTGCCAGAAGGTTTTTGACAGGATGATTGTGAGGGATTTGATTTCTTGGAATTCGATAATTAAGGCCTACGAGCTAAATGAGCAGCCACTTAGAGCGATTTCGTTGTTTCAGGAGATGCGCTGTAGTAGAATTCAACCAGATTGCCTTACTTTGATTAGTTTGGCTTCTATACTTTCACAGTTGGGGGATATTCGTGCTTGTAGATCTGTGCAGGGTTTCACTTTGAGGAAAGGCTGGTTCTTGGAAGATATTACCATCGGGAACGCAGTTGTGGTTATGTATGCAAAAGTAGGCCTTGTAGATTCAGCAAGAGCAGTGTTCGATTGGCTCCCAAATAAGGATGTGATTTCATGGAATACCATAATATCTGGCTATGCTCAAAATGGTTTTGCTAGTGAAGCGATTGAAATGTATAACATAATGGAGGAAGAGGGTGGAGAGATAACCGCTAACCAAGGGACTTGGGTGAGTGTTTTGCCCGCTTGTTCGCAGGCTGGAGCATTGCGTCAAGGTATGAAACTCCATGGCCGTCTCTTGAAGAATGGTCTTTATTTGGATGTTTTTGTTGGAACAAGCCTTGCTGATATGTATGGAAAATGTGGACAACTAGATGATGCGCTCTCTTTATTTTATCAAATCCCAAGAATCAACGCAGTGCCATGGAACACCTTAATAGCGTGTCACGGGTTTCACGGGCATGGCGAGAAAGCAGTGATGCTGTTTAGAGAGATGCTTGATGAAGGAGTAAAGCCAGATCACATTACATTTGTGACACTGTTATCAGCTTGTAGCCATTCTGGGCTGGTAGACGAGGGTCAATGGTGCTTTGAGATGATGCAAACGGATTATGGCATAACACCAAGCTTGAAACATTACGGTTGTATGGTAGATTTGTTTGGTCGAGCTGGCCAGCTAGAAACCGCGTTTGACTTTATAAAAAGCATGCCGCTTCAGCCTGATGCATCTATATGGGGAGCTCTTCTGAGCGCTTGTAAAGTTCATGGAAACGTTGATCTAGGCAAGATTGCATCTGAACATTTGTTCGAGGTTGAACCAGAGCATGTCGGGTATCACGTTCTATTGTCAAACATGTATGCTACTGCTGGAAAATGGGAAGGAGTTGATGAAATACGGTCGATCACCCGAGGCAAAGGTTTGAGGAAGACACCGGGTTGGAGCTCAATGGAAGTAAACAACAAAGTTGAAGTCTTTTACACGGGAAACCAAACGCATCCAATGTATGAAAAGATTCACAGAGAATTAACGACGTTACTCGCAAAAATGAAGATGATTGGGTATGTACCCGACCATAGATTTGTGCTGCAGGATGTTGAAGACGATGAGAAAGAGCACATCCTCATGAGTCATAGTGAAAGATTAGCTATTGCGTTTGGACATATCGCCACTCCTGCAAAGACAACGATACGGATCTTTAAGAATCTCAGGGTATGCGGAGATTGCCATAGCGTAACCAAGTTCATATCGAGAATTACTGAGAGAGAGATCATTGTGAGGGATTCAAACCGGTTTCATCATTTCAAGGATGGAGTCTGCTCTTGTGGTGATTACTGGTGATTATAGAAAACCGATGAGATGATGTTCAAACCGGTTTCCAATCAATTTTGAACCGGTTTAACTGGTCTAGGAGGACTTTGGGTGGGAAAAAGATTCCAACTTGGCTTACGAAGGTTGAAAGCTTCTTTATTTCCGCCATGGGCACAGCCTGTCTTAGTCATGTGGACAGCTTGTGGTTTACTTTAGCAGAAAGTCACTCGCAAAGGACGAGACGTGTGAACGGTTTCCATCGTTGAATCCTCAATGTTTGGTTTTATAATATTATTGGGTAACAGAAAAGAAGGAACCTTTTTCCGAAATACTTAGTACTATCTATTAAGAGTAAATTTTTGTTGAAACAATGTAATCAGTCTTTTAATTAGTTTGTCGGAGGTAATAATTACATGAATACACATCAAAGCTGTTGGTAATCGTTTAATGAAACATCCAATGACTTTATTTTTTAATGTAATCGATTTTCTACTTAAAATAAGATGACTTTATTATTCAGTAGAAATGAACATGACAACTCCATCGTTTCTACTGAATTTATAATACTCCATCCAACAACAACCCCAATAATTATTGATAGAGAATGAGAAAAGATT
The DNA here is from genome assembly GCA_011420285.2 of Erysimum cheiranthoides. Lineage (NCBI taxonomy): Eukaryota > Viridiplantae > Streptophyta > Magnoliopsida > Brassicales > Brassicaceae > Erysimum > Erysimum cheiranthoides. The sequence continues at coordinate 19,872,525 of CM022177.2, read as the reverse complement.
TGACCAAAAAAAAAAAGAGAATGAGAAAACATACTGTATTATCCTATGAAAAAAGCAATTAGAATATTACCAGCTGTGGACCGGAACGGGTTGACCCAATTACTTTTGTCAGAGTCGCTTTTCTCTGTAATTTCCATTTCTACTACTTCTGCCGCAGTCATCGATGTTAGAAATTTTTATTTGTGTAATGGAAGCACACGTAATTTGTGAAGTTTACGATTTGGTCCTCGTCTATTTTCTTTCTTCTGTTTGAGAACTTTACATTGCGGTTCCGATCCGAATGATACATTTGTGCAACAGTGGAATTTTGATAGTTTTATTATAAACTTTACAAAATCGTGTATATTTATTTTAATTAATCTTATGGAACGATTTAAGAAAAAATGTTACTAGTAAAAGTATACCAATTAAAACTTATCTTTTTGTATGTTTAGGAGTTTTTATGAACTTGAGTTGAAAAACAAATAGGAAAATTAGCACTATCTCGTTTGGAGACAAAAAAAAAAAAAAAAAAAAAAAAAAAGCAATTCATGCAATTCTAGGGGTCCATGGCATGGTGACATTGTACTAATTAAAGTAAAAGATCGGTAATGTAAAATTCAAGCACTAACAAAGAATACGAATAGTTAAAAATAAACTTTACTTTGAAAATCTTCGGTTGTTGGCAACAAAATTATTGTTTCTACATTACATATAGAACATGTAACTTAAAGTATGTGATAGTTGCAAATTGTGAACACAATTTTAACGGAAATTTATGATGATATAAGTTGAATGATTCAACTTATATAATATGATGCATGATTAAGTCTATATGTTACTAAATACTATATAGTTATTTGGAGAATTTAGTGATACAATGTAATAAATGACAAAAAAAAATTATGGCCAAACAAAAAGAATAATCTAAACTTGTAAATTTTGTAAGTAATATAGTAATTTTATTTATCTAGACAGCATGATGACATGATGACATGTAACTAAGTAAATGTGTTGGTTTTTTCTGGTAAAAAGGTAAATAGTTAATTTGCATTTTAATATAGATGATATCTTTCCATAATTAATAATTATATTGCCATAGATCGATTCACTATCATACCTTTTACAAAGACATGATACCAATTTGGGTCAAAGAAAATTTAGAGAAATATGAAAATATAGTATAAAGTTACGGGTATTTTTCAAATTTTATATTTATGGCTATATAATAATATAATAAATAATATATAAATTAGAAGTGCTCCTCACGCGTTTTTGCGTATGAAATTAAAACACGATCAAAAGAGTGATTAGCACCAAAAATACCTAGCCGCATTCAATGTCAAAACGCAACGCACAGCTGTCGCAACCTCCGCCTAGGCCTCTGGTAAAGCAGCACTCGTGGTCGCCGGACGCCGATCGAGAAGTGGCTTGGCTTCGGAAGAAAGGTAAACAGCCGTCGGGACGTCTTGGTCGGAGCAAGAGCGTTACGGACGAAGATCTAGAAGAACTCAAAGGATGCATCGAGCTGGGATTCGGATTCGAGCCAGATTCGCCGGATTTAGATCCGAGACTTTCGGAAACGCTTCCAGCTCTTGGATTATACTGCGCCGTCAATAAACAGTACAGCAACAGATTGTCACGGACTTCGTCTCTTTCGTCGATTGCATCGGAAGGTGAAGTCAGCAATTCGAGCACGACGATCGTCGATCAAGGTATGTGAAATTTGAATTCCTGAAACCTCTTTATTTACTTAGAATTGGTATTTTGATCTGACGATGGAGAATTAAAATTAAAAAGGTGATGATCCGGAGACGATGAAGCTGAGGTTGAAGCAATGGGCTCAGGTGGTTGCTTGTTCGGTCCGACAATTCTCCGGCGAACCGAATTGATATTTGAATAATGATTAATGATAATATCCTTCCATTTTTTTTTAATTATCTCTTGAGAAATTATTGTTTGTTTGTTCTGATGTGATGTACAGAGGAATGACAGTTTTGTAAAATAGATGTGATTTTAGAAATTCAAAATTTAGAATCTAATGGTTAACCAAAACTACAATTTCATTTCTTCTTCAATGCGAATAATGGTTCTTTGTTTGCTTTTATTTTCTGTGTGCATGCATTTGTATGGCGAGAGCTGATTAATTTTGGTACTATGGATGTTGGATGATTTGGGAATTAGTCAAAAGAATTGTATTACTTTTATTCATCAAACTCTTAGGGATATGAATCAAAGCAGACTGAGTAGCCATCGTGAGAGGTTTAGGATGTCTACTAAAGCAAGTATTACAATTAATGTTGTAATACCCATCTTGTATACACATTGCAACCATCACAGTTATGGCCTTCTTTTAGTTAACCAAGAAGTTCTGGCCGGACCAATAATCTTCTCTGACCGGAGGCCAAAACATGTTAAATTAGTTGTTTTTTTTCGGTAGTTATAAATTAATCTCCTTTCCGTCGTCTGTATTAAGTTAAGCTCATCTCCAGTACTGCTAGTGTTCAAATTCGAAATTTCATAGTTTTTTTTTTAGTATGCCGGTTGAGCTACCAATATCAAATTATCAAGTATTACATTATGTTGTTAATTAACATATTTAAGCTGGTGAAAAAAAAAAACATGTGTAGTTTTTCAGTTTCGATGTCATTTTATAATGCCGTGACCAGTTGTATATGTGGACGGTTGGTTTGCTATTTCGTGAAGTTCACAAAACGGTAGCATTTGTTACAATCAACTTGAGACTAAAATTTGAGACAGATTTAAATAAGGTCAAAATTTAGTGACGGATAGTTTGTTAAGCAAAATTTGCACTTTTGCCATTAATTTTCAATTAAATTGTATCTATTAAGTGTGTCACAAATTTATTTATTAGAGATTAATCAAAACGAGAAAAATGGAACGTGTGCACTCATACTTGATGGAATGCTTTATTAGTGAAAGTATCTGTAGATACCAAAATTCCCACACACACACAAAAAAAAAAAAAATCGGAATCCTCAAACATGATTATTGAAGCACTACATAATATTTATAGTAAAAAATATTACTGTGAAATATGGTCATGTTTACGTACGAGTGCGTAATGATCCAGATATTATATATGATCACATTTAACAAAATTCTAGAACCCGTACGTTATCAAGAGCTCGACGACGTTTGCCTCACATAACCTCTTAGCTTTCCACTTGATTTTCATGTCTTCCAGCCATAAATGGCTTTGTTGCAATCTCTCGGATTCGAGATCACCGTGTAAGTGCTTCAAGTCTCCCAAGTTGGGTTTGGCTTTCTATAAAATGGTAATTTAAAAAAAAAAAAAACAAAATTCTAGAACAGAGGATTTTGTAAGGAAACATCTACATTAAGAGGTTTAATCGCACCAAACATAGATCGAGACTGGAGAGAAAAACCCAGTAATCTACCCCACATATACATAATAATTTATTATAGCGCAAATATATGCATTAGACATAGGTTTACAAAGATTACATATATAATTTCAGACTAATGTGGCTGTATAATGTCGTATAGAGCCATCAAGAGCTTATAAAGTTGTATATCATTCACAATAATATAGAAACGTTTATATAGGAGTACAAGGGAGGATCTCACGGAGAATGATCACGATGGGTCTGTACATATATGATTCTAAAATAGAAAATTTAGGAATATCAAAGTATACATTTATTTTGGTCTGACGGCTCCACGTGAGATGATTGATATTTGCTAATTAGGTGATGTTGGACATGTTCACCAAAATGAGAGACTTCGCGGTAGGTGACGGTGGAGGCAATGGAATTGTTACCAAACCTTGTAAGAATCGATCTACCTTTAGTATTTTTACTGCAAGACTCTGATATTGTTATAGAACTTGTAAAGTTGTGTATTTATCATAAGTCATAACGATGTACAATATTTTATATAGAGTACAAGAAAGGATCTCAAAAAGAAATTCTAAATGGATCTGTACATATCTTTTAAGATAGAGTCTATGAATATTAAAAAATATACATTTCTCCAACCAATAGCAAAGTGGTACGTTAAGATTTAAAGAAGTGGTCTACATTAGAAAAACTATTATTATCGCGAGATATTTGTTTTGGTTGTAATAGAAAAGGGCAGATATTTTTATTGGTAAAAGGAACGAAGCGGCAGATATTTTTGAAGCAACTACTACCCACGTCAGCAAATGTCTCATAGCGCAAATGGATATTTTCGAAACCAATGGCTAATTTTAATTAGTTTTTTCTTTGGTGTTTATCCTATCAACTTTTTATATTTTTAATAATGAAATAATTTTCTTGACGTCATCTCATTATCCAAATTCAAATGATGTTTAACGAAAGTTAATTGACTGTCTAAATTATTCTGTTTTTTTTTTCTATATTTATTCGATCATCACTCTAGAAAAATGCAATAGAGAGTTGACAAGAACAATGCATTAGAGATGTTACAAATTAACCTGATACAATGGTTTGTACCATCAGCATTGCCAAGAAAATGAGGAAGAACATAACTTTACCATAAAAATTAGCTTATATATACTAGTACTAATATATACATATAAAACATGCATTCACATTTGAAATGTGACATTTCATTTTGATTTTTCATATTATTTATAATTCTTAATTAAATAGTAATCTTTTTTTTTTTAAGATAACGAACATGAAACAAAGAGAAATTGTGACAAATCGTTTGATCTTATTGTATATAAAGAAAGTAAAACAAATTAAAATGACCTATAAACTGTATATTATATCTTATTCTTGACCATATTTTATAACTAAACCTACATAACTCGTGACGAGTATATTGCGTGTTGGACCAACTTCTGTTGAATACATTTTTCGAAAATCTCTTATGTTTGAGTCGATGAAGTCATCGTCTCCAGTAATTCATTGATAAGGATGCATGTACTATAACCTTAAAACTCTGAAATTTATAAGAATTATACAAAAAAAATAGTCAGTTTTTCTGTCGTTTCGCTCCACTTTAATCTCTATATTCAACCATTAACCACAAACTTAATGTTTATTATAAATTTGTTAGAAAAGCCAAATCAACTGTTTGACAAAAGGAAAAAAAAAAACAATCAACTCAACATTTTTGTAGATTTAATCGTATTTATCTCTAATAAATTGCCTTTTACCGAAAGAAAAGATTAAAAGCAAGAACTTGTAAAACATAAAAACAGAAAAATACACATTTGAACGAGTTAAGATTTTTGAAATCGGAATCTTAACCTTGGCCAAATAATTTTCCTGGTAATTCGTTGATTACAACGCTGATTGCACTTTCGCATCAAGTAGTATTAATATAGCCTATATAGGCGTAACCAAAAGCAGCTCAAATCGCTATAAGTTCTATTAAATATGATTTGATCCATATTTACTGTAGAAAATACACAGAAAAAGGAGTTTACTTGTGAGATAGTTAACAAACATAAGGTAACGTAAGACCAAACCCTACCCTAGAGAGAGAAGCTCTCACGAATCCTGATATTTACATAAAAAAAATTCATGTGATCATACCACTTGTCAAGAGGTCTCGGTGTAAAAATCTGATCAGATATAATTAAACTTAAACAAATTATAAAGTCAAAATAATAATAATATAATGACATGAAGACAGTAAACCAAATTAGAAAGAAAAAAAAAAAAACAGAACACACACACAACCTCCTTGAGGTCGAGCAAAATATCTGGCAGATATTTGTCCGAGATATTATTATAGCGTCCCTGATGACGTGGCAATACTCTGACACGTGTAAAAGCGACGCCATGTGGACCTTTTGTCTTTCTCTTTTTTCTTTTTTTTTTTTTGCCTTTCATCTCCTCTCTCCCTCCCTCCCACCTCCTCAATTCCTTTCTCTCTCTCTCTCTCTTAAGGTCTTCTCTCCCTTTGGCTCTTTTTTGAACAAGAAGAACCATTTTTTATTCCCTAAGAGAGACGCAGATTTTTGTTTGTTTTCTGTTTCTTTTGCGTTGGAGAGGACCGATGGAGAATGATTACAGGGTGAATATTGTTTCTCTTGAGATAGATCGCGATGTGTCTGCTGAATCTGAGAGCGAGTCGACTCTATCGAACTCGCACGAGTCCGGTATTACGGCTGAGACCTGTCGTGGTGATGCAGAATCGAAACTGGTAAACAGATATCTTCCTCTCGTTTCTTTTTTTTTGTTTACTTCCATATGTCTCTCTTTTGATATATATATATATATGAGTTATATTAGAAAAAATACATCTTTTGCTTCTTCTCTTATGGTGCTTTTATATATTTTTCGTAATGAAAGAAGTAAAGGAAATAAAATATCTTCGGGTTTCTTTGTTTTCTTCTTATCGATTTGTAAACTAATTGTCATATATGGTAGTAAACTCAGATCTGTTGCTATGAGTATATATGTCAAACTTATCAATTTCGAGGAGGCCATGTTTTGATTTGGTAATTTTAATCATCTCTGATTCTCGAAAATGTTAAAATCAGATGTCGCGAATTGTCTTCTTCAGCCATCCATTTTTTTGCTAAAGGCGATTGCTTGGGGTTCTTTGTCCATTATTAGCAGAAGATTTCGATTGTTTAATGTTATCTTTTGTTGTTCTACATGTTTTTGGCTAATTATTGCATCTCAGAGTATTGTTTTTCTGCTTAATTTACTCAATGATGTAATGCCAATATAGAAATTGCTGTCTTCTTATATTGTGTGGTAAAAAGTAAAACTGGTTTCTTTAGTGTGTTGTGATGGTTTATATTCTTGACAAGTCCCACTCTTCATCTTCTTCTTGATGCACATCATTATTGTTTCTTTCTGCAGGATGAATGTGCTGGTTGGACGAATGAGAAACACAACTCATATCTTGATTATTTAGAGAGCTCGTTTGTTAGGCAATTGTACTCCTTTCTTGGAGCAGAGACTCATAGGTTGTCTAGAACTCGCGATGTGCAGTCTAACTCTCACAAATCGTCTGATCAGGTTCGGGGTTTCTTGCTTGTTGTTTCTTTTGTGAGACCTCATTTCTTTGTAATTCTCTAGTGAAACTTATAACATTCTTTTTTTAGCAGTTTACCGTCCTACAAAATGGTTGCTTGCAAAAGCTTAACTTTGAAAAGAAACAAGCTCATTTGGAGACGACGACATCTGAGTTTCATTTCCAGAAAAATTCATTGAGGAACAATCCTGAAAATCCCAATGATAAGGCTTTTACTAGAACATCCTTGAGGAATTCTGTGGGACATGAGTGTCCAGCCCAAGTCACTGCAGGTAACATTTACTTCAGCCTTAATCGAACTCCTCTTAGGAGTTGTATGTTTGGCATATTCCTTTGTTGTCTTTTTTTTTTTGTTGTTGTCTATTGCTTTCTTTAACTGGTTTTTGGTTCCCAATTAGACTGTGTTCACATTGTCAATTTTATTTAAGAACGAGGCTGAAACTTTTCACTGAGTCAGTCCTTAAGTTAACTATGCATTGGCTTTTAGAAGGCTTTGCTGCAGAAACATAGAGTTGATATGACTTGAGGAGAATCAAAGAAATGATTGTTGCTGCAAAGGACATGTATGAGATCTGGTCTGCTATCTATTTATCCACAACCCACACATGATGTGTTTTGATTAGAACTTATGTGCTCATCCGCCTGATGGTAAAATTAACTGCAGTCTAAAGTCTAAACTCTGGCCTCCATTGGTTTTTTCTTGTATCTGCAGAGGCGTCAGGGCAGAACTTCAGAGAAGAAGAAGAAGAAGAAGAAGAAGAAGAGGGTAAGGAAGAGGGGAGTAAAAAACGCGAAAGAGAAGCAAATAATGAGGAGAGTTCATTGAAGGAGGATCAGGTAAATATGGAAAAAGAACAAATACAAAACAACTTCACTTCTATTGGTGAAGTTTTGCTAAAGAGACTGCTACATATTCTCAGGTTGTGCCGGTAAGGATGGTGAAGCCCAGAATGTGAAACGATATAAAAGCTATAGGAAGTGTAGATCAAATTACTAAGGATAGAGATTAAAAAAAATAGGTGTGGGTTGAGAATGTGGAGAGGGTTTTGTGTGTTGTATAGAGTGAGGCTAAAGAGAGCCTTATAAAGGGATTTCAATGGGATGATGAAAATAGGATTGGTTTTTTTTTTATGTCTGTTAAATTTTGTCTATGTTAACTAGGGAAAAAGTATTTCATAGTATTTAGCATGATCGGCAATTTATATTCTTTTTTACTTAATATAGCATCTATCTACTTTATCTCTGTCTTCATTCTTTAGAACAATGTTTTTTTTTTTTTTTTGAATTTTATAAATTCTTTTATTAGTAATTGATTTTTTTTAATCTACTGTTAAGATAAATTTAACTTGGAATGTACACAATTGATGCCCTGTAAAGTATAACGTTTTTCCAATGTGGATGCGATATAAATATTTTCCATGGAGAATTCGATTTGTTTTTGGGTATCTGTTTGACGTTTTATGCGAAAGTGGGAAATCTTATTGACATATATGTAGCCTGAGGATCCGTATTAGAGGACCTATTTCCAACCGTTTAACGAGGTTTCATAGACTACTAGCATACGTTAATGATCTCAGAGGATTGATTGTTTGATTTTAAGGATCTTGGAACTCGACAAGGATGATGTGGCTGATCGATGAACTAGTATAGGAAATGAAAATTTGGATACTTTTCTTCCACATTTACCTTAAACAAGGGACCTTTAACTGAGAAATATTGATCGTTTTAGGCAATTAAAGCCTCTAGCGCTGAAGCAGAGGAGGGATTGTTTATCGGAAAGCTCGAGAGAGCATCTTCTTGAGGATCTTGTGAATGAATAATGGATTTACCGTTGTTTGTTTCTTGATTCCTTGGATTCGCATATAAACATTCTAATCTCTTATGATGTATCTTGCTGCACACGTAAAATAGTGAGAGACAAACAGAGTTCGTGTCATTGCGTGATGTTCGGTAATGAACCAACAACCACTCGTTTTCAAGGCTGTGTCCTATAATAGTGACCGGTTTGATTTTAGAGATTATGCTTTAGCTCTTTTGCTTGTTTCTTTAACTACAATTTCTATTCTTGATAATATATCCTCCGGATCTGAAGCAAAATCCTTAAAAACAAGAGTTGCCCTAATTATAGACAAAGTATGTTAAGGGAAACCGTTGGTGATTGCAAAATGAAAACAATTGGCTTATTAATAATACGCCTTTCTGTCCTCCTCGAACCCTCTCATGCCCTTCTATAAGCAGCCTTGGGCCTTTTCCAAGGTTTTTGTTTTAGCCATGGCTAAACCTTCGTCCTTTGGCTGCTGCTTCTTCCTCTTATTCTTCTCCTTCTTATCTTCTTCCTTTGTCTCATTTGCCCTAACCGATACAGAAGCTGCCTTCATTGTGCAGCGACAGCTCTTAACATTACCAGAGAACGGCGAACTTCCGAATGATATCGAATACGAGGTTGATCTCAAGGCTACATTTGCCAACACCAGGCTCAAGAGAGCTTATATAGCTCTTCAGGCTTGGAAAAAGGCCATATTCTCAGACCCGTTTAACACCACGGGTAACTGGCATGGCCCGCACGTGTGCAGCTACACTGGTGTGGTTTGTGCGCCGGCTCTTGATGATTCTGAAGTCACGGTTGTAGCTGGTGTTGACCTCAACGGTGCAGATATCGCAGGACATTTGCCTGCTGAGCTTGGTTTGATGACTGATGTTGCTATGTTCCATTTAAATTCAAACCGGTTTTGCGGGATCATACCTAAAAGCTTTGAGAAACTGAAGCTAATGCACGAATTCGATGTTAGTAACAACCGTTTTGTTGGACCTTTCCCTAACGTAGTCCTCTCTTGGCCTGACGTCAAATACTTTGACCTTAGGTTCAACGATTTTGAAGGTCAAGTCCCTCCCGAGCTTTTCAAGAAAGAATTGGACGCCATTTTCTTGAACGACAATAGATTCACCTCGGTGATTCCTGAATCTCTAGGGGAATCTCCGGCCTCGGTTGTGACTTTCGCTAACAATAAATTCACCGGATGTATCCCTAAGAGTATCGGAAACATGAAGAATCTCAACGAGATTGTCTTTATGGGCAATGGTTTAGGAGGTTGTTTCCCGTCTGAAATCGGAAAGTTATCGAATGTTACGGTTTTTGATGCAAGCAAGAATTCGTTTATAGGTCGTCTCCCGACTAGCTTTGTCGGGTTAACGGGTGTGGAGGAATTTGATATCTCCGCGAACAAACTCACCGGACTTGTACCAGATAACATTTGCAAGTTGCCTAATTTGGTGAACTTCACTTACTCCTACAATTACTTCAATGGACAAGGTGCTTCGTGTGTTCCAGGTGGTGGTCGCAAGGAGATTGCATTGGACGACACACGTAATTGCTTACCTGCTCGACCTGATCAACGATCACCCCAGGAATGTGCGGTCGTGATCAACCGTCCGGTTGATTGTAGCAAGGACAAGTGCGCTGGTGGCGGAGGTGGTGGTTCCTATACTCCATCAAAACCATCGCCGGTTCACAAACCAATGCCAGTTCCAACTAGGCCGGTTGACAAACCATCGCCAGTTCCAACTAAACCGGTTCACCAACCATCGCCAGTTCCAACTCCGGTAGTTCCAGCTCGGCCGGTTCAGAAACCACAACCACCAAAAGAGTCGCCGCAACCTGATGATCCTTATGATCAATCTCCAGTGACGAGAAGGCGCAGCCCTCCTCCACCTCATCAATCCCAACCTCCGGTGGTTCATTCTCCTCCCCCGGCTCCGGTCAACTCTCCACCACCACCTCCTCCACCTGTCCACTCTCCGCCACCACCGGTTCACTCTCCACCACCACCTGTTCATTCTCCGCCACCACCGGTTCACTCTCCACCACCACCTGTCCACTCTCCTCCACCACCACCGGTGTATTCGCCACCGCCGCCGCCTGTACACTCTCCTCCACCTCCCGTCTTTTCACCACCACCTCCAATCTACTCTCCACCACCACCACCACCACCAGTATATTCCCCGCCACCACCACCTGTTCACTCGCCCCCACCCCCTCCGATTAACTCACCACCACCACCAGTCCAATCACCACCGCCACCAGCACCTGTTCACTCACCACCGCCACCAGTCCACTCACCACCACCACCAGCACCTGTTCACTCACCGCCACCACCAGTCCACTCACCACCGCCACCAGCACCGGTTAACTCACCGCCGCCACCAGTCTATTCTCCTCCAGCTCGCCCGCCAAAGGCCAGTCCACCAGCACAAACACCAGTCCAACCGTCACCGACACCGACACCAGTCAAACCGTCACCATCGCCAGTCCAACCGTCACCATCACCAACGGTCTTTTCTCCACCGCCGTCACAATCTCCACCACTAGTCTACACTCCTCCGCCAAGACCGCCCAAGATCAACCCCCCATCAGTCCAATCACCGCCACCAGCACCGGAGGAAAAGAAAGAGACGCCGACGGCTCAAGCACCAGCTCCAAGTGATGATGAATTCATCATACCACCGTTCATCGGCCACCAATACGCATCACCACCACCGCCAATGTTCCCAGGCTACTAATCTCAAACGAAGAGAGAAGAATTCTATATATGAGTAGCAGCTGTATCGTCTTGGACTAATTGTAAAACTATGAAAAGAAAATTTGAGGAAGAAGAAGAGAAACTAAAAATGCCATATCAGAAACAAAGAAGAAGAACAAAAATTGAAGGGTAATGTAAAAGAGTTGTTGTTACAAGAGTTCGTATAATTTTGTACCTTACAACTTCTTATGGTCGATAAAGATTTAAACTTCTAAGCAAAAGAATTGTTTTCACACTCTTCTTCTAGCAAATGCTTTATAATTAGTAACGCAATTATATCTAAAATTTGGAATAAAGCAACTAGCAAGATCGATTATTCTTGACAACTGATAAATGAAAAATCTCAGCGGCCGATTGTATAAGTAACTGAACAAAAAAATTAAGAACCTCGTATTGATCGCTCTAATTGATAATCTACCAACAACAATTCGATCTATTGTCTAGATTAGAAATTATCTAGTTGTTATTATTGGGCCTAGGGCTGGGCTTCTGTAAACCTTTGTTTCTATGCACTTCAATAGTAAACCCATTTTTATATATAAAAAAGAGAAGACAACAAAAATGAACTTGTTATTATTATTGAGAAGAGCATGGATTCGACAAGAAAAACAAAAAAAGACCCATGGATTGTCTTCATGTATCTGCCGCGTTTCTCATCCATGTTCAGTATCATTAATAGTTGCTGTAACTTATCCGTCTTCTTTTGGAATTGCTGATATGACTTCGCCTCTATAATTAATTATTGTATCAGCATTAATTTCAATTTTTCAATTAACAAAGACTGGAGTTATATTATTACGTAATATAATATCCCTGACATTACTTTATAATGACCTACTTAGCCAATGTATTTAGTCACAACACTTTTTAATACTACAAATTAATAATTTCAACAACTATTTTCAGGATATATGAACAAAAAAACATTTTAATTGATAACGACATAACTGTTTTGTATTGTTGCCAGCCAACTAATTCATTAATGTGAGATGCTGTTACGTCACTTGTGTTATTTTCTGTCAACCTATATATATACTATATATATATATATAATATACGTATCATTTATGAGTTAACATGCACAATTTTTTTTTTTTTTTTTTTTAACATGCACAATTTTGTAATGGTGAATTTGTGTATAGTAGGTTATAGACGCATTGCTTTGTGTAGAAACTTGATGAACTACACAGTCTGTTATGTATGAAGTTCGATAATGTTCCAACTGCTTTGGGTTTCAAGTCTATCTAGATGGAAATAGAGTAGATGGAATGCAAACCATGGAGCTCGACCAACAAAACGAGTTTTCAAACACTAAACCCATTTAATAATTTATTGGGTTGGAGTTCGACATTTGTTGTAACATAATCATTAAAATATTAAATGTGTTATGTATAAAATAAAATAAAAATGTCAAATCTGATCCGATAGTAAATATTTCAAGCAGAGTCAACTGATATACCAATAACTCATTTTAGTATACTCAGGTATCAACTAAAATTTAATATGTTTCGCAGCCAAATAGATGATCGATATAATTAAGTTGAGAAAGACACCACAATTGCATTAAGTTTTAAGTTACATCTCCTCTCCCAACTTTATATAATTGAGTTTGTTCCCACCAGACGAGCTTTTGGTATTTAAGGTATAAATGACAAAATAGTTAACTCTAAATTAGAAAACAGTTCAAATACCGAATCTTAATAGTTAAATACTACGCTGAATTTTATCAAAACTAAAGGTAACTACAATTCCATCTATTATGTAGAAGATTATTTCAAATACAGTTCGACTTTTCATTGGATTGGATATCAAATTAAATCCACAATGGTTGGCTTTTTTCGTTTCTTGGTAATACACCTTCATCGCATGGTTCAAAACAAATTTGTATTAACGTTGTACCACTGAAGCTCTCGCAGGCTTCTTGCAAGTCCTTGTTTTTGTAACCATGCCGAGAAAAGTTTAATAATTAGTTATAAAGTGTACACTTGATTTTACCAAAAAAAAAAAAAAGTGTACACTTGAACCGTACCCCAGAAATATATTTGCTTTGTTTCATAAATAGTATCATTCTACTACTTTTTATACAATTTTTTTTTTTTTAAATATAATTTTCTGTTATACTATTTGTTCATACACTAAAACCTTACATTTTTCTAATTAATAAGCTAAAAAAGTTAAAGATAAAACTATTTTTTGTCAACAATATTTAATATAGTTGACAAAAAAAAAACTAATATTTGTTAATCTATATTAACGATACAAAATAATACTTTTTATAAATTTTATAAAACACAAATAAAATTTTAATACAATAATTTTTGTAAAACAGAAAAAGTACATCAGTTTTTGTTTTAAGCTATTCTACTAGTTCTTTTGATATACATATATATATAAATATATAATGCTTAGAAATAGTTTTAAAAGACAAATAGTATGATTTTATTATATCGATAATATCCTAATAAAAATATACTCGCTAGATGGAAAATCAATGATTACTTGATTAGTATAGTAATCAAAAAACATAAAATCACTAATGTACCATGGTAAAGAAAGGACTTCTAGAATAATTTTGGTGATAACGATGAACTTGGACTTATATGCGACAAACATATATACATATTTTCTCACGGTGAAAGGGATTTATATACTTTTTTTTTGGGCAAAGGGATTTATATACTAAGATACTGAAATGTGGATAAAAACCAAGATTATGATAATGGAAGAAGTATATATACAAACAAAACAATTTTTTTTAATAAGTATACGTACAAAACATACATGTGATCTTTTAAAAACTGTGGAGCTTTGAAGGAGATATTTTCTGTGAATTATTTAATAGAGTTAACCCCAAGATAAGACAATTGCGCAAATGCCTAGTTACTCAGTATGGAGATTACTATACATTATTTAACCGATTTAACGAACCATGCATGTTCAAGTTTTATTTGTTTTTAAGATTCTTTTTCTTTTCAACTCTACAAAAAAAAAGGTTCATGTTGAAACCCAGAATATCAAGGCATCTCCCAAGAGTAATTAAGATTTATGATATAACAATTGAGTAACTTGCGGCCGTGAAGTACTTAAAGATTATCATGAAGAAACATGGGAAATTTAACATTTTTTGGTTGAACCTGGACTTTGGGGGAATATTGTTTTCGCTGCACGTCTTAATCTTCAACCAAATTGCGTACTTGATTATTATTATTTATTTATTCTGCAAATTGTTTGCTTAGAAGATAATCCAAAGAAAGAAAAAAGTTCAATAGAAAGCTGCAAATCTGATTGAAAAATTAAAGTATTATACAGAGTTACAAGAATCGACCGGAATAACACCTAAATATATACAAAAAGAAAAAAGAGAAAGAAACAGAATAATTTTATGAAAAGAAAAGGTTCTTCTCAAGGGAGAAATCCAAAGAGGAATGGAGAAGGGTAAGAAGCGGGATAAGGGATGAGGCCCTGGCGGAGAGGAGGCGGAGGAGGTGGAGCACGGTGGTTGAGGTGTTGCCGCATAACAATCTGGACGGCTTCAGCCACCACTACCACAAACTCCATACCTATCTTCATTAGCTCTATACACAGCTCTATCCTTTTTATCACCATTATTCTCTGTGTTTTTTTCTTTTTTAAAATCTTGCTTTGCTTTAACTCTCTGCTCTCACTTCATCTTCCTTGTGTTTATTATATGTACAATCTTTAGATGAGTCCCCATTCCAAATGATAATTTAAATAAAAGATTTTTTTTTCTTCCTTTTTGATAGAGACTAACAAAAAATAGGAAGAAAAATAAAAAAAATTATTATTTTTCTCTTGTCGTAGAGTACTTGTTTTCTTTTATTTTTGCATTCAAGTTGAAAATAAACCCGATTGATTGCTTTTTCCTGTACGTGACACATTTGAAGGTCTGATAAATTAGTCATTTTTATCTATAAAAATAAATTTTTTCAATGATGACAATATACATTGAGATCTCCCAAAATAAATTTTCATTTTTTACTTTATTTTTCTTTGTTAATCAAAATTTGGTCGGAGCGTGTGGCTTTTGGACGCTCCCAAAGGACGAGGACGAGATTCTTTTAACCCACGCGGGACTCTCTCTCTCTCTCTCTCTCTCTAAACGACCGACAATATCCCATTACCAGTGAAACGAGAGATATGTGCATTTGGATAATCTGATTCCGAATTTACAATATTATAATGTATTCACTTTTTTCTTGGCATTAATTTTTTCACCTTTTTTTTTAATGTGTTTCACTTTTTAAGATTTGATGCTTCCATTTTTTTTCAATCATAGATTCGATTTATCTCATTCTAAGATTCAAATAAGTGCTCCTATATTTAAATTACATACTAATTTAATAAAATTTTATTAATTAAGAAAATGAACTGCTTCGTAACTAAATTGAAATGGTGAATGACAACATAACTGCTTCAGATTTTTTTTTTTTTAATCAAAAATAAAAGATAATGTAACTTGAGATCACAGGGTTGGGTCTCCATTAGCTTGCCGTTAATCGTATTCGTATGGGTACACTCAACAGCAAGACAAACGGTCGCATCCTCTTCCCCACACTATGTCGAATAACCCAATGGCACACCATAAATTAGTCCTTTTCAAACAAGTCATTCATTTTTTTTTATCAAAAGAAACAAGTCAATAATGTACTTGATATCTATGAATATCAACATCTGATGCAGAAACTAACATATAACAATCACATAATTCAAAAGGTTAATTTTGAACTATTTTGTGGAACTATATTTTCTGAAATATCAAACACGAATAAATGTATATTAACTGAACATACATGAATATTTATAACTATATTTATTGTAACAAATAACAATAGTAAAAAAAAAAATTAGTCATAAATTTGTTTCGTGACAGATTTACAAACTATAAAATTCTAGCTATGTAATCGTACGGTTGAAGAAAATTTGTAACAATACAGATATGGATTAATAATACATATTTTGTATCAAATTTACGATATTATATTTTTAATTATATAATTGGGTTTTAGATTAAATATTTTGGTTCCGCCGATAGTGGAGACTGGAGAGTGTCAAGACAACACCACTACACCAGTGAGCAACTCTACGATGGCAAACAAGGCTACCGTTGGACGCGTCTGACGACAATAATGAGATATTTAATGATTAATTACAAGTTTATTTAGTAACAAACTGATCGCAAATTTCATTGGATTCATGATTGATTTGCTTCAAGTTTTCTTTTTAAAATTCTATAGTAAATCTGTTCCAAATAGAGACAAAAAAAAATAAAAATAAAAATAATTTTGATACAATTTTGACGTTATTTTATTTTTAATAAATCCGACACAAACTTGTTATAAATTTTAAATTGCACTTAAATTCCATTGAAATTTGTAGAATCTCTATATCCATATAGACCACAAAATGTCTTTAAAAATATTTTCAAAATCGTTAATTTCTCATGCCTAGCATCCAAATTATTAATAATTTTATATAGACTACTGTCTTTTTCCCTTCTCCAAAATAGAAGAAAAAGAAGACTAATGTCTTTTTATCCTCTATAGCTTATATGACTATATCGAGAGTGAATATAGGTCAAATAGTTGAAAGCAAGAGTAAATAACGAAGATAAGAAGACAACAAATCCTTGACAAAAAAAAAAAAAAAAAAAAAAAAAAAAAAGAAGACAACAAATCAACAATAATGATATCAGTTAGTAAGGCAGACAGATCTCATCTATGGCTCAAAATTATTTAGGCTGTTATAGTAACAAGAGACACTATCACATAGGTCGACCATGAATGCTTCAATATATTATATAAAAAAACTGTAATGCTTGTTTTTTCTTCCTTTTTTTGCATAGACATGTAGAATGCATAAACATGTAGAATATACTAAAGTAGGAATACTAGTAAATTCCCTAAACAAGAACTGGTTCATTATATTATTGGAAAAAAATACGAGGAAACGAAGCTGTGTGAGTAAGCATTTACTCACCTTTTAATTTAAAGTGAATTACCGTACGTACGTCCTTCTGAATATTAATATCATATTAATGAATGTGCTACCTACATTTTGAAATTTCTGTGAAAATGAAAACACCATCCAATTGTAGTTCAAGATATGCCCCATCTATTTACTTCACTTATTAGTAGACACCCTAATGACTAATCTACATGTTACAGAATATCGATTTATTTCTCTTTTGCATATTCTATGTACGTAGTCTAGTTGTTAACTTCTCCAAAAGGTTTATATCACTTCTTTTTTTGTCCAACTAATTAACATATCTGATCTATAACTATAAGACAAGATTAAAATCTCTACATATATTATATATAATAAAAGCAAAAGAAAAAAGAATGTCCAAAAGTCACAACTTTATAATTAATCATGAAAACAAAAGCCTGTAAATAAACTATTAGTTCCACAATTTTCTGTCGAGAAAGTAACTAACCATTGTGTGGTCAAGAGATCGAAATCGAATCTTAACAAATTTGTTTCTATATTTTCAAATTTGTTTCTTAGTTAACCACTGTAAATACTTTAAATAGCAAAAAAGAAAGTTAATTGTTTCCTAATTCCTATAAATCTCAAAAATACTGTGGTGTTTTTGCTCGACGGTTATCATTTGTAAGAAAAGTCAAGAAACATTAAAGAAAACAAACAAAAAATGCAAGAGCGAGTAGATAAAATACTGATTGATGAAAATATTTTTTTCTTTTCAGTAACACCCATCAAGGGTTTCAGACAAAGTTGGGCCAATCTCAATAGCAAACAAGACACCTTATTCTTCTTTCTTCCTCAACCTTTTTTGACATATTTGTAGCACAACCTATAGAGACTGTATCACATTGCGTACACTATCTCTCCGCTACTGTCGATGTCAAGATCATCGAGGTCGCTCTCTAGGTCTTCCTCCATATCGTCATCTGTGCCGAAGCTCCCTGTTTATCCATTAATGAGAAGTTTTTCATATATTGAATAGTAATTAAAAAAAAAAAAAGACAAGAAATCGAAAAAGTTAATGTTTTGTGATGTTTCACCTGTGAGATAATGGTTCAGATTCTGAGTACCTGCAGGAGGAACAGTGGCTTCTGCAATGATCTGCATGATCTCTTCTATGCTTTGGCCCGGTTGATCCGATTCATCAAACTGACTGGTCATCGTGTTATCGTTCATGAGATCTGCCGGTAGATTCTTTAGGAACCATTCGTGGTTCCTTATTTCAGGAATTGATATCCTCTGCCAAGAAACCAACCAAGAGGGCCAAAATGCAAAGCTCTTTTCAGTCAATATTATAAAGATAATTCAGATATAATTAACAAAAGCAGCTTTGGAGATCTATCCTTTACCTTTGCAGGGTCAGCAACGAATATTCTGGAGATCAGATGGCGACATTCAGGAGATATGTGAACATAATCCGGAATAGCGTACTGAACATTCAGGATTCTCTGAGCAAATATTTTCACAGCATAACAGATGGTTTAGCTAGCAAGAAATGATAGATACATTTTTCAACTAGTGAAGCATGAAGAAAGGCTCACATGTATAGTTTTCTTGAAATTCTTTGGTTCCTCAGGATCTTCGAAAGGATATGCTCCAACCAGCATGACGTACAGAGTTACCCCACAAGACCAAACATCTGCAACCTGAACAATTATGATGCATTTGACCAATTCATCCAACAAGTCAACAACTATCAATTTACAAATCAGACTCTACAAGAGCATCACCAAAATGCTAAGAGCCAAGATACTTGACAAACAAAGTATAAAAATTGTTTCTTTTCATCAAGAAAAAGCATGTTCTTCTCTACATATACTCGTACGATAAACATAGAAAGATTGTTTTTTTTTGTATTACGATAATGGTTACTATACTCGTTTAGGAACTATGAAAATGGAGTACCTTTCCATCATATTCTTTCTTTAGTAAAACTTCAGGAGCTATATAAGCAGGAGTTCCAACAGTTGATTTTGGCTGCGAATGTAACACCGATGACTGAAAAAGAAACACAAAGCTTAGAGATACTAGCTAAGAAAGATCATTTACAGAGTTTTTGAAACTTTTTACAAGGAAAAGATACCTTAGAATATCCGAAATCACATATCTTTAGACGAGGAGCTGGGCTACCATCTAATAACGTATTCTCAAGCTTTAAATCGCGGTGACATACTTGCTACAACATAAAAGTAAACCACTTGAGTCAGCCCTTTTTCACAGAGGATAAAGCATTAATTTGAAACAGAACAGTTCTCATTACCATAGCATGACAATAACTAACTCCTGAAATGAGTTGCTGGAAGAAAAACCTCGCCTATATGGTAATAAACAATATATTAATCTCAGAATTTTGAATCTGTCATCAAAAGAATATAAAAAACAAAAAAAAGAGGAGACTTTTACTCATATAACAAACCTCGTCTTCGCTGAAGCGGCCAGCATTGCAAATTCGCTCGAAAAGTTCTCCTCCAGATGCATATTCCATAACAATGGCTAAATGGGTTGGTGTCAATATGACCTGAAGCAAACCTGAGGATTAAATATAGAATTCTCTTTTGCTTGAGTGTTGTAAAAAGAAAGCTTAAGAGAGTTGAACCATACCTCTTTGAATCTTACAATATTGGGATGTCTTAAGGACCTGTGGTTTATTATCTCCCTTTTTACATTTTCATCTATCTGTAAACACAAAAACTCCTACCATTAATATCATGTTCCCATTTGAAATCCGTAACATAAGAAACACCTAGAGCCTTCAAAACAACATTATACTACTACATAGACAAAAAAACAGAGCAGAATAAATTTGGTCTTAAAAGATATCAATCAATTTTAAAGTCACCAGGATCAAAACCATTCATAACCATAAACACACATCTCTCATTGGATGATGAAAACACAAAAATGAATTCTTTTTTTTTTTTTTTGACTTCAAGAACCTAAAGGAATTGAAACATAAACTAAAAATTGGAAAAAGGAGAAGAAAAAAGAAATAAACTGACCTTCTCACCTCTCTCGATATATTTAACAGCAACAAGCTCGTTACTTTGCTTGTCTCTCATCAATCTGGCAACTCCAAAATTACCGGAGCCAATATCTTTGACGAGCTCATACCTATCGCTATCGTGCATAATTGGCAAATCCATTGGACCACTCACTGCTGGCCGATCCATTTTTACCTCTTTCCTCTGTTTCTCTGCAACTTCAATTTCTGTTTCTCAGCTGATGTTTTTTTTTTTGGAAGATAATATCTAACGTCACCTCGACATCCGAGGAAACGAACGACGCGAGACGTGGAGGGATTTGAGCCGTTGAGAAGAGGGAAGGACTAGTGGGTGATCAAGTTATGGTTGTGAGAAAGAGACGTTTCAGAGACCCGTGAAGTATCTAACCAACAACAAGTGGGTTTCTTGAGATCCTTTTTGTTCCTTTGATCGCTCGATGATGAAGAAGAAGAAGAAGAAGAAAGGCTCGTGATCTTGAGCTCTGTTTCTCTCTCTATCTCTCTATCAACTCTCGTTTCCTCTCACCATATAAAAAGAGAACAGCTTTCTTTGTTTAAACCACAGCTTGAAGTAAGCTATACAACAAACAGAAGAGAGAAGAAGTTTTTTTGCTTTTTGTGAATTGTTGAATTGTGATTTGTCAAAGTATGGGACATTGAATGTAATGACGGATTTACCCTTCTTCTCACAACGTTCGGACAAACAATGGGCCTAGCTAGTTTACCGTGTTTAAGAATAGTGTCATCTCTGATAATTAACAGTATGAAAAATAATATTTTGATAAATATGCACTAATGAACTAGCATATGGATGTGATTTACTCTATATTCGAATTTATTTCAGTAAGGTTTACCTCTCTATAATACGGACATTTCCTCGATTTTTTACATGTCTAATTGTAAATAATATAGCAATAATAATTATAAAAATTTTAATTGAATGAATACTAGTAATTATAACAATTATTACAATATTTTTACTTTAGCAAAAATGCTAAAAAATATAGCATAAGAATGGTAAAAGATATAACTAAAACATATTATGAAACAAGTATTAGACATATATTACATATTTCATAATTTTATTTCAATAACTGAAAACACATACTAGAATTTACAATTAGTTGTTCTATTAGTATCATATCTATATAATATAAATTCAATAAATAACAACCAAAAAAACCCAATTTTTGAACTCTTTAAGGCTATTGGATCAATTTGTCATGTATTTGTCTTGAAACGAGCTGTTGAAACATACTTGGCACTTGAATTTAAGTATTTAACAAGCTATGGCCAATCACGGAAACCGTTACTGGTCATTGAAAAGATTTACTTTCTATTTCGGTATCTAGAAAGGGTTTCAGCATTTTAAAAGGAAAATAAAAGAAAAAAAAGGTTAGCACAAATGTCGAGATGTTGTTGGCTATTTTGTCAGATCTTCACCTAAAAGTAGAAATCGATAGAGTTGCATTCATCATAGCCCATCATCTATATTATAAAATGTTTGTTTATGCGTCTCCACATGACGGATTCACGCACCATCTTTTAAATTCATCTTAAAAAACAGATATCCGTACATAATATTCCGAATACACTCTTCTAGTCTTCTGATATCATTCCGTGGAGAAGTGAACATTTTGACTTTCTTTTTCCTAAACATTGCGTCATTGTTTTAAAAAAAATACCTAAAATCAATTACTACAAAAATAAAGGGAATTGATTAACTAATAACTAAGTACTAATACGCAATAACTGATGTCTACAAAAATATACGCAAGTTTTAAAAGAAACCAGCTATACGACATATCCGTGGATTGTCTTCTTGTGGGATTAAAAGAAAATTATATAAGAAAATTGGTTTATATTCTTTGAAAAAAATAGAAATAGCTCGAAATATAAAAAGTCTCCAAAATATTTTTAACTTTTAAGCACATTTTACAGGGATCTAGACTTTTTCCAGGAGCCCACTTTTTTTATAAAAAAATTAACAGCTCGAAAATCATTTACAAAATAATCGAAATGTTTTGACAAAAATGCCCACAACCTTTATAAACGTAATAAATATTCTAAAGTCCAAGGGCCCTAACTTATGTTGGGCCAGGGCTGATCTACGTTTCAGGTAAACTCAAGCAACCCAGAGAACAACTATCGACAATGGCAGCATCCATGAAACTTTATATAAAAGATTATATTTTGTATATGTTACAGGGTTAAACATAAAATGGTAATACCAAGAAAACTTAATACTTGATTATGAATGCTTCATTTTTATGACTATACAAATTTATATAGATCTAAACCAAAAATATTTCAGTTACTATTATTTGTTGAAGTTTACAATTCATCATCTAATTGATAATTTTTATTTCGCTAATAGCATACAAAATCTAAAAGTACGGCTCTGCCCCCTTCCCACCCCACCAACCCACTCAGTTGTATAGAAAAATTAATTGTCTTTGCACAAATATGACGGAAGGATTTAAGGGGTTTCTTCTTCTTCCCCACTAAGGTCTTCCTTCATCTTTATTGAAGCAACAACTTTCTCTATGATGCTCTTAAGTGCGGGTGCGCTAACAAAACACTTGTTATCTTCAAAACATGACTTACCTTGTTCGGCTGCTCTGCAAAGCTGTGGATCCAAAGGAACTTTCCCGAGAAAGGGCACTCCCATTTCCTGACACATTCTCTCTGCACCGCCTCCGCTGTTGTCAGGCCATGACATCGAGAAGCTCTGGAGCATTCTCTCTTATACAGGAGATAATGTCTTGGGTCACGTCGACGGAGGAGCCGGTCTTCATGAACTTGACATCCGTCAACGGTTGAGATAAACCGCTCATGTTCTCTACTACTCCTAGCACAGGGACTCCAACTCTCTTGCAAAAGTTAACTCCTTTTCTAACATCTATCAAGGAGACTTCCTGAGGGGTCGTGACAATGATAGCACCGTCGATCCCCGTGCCTTCAAGGCACTTGACGAGGGTGATGTGTTCGTCTGAGGTTCCTGGTGGGGAATCAACCACAAGGAAATCGATCTCTCCCCAGTAAACGTCTTTCAAGAACTCTTTGATGAGATTGTTCTTTTTTGGACCTCTCCAGATCGCAGGGGCATCAGAGTCGGGGGGGACCAAGAGACCTATGGACATGACAGCGAGGTTGTCTTCCAAATAAACCGGGGACCTTCCAAAGTTGCTCTGGTGAAAGTGCCCTTGGAGGCCTAACATTTTAGGGATGCTTGGCCCGCATATATCTATGTCCATCAGGCCTATTTGATGGTCCATGCCTGCCAGGGCAAACGAAAGCTGAGCTGAGAAAGTGCTCTTACCAACCCCACCTTTGCAAGAGAAAACTAGAATCTTGTGCTTGACACTTGCCATTCTTTCAGCTATAGCAACCAAATCTGAAGAAAAGCGAAACCAAATTTAGTCAGCACCATGTGAGTGAGAGACTCAAACACATGGCGCTTAATATTCGACATACGTTAGCATCAAACAAATCCTTTATGTGTTGCAATTGTCACACGGTGTTGTTTAATTACGATCTCAACAGAAAAAAAATGGAATCGAACCTGGGTCAGGTCCCTTAGGAGCAGTGGCACATGCTTCCTGGCTAGGGCAACCTGCGCAAGAATCTGACTTTCCAGCAGTTTCCGATTGGGGGCCTGGGCAATCTATTCACCAACAATTAGGTTAACCAGAATAAAAAGAGCCAATGATGAGCTGAAGCAAAAACTGAAAGATTTATTGATTTTTCTTACGCTCGTTGGCGTTCTCGGCCATGTCGACTTGTGATGTCTTCTTCTGATTGGTTCCTGACAAGTCCAAGGAAATTTACGCCTATAACGACTATGTTTTTCTTATGAGTAATTAATATATACTCAAAATCAATGACAATAATATAAAAATTGTCAAGCAACGTGTGTTTCGTGATACCATAGTCGGAGAGCACTAGTAGAAAAATTTCGTATAGCCACGTCCTGGCCACGCACATTCGTGGCTAAATTACAACTAAGCTACGTTACAGCTACGCAAAGGAAAACGTGGCTTTTTTACCTGTATAGCCACGAAATTGTCACGCCAACCACCCGTGGCTAATATTTGCCACGACATAGCGACGAAAAAGCAGTGGCTACATATTGCCACACCATATATAGTGGCCAAGCGTGGCTTACTCTAGCTACGAAATGAAGAAGTAGCTAATTCGTGGCTTATCCACCGATCATTCAATCCCATTAATTTGGTTTCCCTCACTTTATTTGGTTTCCAGGTTTTTATTTCCCGGTTTTATTAAAAAGTTTTACCAAAAACAAGAAAAGGAAGAGGCTTTTATACTTAGAGATTTTTCTTCCTCGCCTCACACCCACAATTAGAGAAAACCCTAAGCATCGATCTGTTCCACTTCAAAAAATTGATCTCTTCCACTTCAAAAAGTCGATCTCTTCCACTTCAAAAAATCGATCTAAGATTTGCTTCATCACTTCTCTTCATCGACATGTCTCTATCTCTTTCTCTCTCTTTTCAATCTTCTGATTCTCTCTTTGCTTAGTAGTGGAACGATTGTGTTAATTAGAGTCCTCGGCGTGAAAACAAATAGAGCCGTAGATTTGTATATGGGTTATTGAACGATTATAACGAGCTTTGCTTTGATTTGCTTTTATGTCATGAGGAACGATTATAACGAGCTTTGCTTTGATTTGCTTTTATGTCATGAGGTTAGTCGAAGATTGTTTGGTTTTGACTGCTTTTGGGTTAAGATTTGTATATGGGTTTTTGAAACTGAGTTCCCGTTTGTGTGATTTATAGTTGCTAGATTTTCTGATATTTGGTTTAACATAGATTTGTATATGGGTTATTGAAATTGAGTTCCTATTTCTGTGATTTAGATTTGCCAGAGTTTGTATTTGGTTTAACAAAAATTACCCTTTTCTGTGATGAGTTAGAGTTGGTATAGCTAAGCATAAATATTTCCCAGAGTTTGTGTGTCTGGTTTTAACAAACGTAGAGTTTTTGTTATTAATGTCCTGTCAATTTTGAGACTTTAACTTAAGCAAAACCATTGTTCTTACATTGATTCACATTTTTTTCTCTTATGTTCCCAGAATTGTAACAAGGATTTCTAATTTTTTTTTTTATCAATCGTTAGAGACATTCAAGGAGACAACATGTCTGGGTAAGCTTAGTTATTGTGGTTTTTTTTTTTGATAAAATTAGTTATTGTGGTTCTTTCCTGCATTCTTTAATCTGTGTAATCAATGTTGAATATCCAACTTTTCTGATTCATCTCCATTTCCTATTCTCGGGATAAATCTTTCTTCTATTCTTACGAGGTTTTATCTGTTTCATGCTATATGTTCTTGCATTGTTGATGTTGTTGAATGTTCCTGTCAATTGATGATATTTTAAGGTTCTCTTGTGTTGTGGATTAATGTTTTGTTGTACCTAATCAAGTTTTTGATTATCTATTAGCTTATTTGATGCTTTGATCAAACTTTTAGTCATTCTAGTTGGTACTTGATTGAATATGATTCAGATATTTTACTTGCTTTTATAAATGTCAATGCTTATTGTTTGTAATCCAAGTTTATAACATTACATGAATATGAGTTGCTCTGTCGTGGGATTAATATATGCCTGTCTAAATCCTGATACTTTATTAATGCAGGAGTAGAGTTTTTGTTG
Source organism: Erysimum cheiranthoides (assembly GCA_011420285.2). NCBI lineage: Eukaryota > Viridiplantae > Streptophyta > Magnoliopsida > Brassicales > Brassicaceae > Erysimum > Erysimum cheiranthoides. The sequence continues at coordinate 19,846,297 of CM022177.2, read as the reverse complement.
GAGCTTCTTTATTTCTCAAGCATCAAGCAGCAGAGATATAGTTCAAGTGCTTTATTCGAGTTAGCTACGTCCTTTGCACAAGAGGATTCAGCTCCTTCCTCACCCACCCAACAGGTAAATAATCTTCATTTCTTATTTCAAGCATCAAATAATTTCTGATTTGAGGTCTTAACTTTTCACAATGTGTGTTTTTTGCAATCATGAGTTTGCATTTATCTTATCATCATATTGAGATTGAATTGTTACTTAGGTACTGCGATTAAATATTTAAATTGGAACAAAGGATGTAAGAGTTGATGTGAAGCTCAACAAGCAGATATGGAGCAGAGGAATCCGAGGAGAATCAGAGTGCACTGAATGCCATCAAAGAAAATAGATAAGTGGTGTGCTGATCTAGGAATCTAAGTGTATTTGTGTATCACTTTTAGGTTTCTTTTAATTATTAGGATCTTTTGTAAGACTTCCATAACTCATTTGCAAGTCTTTTGGTAATGTATGTTAAAAATATTTGGTAATGTATGATATTGGCTTTTTTATAATTCAGGTTTTTATAATTTGGATTTTAGTATTTCAGGTTTTTAGGTTTTACAATTTCTTTTTTTATATATATATATATATATATATATTGGCAATGGTAAGCTAGAGAAAATATCGTGGCTAATTTTAGCCACAGCGACATAACGTAGCAAAAATAATTAACCACGGATTAGCTATGAATACATTCGTGGCTATATCAGCCACAAATTTTGTCGTAGTTGCGTCGTGGCTATACAGCTACGAAAAGCCACGAAACAAATAAGCCACGAGGCTATAGCCACGAATTTATTTTCGTAGCTGAACGTGGCTGTTTCACCGTATAGCCACGAATTTTAGGCTATAGCCACGATCCATTCCGTAGCTATACACATTTTTTTTACTAGTGCGAGAGACGAGAATAATATGGAACAGAGAGACTCAAGTCGTCGCATATATACATACCTTGCTAATTGCCGTATTGTGTTGCTAGAGTCGTACTTGTATCACGTTTTGGTCACGGGAGATGAAACGATTCGAGACAAGTAGAAGATTATGAAACTTCCCAGAGAATTCTATTCATAAGGCAATCCTTATATAGTTAGGAGATGATTAGCCTCCAAGTATATCTTTACAATTTAACATTATTGAAATAAGGAAATATTTTATATTTTCTATATTCTAACAGTTGCAAGGAAAGATTCAAAGGTGAACAATAAAAGTAATTAACAAAATTACTAAACAGACGGAAACCCTAAACTTGTTTTGGGTTTTAATTCGGTTAACCGAATACCCGATCGGGTCTGGGTCAAATCACCAACCGAATACCAAATTAATATTGTTTGTACGGTTTTTTTTTTCCTTTACAACAGTTTGTGCGATTTTGTTTCAAAAAAGCTACTCGAAAAATACACAATGTTGTGGTTAGCCCTGGGCATAAAATCCGAAATCCGAAAATCCGATCCGATCCGATCCGAAAAATCCGAATCCGAATCCGAATTGAATAGTCTTAAAACCCGAACGGATAATGAATTATCTTACCCGAATAATCCGATCCGAATCCGATCCGATCCGAAATCCGAACGGTTTATCCGAAAACCCAAAAAAAAATAGATATTCAAAGATATTAGTTATAATTTTATATTAAAAAAATAGCAAATAACAAAAAAATATTTGAAATAACCTAGATATCTCAAAAATTTAAGTTATATTTGTTAAAACTATACAAATTTTTCAAAATATAACCAATTTTTAAAAAAATAAATGGAATTTTTAGTTTTTTTTTTCCAAAAATCCAGTCCGAATCCGAAAATATTCGAACCGAATCCGATCTAAATGGTCATAAAAATCCGAACGGATAATGAATTATCCTCTCCGGATTATCCGAATCCGAAAAAACCCGATCCGAATCCGATCCGAAAAATCATAAAATCCGAACGGATATTAAATTCTCCTATCCGAAAAATCCGAAATCCGAAATATCCGATCCGATCCGATCCGAAAGTCCGAACGCCCAGGGCTAGTTGTGGTCATGTGGATGAATATTTCTCAAGGTGAAGCTCCATTTGTTTCTCCATTTTACTGTTTGGAGTAAAATTCCTTTCAATTTTAGTTTATGTTCAAGCATTCGAACAAAAACAATCATTTCAAAAAATATACTAGTTCAGAATGCTTTCTACCCAAAAGATGAACTTAATGTAAATGAAATTTTTGATTAAACAGGATCAATTCCGGTTCTTGCGCTCTTCCTTATTTCCTCTTTGCTTGAATAACGAATAAGAAAATGCAGAGCCATTTGTACCAACCATTACCAATGGAGAAAGATTGGCCTTAGTTATTGTAGTTATCAAGGCCAAGGTCTCTCAGTGCATCACTTGCAGCGGCTCTGCATGTCTCATTGTTGGCCTTAGCAGTCCTTATCAGCTTCTCGATTCCATTAGCAAGCAGAAGAGTTCTGTAATGTGCATGCAGACAGAACCCGATATGATAAAAGATTTTTACAATATGTGCCATATTGTTGGATGACAAAATCGGAAACAAAGCAATTACCTGTTCTCTACATTTCTTACAGCAATGTTCCGTATCATGTTGCAAGCGTTTCTCTGCATTTGAGCCGCTACTGGGAACCTCTTCATAGCTTGATTTGCTAGATCACCAGCTCCGGCTTCTATAGCCTTGGCTGCGTGGTCTGGTGATCTCAAACAGATTATAGAGATTATCAACATGACCTGAACCAACCAGTATATCTTGGGTCAACCAAAAGGGTTATGCAATCAGAACCTAGTGCTACAAGAAACATTCTTCAGTCGACACTACATTCTTATCTAGTGAAAAACTGCCATAGACGTGACCTGTAGTCACAAGTATCTTCCCTAGACAGGAAAATTGAAAATTATGTCGTATGAGGGCTTTCATTCGGTTTTAATTACCTCTTGTATGACTAGAGGATCGTCGGAGAATCGTTGTGCGAGTTTGATTAGCTTGTCAAGACCCCGCTTCTCAACTATGGTACTCTTGTTAGAGTCACTTCCTGCCAACTAGAGATTAAAATACACATTTTAGACAAACATTCCTCACGTATCATTACAATGCTAATCTAAATCAGTAACTCTAGGCCTTAGAAAAGCTTAAATTCGAGAATATGCATTTATTGGAAGAACATAAGCTACTCTTTAATATGGTGCGGCAAATACTTGAAATGCCGAATTTTAAAGAAGCTACTCACCTTAGACAACAGGGAACAACATGTCTTAGCAGCAGTTTTGTTGCCTTGTTCACCGCTATCATCAATGCACCGAAGAAGTGTATCTATTCCACCAGTTTCAGCAATAGATTTACATATTTCATCCTGTTTACATCAAAACCATTTGAGGAATTTGCAACGACCTAACCAGATAAATGTTATGAAACAGAGATTTTACTAGGAGACTTACATTTACCGCAATTGCTTTTAAAGCAATACTTGCTGACACCAAGCTATCAGAGCCAATCCCTGCCTGCAATGCTTCGGTGAGGGCTGTTGCAATCCCTAATTTGGCGAAAGTTCGTGCATAACCATAAACCTAAAACAAATGAAAACAAGAAACTGGTTGATTTGAGTTCTCAAAGCATTAAGCACAGAATCATGGTTTCAAACACAAAAACAACTATTTATAAATGTTTGTTAAGTGCTCTATAGCTGCTTAAATGCTTTTTTTCCCTTACTTTCACGCAGTCCAAATTGGCATATACCAAAGGAATGTAATCCTACTTACTTGGGAAGCAACAACACGGTTGTCATCTGGAGTCAAAAGAACACAAATAGCATCGTACAGAGCTCTAATGGTAGTTTTACTCTCTCGACTCAGCACTTGCAGAATAAGTTGATCGATTTTCAGTTCCATGAATGACTGCTTGACGACTTCATTACCAGTTGCTGCGGCAGCAACAACCGCAAAACCAGCGTCTAATGAATCAGAATCGGAGCTTGAATCACTTAAGAGATCAACAACAATACTTGGTCCAGTACAATTCCTGAATTGTTCTGTGCTCTGAATGTCTGCAATCGAACGACACATGATCAAAATCAATCGAAAGTTAAACACACAAGAAAAAGATTAATTCCAGAGCATAAGTCATACCATGAATCAACACAGCCAAAGCCTTCAAACAAGGAACAACAATACGATTACTTTTCTTGATTTTGGAACAAATCGAGCATGTTAATTCCACAGCACCATGTTTTGTTGCAATTGCTACGTTCCCAGATTCTTGGCTGCTACAAAGCTCACTGAGATTGTCGAACAAACTCGAAATCTCATCCAAATCCTCATCTCGGAGAGGTCCGTCTATATAAACACTATCGAATTCTTTTAGTCTATCTAAACACCCAATCACGGGATTATCCTTAATGCTACTTTCTCCTGGAACATATGTAATGATCCCTGTAGCATAAACAAACACACAATTGAACTAGCTAGTTCGAGAGAAATGGAAACAAATAGATTCGTTTTCTCAGGAAAGCAAAAGGAGAGGAGAAAATGGTTACGGACCAGAGAGATCGACGCCTTGGAGCTTGAGAGTGTGGAGAGCGTCTTCGAGAGCTTCGGAGGGTTCCATTTCAAGATCTTCCACATTTTCCCTAACGAGATCGTCGAATGCCTCCTGAGATATTGCACGCACACCCATTCTCCTTCCTCCGCCGCTCCGATTCGTTCTTCGATTTGATAGATCGGAAATGATGGTTTTCAAATTGAGTTTGGAAGTAGAAAGGGAGTATCAAATACAAAGCTCGATCGATGTTTCTACAGTTCTACTGATTTCATTTTCAAAGCGGAAAAAATAAATTAATAATAAAAAAAAAAAAAAAAAAAACAATTGGGATGTGAAAAACGACACCGTTTACTTACAAACGGCGTCGTTTTATAGTTCTGAGACCACAGGCATTGTTTCCCTTGGGCATATAAAACCATTTTATTTCACATGATGGAAATTTTGAATTCTACTCTTGGAACATTTGTTCAACCCTTTGATCATCTAATCAAGATCCTTTTCCGGTAAAAACTTGTTCAGAGACGACTCTTTTCACACCATTCTTTTTAACTGTTAGAGAAACAGAGACAGATATATACATATATATTTTTATTATCTTGAATCTCAATTCTCTGTAAAACTGCACAAGACTCTTCCAGGTTTCTATGATCTACCAAACCTATCCACAAGGATCAAACTGCACAACACTTAATAACATTCACTTGTCTGTTACAATTCCCTTTCATCTCATTCTGGCTCAAGTTCTGCAGCTGCTAGATGCCTAACCTGCTGAGCAAGGCGTCTCCTCCGATAAATCCCTACTAAGCGCAGAATCAGGATCATAGCAATTGCAAGGTAGTCAAAAACGGTCACTATTCTGAAACCGCCTGTAGAAAACGGGCAAAAAATCAATCTTGGGAAGCTTGAAGCCTTGAACCAAAGAGGGCTTGGAGAACCACATTGAGATTGTTTAACCCTTCATATCTGGTTTATGATTTTTGAGGTAACTTACCTGTTGGGATGAAGTTAAACTCTGCGGCTGTGTAAAGGGTACTCATGAACATCTGCAAACACCGGAAGAAACTTAGTTTCTCATCCTTCAATGGGGGAAAACAATGGCCTTTAAAAACAAGAATAAATACAAACTAGTAACTCCTATGATGGATCACACAGATTGAGCTGTGTAGTCTTGCTTGTCCATTAATACAAACAACGGATAATTAGTAGGTAGAGATAATAACTAAACACTAAACTATGAAAAGTAAATGTCAGATATTGCACTACAAACAAGATCAAGACTAAAATTTTACCAAAAAAAAAAAAAAAGATCAAGACTAAAAAAGATCGCATGACCATGGTAAGATGTTCTTAACTGCAAAGATGCGCACTTCGTGAAAATACAGAGTGTTTGCATCCGGATCCATCATATGCCACACCATTCTCTTCATTAGGAAAGGCAGCTCGTGCACTTTCTGAAAAAGGAGAAATATGTATAGAGATAAGAAATGCATCAAACAGTAAAGAGAACCAAAGCAAAATCATGAATCAAAAGACCTTACCTGAACAAAGCCAGTTAGACCTCCAACAAAGAGACGGTTATATCTACGGACTTTAGCAAGAACCTCCTTCACCTCTTGCTCCTGGCGTTCTTGCAGAGATGCTTCTGGTGACAGCTTAGTGATGTGCTGAACACACATGGGACACTTGCAAGGCCTAGACACTGCAGCATAGTTCCAGTACTGCAAGATGCAATTTCCTGTATAAAAAATCAGCAAGCGGATTAAGGAACCTGCAGATCTTCTAGTGGCATTACAACAACACTCCATAGGCACACAAAAAATGGTTAAAAGGATCAAAATTTCTTGACTACCAAAAGGGTTCTTCCAAAAATCCCAAAACTAGAACCCTAAATCAATTCCAAACCCAACAAATGACATTTCTATAACAATATCAGATAAGCAATTCTCATGTTTCCATTAGAGAGAAACTCTAGGGATCAGAAATATCCCAAAAAGACACAGAGCTTGACTTGATACTTCAATGTAATGAAATAAGCTCAGGAAAAAAAAAAAAAAATGATGAAAGACTAACCGCAATACCAATGACCACAATTCCCTCGACATGGAACCGTAAAGGAGCCGAAACAGATCGGGCAAATATCATCTTCTGGAGGCGTCTCGCTCTCCATCTTCCCATCTCCACGATTGTCCGCTTCAATCATCCTTTCCTCAGCCGTCACGACTCCGTCAACAAGCACGGGAGACTCCACCAGCTCGTTTCTATGAAGAATTTCATCCACCGTGGCGTTTACCTCTGGTAATACCTCATCGTTTGTTACCTCCATCTCCTCCCTCAGGAGTTCGCAAACCCTCTTCTTCTCTTCCGTTTTCGTCACTTGAAGATTCCTATTTTACAAAATGAGTTCAATTGCATTTATTGATTTACAACAGTGGATGAATTTAATGGATACCTAAATTTCAATGCGTGTTTAAGAATAGTGAATGACCGATTTGTCCTCGCTGTTTTCAGTAAGGTAATGGACCCATATTATAGGCAAATGAGTCATTTCGATTGAATAAGTACTCCGTACTTGGATATGTTTATTTGATTCAGTATAGTTAATGTATATAAATAAGATTTTATAACAAGTGTTTTTACCAAGTGTTTAATTTGGGTAAAATTGACCTAACTATATCCGAGTCGCATTGAACAACTAATACCAAATTTGGATATCAAACAAAAAAAAAACTCCTTGCATTTATGTTTTACGATGATATCAACAAGGACCATGCTTCTTTCCTCACTTTCGTAGCACTATTTGTGTTTACGTAAACTAAAGTATGAAGGAAATTGGAAGGTTAAACAATGATGTATAATCGTATATGGAAAAGAAAACAAAGATATTCATCAAATTATAATAACTAAAGCTACATTTATCCACTTTAATATCTGATTAGTAAAAGAAAAAGAAAAAAGGAAATATGGTACAATAATTATAAACAGAAAAAGGAAAATCATATTCACTATTTGGTTAATTTGAGACGCAGTAATGGAAATTATTGTATTTCTTATTCAAATCGGGAACCGATCGACTCTCACCAATCCTAGCCTCTACTATAAATACACAACCTCCCATTCTAAAGAGCTCACGAAAGCAAAAAAGAAGAAGCGAAGAAATATAAGAGAGAGCAATCAATTAATCAAAGAAGGAGAAGAATATATCGATGGGTCTATCTGGGGCACGCAAGCTACTCATAGTTCTCCTGGTTACTGCGTTCGTCTTCTCCGAGAGTGCTGAAGCGTGGAGCTGGAGCTGGGGTTCAGGCCAGTCCGGTTCGAACGGGGGTTGGGGATGGGGCTCCGGCAACTCTGGCGGTTCTTCTGGTTCGGGTTCAGGTGGTTCAGACTCAAACTCGGGTGGTTCTAGCTGGGGTTGGGGATGGAGCTCGGACGGAACAGATACAAACTGGGGTTGGGGAAGCAGCTCTGGCTCAAACCACTCAAGCGGCACTGGTCACAGCTCTGCCTCAAACCACTCAAGCGCCACTGGCTCTACACACAACAATCACAGCTCTGGCTCAAACCACTCAAGCATCGTTGGCTCTACACACAATCACAGCTCTGGCTCAAACCACTCAACCGTCGCTGGTTCTACACACAACAACCACAGCTCTGGCGCAAATCACTCAAGCATTGTTGGTTCTACATACAACCACACGACTCCAATATCGGCTAGAAGAAAGATTACGGTTCCTGTGTGGAAAAACGGATACGGTTACACAGAATGGACTTCAAAGCATGCCCCTTTCTACGTCAACGATGTTCTTGTTTTCAGGTACAACAACGATCAAACCCAATCCAAGACGAAGCACCATAACAAGAAGAACAACGACGTCTACTTGCTCCCAGACATGAGGAGCTACAAGAGATGCGATCTGGTCAGAGGCAAGAAGCTGGTTGCACGAGGAGGTTCATCATCAGGAGGCTTCAAGTTTCTTCTCCGTGAGGGTCAGACTTATTACTTCGCCAGTGGAGACCACAACGACTGCAACCACAACATGAAGTTCTCTGTCCACCCGATTCCCCGTCCTTCACACTAACTCTAAAAACCCACTTCGCTTGTTCTTTTCTTTCCTTTATAGCTTATTAGTTTGAATACATTTTAAGATTTTGTTGCTCTTTTTATTTCTTCTTGTTTAAGGCAACTAGTCTAGCTCTTTTTATTAAGGTTCAGACTTATTACTTTGTTACATGAGTCATTTAAAGTTTTATGAAATGATTATTACTTTACAAAGTTATAGTTTTTTCCACTGAAGTAAGAAGTTCAATGTTTTTTCCACTGAAGTAAGAAGTTCAATGTTTTTTCCACTGAAGTAAGAAGTCCAATGTGTTGAAACTGAAGACTTATATCACAATTGCAAACGAGGCTCGCTCCATGAGGAAGCTGCTCAAGCTTTTGAGTTAAAGAAAATCACCTACAATCCCTTCACTAGTACTTACTAATTAATGTTTGAGGAAGCTATTGCCTGGATCAAGCACGGGTCAAGTAGACCAAACAGAAAACATATAACTCCAGTGTTGATGGATATATACTACAAGTTAAACAGAAAAGATGAAGCAACAATGTTCATATCTTGATCCGCAGAATTCCCAAATACAAAGATGACAGGTTACTGTAGCATAAAGACTAAGACATTACTTGTGTCTTGAGACATATAACTTGTAGCTTATGTATTTGTATCAAAAGCTTCAGATCCTTGAGAGCATCAGGGCAAGATGCTCATCTGAGACCTCGATTTCGCTGTATGCACCCAAAGAAGAAGCCAGCCTCGCAGCCAATTGATGTTTACACTTGCCAGAGGAAAAAAAGATAGAATATACAAAGTCAGTAACAGTAAATACAAAATCTCAAAAACCTAAAAGATATCAATTGAAATTCGGAATAAATCTTACACATTGCTGCTCTCCTCTGCTGACAACATCATAGAAGAAAGAATAACATCCACAGTAATCTGCTGGGAAGCAGAGATACTCTTCTCTCTTCTGAGATTCTCCCACAACCTGAATAACCAACACAAACAAAAACCAAATCTTCTTAGACATTAAATCTGACTGTTTTTATAAGCAGAGGGAAATGTTGATGGTGAGGACCTGAAAGATGGATCTTCCACTTGGTAAGCCAGAGATTTTCTTCACGCCTCTCTTGTCGATTATTCTGGTCGCTTTCTCAAGATTCTTACCAAACAACAAATGCAAGCTGAATTGCAAAATTTCCAGACAAGGACTTCAATATCTAGCTCACAATTGTCATTCTATGTTTTTTTTTTCTGTGCCTTAAGTTCCAGAGTATAATTATAATAAAACCTAATCATATACCAAATGGCTGAAATATAAATCAATAATCTTTGCGAAAATAAGAAATGGATCATCAGATTCAATTTCTGCCATGAGCGAACTGGATTGGGGAGAACTTACATTGAGAGCTGTTCTTCGGTTACTGCAAAAAAAAAAAGAACAATTCAACTAAAATTTTCTCATATAAAAAAAGGAAGAGAATGAGAGAAGAAGTATAAATAACCTGAGCCGGTACATTCAATGTTCGACCAAACGGCGTCTGCGACCAAAAGGGTGACGCTCATTCTTTGCTTTCTTCTTCTTCCTTGGGAGAGTGACGAAGAGAGTCTTCTGCTCAAAGCGCTTCCATCTTCATCTCACTGGGATATTTTGGTTTTTTCAGCTTGTTAAAAACTTATAAGTAGTAGCTTGGGAAGTCGCGGTTCAATTCGAGTAGGATGAATTTTAGAAATTCACTTTATTCGGTTTATGTTGGTTTGTGATCGATTATGTTTTAATCATATTTCGATAATAATTAAAATACTAATCTCTACAACTACAAGTCATAAAACAACAATCTAAAATTTGAATCGTCTCTATTTCTTACAATAGTAGTTTGTCAAAACCAAAACTGCTTTGCCCTTAAAGAAAAGGCTTTCCTTCTTCTTTGCTGGTAAAAGAATATACAAATCCAACTCCAGTATTAAAAAAGAACAAACATTCTTTCATATTTCGTATTTCGTAATATATGTAAAAGAAACAAATAAACAAATATGTAAACAAGTTTTCTCCCTATTAGGATCTTTCCCAAGCAACCATTTTACCACAAACAAAGAGTCAGTATAACACATTGACTAGCCGCCGTTGCTCCGCTTCATCAGAGTGTAACGAGTAGATATCCGGTGGAGCGGTGATGCCTCCTTGCTGGATCAATTTACCATTCGATGAAGCGGATTTGTGTTGATCGAGATAAACAACAATGACACTTATGTCATCATGGAAATGTCGTCGAATTCCTTTGGCGATTTTCTTTATATCTCCATATCTCATTTCTCTCTTCTTTGCAGCTTCTTCGAGAGCTGCTCTTACAAGTCTTCGTGCAATCCCCTGTAGATCACAGAGAGTTAAAAATCTAAGTAAAGTAGCTAAGATAAAGAGAAAAGATACAAGCTCCGAGTTGAAGGTCAAACTTACAGTTCTTGGGTGTTTGAGGACGATTTCTACGGCTGTTTCATCACTAAGATGTTCCCAGAGACCATCTGATGCAAATATTAGAAACAAGTCCTGTGGCTTAAGCTTCCTAACTATAATAGAGGGTTCGGCTGTCATCGCGGGTCTCCTCAAAGGTATGGGATTTCCATGTTGCTGGAAAATCGGGTCCCTGTAAAACTCTGGTTTCTTCAAGTATACATCCCCAATTGATCTCGATACCTATAAAGAAGCGCAAAAAAAAAAAGATTCAGCTAACTTATATACAACGAGTTCACAATTCATGGAAAGGTCATTAGCAAATTCAAGCAAAACCACAAAAAGCATATCTCCTCATTATCATGCAGAGCTCTGACTACCGGGCATTCTTAGAAAAGCACAAAATCCACTGGGGAAGAAACGTTGCAGGAGCCCGTGTGACGGATTCCTGGAACATTGCAAGCCCCCATTTATATAAATGAAAAGAGAAAAGAAAAACCATCAGATTTACACCATTTATATATGAAAGAATGAAACACACTATCATAAAACTTCATCATATATACTATGTAAATCACGCAAGCAAGCAAGCAAGCAAGAAAGAAAGCAAAACTATGCTATACCTGAATAATGCCTTTAATCCTCCAAACTCCACGTGTGTATATGACGATTTGTGAATCATCAGGGTTAAGTGCCTTAACCTCCGTTCTGACTTCTTCAACAGCAACATTATGATCAGTAGATAACCGTTCAGCTACTGCACCCTTATTCTTATCATCCCCTGAAACAACGCTCCCAAGAACGGCTCTCGAGTCCCCAAGATTTGCAACATACAATGTGCCGTTAGATATCGCACCAAAAAGACAGCAAGATCCTACAGTAGCCATTTGAGGTTTCATCGGGAGAGATCGTTGAACCATATGACAAAACTCCTCTTCAGTTTCTTTGAATGCTTTTTTAATAACATCTACAGATAGTCCCCCCTGTTCTCTTGCGAATTCTGCAATCACAAAAACAATCATGACAAGATCAATGGATATGCTCCACAATAACAAGTAAGATTACAAGTGATTAAAAGGGTACAAAATCAATTTAAGAGGCAAATTACAAAACCACAAAACCTGAACATGTTTAAGGAGCAAATTGAATGTAAAATATTTCAATCAGATCACAAAGACCCATAATTTCGTGGCAAAACTCGAATCTTATCATATTGGAATGATCAGGGAAATAGAGATCCCATAATTTTGACCATCAAAAACGCAGTCAAAGAGTCAAAAGAAGTAAGTAACCTAAAACAGAAAAAAAAAAAAAAAAAAAAACGAGTTTTGAGAAGAAAGTGGAATTCTCACTGTGCATATAAGGAAAGAGATGTCTGTTAACGAATCTAGAAGCTTCAGGTCCGCCGTGACCATCGTAGACGCCGACGTAAGTAGCAGAGGAAGATGTGAAGACCTGACTCTGATCTTCAAGCCTGGAATTGGCTTGAACAACGGCGATCGAATAATCCCCACCGGCATGAGGTCTCAATTCCGATTGCCAGAATAAAGCATCACCACTGGCTCTGCTTCCCAAACACCGTTCGAGAGGCCGTGCTAAAGCTCGCAACATCACACCTACTTTAGGGTTTCTATACAAACAGATTCTAAGTGTAGAGTGGAGAAAGAGAAGGAAAATCAACGAGATTTTGAATTCGATTGGATAGAAATCGAAAGGCTTTTTTTGAGATTGAATTTTGATTCGTTCGTTTTGTTTGATCTGATCGGTTTTAAGAGATTTGTGTGTGTGTGTGTTGAGTTGGTGGTAAAACAATACCGCGTGAAGAAGAAGAAGAAGAAAAATATTAATAGATGACTTGGACTATGCCGTTCTTTTTTTCCTATGTAGACTACGCGTCGTTTTTTAACTTTGCCGTGCTTTTCCAATTCATAATCCATATCCTCTCCTCCTTTTATTTGCAGTTTTTTCAACGCGTTCTCTTGTGTGTGTGTGTGTGTTTTTTTTTTCTTAAATATATTTTGAATATTTCTTCTCAAATTGGCATTTTTCTCCACAAATAAACATAAACGTCATTGCCGTATATTTTGATACATATCTGTTTTTTTTCTTTTTTATAAATATCTTTCTTCTGGAACAATTAAAAAAAAAGTAATCTGATGCGGGCAAACAAAAATATCTAGTCTGACGTCTCTCCAATTTTCATTTTTTCAATCTAAAACCAACAGCTACTTTTATGTCTTTTTAGACAAAAATATATAATATTTAGGGAATATATAGTAACTAACTATGGATTGGAAAATATTTAGCAAAATGACTACGGCTGAATAGTATATGTCGGAAAGGCCAGAGAAGTTACTACTCTAACCTTACTTAAATTTCCGACAAACACTGATACTAAATAGTATCCTACTTTCAAATTTTCAAATCCATTTCTATAAGAAAATAATTCATTTCTCTCTCTCTCCGTGATGTTTTTGGTCTACCTCTCATTATCTTCTTCTTTTTCTTTCCTTCTTTCATTTCTCTCTCCTCTTCTACTTTCGTAAGATTTTTTTCTCCCTCAAATCTGTCTCTTCTCTCTCTCTCCCCTTCCTTCTCTCTCTCCATCAATGTTCCTCCAAATTATAGATTCATAATCAATTAATTAAAGAAATTTGAGGGAAATCAAAATTGAATAAGCTGAGTTTGATAAACAAGAACATCGATTGATCAATGGATCGTGTCTTTGCTAATGGTTATGGCGCTTGTGCTAGCGTATCTCATCCATCTTCTGGATGCGTCTTCCTCCTACACTTTTTCTGATTTCCTTGTAAAGCACGTGCTATTTTTATAAAACATATATTATTTTCTTAGTTTTAGGCTTTTTTTTTTTTGTCGAAATTAGGCATTTTCTTTTGTAACAGATTATTTATTTATATTACACGTTATTGATTCTGATTACATGTTATTTTTATAAAATACATATTATTTTTATAAATAAAACGATTTAAATGTACTGTTAAATCTTATGTTTGGGTTGCCAATGGTAGAATTAGATTATACTAATGGGGGTAGGGTTTAGTAAATACAAATGAAAAATACTGTTAAATCTCTGGGTAGTTGCATTAAATCCGACTGCAACGTCTACTTCATCTTAGAGCATTCTACTGCTTCAAAAATTTAAAAAATAACAATCATCTACTCGTCTAAAAAAACAAGTTTTATAAGTAAATCTCTTTTTAATACAATAGTATAGTTACCAATATGTGTTGCAGATGATTTGTCGAAACTTGTTTCTCGTTGTTTAGACTTTCCAAAAATAACATGATTTTTACAAAAAAAAAACCCAGAAGGCTGATATCGTATCCATAATCTAGTGAAACGTAATAAATATTCCATGTTTTATTAAACTAACCCATAGACACGTCATTACCTACACCAATATGTCCCCTACATGTATACCTACTTCGGCGACATCAACACAACCGCTTCTCTTTAGAGGGTATTAACGACCTTTCCATGCCCAGAAAAACGTTATTCACCTCACTTTTCTGCACCATAGTCATTTACTTAAATATCGTGTCAAATTTGGTCATCTACCTAATTGACCCTAATATTTATATTTATATTTATAAAATATTACACCGTCAAAGTTCAAAAATTCATTAGAGAATAGGCTCTTTTGAATCTAAAAGTTTATGTCTAAAAATATAGGGTTTTTAGTAATAAAACCCCTTAACTAAAGATAAATCGTAAATAAACCCCTCAATTATAGATTTAATGAAAAAAACCCCTCAACTTAAAATCTGTTAATGTAAAAACTCCTCCGTCTACAGTGCCGTTACGGGATGGGCTTTTACATTAACAGACTTAAGTTAAAAGGGTTTTTTCCTATAAATATATAATTGAGGGGTTTAATTACTATCATTCTTAATTTGAGGGGTTTTGTTATTATATATATATATTTTAAAATTGTTTGTTGTTTAGTGAATCATGTTACCAACGAAATCTATATACAATAGATGGTTTGGTCGAATTTTTATTTTTCTCGTTTTAAATTAAAACGTAGTTTAGTAACAATGCATCTTCAAAAAGCAAAATGTTAATTAAGTTAAACTATTATATAAATGACATATTTTTTTTACTCATCCTCAAGTGGTTTAATTGTGAATTTATGTTATATATCGTCAAACGTGTTACAAATATATTCTCGAAGATAAAAGTAACATATATTGCACATTTTTTTGTAATCAAGATTTTCAGTAGTAATACCATCAAAATACATTTTAAGTATATAATTTTTAAAATGCTAATGTGTACACGATGTTTACATTTACATAAATGGGTTGATTGGTTAGCTGAATTTGGGTAGATTTCCCTATACAATATTCAGATAAGTTTCGGTTTAGCAATAACAGTAATCTTGTTCTTACATATCATACAATAATAAAACCCCTCAACTTAAAGAAGGATAGTAATAAAACTCCTCAATTATACATTTAACGAAAAAACCCTTCAACTTAAAGTCTGTTAATGTAAAAGCATATCCCGTAACAGCACTGTAGACGGAGAGATTTTTACATTAACAGATTTTAAGTTGAGGGATTATTTCATTAAATATATAATTGAGGGGTTTATTTACGATTTATCTTTAGTTGAGGGGTTTAATTACTAAAAACCCAAAAATATACTATAATATACTATAAGTAAATTAGTATTTTATATTTAATTTAATATATTAGTGGGGAAATGTTGTAATAAGAGAATAGGTAACGTTGTAGCCAACGTGTAGCTGATATATTACTTGTCAACTAAGAAAGATGGATAACTACTGAATACAATTCCAGAATTCCTCGCTAATCTACTCATCTTATCTTAGTATTATATATATATTAATCTATTTTTATTGTCACGTTACGGTTTCTGGTATAAGAAAATTATAATTTTGGTCAAATTCTTTGTGTCTTGTTCTAGAGAATTGATTAAAACGGTGAATATTACTGATTATAATTAATTTAATTGCAAGTTGCCCATTTTATGTGGTTATTAAAAAGAAATTGTGCAATTAAATACAGAAATCGACGGACTTATATAAATATAAAGATATGCGGGGCAACTACAAATAAATACACTGGCCCAATTGTCGGACTCTTTTGAGGGTGACATGTTTTCCAGATTTTATTTTATATTTTTCGTATTTGAGTGAGAATGTTTTCCATATACTACCTCTACTATTATATTGGCACATGTCTTTCCAAATTGCACATTTTATATAACAATTGCACCAAACAAAAAAAAGTTATCCTCCAAATTTTTTTATATCTCGGTACTCGGTAGTTCGGAAAAATATGTTAAATACAAACATATCATAGTAAAAATCTGACCCATTCTAGTGGAACAGTAGTAATAAGATAGTTCAAGACAAAAAATAGACTAAAAAGCCTAACCAAATTACATTGTCACTGTTTCATGTATCTTCAATGTATTGTGTCTCTCTTCCTCGTATCTTTAGTATATGATGCTTTGCTAATAAAAAAAAATATATATATATATTTGTCTTCAACTTCACTACATCAAACCAGATTTACGTCGCCATTCTCTCTTTTACAAACAGAAGCTATCCGATTCTCGTCATTATTTCTTAGATGTACCAAAAAGAATCAATGATCTCTCTTATCGACTATACTGATAGATAAATAGATAATTATATTAAAGATAAATCAACTAGCTAGTTTTTGCGAAAGGTAGTGAACTAGTGATCTCAAATAAAGTGTTTCTTACTTTCATGATATTAAGAAAATAACTACATATGAAATTCCGACGAAAAATGTATTAATCTCGATTTATAAGTTATAACTCCTGAATTTAACTATATATAATTATATGTATATATATATAAAATTGTCTCCTTTTAACCATAAACACATTCAATGTTGCACTTCATAAAAAAAAAAAAAAAAAAAAAAAAAATGTTGCACTTCATATCTCCACCATTCTCAGTGAGAGACAGTGACTCAGTCCATTCCATATCATTATCGATAGCCTTGATTAAGCAAAACAACTTAAAAGAAGCCACCAAATTAAGATCACAAAATAACTTCCAAGTTCCATCGAAGTTCGAACCGAAACTTAACACTCTACCCCAACCAAACTTTAAACTTTAATAAATGTAACCAAACCCAAGCCTAAAGTTAGATAATTCAGGCGCATATTTGGTATTGACCAATATCAAAGAGAAGAAATATTTGGTCAACGAGATCTGATCATTAAATTATAAAACATATTTATAGAAATAATTGGTGCTTCATTGGTCGAGGAAAAGCGCGTCCCGACTTGAGGTTCGTTACGCCGGCGAAGATTTTCATCGGAAAACATTATCAGATCGTTACGCCGGCGAAGATTTCCATCGGAAACCTTATCTAATCGTACGGAAGTAGGCGCGATGAAGAGCAGATTAAAGAGCTACAAGAGGAAGAAGCTAGGGTTAGCCACAGTCATCGTCTTCTGTTCTCTCTGTTTCCTCGTCGGTTTCTATGGTTCCACTCTACTTGTTCAGGTGTCGAAACTCGCTGATCTTTAACTCTGTGGTGTTTAGATTTGATTGGAGTTGTTTCTAACTTTGTTTTGTGACTAATCGAGGGTTTAATGTTTTGGGAGCAGAATGTGCCTCGTGTTATACCCAGGTTGAGAACGTTGGAGATGGTGGAAAATGGAGAAGAAGAAGCTGGCTCGATGCCTCATGGTCTTACTGGAGATGAATCTGTTGGATCGATTCCGTTTCAGGTTTGATTTGTTGCTGATTTTAGATGTTTGCATTGATAAATGAACTGAAATCGATTAGTTATGGCAAAATTATGTATTTGATCTGATTGAAACTTGTTTTCTGGCGATTTTGTGGGACTATGAGTGTGAGATTATTGGGTTTTGTAAGCAATTGGTCGATTAAGGCAAGTTTTTCTAAATGGTAGGTACTGAGTTGGAGACCTAGGGCTGTATATTTTCCGAATTTTGCAACTTCAGAACAATGCCAAGCTATTATTGAGAGAGCAAAGGTTAATCTGAAACCTTCTGCTTTGGCTCTCCGGAAAGGAGAAACTGCTGAGAGCACTAAGGGCACTAGAACAAGGTAGGTCTTTCTTTGTTTCTAGTTTTGTATTGTATTGTCTTCTTCAATCAAACATTCATCAGTAGCCTCGGTTTTTCTGCCTGGTGTGTTTTTACAGCTCAGGAACTTTTATCAGTGCTTCAGAAGAGAGTACTGGTGCTCTGGATTTTGTTGAAAGGAAAATCGCTAGGGCTACGATGATCCCAAGGACCCATGGAGAGGTTTGATTTCTACTTCGTAATCCCATGTGAATCATAAAACTTGGCATGTTGTTTTGATTACCATGAAAGTGGCAATAAGCATTATAGGCGTTTATTAATATTTCTTGGTGGTCTTTTTGTTGAGCTATTATCACCCCTTTAATTGAAACTTTTCGAGATTGCGAAATCTTGGATTCAGATTTCTGAAATCAACAACATTTAATATCGACATGTTTCAAAAGAGTGGTGGTTTTCCTAAAGATTAACCCGAGATTTGATGTTTTGGCAGTCATTCAATATTTTACGGTATGAACTTGGCCAAAAGTATGATTCCCACTATGATGTTTTCAACCCATCAGAATATGGACCACAATCAAGCCAAAGGGTAGAATCCTTACATCTGTCATATTTATAGCTTTCTTTAGAACCCAAGATCTCATTTGCTTTTACACAGATTGCTTCCTTCCTGTTGTACCTATCTGACGTAGAAGAAGGCGGTGAAACCATGTTCCCATTTGAGGTCAGTTTATAATATAGCATTGCATTCAAACCCTTTTGTTAGTTTTGATTTCATTCAAACGCTCTCGATTTTTTAACAGAACGGTTCTAACATGGGCACCGGATACGATTACAAGCAATGCATTGGGTTGAAAATAAAGCCTCGGAAAGGAGATGGTCTTCTTTTTTATTCGGTATTTCCAAATGGAACGATTGATCAGGTTAACAAAGTTTGAACACATTTAATTTCTTCTCTGACTCCAATTGCTTGGATTAGATTGAACCGCTGTAATTAGTTCATGCTGATAGTAGCTCTTTGCCTATTGTTATAATGCTTCTGCAGACTTCGCTTCACGGGAGCTGCCCGGTGACAAAAGGAGAGAAATGGGTGGCGACCAAATGGATCAGAGACCAAGACCAGGAAGAATGAGTATTTTTTGTTTTTCCATATATCTCACAGCATCTCTTATTGTCTGCAAATCTGCTGCTTAGGTTCCTCGTGTACAGTTGTTCGCCGAAACAATGTAACTATTGAGTTTTTCTTATAATGTGAATGATACAGAAATTTGTGGCTGGAGATATCCTTTGAAACAAATAGACGTTCCTTTTTGTTTGATATTTTCAGCAAAAGGAATATACAATTTTGACTTTTGAGTAAGAATTTATAAGAGTAAACCGAGAGATTAATTGAGAATTGTGGATCATTTTGGCTGTCCTTTTCAAATTGAGTAATGCTGGCTCTCTCAAGTCCGTCAAGTCGAGGATTTCTAGTTATACACAATGTGTTGTACTTCTATCTATTAACATGGAAAAGTTAATTTGTCCACATATTTTTCCAAGAAATTCCTATTTTTGAAAACAAGTTTATGTGTTTGTCAGTTTGTATCTACACTTAAATTTTATTTGAGTTTGGTATTAGTTTTGTTTATAATCTTCCAAAGATCTATATTATTACAAAGGATAGAAAACAAAAGAGACTCTTCCAATGATGTACACTATTTAGTATTTACAAAATTTTTAAATAAGAGTTCATAAAAAGTGGCTCAAAGTCGGGACTTGGGACACGAACGTAACACGTGGCTCCTATTAAAGGTTAGCGTCACTGTGTTAAGTTGTACGTGTCAGAAACGATGATGTCGACCCTAACCAATGTGAACACGACGTCTAGACAACCCTAGAACACTACAGAATAGAAAGAGTTTGGGGATGTTTGGTTTTTGACCCGTCCACCTTTTTGGGTCACGCGCTTTGCAAGATGGGATTCACACACTCCTCAACTCTTTATATAGGGGGTGTATTGAACTGGACATTTAGTGGATTTAGAAATCCAAATAAAAATCATGTGTTATTCAATCATTGATTTTAAAATCTTTATCAAAATCATGTCTTATTGGTTATATGATTTGTAAATACTAATTAAAATACTATGTTATTCGTTTAGTGATTTGTTTTTGGATTTTCAAATCCACGTTTTATTAAAAATGGATTTGAATGGATTTGACAGTGAAAAATAGAAGGATTCAAATCCGTGGGTAAACACATGTTATTTCAAAATCCACAAGTCTTCTTTCCAAATCAATAAGGATTTTTAAATTCTATATGAATTTCAAAATTCATAAACCAATACCTCCCCCTAGAGTGATTTGAGTTTTAATGAAATTTTAGATGATTTTGATGGTTTTGAATGATTTTAAAGTAGTTGTTATGATTTTGTATTAAAATCCTCTGAAATTCCACCTAAAACCATGAGATTTGGATCTTTGTATTTTTAACTAAGGAAATCTCCTAAAATCTTCTAAAATCCTCTGCAGTCATGAAAATTCCAATACTTAAAATATTTTCAATAACAGTGGATTTGATAGGATTTTAACAAATTGTTGTTTGAATAACAGAGCATTTTAAACGATTTCAAGTGATTTTAAATAAATTTCATGTTCAATAACACTGGATTTTAGAAGACTTTTTAAAATTCTTAGTTGAATAACAGGATATTTTAATAAAAACTCAGAATCTCCTAGAATCATTGGTTCAATACACCCCCCATAGTGTCATTTACTTTTTACACATGTTACCATTTTTTTCTTTTTCTTTTTTATAAAGATATGTTACAATTTTCGTAACAATAGAACCTCGTTTTTATATTTTCATAGGATCAACACCACGGATAAACAAGAAATTGTTGACCCAGCAGATTTCAATACGGTTCATATAACGTGATTTAGGCTTGGCCTTATTTATTCATTATTGAGTTGATAATCAATAAAATTACTCAAAAGTAAAAGCAAACAAAATATATGTTTTTGATATATTTATTACCTACTTAAATAGATTTATATATAATGCTAATGTTAGAAAAGATTCTAGAAATTTGGTAGTGTTAGAAAAATTCCAAACAATTATAGATTAAAGGAAAATTATTGTATTTTCCAATGGATTAATCTCTCTTTTTTTGTGTGATTTGTAACTTTTTCAAAATTTAATTACCAATGTTACCTCCACTGAGAAAAAAAATCTCAAGAATTCTTCTATCATGTGTATTCAGGAAATGCATATAATCAATTAATTTATTAAGAGAGTTTTCAAATTACAAATTAGTATATTACAAATTTACAATGGTACAAGGCGCGAGTATACCACATACGTACTCGCGAAAGTACAAATTGTGTGTTTTTTTCTTTCTGGTATTTAAAAATAAAAAATAAATAGAAACAGAGCTCTGTTTCTTCTTCGCCACCGCCGTTATATATAAAACCCTTCTCTGAACCCCCAAAACTCTAGGGGCCATCACACGACAATGACTGGAGCACTGTTCAGAAACGCTGCCTCCGACGCCGCTCAGATCTTTCGATCACACAGAGCAGCGAAGACGAATCCTTTCGGAAATCTCGACCCTTTACCGATAGGAGGAGACATCCGGCGATTGCAGTCTAGGCCTTATTTTCGTACGTCTCAGTTTCTCGGGAAAGCAAAGGAAACAGGTGTCTCTAGTTTCTCTTCTTCTTCGTCTTCTTCGACGGTCTCTACTGCTGGATTCATCGGATGGTATTTGGGAATGGTGAAATCGCGGCCGGTTCTGACCAAATCCGTCACGTCCTCGCTTATTTACATAGCCGCCGACTTGTCTTCACAGGTCATTTCATTAAATATCAGAAGATATGCATAATTTACTAACTGATGGTGTATTTGTATAATTAGATGTTCTGTGTTATGTGCTTCAAGTTAAAGACTGAATTATTACATTATATATGTGTCTTGGTTGATTCAATCTTAAGATTTCATTGTGTTTTCTAACAAACGCTAATAGTACAAGTGAGCGTATGATGCTCCATGGTGCTTTAGAGATTTGAGATAGGAGAAGATTACTTCTAAATTAAGGATTATGTTGTTCAGTAATGTGTCGTAAGGGGATGGACTTAGCGGTTTTTATGTGAATTGAGTTGTTATATTTGCTTACGTTTCTTTCTGCTTGTGTTGTTGTTAACAAATGTGACTTAAGAGGTAGTGTTTGATCTTTCAACAGACTATTCCCCAAGCTTCGGTGAAGTCTTATGATTTGGTAAGAACAGCAAGGATGGCAGGATATGGGTTATTAATCTTGGGTCCTACCCTTCACTATTGGTTCAATCTCATGTCAAGACTCTTCCCAAAACGAGATTTGATCACAACGTTTAAGAAAATGGCCATGGCACAGGCAGTCTACGGGCCTGCCATGAACGTTGTTTTCTTCTCATTGAATGCAGCCCTACAGGGTAAGCTTTTAACTGTACTTGCAAAATATTAAGTGGTTCCTTTTCAAAAATCGAATTTCTTCTTTGAGCAACATCAAAAAGTATGTTTTTTTTCTTCTCAATTTCTAGATTCTGTTGACTTGCATTCCGATGGGTTGGTATAGTGCAGTTTGTTTGATTTTACATTCTTTCTCTAAATGGCGTCTGAGTAGTGGGGATTTGTTGTTAAATTTGATCTTAGGCTTGTCTTAGTGACATCAAAGTCTGATTTTTAATTATTTGTTTCAGGTGAAAACAGTTCAGACATAGTAGCTAGATTGAAAAGGGACCTACTTCCGACGATGTTAAACGGTGTCATGTATTGGCCTATGTGTGATTTTATTACATTCAAGTTCTTCCCAGTTCATTTACAGGTATGTATGCTTGATTACTTCCTCTTAATTTCCCACATCACTTTGATTAACCTTTTAGTTCAAGATAGATCATGTGTTTTCTTCATTCCTTTTGTCTTACTTGAGTTGTGGTTATTAACTGGCTTCTGGTTTCTTTTTGTCTGCAGCCACTTGTGAGCAACTCGTTTTCATATCTATGGACAATCTACATAACTTACATGGCAAGCCGTGCAAAGCCAACCGCCATTTCAAGTTGAAACAGCACTCTTAAAAACTCAATTTTATCTACATGGAGAATTCGATCATGTGATTTGGAAAAGGATCTCAGAAGCTTTTACTAAAGGAAGCAGAGCATTCTTCAACATTCTTTGTTTCAAAGTCTTGCACTCTTAGATATAACACTTCCGTTTTTATTATTTTTTGTTACATGAGAAAGGCAAACAAATGCCTATGTATAGCTAATTTGTAACATCAAATGTCAAAGAAGTAAGGAAAAAAGTAAGAGTCAAATCAAATGCTAGTTTAGTGTTTGATGCATGTTGAAAAAAAGTCAATAAAGTTGGTGTCTGATTTGAGGACAATATCTGACCAGGTCTCTGAGGCAAACACTTTTCTTCCCGCTTTCCTTAGGTGAACCTCCGTAGCCCACAGATTTGTATTTTGACTTTTCACCTTTCCAAAAGCCAGTAAATTTCCACCATTGTCAACCACATTAAAAGGTGCACTCTTCAACCTTTTGTATCCATCTACAGCAAACCACTCCATGGAGTCTTCTTCTTCATCATACCATAAAAGCAGAGTGCCCAAAACTCTTACAATTAGTTTTCCAACCAAAATTGTGTGGGTATAATCTTTAAAATTTGATGGAAAAAGCCCAGACTCTTTTTTAATCCACATGCCAGTTTGATCCAGCATGTGTTTAATTGCAACTCCACGTGAAGAGGACCATACACTCAAGTTCTCCCCGTCGGAGGAACCAACAAGAACAAAAACACTGTTCTCTTCCAATGCTAAATCACGACCAGACTCCCAGGTTCCATCGATGGTATTGAAAATTTCCAGCTTCACGTTCAAGGGTCCTGTCGTTACTCCTTCTTCCTCACAACCCCCAAGAACATATACCTTTTCTTTAATTGAATAACAAAAAAGATTCTTGATCTTCCGAGCAAATTTCATAGGAGATGTCACACTCCATCTATGACTCCTGCAATTCAGCACCATCAGCTTCGTAAATTTATCTGATTCCTGATCAATTCCTAGACATCCCATCATGAATAGTTTTGATCCAACAGTGGCCACAGTTTTTGACGACGCAGGGAAGTAAGATACTTGCATCGGTATCTTCATCAAGTAAAATCTTTTAAAAGAGGCCTTCATCTTCTTTGGCTTTAAGCCAAGAGAGTACCAGGTGTTGCATTGATTTCTACCGCACGAATATATTATGTGTTGCGTGATACCTTTTGCCGATCGCAGTCGAAAAAGATCTTTCTTTGAAATGAAAGATCTCATTGTGCGCGAGGTCAAACCAAGCGTCCGATGGTAATGAATGGGAATGCGAGAGATGCAATCAATAGTGACGTCATCGCAAAGCTTGGGATGATTGAATGGCATTTTCAAACCAAGCAAAGAAAACAGAAAGAAGGAGACGAGAGAAGAAAGGGGTTAAAGAAAGTTTAACGAAGCAGAAGACGAGAGAAGAAAGGGGTTAAAGAAAGTTTAACGAAGCAGGAGACGAGAGAAGAAAGGGGTTAAAGAAAGTTTAACGAAGCAGGAGAGATATTAACAATTGATTTGGGCGGGTTAAAGAATGTTTAACGAAGTCGGTGAGGTTTTAGCGATTTGATTTGGCTTTTTACCTTCTTTTTTTTTAATTGATTTTCTAATACAGGCCCAGTTTTTGCTAATTAGCATACAGGCCCAATTCTGTTCCCGATCAGAAGGCTTGCTTTCGACGGATTTTGAGGTGTTACGATGAAGTCGGAAGTTTTGCTAAGGGGCTACGGCGAAGTAGTCGAAAGAGGAGACTTTCCCAATCACGCGGAGTATTGAAGTTACATCGGGTTGCCATAGTCCTCCAAATTTCCCTGGAGTAAGTGCACTCGTAGAAAATATGCGATCGAGATTCATTGGAGCTGTTGCAGAGAAGACAAAAAGCGTCGGTTTGGATTCCCCATTTGAGTAGTCTGTCCCTTGTAGGGACATCGGTTTAACACCACCAACCAAGTAAGAAACTTATATGTTTCGGGATGTCCGCTCCAAACCAGACCTCACGACACCATGTAACTTCTCGACTGTGATCTCTAATCAGGTTGTATATCTCTCTCGTATTGTAGTGATCCTTCTTTTGATTTTCAGGCCACCATTCGTAATTATCACTTGCCTCTTTAATTTGTATAGTTGAGAGGATATTTGAATTCTAACCTGAGCTTCTGATCTAGCAGGAGGCAGGATTCAACTCCCATTCTCCCATAGCTCTGTGAAGGTTGTTTCCTGAGGAATTCCCAATCTTGATGATCCTTCTCTAGCTAAGTAGTTCCTTACATTCCCAAATGGAGATCAGTTGCTTGACCAGAAGTAACAATTTTCACCATTGCCAACAGTTTGTCTTATCCAAGCGTAGGCTTTATCTCTGAGTAGTATTAACCGATTTGCTAGCCACGAGTTTTTTTATTTTGTGTTAATAACCCATAAGTTGTTTATGTTTCAATCAATGATTTCTATTATATACCATTTTGCCCAAAGTGATTCCTGATGGAAGAATAACAACCAAATTAACTTCATAGCACAAGCCGTATTCCAGTGAGATAAGTTCCTCAGCCTCAATCTTCCTTCTTTTTTACCCGGTGTTACATTTTCGGCTACCCTCGCGGAATTGTGACCTTTTGTTTTGCCTTTCCATAGGAACTTTGAGCAAAGGGAGTTGATTTCTGATATACAGTCATGAGGGAGAATGAAAGTACTTGACCAAAAAATTGTGATTCCAGCTATGACTGTGGAGAGTAATTGAAGGCGGCCAGCAAATGAGAGAGTTTTAACCGGCTAAGAATGAATCCTTGATTTGATGGCCTAGATGAGAGAAGCACAATGCAGCATAGAGATCTTTTTGGTGCTGAGAGGAACCCCTAGATAACGTATGGGAAGAGATCCAGTTTGCAGGTTTGTTGCCTCCTTGATTATTATTAGTTCATGATCCTTAACTCCTGCTGAAAACATACATGTTTTTTGTATGCTCATTGCTAGCCCAGATTTTGAGGAGATTGTCTACAAAACAGAGGTGAGTTAGCTTTGTCTTCTTGCACTTGGGAGATGCTCTTTGGACCACCTATCTTGTGATAACCTTGAACAATCTCAGAGGCAAGTAAAGTGTTCTCAATGAGAAGCCTTCCTTTGACAAAAGCTGTTTGATTTGGTAGTATAACCTCTGGTAGGATAACCTTTAGTCTTTTTACCAACAGTTTGGAGATAGTTTATAAGTTGTATTGCAACATGATATAGGTCTATAGTCAGCAATGTCGGAAGCCCCCAGTTTCTTAGGTACCAACCTTTGAATAGTAGCATTGGTAGAAGTAGGGAGGAAACCAGTACTGAAGAATTTCTGAATTGCTGAAATAGTCTCATCCCCTATGATTGTCCATGCAGATTTAAAGAAGGCTGAGATGAACCCATCGGGATCTGGAGACTTATTAGGGTTTAGCTTCATGATGGTTCTTATGATTTCTGCTGCTGTTGGGGAGGAAGCAAGGACCGCTTTGTGATTCGCTGTGCACCTAAACGCTTGTAGATCCGTAAACCAACTTATCGTAGAGGATATAAGTGGCAGTGTTGAAGGAGCAAGAATCTCTTTGAAGTGGGATATAGCAACTTCACTCATTTCTTCTGGCTCTGAAGTAAAGTGACCATTATCGAGGTAAAGTGTTCTGATTGAGTTGTAGGAGTTCCTTGATGCAGCAGCTCTGTGAAAGAAGGAAGTATTTTGGTCTCCTACAGCCAACCAATTTATCCTTTACCCTAATTTTCGATCTCCGGAAAGGTTAATTTTGCGTAGTGGGATTATTTTAATTTCAGCTGTGAGATGCTGAAGGCACGGAATGGTTTTTAAGGCGCAAAGGTCCATGATTTTAATTTTTAAGATCCTGAAAAACTGCGGTTTTGTATTGAAGGCTTATATATGATTTTTTTTTTCTTTTTCTTTCAGATGGTGGAAAAATAAAGTTTTGCTCGAAGGACTTAGGGATCTTAAGGTTTGTTTGAAGTGAAAAAAAAATGAGCATGTTTCAGCTTCTACATTTAGCACACTCCCATCGATGTAGCATTCAAATTGGATTGCTCTTGACATTTTGAGGTATATGGAGCATCTAAGTCTCTTGTTCGGTCGCCTAAGATGAAGTGCCGTTTAAAACGGTCTAGTTTGAAATTGTACTATTTCCTATAGACCGGTCTCTCGAGCATGCCTCTGTTTTGCACAATCAAAGAACCTTTTACTAGATGGTTATGTGTGTTGCTCATTGGAGTTCTTGTTCCCGAAAAGTCAGTTACAACAATAAGCTGAGATTTTGGTAGCTCCTTGTTTAGAGAATAGTCCTTTTTTTTTTTTTTTTTTTGTCAAGGAAGAGAATAGTCCTTCATTTTGGAAATCCATCACCTTTTTGTTTTGCAGATATGGCGGAGAAGTAAGATTCATACTGCATTATGGTGGAGCAAAGTTAAAGTCAAGACTCAATTGGTAACATTGAGTTAAATGCTCCTTTATAAATAAAAGGCTAAAAACGTACAATCCATTCTTTTATTCAGAGACATAACTACTCATCCATGCCATCAGCACCACCGTATGCTCCTCAAGAAGAATTTTTATCCACAGGAAGACTACTTTGGTGAAAGTTTTTATTTCTGCATGTTCTTGTTTTTTGATTTCACACTGCGGATATCCGCTTCCTTGGTTATTGTTATTGTTATTGTTATTAATATACGAAAGCTACATATTTCCTTGTTTCCTCATGGTAAATAGTTCTCTCGTAAGCTGGTTTGGCACGTGAATTGATTAACTAGCCCAGAGTATTGTCTAACGGAATCTCGCAACTTTGAAGATGTGTTTCTTCAGCTCATATTCATAGCTTGATGCTCATATATAGTTTCTTTTGTAGCTGCTCCTTTAAGGGAGGAAGAAATGTGGCCAGCACACTATTCCAAGGGGAGTTTGTCAACAGATCCTTAGGATTAATCTAATGGTCTGGACATAAAATACAATCAAACCTGGACACTTAAGTAAGCATGGAGTTCTAAGAATATTTCTCCGTGCGCTCTTGAGTGCAAAAGATGATAGATAAGAGCACTGAGCACCAATTAAGATTGGTATCCTCCGCCTAAATGATCATCAAGCTCACCAAACTGATCATTAGTTACGGTATCCTCTGAGAGACAGACAATATCAATGTTCTGTTTAAGGATGTATACCAGCTGAGAAGCTTCGACTGCAAATGTGGATTCAACTGTGAATATGAAACTATCCTCTTGTGACTCAAACGATTACCGTAATTTCCCATGGACTCTGCTTTCTTCATGGTATTTGTATGCTTTAGGATCAACCACTACAACCTGTTCATTTGTATGGCAGTGAGAAAATCAAGTGAGGCAGGATATAAATTATACAACTATGAGGATAATGAAAATCAAATGAGTGATTATGTGAACGATGATGAACATGAAGCATCAATCAATTGATTGATTGCTTGGGACCAGGACCAAGACTTATAATTGCATTAACATCCAATGATAAAGTATCATAAAACGTTTAAATTAAGGCGTTCTTAGGGTCATAATAAGTCCCTTAATATCTTTAACGCACACAAGAACGAAAAACTAAATAAATATTAAATAAAGAAATAAATATCCTATTGATAAAAAAGGAAAATCTCCTAGTTAAGAATATACGTATGTTTTAGAAATTCAATATATTTCTAAACACACTTTGAAAATTTCTAATGAGATCAGGAATGAGATAATTCCCTACATACATATAAAGATAATTTTAGGCGAGACTGGTCGAGACAAAAAAAGCTTACGGAGGCAAGAAAAAGAGTTTCTTACTTGATAAGCAAACTTAAACCGTAAGAGAGAAAAGGTGATCGACAACCATGAAATATGGAGAAGAACCACCGATGAAAAGAATTAGAAGATTTCTGATGCTTCCTGATGATTTGGTATTAAACTGCTTAGCTCGCGTCTCAAGATTACATTATCCAACTCTCTCATTAGTCTCTAAGAAATTTCGCTGTCTCCTTGCTTCAACGGAGCTTTACCAAACCAGAATCCTCTTAGGCCACACCGAGAGTTGTCTCTACGTGTGCTTACGACTCCGTTCTGGTTCTAACATACTACGTTGGTTCATTCTCTCCCAGAGGCCAAATAGCTCCAGAAAAGTTTTGGTCCCGATTTCATGTCCCAATTCTACCTCTGAATCCCTGTCGGGTGTTGCAGTGGTTGGTACTACTATCTATGCCATTGGCGGTGGAATAGAGAGTAATGCTTCTTCTAGCGTTATGGTCATGGACTCTCGTTATTCCCACACATGGCGTGAGGCTCCAAGCACGCGGGTGTCCCGTATGTTCCCATCTGCTTGCACCCTTGATGGGAAAATATATGTGACGGGAGGCTGTGACAATCTCGATTCAATGAATTGGATGGAGGTTTTTGATACGAAAACCCAAACTTGGGAGTTTCTACAGATCCCCAGCGAGGAGATATGCAAAGGCTCTAAGTACAAAAGCATAAGCTATGAAGGAACCGTCTATGTTAGGTCTGAGGAAAAACATGCGACTTACAAGCTGCATAAAGGTAGATGGAGGGAGGCAGATATATGCATGAATAATGGATGGCATCTGTCGTCATCATCTTATTGTGTGATAGAGAACGTGTTCTACGGTTACATTGGTGAGAAGATACAGTGGTATGACCTCAAGAAAAGAGTATGGACAACTTTGAAGGGTTTGGAAGGATTGCCTATCTTGCCTGATTCTGATGAAAATGTTAAATTGGCTGATCATGGCGGAAAAATGGCGATTTCTTGGGAGGAGTTTGTTGATACGAAAACACTGATTTGGTGTGGGGAAATTGCGATTGAAAATAACCAAAATGGGGAAATTTGGGGAACGCTTGAGTGGTTTGACAATGTGTTTATATCCGATGGGCCAAACGGTGAAGTGGGTTTAGTGCATGCTGTTACTGCTACGGTTTGGTGAATTGAATCATTCACCCATGCAATGTTTTGTCATTCCTCTTTAATATTCTTGTCGAATCCGAGACCTCGTTTGTCTTTCTTTCTTTCTTTTTTTCTTGCAATTTATATGGCTAGGAGTTGTACGGATTTTCTATTTGGTTTCAGTTCACTTTTCCGGTTTATCGGTTTTATAAAAATTGAACCCATATAAAAATCGTATGTAATTCGGTTTTTTTTTTTTTTGGTTTATCAATTTTATAACAGTGAAACCATCCTCAATTCGGTTCGGTTCTGTTTCTGTTATTTTTAGTTTATTGATTTATTCCATGATTTTTTTTAAAAAAATAGATTTTATTTTCAACTGTATTATCTTTGATTTGGAATCTATTAAATTGTAAAATACCTTCCAACATATTTTATTAATTGAATGTTAAATATAATAGAACTATGAACTGTATTTTGCAAAAGTTGTATTTCGTTTTTTTTCCAAGACGTATTAATATATAAGTTTCTCAAAAAAATATTATTAGATTGAGAAATTTTATTCATATAACTTATATTATCAAGAAAATGAAACATGTGATGTAAAAGAATATATATATATATATATATATATATGAAAATGATTAAATGCTAACTAAACAAGGGATACTATACTAAAAAAATTAGAAACCTAAAAAACCGAACGGTTTCACAGTTTTAAACTGAAACAAACTGAAACCGAAATCATTTTAATAGTTGTAAGCAAACAGATTTTTAGAGGAAACGAAAACCAACCGAATCATCTAATTACGGTTCGGTTTGGTTTTTTCGGATAAGGTTTTTTAGCCCACCATATAATATGGCAATGTGTAATGTAACAATCAAATTCTGGTGGTAAGCAAAGCTGGCTCACTTTGATAATTCTTTTATCATTCAAGTAAAATGTTTAACTGTCTCAACTTTCCCCAAAAGTTATATGTTATGGAACTCTAGCTCTAACAATGGCATTGTCTACAAGACAAAGATAACTAACACTGAAACACCTAAGCACGACCAACATAAACTAGAAAGACAACAAAGAGGAAAGATAAAAGACGAAGAAACCTGATTCCACTACCCCTTGAGTACATCATCAATTGTAGTAATTCACAAGTTTCTTTTAGCTGGCATACTTTTGAAGATAAGCAGCCAAGATGAAGCAAAAATGTAACTGAAAGCAGTTTCCCCCAAAATGGAGCTTTACATGTGTTTCCCCTTTGTCAAGAAGACTGTAATTAAATTAATAAACTGGTTCATCGTGACTAAAATCAGGATCTCAGACAGAAGGCATTCAATTTAAAGCTTGAGCAAGGGCCAAGAGATGGGACAGAAAAAAAAAGGAAATCTTGTGCTCGAACCACTACGCTATATGTGCAGAACTAAGATATCAGGTCAATCGACTATATCCCACTAATCAGTACACACATACAGATACAGATCAAAAGCTTTTGAGAAATAGCCGTTTCCTGTCACTAGGAAAGGTCGGGTTTTATACCTTTCTTGATTTGTGACAGCGATTACAGAAGGTCGGGTTCTTTGACACCATATATAGATGTAGTTAGTAGAATACAAGAAAACTAGAACGAGAAATCTGACACGTTAATAGACCAAGCAGTATAAGCTAATTTAAAATAGTGGGGATTGTTGTTAAATTTGATCTTAGGCTCGTCTTAAAGACATGAAATTCTGATTTTCAATCATATTTTTTTTTTCAGGTGAAAACAGTTCTGAGATAGTTGCTGGATTGAAAAGGGACCTATGTTAAACGGTGTCGTGCATTGGCCTATTTGTGATTTCATTACATTCCAGTTCTCTCCACTTCTGTACAGGTACCTTGGAATTCATTTCAGCGAGTAAAATGTAAAGACATTTGAAACAAGTATGCATTTTGACATGTATCATAGAGTGTCTTGCGCATTTAGTTTTAAGTTTCTAACTTCAGTCTGGCTTTAACATTCCAGACTTTCCAGTTGTAATATTTAGTGACTTTGACCAAACAAATGAAATGTTCACACACAAATCTTTTCAAGAAGCAAAGTTGGCTTTCTTCTTTTTGGCTCTCATTATTAGTTTTGTTACATGAGAGAGCAAACAAGGAAAAATACAAAAGAGAGAAAAAACAAATCAGCTAAACAAATGGCGTTTACTTAAAACCTCTACTACTTAATCTCGCTTCTACTACAAGAACTTGTACAACACCAAGAAGACCCACCTTCTCTTCGAAGCTTCTCCCATTGAGACTTGAAACATCTCAGTAACTTTTTTTTTCAACAGCGCTAACCACACCCGAAAACTCTCCACAAACCCAAATTCCAGGAATGAATTTAAGGTTCAGGTACCCAATTGAGTAAAATCAAATGCTATGTATCTAAACTATCGTGTTTGTTGCTAAATCTTTACTGGTCTGAAGCACGGGAACAGATCTTCTCCATATGTATAGCCCACTCTTCTCCAAGAATCAGAGGATTCAACTCTATACTAGCACGAAAATCAGACATCGATGGATATGAAAGCCTTCTGCTTTGCTGTGTATACTGGTAATTCATCTCCCTCACCCGTTCATTCCCACATCTAGTATTAGCCAAACTCAAACAAGGCTCAATCAGCCTTCTCATAAACGCATCCAATCCGCTATTAAGAAGACTAACAGAGTCCATAGTTATCTTTAGCCCCTCCATCTCCAATCTCCACTCCAACCGACTCCTCAGCGTTCTTGTATCAGGTAGTTCACCGCTGCTCTGACAAGTCTCACGGTTGAAACTACTGCTACATACCGATGTGTTGGAAACAGACTTTCTAGTAGCTCCATTCCTAAGACTCATAGAAACACCAAGCGGAGCAGTAACAGGACTCCGGCTCTGGACACTTGGACTTGCTGCTATTTGTTCAACCTCTTCTCCTTCCTCAACAGATGCAACTTCCACGGGAGGTCTACTTCCAAGAGAAAGCAATTCAGTAGCACTTTGTGCTTTCGACATGGACTCCTCGTTTGTTGTAGTGAGACTGTGAGGCTTCCCAAGTGGACCAAGTGGACCAAGTGGACTGGGACGGTCTCTGAACTTCCTTGACCTGCATTTGCGAGCCGAAGGAGAAAACGCAGCATCTCCATAAAGCGGCTGAATTTGGTTGTTCTTTGGATTCCCATCACCAAATCTAACAAAGTTCCGAACTTTCTTCGGAAACCTTGATGGCGGAGATTTGGCAACACTAGCATTCTTGATGATGGAACGAATTAGACGGTTATGAAGATGGATGTTTTGTCTACCGATCGTCTTGATACAGAATTTGTCGAATTCAGATTTGGTGATCTTCGAGGTAAAGAATCTTCCAAGCTGATGGAAGTAACTCTCAGCTCTTTGATGCCCAATTTCCTGGTAAATTAGGGATCTTATCTCTAACGTATCTAACCGGGAAGAACCTTGATCTGATCCCATCTCCAACAATTTACAACTGAATTCAAAAAACCAAAATCTGAAATCACATCTCAAAGTTTCAATTCAAGATCCCAGATTCTCTTCTGAAAACCCAATAAAACCTAAAAACCCCAAATTCTCAACTCCTACCTGCAAAATCAGAACATGGATTAAAAATTCGGACAATTCGAAGCGAATGGAGTAAAGAAACAACCAATTGTAAACTAGGAATTGAGAAATTGAAATAAGAGAAAAAAAAATTAAGAAATAAAGCATCGCAATTGAAAGAAATCTCGAGGTAAGAAACTAAGGAAAACGGAAATTGAAAGAAGCCGAAGCGAGATTGAAAATAGAAAGAGAGAAGAAGATGATTACAGAAGAAACTTACCCACTGAAAAGGCTTCCCCTTTGTGCCTCAAAGGCAAAAGGGATTTTGTTTAGTTCCTCGTTTCATCTCGACTTCTCTAGTTTTGTTTTTCGCTTCTCCGTGACAGAAACTAAATAACCTGTTTGGACTTTCGACTAAGACTAACCCACACGTGCGTAAATTCAAAGGATATAAAAAAAAAGCTTCAAATTGTTTTCTTCGAGTGACTATAATGTATTATGTTGTATTATTATGATTAGCTGGTAATTTTGCTTCATGGATCTCATTTAATGTGTTTGTCACTTGTCTAGTGGTAAATCGCAAGTAGATCGATCGTTAACCGTAAACAGCTGTATCTTTGATTCACATTGCTGCTAGTGTCATCTATTATGAACCTACATTACAACATTCTTGGTCACTTAACGTTTTAACAGTGTGCGCTAAATGGTTCATAAAGCCAGCACGATCAACAGAGTAATAATAGCCAGACACAACTCAAAAAGTAAATAGAAACTCAAATAAATATGATTATCATTTGTAGAACCAAGATTGGGAAGCTAAAACAAGGAAGCTCAAAGATTAAACAGCTAAAACGCCTTATCAAAAGAGTTCAACATTTATCAAATCCATTACAATTTTTTAAGCTTAAAAGTTCAAAAACTCCAACCAAATGATTTGCTCATTCGTAAGTGACATCGTTCTTCAACGGTACTGCAAACAAACGAAAAACAAAACCATATGGATAAATCAGTAATCTTTCCAAGAGGATGAGAAAACATCATAGACACAATAACTGATTTACTCATCAAACATAATTTACCTTGATGAATCCAATTTCCTTGGCGTTGCTACGGAAGCACTGTCTACAGCAGTTAAGACCATACTTCCTGATTAATCCATGGGAGTTTCCGCACACACGGCTACACAAATCCATGAATTTTGAAAGCTTATCATTAGATTAACCAACTTAAACCATAACGAGGTTTGGATCTCTCTTAAAGCTTTTAAAACTATATCAACATGGACTTGCTTCTAAGAATTATAACTTCTCTACTTTACAAATCAGAAACCTAAACAGTAACAGAACAGCAAAGTTACAACGTTTATATATAATGTAAAGTTGTAAAATCTGAAATACTAATAGATTACACAAAAATCAACTCAAATTTTTGGCCACTCATATCAAATCAATCCACCAATACCATCGTTAAAGATCAGATTCAAAAGATTTTTTTGCAGTTAACACAGCCAGGCTAGAGAAACACACAAAAATTGCAAGTCGCTTTATTTCTTAGAATTGAAAAGATAACATTACCAGGTGCGTGATCCAGGTCCGTATTTTTTGGGATGAGAATTCCAAACGTTGGAGTGGCCCATGATTTTCGATTTCTCAGAGCTGAAAGCTAGAAGACGAGGACCAACGGCGGGACAACAACACTCTAGACAAATTGAAAACCCTAATTTTCGTGGGAGACGGCGCATATAGTTATTAAGTTTATATAAGTGCGAGTGGAACAAAAAGAAACGCAATTTCAATTACATATTGGGCCGAATAGTACAGGCCCATTCTCGATTTAATTTAAGTAAATCTTGTAGAAAGGCTTTTTCGTAAGAAATATATGACTTTTGTTTTCTTTTTTTCCTTTTTTTTTTTTTTTGGTCACGTATGACTTTTGTTTTCTAGTAATAAGAAAATACTAACAAACCATATGATGACGGGAAGATTTTAGTAAAGTTGTCAAATTAATATATGATTGATTTTATGCGATTACAATCTTTTTAATTTGTAAAAAAAATCTGTCAAAGTATCAGAAGAAGAAGTTAAGAAAACGACAGATAAATATATAAGGAACAAGGAACAAGGAACAGTCACATATATCGGTGTCAAATGATAAAAAAACAATACAGATACACTATGAATGTTGTGAATTTATTATAAGTTGTGTAAGTCTCTAAAATACTAGGATAGGGAAACGAAAATGACTTTCCCGTTCGCCATTTTGTAATTCGATTTCTTTTTCTTTTCTTTTCTTTTTTGTTGAATTTGATAATGCGATTGAAAGTACACTGTATTTCTATTTTCTGCCTTAGCCGTTAACATCAAAAATTAAAAGAATAAATATGTTTAAAATACATTGAACGAAAGTCAATTCTAATTTAATAGGTGATAAAACCAAAAGTCAATTGTAACCTAATAGGTTACGAAAACCCAATGTCAAAAGTATATAATTATTTGGTGAAGAATATCCAAAGTGAACCATGTTATTTTTTTGGGTATATGTATGTTTTTATGTATTTGATTTTCAGAAGTTAATCTCATAGTTTATCAAAAAGTGCTGTCAAGATCGGCATTTTCTAAAGACATCTAGAAGTAATTAGGAATGGAAAGAAAAATATAATCTATATAATAAAAACAATCTGAAAAATACGTACAATTGTGTTTTTTCATTATAATTATATTTTATGGTTATATCTTTTCATTTTAAGGATTGTATCTTTTTGTTGTAACGATTGTGCCTTTTTATTGTAACCTTAATTTTGTGTCTTTTCATTATAACTTTTTAAATTTATTTTATTAATACTTGTGTCAAATAATCCCACTAAATATATATCTGCTATATCACAATCTATTACAAAACTAATTACTTAAGCTTATTATAATTAAATCATGTCAAAATTATTAATAATCTCAGCTCTCTCACTAGAAAATATTTCTTAAGAACTGACATATTTTTACATATAGGCTTGGTTGTGATTCAAAAGGTATGCTTTTACTTGTTGGCTCATATTTTGTTAAACTCTAGATAGTCATCTTCCTAATAATAGCACATATTTTGGTATTTAAAATCTGCATATCATTTCAGAAAATAATAATGATAAAGAACAATTGACATGGGAGAATTGAATCCAAGTTCCAACCATTAAACGAAGCGAAAAAAAAAAACACTGAATATATATATTGCTGAATGCTGATAAATTAATCACATTGGGTTAAAATCATATGTTAAAAAATATATATATAATAATAATAATAATAATCATATGTTCAAACAAGAGCGTGTGGTCCAATAATTTGTTTGAGTGGGTTGAAGACTCGCCCTTTGGATCAATGTCAAGGATCGAGTTTACTATTTGTGAATATTGTTGTGGTTTTTTTTGGTCATCATACATATTTTAAATGACAAGAATATACGTTTATATATAAATTTTGGAGATTAAAATTAATTTCGATTTGAAATCTACTCGATAATTTTTTTAAAAAAGTAATATTCTTCTGCTCTGTGATTTGATCAAAAATTTATTCTAAAAAAAAAAAAAAAATGTATTCTAGGTATATATTCATATATCATATATCCATTTCAATAATGCTAGTGTTACTTGTTGTCTATAGATTATTGTTGTCATATATTTTCTTGTCTTACATCAATCAATGCACCAAACGTCGAAGTCAATAAAATGGAAAAAAAAAAAAGACGAATGCACGAGGCGGACGCAAACCGTAACAAACGTTTTAATATGAAATTGAAAGATTCTGAAATAATCGTATACTTATATCATCAAATCATGAAACCATATAGAAAGAAATTTATATTAGTAGGTGGTCTTATAATGTCAATTATTATATAGAGTAATAACGAATAAAAACATTCTCTTCACCTACCAATCGTCAGCCGAATCAAATTTAATTAAGATACATCAAATAATTGCCTTTTATTGATATGCTAAACAGAGATTAGTTTGTATTTTTTACAAAAAAAAAAAAAAAAAAATCAATTGATTTAGGTGTCTAAACTGTATTTATTAGATGTTAGGTGTTTTTTCCGAGCCACTTTTATAGAACGGTACTATCAGAAGAAAACATCACAGTTTTTTCTTAAAAAAAATGTCAACTACATGCTTCAAGAGATTCCGGTTTTATAGAAAAAAGCTGGATTTATTTTACATTATTTTGCTTTGAATTTGTTTTCTGGGGAATGTTTTTGGTGGTTCAAGATCAAATAAGTTCATTTAAAAAATATATGATCCGGTGCACACAAATGTATATCCAAATTAGATATATTTGTAATTTAAAAGGTTAATTTTTTTTGTCAACAATATATATTATGTAAATTTGAATCTAAAAGGTGACACATTGATAACATTAATTAGAAAAACCATCATATCCATGGATTTAAAAAAATATAAATATCTAATTTGAATCGTCAATTACAACACATGTTCGAAGATTAATTTATGTTTATAAAATCAATGTCGACAGTAGACCTCTAAAATATTTTTCATTAAATTGGTAAAAAGTTTCATGCTCGTATATGATTCAGTAGTCGGTACCATCTGAATAACATTCTACACTAGGAACAATTGCGCTGGTATAATATTTGGGGCTTTTTTACTCCAGTATTATCCAACGACGTTGCAGCCATATTTAGTTATAATATGTGATTTTCCGATATAAGTTGTGCCCTTTTCTCATATTCAGCTAACATCCGTGATTTTCCGATGGTTCATTATTGGTTTGCGTTTATTCATTTTCTATTATATGCGTGTGGTTTGCATCTACGTCTATATTTTAAGTGTCTACACATACTTATTATTTTAATTTTTAGTTTTTGTTATAGTACTTATTAATTTATATATATATATATATATAAACAATGATGCTGAGGAATATCCGACACACGTTGCACCTTGATCTCTAATTATGTTTGGTAGGATTCTTTTCATTTACCTCATTATCGTAAATTAATTCTTTTATTTTCCAAACTTGGAGATTCACTAATGAACCTATAAAAGTAGTGTTGTTCTCATTTGTAATAATAGGAGAGAAGCCAAAAAAACATTCACTTTGAACATTTAGATGTACCAAGTTTACATGGCTTACTGGATAAGAATGAGTTGGTTGACTGTTTTATCAATTATCACTATACGGTGGTTACCACATTCCTTGGCAAATAAGGTAGTAAAAAAGGATCAGTTTTCATACGCAATTAAAAATAAACCAATCCGAATCCGATGACCGGATTAAAAGATATGTATTTAAAAAAAAAAAAAAAAAGCTGGATCGACACCTAGTTTGACACCGGCAATGGCTAATGTTTCTTAAGACTTAAGAGGCTAGCTGACGTTGTAAGCAATGTTCGTTTCAATGATGTTGTATAGTATTAGATTTCCTATGCATTATCAATACATTGCACATTTTTACAGTTTTAACACTAGGGAGGTTAGTCTCGTTAACTGTGAATTATATGATGCATATATACATAATACATGTGAGAGAGTTTGGTATATTATCCGGTATGTAAATTTTTTATCATAAACTAATCGAGAGATAGTGTGGTTCATTGTAGAAAATAGCAGACTATTTAACCTTATCGCATTTTGGTGATTTAATTTGGATGTACCGATTAGACCTAATGTGTAAGTAATTTGAGACAGTAGTGACATAGCTTTCATTCGTCCTCTGTTTTAACACATGTCCGGTTGCATGTTTTATTAACATTTTCTGTCATAAAAATGTGCACTTTACTATTTTTAGTAAAAAATATATATGCATAACAAAATACTTGATACATCTTTTAAAATTATTTCTTAGTTTACAAAATTACTTTGCACAAAAAAAAAAGTTTACTATACAACTCAACTATACAACTTATAATTAAACAAATAATTAGCATTGCATTTGTTAATAATATCTAATTTTGTCTACATATTACATGTACCTAATTACCTACATGAAATACAATTTAAGAGTAAAACATCTATATGATTATATTTCTGTAAAGGATGGATTAAATATAAGTAATACTGTAGAATAAATATCTTAAAAAAATTCTTCATAACTGGAAAAGACAAAGCTGTTACATTGGAATTTTATTTTTCCAATTAAGTTTCTGTATTTGTTCTCTATAATTAATTTATATATACAACAAGAATTAACTAGGTTTAAAATTACAAAATAGCGTCCATGTTAACTGAAACGACAAATTTATGAAGAATAAACAAGTGGTCGTTTGGCTTTTTTAAATTCTTAAGGGGGCATCAAATTGCCAGCTAACTACCCAACAAATAAATTGTAATAAGAATTAACTAGTAAGTCATAATAAGACTTGTTTTTTCCAACAAAAATAATCATACTTGTTTGATATGCAATAATGTTTGGTCGTGCGTGCAAGGATTGCTTTTAAAAAGTAATCTTCCAAAAAATACTGAGTAAATAGTTCCAGCAAAATAATTTTAATCTAATCTAATCATTAGTATAGGAAAAAATCAGATCTGATTACCCAATTGGGTCTTTCGAGCTGTGCACAGATTTTATTCTACTGAATCCAGAATAAAATAGATAAATTTATGCAAACTAATGTGTATTGAATGACATTGGACATTTATAGGTAGTCATAGATCAATTTATGAAACTCTGTCAGTTTCCGTTTTTATATGTACTTCTTTGCTATCCTTTTTGGGGTTGCATTTCCATTTTTTTTTCATTCTACTTTGGTAACATTATATATGCATCATGTTTTTTTGACATATGATACGGAGTTTATTACAATAAGCCAATAAGGTTTATATAAGTTGTCTATTCGTAAAGCATATGATTAGCTGTTTTGCTTAGCAGAAGATCGGGTTTACCTTGAGTTGATTAAGTGTATAACAAGAAAATGAATACAACTTAGTTATGCATAAGGGTCGATATTTGTTTATTCTGTCATTTAAATTACGTCATTTAGCTCCCAAACAGTCACCCAAAAGCTTTAGTCTCTTTGGCGATTCCTGCATACTCCTAAAAGGTTATATATGTTAAAGAGTTTAATTAGGATATTAACGTTTATAATTTTCCAAGCAAACTGTCTTATTCACTTTCATAGTAAAAAAACTTTCTTATTCACTTAGCGACGACTTAAGAAACAAACCAACGTTAGCTGAGGTCTCCAACAGTGTGCTTTAGGTAAGGACCGTTTTCCTGTGATCTTATGGTGGCGAAAAATGATCACCGATTTCCATTGATCTATTTGATATTAGGAGTATTAGTATATACATACGCTCTATGTCAAAAGACGAAAACTAAGAGACCAACAATATTTGTTTTCTTTTATCAAAATAAACAAAATTGATAAAAGCATGCACTTCGATATTTATATTTTATGTGGTCTAAACATTGTGAGACACCTGATTTGTTCTTGTACGTAATATATATTTTTCATATGGGCATCCGATTTATTATCTTTGTGTTTTTTTTTTTTTTTTGTCGAATATAATCTTTGTGTTCAACATATCATTCATTTAAGGTGTTGTTTTTGTAATGTATTTTTCTATCAATATACAAAATGTTCTATCAAGTATTTTTAATAAAAAGATAAAAATTCACGCGCTAAACTTCATATCCAAATTTTTACCCATATCTTTTTGTCATTTGCTAAAAACAAATTACCAATACACTCTAATTTTGAATGTCGGTCTTTTTTTGCCTATTTTGTTCGTTCAAATATTTTTTGGGAACTCATTCAACAAATTACTTTTGTGGACTCAAGCATATGAAAACAAAAAAACGAACTCGTGCATATGAGAAATTCTTGTTATATATCATCTCTCTATTTAGAAATGAGATGGTTCGTAATCAAACTAAGTAGATTTGCGAATGTAGTATTACTGTACTATATCTATATATGATCGTCACATTTAATTAGACTACTGAAGTAATTCAAGTAAATATTCAACGGATTTTAATTACTTTTTCTTAGCTAGTGATGTGAATGTACGAGCAATTTTAACCAACAAAAAAAACTCTACATGTAGCAGTACAGTTTTAGTTTAATATATATTTTGGTCTGACTGGTTGCAAAAATAGATATATTTTGATAATAGAAATTTGTCTATTGTAATAAAGTGCGAAGAAATAGTCTCAAATCAATATATATGTATAAATATTTTATTTCCAGTTTTAAAAAAATTTACTGATTTTTTTCGTAATGTAGTAATTTAGATGCACTTTTATGCGAGTAGGAAATCTTTCACAAAGTAGAATGAGTTTGTAACTAGTTTGCAATAATGACAAACTGTAGGGTGAAATTCCCAATAATCCCGGGTTCGAATCCCTACGGCTGCAAACACTTTAAGTGGCCACCGCAGACAATTTAAAATCGGGGTATGCGGCCTCCAAGAACTACTCTTGCCGCCTTCGGGACGCACGCAGTGGGCTAGTCTGGGCCCATTGGGCTTGGGATACCTGGGTTATCCAAAAAAAAATAATGACATATTTTAAACAGTTTTACCAAAAGCATCATTCTGAAAATCACTGGTGCACATATTGACACCATATGTTAATAGTTATGGATAATATACTGTAATTCATGAAATATGGTTGACATAGTGTTCCATTTACACAAAATGTTTTTTTTTTGGTAAATTCAAAATGTTTATTTTTAATCCACTAATTTCTTCTTTACGTTAACATAGTGGGGAAAGCTATCAATAATATCAATATTAATCCACTAATAATAACAATAGGAATGATAATACTTAAATTTTACTTTTCTGAAACTCATAACAAAAGATTAAAATTTATTTTGGTTTAAAACGAGATCCATTAACTGAGAGAGAGTGTGTGTCTGTGTGTTTTTTTAATAACAATGGCTTCTGAGCTTTTGGACTTTCCACGCGCACGATCTGCCGTCCAGTGGTTGACTCAACCTAATCAATTATTACTTAATATAGTTAATCCAAATAACTCCATTTCATTCGTTTTTCTCATTTGAAAAACAAAATTATGACACAAAACTGTCATGTTCAACAACCAGGTCTCTGATTCTCCACTTCACATCTATCTCTCTCTCTTTCATTCTCATTCTCCAACTCATAAACCCTTCCTTTTCTGCTGCAAAGTTATTCATCCTTGAAACTTGACATTTTAAGCAAACAGAAGAGTTCTCAACTCTTATTTAGATTATAAATAATTATAAATTAAATACTATTGATGTAATTGATGTTCTAGGAAATTAATCAAACTTTGGTGTCCAAAACTGTATACAGTAGTAGAAGATAGATTTAGAGGAGAAGCTTTTATCTACTTAGTGGCATAAATAATTGGATGGAGAGTTCTTAGATGTTTCATTTAAAAAAGTACCATATTAATTAAAAAAGATAGTAGGAAAAACAAAATCATACAAACAAGAACAAAGAAAATATATAGTAAATAAACCGAAAAAAAACGGCCAGTTTCTAGGTCATTACAAGTTACGCGCTTTCCAAAATATAGGCTATAATTTTTGTTGTTCCTTGATTTGTTTCTAATTTTGCATCAACTTGACCTAAAAGTGAATTACGCTTATTGTCGAATTATTATACTCCATTCTTTATTTTATTTCGGTTTTGATATATAGCATCTATATCTACTTACAGCTAAAAATTAGGATAATCCAAGTATTGTCATTATACACAAACTGACAAACGCAATCATTTTCTCTCGTATCTCTAATCCGCCATTGATTAGGTTCAAGGTTAGAGTTTTACATTATTTAATCATCGACTAGACGAGAACCATGTCTAGCCGTCTAGGTCCATAGAGTATGCATGATTTTAAAACATTAGCTCATCATTTATTCAGTGCATATTCGGAAAAAACACAGCTGCCAACAAATATAGAATTTTTTTTTAAATGTAAAAGTAGAAAAGAGTAATGTATAGGCATATTTCTAAATTAAGAAATTCTTTTTTCTTTTGTATATCATTCTAATTATATCATTTATTTTCTCTAGAAGTCCTATAGCTAGGCAACTACTTGTCTATATATATTTTCAGCTGGTGAATGGGAAGATATAATTCTCTCCACTCTTAGACCCAAAAATTTCTCCATTATTTGTTAGTTTTGTAAAGTAAAAAATTGTTTAATACGTTGTATCATTATGCAGAATTTTAGTTTAAGATATAATACACTTGTGTTCAAAAAAAAAAAAAAAAAAAAAAGATAT
The DNA here is from genome assembly GCA_011420285.2 of Erysimum cheiranthoides. Lineage (NCBI taxonomy): Eukaryota > Viridiplantae > Streptophyta > Magnoliopsida > Brassicales > Brassicaceae > Erysimum > Erysimum cheiranthoides. The sequence continues at coordinate 19,802,373 of CM022177.2, read as the reverse complement.
AATACACTTATATTTTATCAACATATAGGAATATTCTGACGATATGTAGAATATTGGAGAAAAAATATATTTTACTATATAAATAAAAAACAAGTATTGCTTATATCATGGCAGGTTGAACTATATGGGGACCGAACTATATGTCATTTGAGGGAAAATATTCATAGGTATTATATGCACTTTTTGGAAGGTGGACCAACACTTGCTAATTGTTTTTAATCGATGATACTCAACATTAAAACTCAATGGATTAGCGCAGTTAGAAAGCAATTTAAGGGTTCCGACCGTAAGTTTTAGTGTCGCCAATTTGAATCGTAGTTGTGCAAAGAACTCATTGATTGAGACTATTCGATCTTGAGTTTTCAATCCATTTATTTATTTATTTCAAAGTGAGTTTGCAAAATTCTCTTTCCTAAGAAATCTGTTTATCTCTTTTTCCCCCATTTTTTTTTTGACAAAGAAATCTATTTATCTCTTATTAGTCGAATGTTTAGGTAAAACGGAAACCTAATGCGCATTTTGATCCCAGCATGCTAACTAAAATATGTTCAACATCGAAGTGAGAAACCTAATGAGCTATGAGCTTCTCCAATTTTTTGATCCCAAATATGCTGTGAATACCACCACAATCATGTCTCATCATTGTCATATTGGTCATGACTTAGAGATTAAAATGTTGTATTTATGAGCTAAGAGGTAAGAGCATATATGTGCAAAACAATGAACAAACGGAAATGCAGAGTCGTAAACGACAAACGACAAAATATATTTAACTCATGTTTGATGACCAAGTTGTAGAGCCCACCATAATTAGCTGTCCATATCTAATGGTATCCCCAGACTTGGTTATTTATATATTAATTAGAAAGATGATCGTAACTGGTGTCATTATGTGTTGTTGACATTTATCCACTATCTCTCATGTTCTCTATATATACATCCCAACTCCTCTCCCTCATTCCCTCACTTCTAACAAGACTTCCAACCAAGGAAAAGACTAACAATCTTCTTAATTAAGATTAAAACTCTTAATTACGACGTTAACTTAACCAAAAAGAAAAATGGAAGCCATGGGAGAATGGAGCAACAACCTCGGAGGAATGTACACCTATGCAACCGAGGAGGCCGATTTCATGAACCAGCTCCTCGCCTCCTATGATCATCCCGGCGCGGGATCATCCTCTGGCACAGCCGGTGGTGACCACCAAGGCTTGTATTGGAACCTTGGTTCTCATCAAAACCACCTTAGCCTAGTGTCTGAGGCCGGTAGTTTCTGCTTCTCCCAGGAGAGCAGCAGCTACAGTGCTGGGAACAGTGGATACTACACGGTGGTCCCACCCGCGGCTGAAGAGAACCAAACTGGATCAGTGGACTTTGGGATGGAAGATGTAACCATCAACACAAACTCCTACCTTGTTGGTGAAGAGACAAGTGAGTGTGACGTTGAGAAATACTCTTCTGGAAAAACTCTTTTGCCTTTGGAAACCGTAGTGGAGAACCACGATGACGAGGAGAGCTTGTTGCAATCTGAGATCTCTGTGACCACTACTGATCATCAAAAATCTCTCACCGGTTCCAAGAAGAGATCTCGTGCCACATCTACTGATGTAAGTATTTTTCTGGTTTGAAGTCCCTAAACAGCTGGTTGTCAAGTTAGAGAGGCAAAATTAATTAGATAGTTTATTGCCTAATATATAAATTATATTTTGCAATTGACTCAGAAAAACAAGAAAGCAAGAGTGAATAAGAGGGGCCAGAAGAGCATAGAAATGAGTGGGGATAACAATGGAGGAGAAGAGGAAGGAGAGAAGTTGAAGAAAAGAAAGAATGGGGCCATGATGAGCAGACAGAACTCAAGCACCACTTTCTGTTCGGAGGGAGAATCGAACTGCGCTGATCAAGACGGTGGAGGAGAAGACTCCTCCTCCAAGGAAGAAGATCCCTCAAAGGCCCTCAACCTCAATGGCAAAACCAGAGCCAGCCGTGGTGCAGCCACCGACCCTCAAAGCCTCTATGCAAGGGTAAACTTTTATTATTTCTTGACTAGAAAGTTTCGACGACTTTGTCAAATAGTTTTCCACGACATGTTTTAACTATTCCTTCAAAAAAAAATTTTTTATCACAATAAAATGTCAAATCTGAAAGATTATGTTTCTTTTGTGTTACTTAAAAGTAAAAAAGGTAAAAAAAAATTAACCAAGGTGTTTCTTTTGTTGTGCAGAAAAGAAGAGAAAGGATTAACGAGAGACTAAGGATTTTACAAAATCTTGTCCCTAATGGAACAAAGGTAAGAAGAATAAGCCAAGCAAACGTTTAAACATGCAGACGATATGGTTCTTTACATGCAATTTTATTATACAAGAAATGTTAATAAAAATTCTAAACATATATACTTTCTTAAATACGTAACAGGTCGATATCAGTACGATGCTTGAGGAAGCCGTTCATTACGTCAAATTTTTGCAGCTCCAAATTAAGGTACGCGCAAGGGTTTAAATTACAACGTCTTACTTTTGTACATTCATGCATGTGTTATATGAAAACGATCTAACTCATAATATTATAAATTGTAATTACGCAGTTATTGAGCTCTGATGACCTATGGATGTATGCGCCGATTGCTTTCAACGGGATGGACATTGGTCTCAGCTCACCAAGATGAAGCACAAAAATTGTGATTTTAGTTGGATTTTTTCTTATATATAAACAAAAATGTAATATTCTTTTTCTATTTTAATATTCTCTGCCTTCGGACGAGTTCAATTATAATTTCTCGTACGATCGATGTTCAATATGAGAGAAATGGAGAGTCACATTCGATTTTTATAAACTTTTTTGTTTTGTATCGCATTCCAATTCTTATGATCCATCTTTTTAATCGAGTTCTAACCGATAGTTTTATTACCTTTTTAGATATTGATGTTTCTTGTTATCAGGATCATCTATAAAACATACAATCAATCTGATTTCCATAATAATAATTTAGGAATTTAACTCAATGTGTGATTACCATTTATTTAATGGTGTTGTCTAATTGATAACGATTAAGGAGTACATATTTTAAAAGAATACATAACGAATGGACAGATATAACAAAGGAAACCGAAGTTTGGTAATAGTTGAATATGGGCTAATAACTCTACAAAGTAACTTTTAGATTAAAGAAAGAAAGGGTCCTATTGATTTATTTATTCAAATTTAGTGTACCTCAATATGGTTTCATACTTACTGAAATGTGTGTGATATTTAATATTTAGGTGGTATTTTTTTCCTTCTTTTTTTTTTTTTGGTTTAACATTAAGTTCATTCCATAGAAGATGACAACGACTCCTTTTTGCTGTAGCCAGAAAAACATTTTTCGGTAAGAGTAAGAACCTATCAGTGCCGGCTCAAAATTTTTTGGGGCCCTGGGCCAAAAAAAAATTTTTGACCCTAAACATTTTTCTATAATTTTTTTTTCTTATAAATTATTTTTTAATTATTTTGTATTAAATAAATTTGTTATAAAAACAAAAATATACACACAATTTTTTTTCTTGGGCCTCTTTCTAATCTTATATTTAGTTTACTATATATTTTTTTTACAAAATTTTTTTAAAAAAAAAAAAAAAATGAACCCTTAATTACTAGGACACGGGACGGGCCCGGGGCGGTCGCACCCATTGTCCCCCCCTCTGAGCCGGCCCTGAACCTATTTCTGCAAAATTAGTTGTGATGTGAAAAGCAAATGCTCAATTAATCAAAGCACTCACTTGACGAACATTTGTAAAGGATGAAATATGGCAACTTAAAAACTTCGGCCGCAAAATGTTCATTCTCACACGTATTCATGAATAAGACCAATTCATTGTTTATGTATATTTATAATTTTTACAATGGAATATTCAGTACTGGTTCTGCGTATATTTGATTTTCCACAGTCGGATTTTTTTCTATAAATAAAATATAATTGTGCCCATGCAATAGCTGTGTTTAGACCATCGATCTTATATATAAAAATAACAATTATACCTTGCTAAGAGTTCGAATATATGATATGACAAGATATATTGAATGAGTTTTTGAAATTTCTATATAATAGCCAAAAACATTTAAAAGTGACTAAAATAGCATATCCCACTAGAATATAATCGCAATCAATCATATTCATGGCAACCAATAACAGATAGTTGAATTTTATTTCTACTTAATTTATCAATTTATGAAAAATTAAAACTATGGTTTTACAACTTTAAAGCTAACTTGCAACGAGCAACTTTAAAATTGTTTATGAAATCCTTATAACTTTGAAATTTAACAAATGTCTCATTTATATTATTTTCAGATTTGAAATTTATAGAATATTTTTTAAATATATTTTTTCACAGAAGTGTAAATATGTTGATTTTGTTAAACTAAAATCATTACTGGCTCTAATTTGTGTCTCATAGAAAGGATGGTAAATGTTGTACCATATTGAGAAGTACCATATTTTTTTTGCTTTGTAAACTTGCCTACCATAGTAGTACAAAAATACTATGGGCAGTACTTTCATAGAGATATTGCAATAAAAAAAAAACTTGAATCTCTTTGGATAAATTTTTAAGAAATATTTCTGGTATTATACACTGTTACAGATCAAATTTCGTGTCCGTACTTCTGTATTTTGTTGTACTTCTATTTTTCACAGTCATTTGTACTACATCTAATTGTAGGCCTGGGCGTTCGGGCCCCCAATCGGGTTCGGTTCGGTATCGGTTCGGGTTCGGGTTTTGAAATACCGAAATTTTAATTCCATTCGGATATTTTAAAATTTTGGTTCGGTATCGGTTCGGGTTTGTTCGGGTTCAGTTCGGGGTTAGTAACAACTATTTAACTCGGTTAAATCCGAAATACTTTTGGGTTTTGTAATAATTCGGGTTGTCATACTCATTAGTTTGGATCGAGTTCGGTTCTTTTTACCCATATATACTTAAATCTATCCGAATTACTAGAAAAATAACCGAAATAACCAAAAATATTAAAATATCAGTTACTTTTTACGTAAATGTACATAAAATTACCCAAAATATTCGGAGAAGAACTAAAATATTAGTTACTTTTAATCTAAATATATCCAAAAATACTCGAATTACTCAAAAATATCTAACATATTCGGATTTATGATTATAAATTTGAATATTTTTGTTGTTATAAGTTTAAGTATTACCAAAAATCTTAGATGTATATTTTTATTTCGGATACGTTCGGGTGCCCATGGATATTCGGTTCGGTTCGGGTTCGGTTCGGGTTTTTCAAGTAACGAAATTTAGGGTCCATTCGGATATTTTTAAAACTCGGTTTGGATTCGGTTCGGATATTTTTTGGGTGGGTTCGGTTCGGTTTTCGGGTTTCGGTTTTTTTGCCCAGGCCTATCTAATTGTATCTTCGTCTTTTTACCAGTTCAAAATTGTATTACTATCTCTTGACGGCCTTAAAAATGTTTACCACACCATTATTTTTGATATACAATCGTAGCCACTAAAGTAAATGGTTGTAAGAAAAACTTTAACAAACGATTGAACTTTTTAATATAAAAGTTTTCAACTATACTATAATATATAGGTAGTCTAAATCGTTTAGGACACAGTTGATCGATACAATCATACAACAAATAAATATGTTAGAGCATGGGCAATGGTAAAATAGGTGGAGTGTGTGTTAAATATTTGTTTATTATTAAAATTTAATGAGAAAGAGAAAATAGAGAGAGAAGGAAAGAGAGAGAGAAGAGATTAAAATAATCTTTACAACCGGTTGTAAACTTACAACCCCTCTCTCCTGATTTTTACACTGTTTGATTACTTTTAAATTTTTTATTAGTCACAACCCTTCAAAGGTTGTGCCATTGCTTTTGGTCTTAGTTGCAAAATTGTAGAAATTGTAAAATTGACGTGATAGTTATTAAAATATTATTTGACTTTGGCTTTTGGTCACTTCTTAAATTACGGGTTGACTTAGGTTCATGGTATTCTTTTATTATTTTGTCAACCCAGTTCAAGGTATATAAATATATTTGTATGGTTGAACTTTTTATTTTTTTATGTTAATTAACAGCTACAGAAAAATTACTCTGTTTATTTGTTTTACAATTTATATAGCATTACAAAGTAAGAATAAGTCTTATTGTTTTTTCTCATATCATAAACTTTGATTATTTAAGAAAGCTAAAATAAAGTAGAATTATTATATAAAGATCGGTCGATTTTATCATATAATACTGTAAGTTATATTATTTTTTATAATTTCATAGTTTGACGCCAGAGCCCATAAATGACGACTGCTTCTTCTCCCTTTATACTTTTCACATATCGTTTCTATTCTTTTTCAAGTTCCACAAACATTTATAATTATTAAAAATTTTGGAATAAATAAGCTCAAGCTTGAGCCTTCACTACTAAATTCGATAATTTATAATTACAAGAATCAATCAAATAATTTATTAAAATGACAGCTTTTAAAAAAACCTTCGATATTCTTAAAAAAAAAAAAAATTAAGTGGGGCTAGTATTTTCTTAATAACATTTTTTTTGCTTGATAATTTTTTATCGCCCAGCTAGTTCAATATATTGTTTAACAAAAACGAAAAACCTAGTTCAATATATCCAATCGTGATGTATGAGACAAGTACACCAATGATCACCTCTAGATGACTATATAGTGCTCCAACCAATTCAAATTTCAAGACCCCGAATCGTTTGGTTCAACTTTTGAACTGTAAGCTCTAAAAATTATAGAAATTTTTTGACTGATCCTGCAAAGTACAAACTAATGATTAATCGACTGACTAAAAGCTTTGTGAAAATCTAGATATTTTTCGACTGATCCTTCGAACTAAAGGTGAAAATGATAGTACTCTTTTTTTGCAAGTCTTGGAATACTAAACCTCTAAATACAGGTTTTTAGATACACACTTTCTAAAACAATTCTACGAAACTAGGATGTGTACTGTGTTGTGTTGATGAAACACCAGATTCCAGCTCCTTGGCGAATGAAGCCAAAACTTAACCGTCTGTAACAAACGCCGAACCGACTACACGCGGGGATATTCAACAACTGTAGATAGGCATTAGGATATGGTACATATTTATTATTTAATCCATGTAGAAAAATTGTCTGGTGTTTATTTCAATAAAGAATAAGATTGGTGTATTTAGAATGGGCTAATTTTTTAGATATGCCCTGTGATTTGGCCCATATATATAAGGCCCGTAGATACTTTAAGACCAGAAATAACTAGGGTTTACAAATTGGTCATCTCTCTCGCCGCACATCTTTCGTCTTCTTCATCTGATACCATTCCGCTTTGAGCAGAGCAGTCGACGATCATGGGTCACTCCAACGTCTGGAATTCTCATCCCAAGAAATACGGTCCTGGATCTCGCACCTGGTATTGTTATCTTTTTCCCCTCTCTCGTTACTTTTTTTTTTAAATCTGTTTAGTTCTGAGTAATTCAGCTTGCCTTAGACCCATTATAATGATTTTATCTTTATAGGTTTGATGGGATAGAAAATTGACATGTTCCTTTCTAATTGTGTTAACCTGTTAGAGTTCTTCAATCGTCTTTTACTTGGTTTGAATGTTATACATTGTTTTGTAATCCTTTATACAAATCGCTAGTTCTCTCTTTTTTGTTATGCGATATAGAATCTTGTCATAGTTTGTTGATTATGATCAATATAATGATAAGTTTCAATTCTTGGAAATGTGTAGTCGTGTGTGCGGAAACTCCCATGGGCTAATCCGGAAGTATGGTCTCAACTGCTGCAGACAGTGCTTCCGCAGCAACGCCAAGGAAATCGGTTTCATTAAGGTGAGTATTGTTGATTTATCAGTTATTTTGTCTCCATGAGATTGACCGACACATTATGTTTATTCAATCTCTTGGAAAGTTAATTAATTTATTCTTCTGGATTTGTTTTTCTCTGCAGTACCGTTGATGATCGATGTTGTTTACACAGGAGCATGGTCTCTTTTGGGTTTTTAAATTTTAAGCTTTTGATCTTGTAATGGAGTTACTGACATTGAACCAATTTGATAAGGCTGTTGATCTGTTGAATCTATGAGTTACTTTGTTCTACTATTGCGCTTATAAAATTATATGCTTAATATATCAGTCATTCTATGTAGATTGTAACTGAAAACTGTTAAAAGTTAAAACACATCCGAAAGTTGTAGTTGAATGACCAAAATTCTTACAATATTGGGCCACTATAGATTGTATAGTCTTGGTGGTCTCTTTAGATAGTAGAGTTTTAGTGCTTGAAAACCTTGCTTTGGTCAATCATTTGTTGCGGTCTCACCCTCTATGGTTGCAGAAGGTTTTTAAAGAGGAAAGAGTTTAGACTTGCGTGTCTTTTCTTTTGTGTGGTCCTTTGTCCCCTCTCGGTCTTTCATATTTGTATGATTCTTGCCTGAACTTGTAGGCATTAATCTGTTCTCTCCTCGACACTTTCAAAGTTGTATGGTTTCTCCGGTGATCACTATATCCTAATTCTGACGAAAGGAAAAAAAAAATTCACTTTTTACTGTGCTGGAAGCACCTTTTCGACAAATCTGCAAATGAATTTGTGATTATTAAAGATTGTTGCCAACTTTTATAAGATTAAACATTTTTTTTTTCTTTTTTATTTGATCATAATATTTAATAATTTATCGAGAAAAAGCACAAAAATATAAAAATATTTGATTGAATCAAAATTTTAAACATGTTATCTTCTCGGATTTTTTTTTTAGTATATGTAATAAATGAAAGGATTTATTTACCATTTTAATTTTGTCATCTTTATTATACTATAACTAAATTAATATACAAAATATTCAATGCAAACCAAATATCAATATATATATCGCTGAAAAAAGTAATTTATTGTTTTGTGTATTTCTTTCGGGAGCTTTATGGTTTACGTAAAAATATTTGTTTATGTATTTTTTAATATATTGACTATATTTGGTTTTAATATTTTGCATCTGTAAAACGATATATGATAGTTCTGAAAATCTGATTCCATTAATAGTTATGGATAATATATTGAATTTTTTTTTCCAAAACTAGGATGGTAAAAAGTTAATAATATATGGCATCAAGAATAGTAAAGCTACTTTTTTTACGTCTAAAAGTAAAGCTTCTTTTTGTTCAATAAATATATCAAGATTATCAAGAATAGTATATATTTCCACTATATATCACTGGAAAAAGTCATACAATATAAGATATACAAAGAAACTTGTAAATTACATCGCCTTCACCATCGTCGGTTTGTTCTTTTGATTCCACATTAATGATGCGTCTGCTGCTGTTTGTCCTCTGCAGCCTTTCTCTATCAAGTTGTTCTCCATCTTCTCTAATGATTTCTTATTATTATCGAGCAAAAAAAAAAAAGAGTAATGTTTTTGTATGAAAACATTTGCAGGGTGTGAATCAAAAGTCGTGCCGTACGATTATTCTGCAACCATAGAGGCAAGCAATGCTCTGTTTATTTATCTGACTTCAGAAATGTTTGTTGTAATTCTTGTTCTTCTAATTATATTTTTGTTTTGGTGCAGTGTCTAGAGATCCCTTTAAAACCACAGTACAACGGAGGAATCATCGTAAACCCTGACCTACGAGATGGTTCACTAGGCTGGACACCATTCGGAAACGCAAAAGTCGATTTTAGAGAAATTGGAAACCATAATTTTGTTGTTGCACGCGAGAGGAAACAAGCTTACGACAGTGTCTCACAGAAAGTTTATTTGGAAAAGGGGTTTCTCTACACTTTCTCTGGTAACAATAACTCGAATTTGTGTTTCTTGGAGCACACTCTTTAGAATTCTATAAGCCTTGTGCCAATTGTAATCTGATGTATTTTATGTTCCTCGTAGCTTGGTTACAAGTAAGCAAAGGAAAAGCTCCTGTCAAAGCCGTTTTCAAGAAGAACGGTGAATATAAGCATGCTGGTTCTGTTGTTGCTGAATCCAAATGCTGGTCCATGCTTAAGGGTGGTCTCACTGTTGATGAATCTGGCCCTGCCGAACTCTACTTTGAGGTATTTATTTTACGGCCTCAATTGTTTCTAAATTTTGAATGGATGCACTTTTTGCATACGGAGAATTTCTACTTTTGCCAAGCTTAGTCCTGTTTTATTGTTCATGTGTAGAGCGACAACACAACGGTTGAGATTTGGGTTGATAGTGTCTCGCTGCAACCATTCACACAAGAAGAGTGGAACTCTCACCACGAACAAAGTATTCAGAAGGAGAGAAAGAGAACTGTGAGAATCAGAGCCGTTAACAGCAAAGGCGAGCCAATACCAAAAGCAACCATTTCCATAGAACAGAAGAAACTCGGATTCCCATTCGGGTGCGAGGTAGAAAAGAACATCCTTTGGAGTAAAGCATACCAAAAGTGGTTCACTAAAAGGTTCACAGTGACAACTTTCGCAAACGAGATGAAATGGTACAGCACCGAAAATATAAGAGGCAAAGAGGATTACTCGACTGCTGACGCAATGTTGAGGTTTTTCAAGAAGCACAAGGTCGCTGTACGTGGCCACAATATTGTATGGAATGACCCTAAGTATCAACTTCAATGGCTGAATGCTCTCTCTGGTCGTGAATTATACAAAGCCGTGAAACAAAGGGTTTTCTCTGTTGTTTCGCGGTACAAAGGCCAGCTTGCGAGTTGGGACGTTGTGAATGAGAATCTTCATTTCTCCTTCTTTGAGAAGAAGATGGGTCCCAAAGCCTCTTATAACATCTATAAGATGGCGCAAGCGTTTGATCCAAGAACAACCAAGTTTATGAATGAATACAATACGCTAGAGGAACCGAGGGATTCAGATTCTAGTCCAGCAAGGTATTTGCAGAAGCTTAGGGAACTTAAATCTATCCGAGTTTGCGGAAACATATCACTAGGGATCGGACTTGAATCTCATTTCAAGACTCCTAACATTCCGTATATGAGATCAGCTCTTGACACTCTTGCTGCTACTGGTTTGCCTATATGGCTTACTGAGGTCGACGTTGAAGCTCCTCCAAATGTCCAGGTAACTCATATTCTCTTATAACGGTTAATCAACTTCCCATTCCATCCTGTTATGTACCATCTTTACCCTCCAAATGTTGGGTTTCTCGCAGGCCAAGTATTTTGAGAAGGTTCTAAGGGAAGGCCACGCGCATCCCCAAGTGAAAGGAATGGTGACGTGGGCAGGTTATTCTCCATCAGGTTGCTACCATATGTGCCTCACCGATGGAAACTTCAAGAACCTACCCACCGGAGACGTCGTGGACAAACTTCTGCATGAATGGGGAGGCTTTCGCAGACAAACCACAGGTGTCACTGATGCTAATGGATTCTTTGAAGCTTCACTCTTCCATGGAGACTATGATCTCAAGATTGCTCATCCTCTCACCAATTCATCAAAAGCCTCTCACAGCTTTAAGCTGACTTCTGATGTCTCCTCCTCACACACTCAAGCATCCTCTTTTGTCTTTAGTGTTTAAGAAGCCAAGTATAAAACTACTTTATACCTGCATAGTTTGATTCTAGTCAAGAATGGTATCAGATAGTCTCTTTTGTTACTAATTAAGACATGGTATATATGTATAGCCGTGTCTGCGTAAACCCCCAAGGGCTAGTCATGAGCATCATTGGGTTGGGTTCTTAAAGTCTAAGCGTCGGTATTGTAATATTTAACTTTTTCTAACTATTTCCATTTGAGTGGTTGAAGTCTTATCTTTAGGAGCTTTGTTCTAGCCTAAATCTTTTACTAGGGTTTTTGTAGATTTCAGGGTTTAGTATCTATTGAAATTTCTTGTTAATTTGAACTGGCGTATCTATTTATGATTGACTACATTTGCATTCCATACTTAATTGGCCTCCGTGCAAAAAAGGATACTCGTATGATGTTTCTATTAACGGTTAATGGACTTAATAATTAATTTTCCAAAACAAATATGTTAAAGTTCATAAAATAGTATAGTCACGATTTTTTTTTTTGTTAATTATATATATATCAAGACCATATGAAAATAGTATATATATATATATTATTGGAAACCCTTAATTAATCATCATCAGCAAAACAAGTAACTCTTTAGTTCCGCAATGAAGCTTTTTCTGCTGCTTCTTGCCTTCTGCGGTCTTTCTCTATCAAGTTGTTCTCCATCTTATCCTCTGTTTTTGGTATATTCTTGTTATTATGTTAACTCTACTATAAGCTTCTGATTTTTTTTCCCCGAATATATCTTTTCTCTGTTCGTAAATGGAAACAACTTTTGAATCTCTTATTATCAACGGAAGAAAATGAATTAATATAACATCTTTTGTATCACAACGATTGTAGGGTGTGAAGAAACGTTCGTACCTTATGATTACTCGGCAACAGTAGAGGCAAGCAATGCTCTGTTTATTCGTCTTGCTTCATATATATTCGTTGGAAAGTCTTGTCCTTATTATCTTATTTCTTTTTATTGTTGGTGTAGTGTCTAAAGAACCCTTATAAACCACAGTACAATGGAGGAATCATCGTGAATCCTGACCTACAAAATGGTTCACAAAGCTGGTTACAATTCGGAAACGCCAAAGTCGAATTCAGAGAATTAGGAGGCAATAAGTATGTTATCGCCAGACAGAGAAATCAATCTTATGACAGCGTCTCACAGACAGTTTATTTGGAAAAGGGACTTCTCTACACTTTCTCTGGTAAATATAATTTTGTGTTTCTTGGCGCACACTCTTTAGAAATTTTTTCAATCTTATGTGTTTTATGTTAATGATGTAGCTTGGTTACAATTAAGTAACGGAAAAGCTACCGTGAGAGCCGTTTTCAAGAAGAACGGTGAATATAAGCATGCCGGTTCGGTTGTTGCTGAATCCAAATGCTGGTCCATGCTCAAAGGTGGTCTCACTGTTGATAAATCTGGTCCTGCTGAACTCTACTTCGAGGTATATCTATACACAAACATACATGTTCTCAGATTGTTTGTCTGCATTTTCTCCATGATGATTCATATTTCTCTGGTAATGTGTAGAGCGAGGACACAATGGTTGAAATTTGGGTTGATAGTGTCTCGTTGCAACCATTCACACAAAAAGAGTGGAACTCTCACCACGAGCAGAGCATTCAAAAAGCAAGAAAAGGAGCCGTAAGGATCATAGCTGTTAACAGCGAAGGTGAGCCAATACCAAACGCAACCATTTCCATCGAACAAAAGAGACTCGGGTTCCCATTCGGGTGTGAGGTAGCAAAGAACATACTTGGGAATCAAGCATACCAAAACTGGTTCACTCAGAGATTCACTGTGGCAACGTTCGAAAACGAGATGAAATGGTACAGCACAGAAGTTGTAAGAGGCAAAGAGGATTACTCAATCCCAGACGCGATGTTGCGATTCTTCAAGCAGCATGGAGTTGCTGTACGTGGCCACAATGTTTTATGGGACGATCCTAAGTATCAACCTGGATGGGTGAATTCTCTATCCGGTAACGATCTCTACAACGCTGTGAAACAAAGGGTTTTCTCGGTGGTTTCGCGATACAAAGGCCAGCTTGCGGGTTGGGACGTTGTGAACGAGAATCTCCATTTCTCCTTCTTTGAGAGCAAATTGGGTCCTAAAGCCTCATATGACATCTACGCGATGGCGCATGCCATTGATCCAAGGACAACAATGTTCATAAATGAATTCAATACATTAGAGGAACCGAGGGATCCAGATTCTAGTCCAGCAAAGTATTTGCAGAAGCTTAGGGAGCTTCAATCTATCCGAGTTGGTGGAAACATTCCGTTAGCGATTGGTCTTGAGTCTCATTTCAAGACTCCTAACATTCCGTACATGAGATCAGCTCTTGACACTCTTGCTGCCTCCGGTTTGCCTATTTGGCTCACTGAGGTTGACGTTGAAGCTCCTCCCAGTGTCCGGGTAACTCATATTCTCGTTTTACAAGAAAACAAAAGCCATCATTTTAAAAAAATCCTCCCATCATTTTAGAATTCTCAGTTCCTTCTTTTCCCCGCAATATCACATCTCGAATTCTCGTTTGTTAAGCCCAATTGATTTGGGGTTTGAGCAGTTCTAACTTGTCTGATGTTCGGTTTCTTGTAGGCAAAGTATTTCGAGCAAGTTTTAAGGGAAGGCCATGCGCATCCGCAGGTGAAAGGAATGGTTGTGTGGGCAGGTTATTCTCCATCAGGTTGCTACAAAATGTGCCTCACCGGTGGAAACTTCAGAAACCTACCTACTGGGGACGTTGTGGCAAGGCTGCTACGTGAATGGGGAGGGCTTCGCAGCCAAACCACTGGAGTCACTGATGCTGATGGATTTTTTGAAGCTTCACTCTTTCATGGTGACTATGATCTCAATATTTCGCATCCTCTCACCAATTTAACCGCTTCTCACAACTTTAAGTTGATTTCTGATGACTCCTCACAGATCCAACCACATCTATATGTCTTTCGTGTTTAAGACGCTAAGTTTTAGTGGTAGACAGTGTGTTTTGCATTATAGTTGTGTGTGACGAAACTCCCATGGGCTATCCATGAGCATCATTGGGTTGATTTCTTATATATATAGTTTAAGCCAATTGGTATTGTAATAGATTATCATAATACTGAATTTCATCTAACTATTTCGTTAAGTCTTTTAATTTGAGCTCTTGAATCTTTAAAGAATCAATTTTCTTTAGACAAATTCTAACGAAAAAAAGGGAGGAAAAACATATTAGTGCAATATCTGAAAATAAAATTCATATTACTTTGAAGTATTCATTAGTATGGATTTCAAAATCTTGTATACTTTGATTCTTATTATTACTCATTAAACTTTATATAGGAGATTTCATTTCAAATGACTTGGTTTACAAATATTTTTAAATTATTTAGTTTGGAATAACACTATATTTTAATTCAAAATTAAATTTGAAATACTAGTTGAATGACACTAGATTTTAAAATCTATTAAACATAATTTACAAATATAAAATCTAATAACACCAGATTTTAAACATGATTTAGAATTGTTAGTTGAATAACAGTGAAATGAGGTTGGAATTCAATTTTATTAATTAAAATCCATGATCGAATAACACCTTCTTACATTTTTAAGCTAATATACTGTCAAATTAGCCGGAGATTTGACCAAATGAGTAGAATATGTAGATTCCATTTCTCTTCCATTAATGTGGTTTACGTCGGAAAATCAATGGAAGTGCAATATCCGTTGGGAAATTCTCAAAATAAGTTTTTGAAATAACTCAAATAAGTTACCTAAATAATTAAAATAATGTTTAAGGGTTTGGTTTGAACTTTGAACGGGCGTATCTATTGACTATTGACTAGAATTTCTTTGCATATTTGGCCTCCGCGCAATAAAGGATATTCTTTGAGAATTATCCTAGATTTAATATGCTGCTTTCTATTAACGGTTAATGGACGACATATTAATTTTTTTGTTTGAAACAACTAAACAAGTGTGGTACTGGTAAAAGTTTCATAAAAGTAAAGAACAAGTCAAGATATTATTTTTTAATTATACCAAATTACCAAGACCAAACAAATAGTATATATATTACTGGAAATCCTTAATCCTCGGTAAAATAAGTGATCTCTTAGTTCTGCAATGAAGCTTCTACTGCTCCTGTTTGCCTTCTACGGTCTTTCTCGATCAAGTTGTTTTCCATCTTATCTTATGATTTACTATGTTCTTGTTGTTCTGTAAAACATCCTATAAGGTTTTAGGTTTTTTTTTTCCCGCATTTTATGTTTCTGTCTGTCCACAAGAAACCTATTTTGAATCTCTAATTAGTTATTATCAAAAGGACTAAAGAATTTATAAAATATTTTTTTTTGTATGGAAACCTTTGCACTTTGCAGGGTGTGAAGAAACATTTGTCCCTTATGATTACTCGGCAACAATAGAGGCAAGCAATGCACTATTCATTAATTTAGACATGTTCGTTGGAAATTGTAATTCTGATTCTCCTATTGTCTTGGTACAGTGTCTAGGGATCCCTAATAAACCACAGTACAATGGAGGGATCATCGTGAATCCTGACCTGCAAAATGGAACACAAGGCTGGTCACAATTCGGAAACGCCAAAGTTGATTTCAGAGAATTTGAAGGCAATAAGTTTGTTGTTGCCAGACAGAGAAATCAATCTAATGACAGCGTCTCACAGAAGGTTTACTTGGAAAAAGGAATTCTCTACACTTTCTCGGGTAAAAATAATTTGGAGTTTCTGTTTCTTGGTCACACTCTTTAGAACTATCATCTGATGTGTGTTTTATGTTATACTTATAGCTTGGTTACAATTAAGCAACGGAACAGCTCCCGTGAGCGCCGTTTTCAAGAAGAATGGTGAATATAAGTATGCTGGTTCGGTTGTTGCTGAATCCAAATGTTGGTCCATGCTCAAAGGTGGTCTCACTGTTGATGAGTCTGGTCCTGCCGATCTCTACTTCGAGGTATGTATATACACAAGCATACTCAGGGTCTCGAATGTTTGTCTATATTTCTGCACTTTGCATGCAAGCTGATCTTTTTCAACCTATATATGTAGAGCGAGGACACAACGGTTGAGATTTGGGTTGATAGCGTCTCTTTGCAACCTTTCACACAAGAAGAGTGGAACTCTCACCAGAAGCAGAGCATTGACAAGACAAGAAAAGCTGCAGTGACGATCAGAGTCGTTAATAGCAAAGGCGAGGCAATACCAAACGCAACCATTCTCATACAACAGAGGCGACTCGGATTCCCGTTCGGGTGCTCGGTAGCAAAGAACATACTTGGGAATCAAGCATACCAAAAATGGTTCACTCAGAGATTCACTGTGGCAACGTTCGAAAACGAGATGAAATGGTACAGCACAGAAATTGTAAGAGGCAAAGAGGATTACTCAATCCCAGACGCGATGTTGAGATTCTTCAAGAAGCACAGGGTAGCTGTACGTGGCCACAATATTCTATGGGCAGACGCTAAGTATCAACCTGGATGGGTGAATTCTCTGTCCGGTCCCGATCTCTACAACGCCGTGAAACGAAGGGTTTTCTCGGTGGTTTCACGATACAAAGGCCAGCTTGCAGGTTGGGATGTTGTGAATGAGAATCTCCATTTCTCCTTTTTTGAGAGCAAATTTGGTCCTAAAGCCTCTAATAACGTATACGCGATGGCCCATGCCATCGATCCATGGACAACATTGTTCATGAATGAATACAATACGTTAGAGCAACCTAAGGATCTAAGTTCTAGTCCAGCAAGGTATTTGCAAAAGCTTAGGGAGCTTCAATCTATTCGGGTTGCCGGAAACATTCGGTTAGCGATTGGTCTTGAGTCCCATTTCAGCACTCCTAATATTCCGTATATGAGATCAGTTCTTGATACTCTTGCTGCTACTGGTTTGCCAATTTGGCTCACTGAGGTCGACGTTGATGCGCCTCCCAATGTCCGGGTAATTAACTTAATCATTCTCTTATACAAGTAGGCAAAAATCATCATTTTTGAACTCTCATTTCCTTGTTTTCCCCACAATATCTAGTCTCGAATTTCCGTATTCCTTTTAAAACGGGGTTTGAGCACTTCTTACATGTTTGATGTTCGATTTTTCTTGTAGGCGAAGTATTTTGAGCAAGTTCTAAGGGAAGGCCATGCACATCCGAAGGTGAAAGGAATGGTGATGTGGACAGGCTATAATCCATCAGGTTGTTACCGAATGTGCCTCACCGATGGAAACTTCAAGAACCTAGCCACTGGAGACGTCGTGGACAAGCTGCTACGAGAATGGGGAGGGCTTCGCACTCAAACCACAGGAGTCACTGATGCTAATGAATTCTTTGAAGATTCACTCTTTCAGGGTGAATATGATCTCAATATATCTCAGCCTCTCACCAATTCAAGCGCTTCTTACAACTTCACGTTGATTCCTGATGACTCCTCCAAACAGTTGCAACCATCTCTTTTTGTCATTCGTGTTTGAGACGCTAAGTTTACAACTACTTTGTAATTTGAGTAGTTTGATTCTTAGTGACTCATTATAGCTGTGTGTGAGGAAACTCCCATGGCTATCCATGAGCATCATTGGGTTGGTTTCTTATAATTTATACCTTGGTATTGTACTAGATTATCACATAATATATGAATATTGAACTTCCGCTGACTATTTTGTTAAGTCTTTTGAGCTCTTGAGTCTTTGAATTTCCCCTTTATTCGAGTTACATTTTGCTTGAGATTAATTTCTTCACTTTTCCAAAGCTAATTCAAATACCATTCATTTAATTTATTATTTTTATAATTATGGAGTACTTACATTGTATAAAACATCTATTAACCTAGTATTTCTGTCAAATTCGCAGGAAGTTTTACCAAATTAAATGCATAGAATATGATTCCATAAAAAAAAATTATGCATGTGGTTTACGCCGAACTATCAATGGAAGTCATCTCCTATATAATTTACAATTCAAAAATGAAATAATTTCAAAGGAAAAATAAATCATTTAAAAAGACAGACAAAACAATATTTCGGGTGAAAAAAATATATATTTTAGGGTTGTTATAGATTTTAGGGTTTACTAATCTATTGCCTTTTTGTTATTAGAACTTTGACAGACATATCTATTGACTATTGACTATTGACTAGAATTTATGCTATTGACTACATTTTCTTTCCATATTTGGCCCCCGCACAAAACTTTTCCTACATGTGGTTAATGGAAGACATTTTAATTTTTCATTGAAAACACGTGTGGAATAATTAAGTTTCACGAAAGTGAAGTATAGTCAAGATATTTTTTTTGTTAATGAAATGATACCAAGGCCATAAAAAATAGTATATATACTATTGGAAACCCTTAATCATCAGCAAAACAAGTGATTCTTTAGTTCTGCAATGAAGCTTCTACTGCTGCTGCTTGCCTTCTGCGGTCTCTCTCTATCAAGTTGTTCTCCATCTTATCCTATGATTTTACTATATTCTTGTTGTTATGTAAAATGGCCCATTGTGAATCTCTTGTTAGTTATTATCAACGGGGAAAAATAATTTATATATTTTTTGTGTGAAAACGTTTGCACTTTGCAGAGTGTGAAGAGAAATTCGTCCCTTATGATTACACGGCAACAATAGAGGTACGCAATGCTCTGTTCATTCAGTCATGTACTCATGTTCGTTTTGGAAAATTTTGTTTTGAATCGTTTGTTTTCTTGGTGAAGTGTCTAGAGATCCCTAATAAACCACAGTACAATGGAGGGATCATTGTGAATCCTGACCTGCAAAATGGTTCACAAGGCTGGTCACAATTCGGAAACGCCAAAGTCGATTTCAGAGAATTTGGAGGCAATAAGTTTGTTGTTGCCAGACAGAGGAATCAATCTAATGACAGCGTCTCACAGAAGGTTTACTTGGAGAAAGGAATTCTCTACACTTTCTCGGGTAAAAATAATTTGGAATTTCTGTTTCTTGGTCACACTCTTTAGAACTATCATCTCATGTATCTTATGCTATACTTGTAGCTTGGTTACAATTAAGCAACGGAACAGCTCCCGTGAGCGCTGTTTTCAAGAAGAATGGTGAATATAAGTATGCCGGTTCGGTTGTTGCTGAATCCAAATGTTGGTCCATGCTCAAAGGTGGTCTCACCGTCGATGAAGCTGGTCCTGCCGATCTCTACTTCGAGGTATGTATATATACAAGCATACTCATGGTCTCGAATGTTTGTCTACATTTCTGTATTTTGCATGCAAGCTGCTCTTTTTCAACCTATTTCCTTGTTTATGCGTAGAGCGAGGACACAACGATTGAGATTTGGGTTGATAGCGTCTCTTTGCAACCTTTCACACAAGAAGAGTGGAACTCTCACCAGGAGCAAAGCGTTGACAAGACAAGAAAAGCTGCAGTGACGATCAGAGTCGTGAATAGCAAAGGCGAGGCAATACCAAACTCAACCATTCTCATACAGCAGAGGCGACTCGGATTCCCGTTCGGGTGCTCGGTAGCAAAGAACATACTTTGGAGTCAAGCATACCAAAACTGGTTCACTCAGAGATTCACTGTGGCAACGTTCGAAAGCGAGATGAAATGGCCCAGCACAGAAGCTATAAGAGGCAAAGAGGATTACTCAATCCCAGACGCGATGTTGAGAATCTTCAAGAAGCACAGGGTAGCTGTACGTGGCCACAATATTCTATGGGCAGACGCTAAGTATCAACCTGGATGGGTGAATTCTCTGTCCGGTCCTGATCTCTACAACGCCGTGAAACGAAGGGTTTTCTCGGTGGTTTCACGATACAAAGGCCAGCTTGCAGGTTGGGATGTTGTGAATGAGAATCTCCATTTCTCCTTTTTTGAGAGCAAATTTGGTCCTAAAGCCTCTGCTAACGTATACGCGATGGCCCATGCCATCGATCCATGGACAACATTGTTCATGAATGAATACAATACGTTGGAGCAACCCAAGGATCTAAGTTCTAGTCCAGCAAGGTATTTGCAAAAGCTTAGGGAGCTTCAATCTATCCGGGTTACCGGAAAGATTCGGTTAGCGATTGGCCTTGAGTCCCATTTCAGCACTCCTAACATTCCGTATATGAGATCAGTTCTTGATACTCTTGCTGCTACTGGTTTGCCAATTTGGCTCACTGAGGTCGACGTTGATGCGCCTCCCAATGTCCAGGTAACTTAATCATTCTCTTATATACAAGTAGTAGGCAAATATCATCATTTTTGAATCGTCATTTCCTTATTTTTCCACAATATATATCTCGTTTCAAATTTCCGGACCCCTTTTAAAACGGGGTTTGAGCATTTCTTACATGTTTGATCTTCGGTTTTTCTTGTAGGCAAAGTATTTCGAGCAAGTTCTAAGGGAAGGCCATGCACATCCGAAGGTGAAAGGAATGGTGATGTGGACAGGCTATAATCCAGCAGGTTGTTACCGAATGTGCCTCACTGATGAAAATTTCAAGAATCGACCCAGTGGAGACGTCGTGGACAAGCTGCTACGAGAATGGGGAGGGCTTCGCACCCAAACCACAGGAGTCACTGATGCTAATGGATTCTTTGAAGATTCACTCTTTCAGGGTGAATATGATCTCAATATATCTCAGCCTCTCACCAATTCAAGCGCTTCTTACAACTTTACGTTGATTCCTGATGACTCCTCCAAACAGTTGCAACCATCTCTTTTTGTCATTCGTGTTTGAGACGCTAAGTTTACAACTACTTTGTATTTGAGTAGTTTGATTCTTAGTGACTCATTATAGCTGTGTGTGAGGAAACTCCCATGGCTATCCATGAGCATTGGGTTGGTTTCTTATAATTTATACCTTGGTATTGTACTAGATTATCATAATAAATGAATATTGAGCTTCCGCTTATTTTGACGAACCCAAAAAAAAAAAGGAATCTTTGAATTTCCTTTATTCGAGTTACATTTTGCTGAGATTAATATCTTCACTTTTCCAAAGCTAACCGAAATACCATTCATTTAATTTATTATTTGTATAATTATGGAGTACTTACATTGTATAAAACATCTATTAACCTAATATTTCTGTCAAATTCGCAGGAAGTTTTACCAAATTAAATGCGTAGAATATGATCCCATAAAAACAATTATGTGGTTTACGCCGAAATATCAATGGAAGCCATCTCCTGTGTAATATACAATTCAGAATGAAATCATTTCAAAGGAAAAATAAATTAATCATTTAAAAAGACAGACAAAACAATATTTCGGGTGAAAAGTATAATATTTTAGGGTTGTTATAGATATTAGGGTTTACTAATCTATTGCCTTTTTGTTAGAACTTTGACAGACATATCTATCTATATATTGAGTATTGACTATTGACTAGAATTTATGCTACTGACTACATTTTCTTTCCATATTTGGCCCCCGCACAAATTTTTTCCTACATGTGGTTAATGGAAGACATCTTAATGTTTCTTCGAAAACACGTGTGGAATAAGTTTCCCGAAAGTGAAGTATAGTCAAAATAATTTTTTTGGTAATGAAATGATACCAAGGCCATAAAAAATAGTATATATACTATTGGAAACCCTTAATCATCAGCAAAACAAGTGATTTTTTAGTTCTGCAATGAAGCTTCTACTTCTGCTGCTTGCCTTCTGCGGTCTTTCTCTATCAAGTTGTTCTCCATCTTATCCTATGATTTTAGTATATTCTTGCCGTTATGTAAAATGACCAATAGGGTTCTTGGTTTTTTTTTTCTGCATCTTATCTTTTTTTCTGTTCATCCACATGAAACCCATTCTGAATCTCTTGTTAGTTATTATCAACGGGAAAAAAGAATTTATATATTTTTTGTGTGCAAACGTTTGCACTTTGCAGGGTGTGAAGAGAAATTCGTGCCTTATGATTACTCGTCAACAATAGAGGCAAGCAATGCTCTGTTCATTCAGTCATGTGTACTCATGTTCGTTGGAAAAAATTGTTTTGAATCGTTTTTTTTCTTGGTGCAGTGTCTAGAGATCCCTTATAAACCACAATACAATGGAGGGATCATTGTGAATCCTGACCTGCAAAATGGTTCACAATGCTGGTCACAATTCGGAAACGCCAAAGTCGATTTTAGAGAATTTGGAGGCAATAGGTTTGTTGTTGCCAAAAAGAGGAACCAATCTAATGACAGCGTGTCACAGAAGGTTTACTTGGAAAAAGGAATTTTCTACACTTTCTCGGGTAAAAATAATTTGGAATTTCTGTTTCTTGGTCACACTCTTTAGAACTATCATCTGATGTATTTTATGTTATTCTTATAGCTTGGTTACAAGTTAGCATAGGAAAAGCTCCTGTGAGCGCCGTTTTCAAGAAGAATGGTGAATATAAGCATGCCGGTTCGGTTGTCGCTGAATCCAAATGTTGGTCAATGCTCAAAGGTGGTCTCACTGTTGATGAGTCTGGTCCTGCCGATCTCTACTTCGAGGTATGCATATACGCAAGCATACTTAGGCCTAACCATACTCATGGTCTCGATGGTTTGTCTACATTTCTGCATTTTGCAACCTATATATAATGATCCATATTTCCTTGTTCATGCGTAGAGCGAGGACACAATGGTTGAGATTTGGGTTGATAGCGTCTCTTTGCAACCTTTCACACAAGAAGAGTGGAACTCCCATCAGGAGCAGAGCATTGACAAGGCAAGAAAAGGTGCAGTGAGAATCAGAGTCGTGAATAACAAAGGCGAGACGATACCAAACGCAACCATTCTCATACAACAGAGGCGACTCGGATTCCCATTCGGGTCCGACGTAGCAAAGAACATACTTGGGAATCAAGCATACCAAAACTGGTTCACTCAGAGATTTACCGTGACAACATTCGAAAACGAGATGAAATGGTACAGCACGGAATCTGTAAGAGGAAAAGAGGATTATACCACCGCAGACGCGATGTTGAGATTCTTCAAGCAGCACGGCATTGCTGTACGTGGACACAATGTTTTATGGAACCACCCTAAGTATCAACCTAGATGGTTGAAATCTCTGTCTGGTAACGACCTCTACAATGCGGTGAAACGAAGGGTTTTCTCGGTGGTCTCGCGATACAAAGGCCAGCTTGTGGGTTGGGATGTTGTGAATGAGAATATCCATTACTCCTTCTTCGAGAGTAAGATGGGTCCTAAGGCCTCTTATAACATCTACACTATGGCGCATGCAATCGATCCAAGGACAACAATGTTCATCAATGAATTTTATACATTAGAGCAACCTAAGGATCTGAAATCGAGTCCAGCAAGGATTTTGCAGAAACTTAGGGAGCTTCAATCTATTCGGGTCGCCGGAAACATTCCGTTGGGGATCGGTCTTGAGGGTCATTTCAGTACTCCTAACATTCCGTTCATGAGATCAGCGCTTGACACTCTTGCTGCCGCTGGTTTGCCTATTTGGCTTACTGAGATCGACGTTGACGCTCCTTCCAATGTTCGGGTAACTTATATTCTCGTATACAAGGAGGCAGAAATCATCATTTTTTCTCTTCTCCACAATATCTCGTCTCGATTTCCCGTTTGTTCATCCCTATTTATTTGAGGTTCTGAGCACTTGTAACTTGTCTGATGTTTGGTTTTCTTGCAGGCCAAGTATCTTGAGCAAGTCCTAAGGGAAGGCCATGCGCATCCGCATGTGAAAGGGATGGTGATGTGGACAGCTTATTCTCCACCAAGTTGTTACCAAATGTGCCTCACCGATGGAAACTTCAGAAACCTACCCACTGGAGACGTCGTGGACAAGCTGCTACGAGAATGGGGAGGGCTTCGCACCCAAACCACAGGAGTCACTGATGCTGATGGATTCTTTGAAGCTTCGCTCTTTCATGGTGACTATGATCTCAATATATCTCGTCCACTCACCAATTTAAAAGCTTCTTACAACTTTACGTTGACTTCTGATGACTCCTCTTCACAGACCCAATCATCTACTTTTGTCTTACCTGTGTGAGACGCTAAGTTTACAACTACTTTTGTATTTGAGTAGTTTGATTCTTAGTGAAAATTGTTGCAGATATTCTGTTTTGAATTGTAGCTGTGTGAGAGGAGACTTCCATGAGTATCATTGGGTTGGTTTCCTTGATATTATAATGAATTTATTATCAATAATATTGAACTTTCTCTAACTTTTTCGTTTCGTCTTCTTAGCTGCTGAACTTTAAGTTTCTTTGCTCAAGCCCAATTTTCATGTAATCAGAAAATCTTATGATTTTTACCCAACATTAATTGTCAAAATCGCAGGAAGTTTGACCAAATGCGTCGTATTAATGACTAAATGAGTGATGACAAAAAAAAAAAAAAAAAAAAAAAAAAAAAAGACTAATGGAGTGGTCAACGTTTTTTATATATAGGATAGGAGTTAGATGAGAAAAAAGAGTTAATGCTAAGGTTGGGAAAAAGGTAAACATAAGATTTAGGTTGACCGTATTATATAGTCTATGTAGTTCTCACAAATTTGTTTCAAATTGTGTACTGTATAGTCATTTTCCATAGGAAAAAGAAAATGTATGTAGGGAGTATCTAATATAAAGCCTTTTCTCAGTATAAGAATACAGTACGTAAAATCTATTATATAATGAGTTTTGTCGGGATATTTCAGTGTTATGGGACAACCCAAGAATGCAGCCTAGTTGGGTGAAAAGGATAAAAGACCCGAAAGATTTGATGAACGTGACATTGAACCGGATAAACTCGGTTATGAAGAGATACAAAGGGAATTAAGCAAACTGGGTGGGATGTGGTTAACGAGAATGTGCATTGGGATTACTTTGAGACAATGCTGGGTGAAAACGCTTCATCACGTTTCTACAATCTGGCTTCTAAGATTGATCCTGATGTGAGATTGTTCGTTAACGAGTACAACACGATCGAAAACCCTAATTAAAGAGGTTACTGCGACGCCGATTAATCTGAAGAAGAAGATGGAGGAGATTCTTGCGTACCCAGGAAACAAGAACATTAAAGGAGCTATTGGAGCTCAGGGCCACTTTGGTCCAACTCAGCCTAACTTAGCTTACATGAGATCTGCATTGGATACTTTAGGCTCACTAGGTTTTCCTATTTGGCTTACAGAGCTTGATGTGCCTCAATGCCCTAATCAGGTCTGTCATCAACTACCTTGGCTAACAAGAAAACCTTTCATTCGTTATCATGAACATAAAATTGGTTGATTAATTCGATTGCTTGATAGGCGAAATACATGGAAGACATTCTCAGGGAAGCGTATTTGCATCCTGCGGTGGAAGGCATCATAATATTTGGTGGACCTGATGTGTCTGGTTTCGACAAGCTGACACTTGCGGACAAAGACTTCAACAACACAGAAACAGGAGATGTAATTAAAGAGGTTACTGCGACCATTAATCATAACGTATTCTTACTTGAGCTTCTCGAAGAAAAGTTATGCCTAAAGTGGGTTTACAGACTATTGAAGTTAAAAAAAACAAAAAGACTAACTGAATGGTCAACTTCTCTGAGAAGAATATATGGGAAATTTCATGGCGTCATATTAGAAAATTTAATGAGACATTTCCCTTTTTAATTTTTGGTCAAATGATAAAACATCTATATGTGAATTTTGTGTATGCATAAGGATCGATATATTTTCATTTATTGCTTAACGGCTACAATAAAGTTTTGCTTCTTGGTAGATTTTACTCCAACCAAACTAAATATTTGCTTGCAAGCGTTTCATTAAAATGCGTATGTTGGAGTCCAGATGAATATTAAACCTTAATAACTATTACGAGTGAATCATACTTTAGTATTTTTATTGGATTAGTACCCACTTTGTAATATAACAGAGGAAAAAGACTGAAGAGTTGATGAGAATTTCTGGATGATTTTTCATTATAGGGTCGATACATATACATGTATATGCAGATCATATCTAATTTCCTAAAATAAAAGACTGTCAAATATTAACAAGAAATATCATAATATTCACTAAGATCATAACTTGTGGGATATATACGTGATACGAGATTCGTATTTTTAACCGACACTTAGAAATACGCTAAAATATCACTTTTTTTTTTTTTTGGAACACCACTCTAAAATATCACTAAACTAAATTTTTGTTCCAAAAGCATAAGAGTGCAGTAGAATCTGACAACCCCAAAGCTTTATATGTCGCCTTTTGTCGGGATATTTCAGTTTTAACAGGAAGGAAGATGAAGAATTCCAACAATGGCTTCTTCCTCTGCATGCTTTTACTTCTCTGGTTTATTGTGCATTCAGGGATTGCCATTGATCCTTTCTCCCAAAGCGACTCTCTCAAAACAGAGGTAACCAAAACTGATATTACCTCATCAAATAGGTATATCACAGAACTGATTGTTATTTTTGTATGTTCAAAATTTCTAAGCATCAGTAAATTTTGGTATATATGAAGTGTGTAATGAAGCCTCCACGAAGCAGTGAAACGAAAGGATTGTTACAATTTAGCCGCTCTGTCGAAGATGACTCTGATGAAGAATGGAAGATAGATGGAAATGGAACCATTAGAGAAATGGCACAGAGAATTCAGCTTCACCAAGGAAACATTTACAGCTTCTCTGGTAATATATATATCCACACATGCAACTCATTCTCTAGTTTATATAATATAATACATCATCATTTCATGGTTTCTTGTCTAGTAAGTTACTGTTTCAAACCAGAGATTCTTGGGTCAAATTCTCTATAGTTGTGTTCAACCTGATTTCAGTTTAGTTTCAAGTTTTCGTTTTCAGGGTGTTTGGTTTAGGAAGTTTATTATCCGTTTGACCAAGAAAAGGAAGCTTATTACCAAAACTGAAATAAAATCTAATATAGATCAGTTTGGTAGAGCTTAAATTTTGTTTAGATTCAGTTTTCTAGCTATCAATTTTAATAATCTAATAAGCCGTATTCTTTAGTTTTTGGTTTTTGTTTTCCGGATATAATCATTTAAACCAATTTAATGATAATTTCAAAATGGTTTCTTTCAGTTTGGATCGGTTAATATAGACTGAACATCCATATATAGTTTAATTTCTTTGTTAATGGAATTACAGCTTGGGTGAAATTGAGAGAAGGAAAGAAGAAGAAAGTAGGAGTTGTGTTCAGGACAGAAAATGGAAGGCTTGTTCATGGAGGTGAAGTTAGAGCAAAGCAAGGATGTTGGACTTTGCTTAAAGGTGGCATTGTACCAGATGTTTCAGGCCCTGTAGATATATTCTTCGAGGTACAACAATATATGTTTATTCCTAAGTATATATAGCAGTGTGTCAACGAGGGTTTGATTTGGAATTAAGCAGAGTGATGACGAAGACGCAAAGATCTCTGCAAGCGATGTGTCGCTAAAACAGTTCAGCAAAGAAGAGTGGAAACTGAAACAAGACCAACTTATTGAAAAGGTAGCAATGATCTTTTCTTTTATCTGTTTGAATCCATATAGAATTATGGGTTTTATGATGGGCCGGTCCAATTAAGCCCGATTCGTTTTTGATGCCGACCCATTTCAGGCCTATAATTTTTAAAATTTGAACCCGGTCTTGATTTTAACCTACGGATAACCTACAACTAGTCAGCTACGAGAGTACGCTTAAAATAAACCCGGTCTAGCTGTGACCAATTTTCTAGGGCTGGTGCTGTTTTTGCTCTTACACGTGACTTATGTTGATTGCAGATAAGGAAGAGCAAAGTGAGATTTGAAGTAACTTATCAGAACAAAACTGCAGTAAAAGGCGCAGTGATATCCGTAGAACAAACCAAACCATCTTTCCTCTTAGGCTGCGCAATGAATTTTCGGATCCTACAAAGCGAAGGGTACAGAAAATGGTTTGCGTCGCGGTTTAAAATCACATCTTTCACCAATGAAATGAAATGGTACACCACGGAGAAAGCACGAGGTCAAGAGAACTACACGTTAGCCGATTCAATGCTGAAATTTGCGGAAGAGAATGGGATATTGGTTAGAGGTCATACAGTGTTGTGGGACGACCCAATAATGCAGCCAAGTTGGGTGCAAAAAATAGAAGATCCGAACGATTTGATGAATGTGACATTGAACCGGATAAACTCGGTAATGACTAGATACAAAGGGAAGTTAACCGGGTGGGATGTGGTTAATGAGAATGTGCACTGGGATTACTTTGAGAAAATGCTTGGTGCAAACGCTTCGTCAAGTTTCTACAATTTGGCTTTTAAGCTTGATCCTGATGTGAGATTGTTCGTTAACGAGTACAACACGATAGAGAACCGCGTAGAGGTTACCGCGACGCCAATTAAGGTGAAGGAGAAGATGGAGGAGATCCTTGCATACCCAGGAAACATGAACATTAAAGGAGCAATTGGAGCTCAGGGTCACTTTAGTCCAACTCAGCCTAACTTAGCTTACATGAGATCTGCATTGGATACTTTGGGCTCATTAGGTTTGCCTATCTGGCTTACAGAGCTGGATATGCCTAAGTGCCCTAATCAGGTTAATCATCAACTTACCTTGCCTGACAAGAAAGCATTTTTCCATCTTCATTCATTATCATAATCATAAAAGTTGGTTAACTAATTCCAATGCTCGATAGGAGAAATACATTGAAGACATTCTGAGGGAAGCGTATTCGCATCCTGCGGTTAAAGGCATCATAATATTTGCTGGGCCTGAGGTGTCTGGTTTCGACAAGCTTACACTTGCGGACAAAGACTTCAACAACACAGAAACAGGAGATGTAATTGACAATTTGCTCAAGGAGTGGCAGCAACCTTCCGAGATTCTAAATATTTTCATGACGGATTCCGAGAATGACGAAGAAGAGGTCTCATTGTTGCATGGACATTACAACGTGAATGTAAGTCATCCATCGATGAAGAACTTGTCCACCAGTTTCAGCTTGGAGGTAGCTAAGGAGATGGGTCAGCGTCAGGTGGTTCGAGTTGTAATTAATGCTTGAAATTACAAAAACAAATTATGTGAATTTTCATAAATTCATAATCATATAAAACTTAAAATGTCATCTACCACAAATCATTACGTCTTCTTCTACAGGAGCTTCTTATATATAGACTTTTTAATCACATTATTATCAAACACATATTAAAGGAAATTTTATTACTCTAAAACAGAGTTACTTTAATACACAGTACATGACCTCAACATTTGTTTGTACCTTTAAAAATTCACACCTAAACTTATTATGTTTATGGAAAATCAAGGAGAGTAAGGAAGCATTCTCATCATTTTCTCATCTTTAATTTCTCGTAGTACTAATGTTAGCACGGTATGTCGGTACGTACTTATCTACATCATATCTTAGATGTAAACAATGTACCTTAAGTTTACCTCTCTAATATAAATCGATGTTGACAAAACAATAAAAAACTATTATTTCGTGCAAAGTTTAAAATTCCTGCACAAATTAAATTACAGTTTTTGTGGTGCACCAGAGCAAACTAATTAGAAAAAGAGAGTTGTATAGAGAATAACACGACTATTAGTTTGAACAAACTATAAAACCACAAAAAGATATTTGAACGAATTTATTGCTGAAAATAGTTGGTTATGTTCAAATAGTAAGAGCTAATGGATCGAATCGTAAAAAAGACATAATTTGTTCAAGGTAAAGCATGTCATAAAATCGTGTTTTCTTCCTACCGGATCTTGGAAAACACACAGCAAATATGTATATGAAAGGAAGTCAAAAAGCGAAGAGAACACATGGAGGACGGGAACATCGAAATCGGGAGAGCATAGGAATTATCAGCAATTGAAAAGGGAGGGGCCAGAAGGTGACACATTTAAGAGCCTAAATTGCAAAAGTGTGTAGTTGGTCGAAGTGCGTGTTGTTGCACGTGCGCACATGTGTGAATTTGTTGAACCTTGCGTATTTCTCTTTTTTACGTGCACACGTGCCCACATGCATGCCTGATTTTGCTAGCTATTAGAACCCCTTAAATGAAATCAATCAAAATTCTTTTCTTTTTTTTTTTCATCTATTTTCTTAAATTATTTGGACTTACATAGCATGTGCGCCATATCAGAGATGCAATTCCGAAATTTATGAAATTTCTTCACACATTTCAAATTCTTCAATCTTATCGTCTTACACTCCCTTCGTTTCGATTTAGCATAAAACAAAAATTTTACATAAAATATCACTTATATATATATATATATTTTACGAAAACGTTCAACCAAAACATTATATATGTTAACTTTTCTTTCTTTCTTTTTTTGATAAAATCATTATGTTAACTTGACATGATAGAATGATAAAACAATTACAATCCGTTTTCTATAATTTTGTTTTTGTTAAAACTTTTCCTAGGAAACTTTATATAATTATTACTCTTTTCAAATCTTAATCATGCTATAATGACACCAAGACATATCTCATTATCCCAAGCATAGAGTGCCAAATACACGAAAAGGAACATAAAAGATAAATAATTAGGAAAGATTTTCTTCTCGACAGGAGAGATTTAGGTAAGAATTAAATTAGAGAGTACGAAAGGAAATAAAAAAATGTAAAACGAAATGTGAGGACATGTGATATCATAAAAGCGTAGTCAATAGACCGCTCGGATCTTCTTGTCACCAGTTGTCTGTCGAAGTCGCTTTGACCCATGCACCATCTAATTGCTCCCACTAATATAACTTAACATAATTCATAATTAGTGAATGGTAAACATATAATATATGATCAATGAGCATTTATCTCTTCTAGACTAGTTTTGGGGAATATGTCACGTGGGAACTTTTTCTATTAGGACAATATTTAATATAAATCCAAGTATGCATTGAGTTTCCCTGTAGGTAAGATATACTGAATGCGTGTTCGTTTTTTTTTTTTTTTTTTTTCTATGTAGCCGAAATATAAGCTTTGGTTTTATATATACCTTTGGATTATGAAAAATGCCTGGATACGAAGGCTGCATGTCATTAATTCCCATGTTACATACATACTGGCATTCATTGTAAGAGAAGAGTTAACTCTGTCAAAAAAAAGAAAGAGAAGAGTTAACAAAAACGAATAAAAAGAAAAGAATTATTATACAATTTTAAATCGAGTTCACATGTTGCGAACTTGCAAAGAACGCTTGAGTGTGCCTAATAACGCCGACTTATCCATTTGTTTTTTTATAAAGTTATTTTCGTTCATATTTGCTCTAATAACGACAAAACAAAAGCCCAAATAATTAGACCAACCTAAAGTTTGAAAATTAATAGGCAGAAGAAGTAGGAGAGGGTGATAATAAGTTAAAATAAGATATACGCCGTACCTATTGAAGATAAGACCAAAAATTGAAATACATAAATTAAACTAAGATATAGACATATAGAGATGTATAGATTTTTTTTTTTTTTTTGTTAAAATAGAGAGGTATAGATGCATGTGTATAAATATAGATAGAGGAAAAGAACAGAGGCTTTAAGTCGATTCTATACCCACGGTCTTTCTTTAAATCTTTCTCAACACAGCTGTTCGATCTCAAGAACAAACAGAAAAAAAATATTTTTTTATAAAACATAAAAGAAGAAAATGTTGGGTTCGAGTAGTGGATGCGAGTCAGGATGGACTTTGTACTTAGACCACTCTGTTTCCTCTCCAAGTCCTTCTTGTTTCCGAGACAGCAATGGATTTGAAAACAGAAGAAGAAGCAAAAATTCATGGAACCAAAACTATGTGCATCAAGGTGACGAAGAAGAAGAAGAGGAAGACGATTTGTCAATGATATCAGATGCTTCTTCTGGTCCAAGGAATCTTTCTGAGGAGGATTCTGTGAAGATGATAAACATTGTTGGTCTCAAGAAACAGAACAAGAGAGAAAAGAAAAGAAGAGATTACGAGAAAATGAACTCTGTCCTGGATGATACTGCTAGTTCTCCCCTTTTCAATTTCCCTCATGTAAGTCTTTCTTTTTTCAACAAATATTTTGTAAACCGATAATAGTTCACTCTGTTTCTTCGAAAACAATGATCAATGTCTTGGTAGATTCACTAAGTCCGGATTGTTCCTTTGCGTTTACACAGTGTTTGCGTTCCATGTTATAGTGATTTGAAAAACGTAAACGTAAACAAATAATCATTAGTCACTACAAAATTACCTCGCATAGAAGCCCATAATTAGTTTTGGCTTAGCACTTACAAAACACAAATACTCTCTCGTCTTTTTGTTTTTAGTACCATCTTTGTGTTATTCAACGAGTCTTAAGTGGTTATAGTTCACAGTTCATCGCTCTGTGAGTGAGTACATAAATCAGTTTATCCTAGATTAAAGGGCTTATAAGAAAAACAAAGACTCTCCTTTTATACTTAAAAAGGAGATTTTTGTTCTTTAGTTTTTCATTTTTTTTGAGTTTTAACATTCGTTTCTTAATATTTCTTGTAGATGTTGCAGAAAAGTGTTGGCGGTAATAAGATAGAGCAAAACTTTCCAGAGAGTACATTGGATTACTCGCAAGGCTTCTCGGCTACTCAGTTTCAGGTTTCTCTTTCTTCATTCTCTCTCTGTTAGGTTCTGTTGAGTACACGTGACTTGTCTCAAGAGTCTCACTATATATATATGTATTAATATTTGTGTGTTGAAACAAGCAGGACAAAACTGCATTCCAAGAGCAGTATGGTTATTTGCATATGGAAACCAGATTCTAAATAACCAGTTAAGTAAATTTGATATTCTTTCTATAGATGTTCACTACTTTGTGTATTCTTACTTTCTGAAGAATATATCCAATCTGACTAAAACGTTGAAATTAGCAGGTGATGATCAAACTGAAGAGCAGCTACTTTGGACATTTGTGAAGCTTTTATGGATTCAAGTAATGATTAAAGTGAATCTTAATGTCCCAAATATGAAAGATAGAAATGAGTTTTAAGCAAAAAATTGCTTTGAAAGAAACCCAACAATGAAGGGACAAAAATGGGGTCTCAAATCTCAATTGTATCTGAATCTTTCCTCTCTTTTGCTCTGTCAGTTCGTCACAAACGAGTTTTCCTTGTAGCCGCCCTTATGCAACTCGTAGTTTACAACACTCCCATCGTAATATTCTGTCATTGTGTAACAAATTTCAGTGCCTAAATAAGCTTGTTGTTAAAAAAATAAAAAATAAATAAATAAATAAATAAATAAATTATTCAAAATCTGCGCTTGTTGTTAGAGCCCACTCGTCATGCATTCCTTTAAAGAGTTGCAAACTGTAAAGGTTTCAACTTTGACGTAGTCTCGACTCTCGACCACGGAAAAGGCTAATTCTGAGTGAGCGTCCGTCAACACTGTTGCTCTTTTGAGTTTTGAGTGAGATTGTGGGTGTTAACGGCCCAAGCATGAATGGGCCTTATGGTATTCTGGTCCATCTGACCCAAGTTAAAACTATAAAAAATAAACAATTCAAAAAAAATTAGGGAACGTTTGGATAATTTTTTAAAAAAGAAATGAAAGTTATTTAAATGTGTTTTGAAAGTTATAAAGTTATATATATATATATATATCTACTGACAGAAAAAAGTTATATATATATATATATAATTTTTTTTCTCTTAAAGTTAATTAGATTTACTTTAACGATCATTTTTGCAATTAAAAATTTCAATAAAAATATTTTTCAGTAATGGACTATATTATTTATGTAATTTGGATGCTTTGTGCCTTTGTCTATCTGCTGACTTTAACTAGTCTTGTTCTCATTTCCAGCTTATGATGAGCTTCTGCTGTATGGTCAAATCATGCCTTAAATAGCCGTAGTAGTCTAAACGGTTGTAAGTTGGATTTGATGACAAGTAGTTACTTGAAAGTAGTTTTATGATAAATAAACGGAAAAAGGTAGGCGGTCACCTTTTAAGCCTAAAATTAGTTATGTTTGGCTTCTCCAGGTTATTTTGCACGTGTTTTAGTCTGTCGGATCCTATCTCACCCAAAAATAGATATGTACAACATACATTTGTGCCAGCAGATTCTGATTCTTTTTTTTTACCAAATATCTTTTTTAAATGAATATGTGTTTAAAACTTATAATACCATTTTAATAATACTGTTTTATTTTTTGATTTTTTATATGCGTTTTTCATTATTAGGTTTCGAATAGTGATAGAAGTGTACCGCAAAACTACACCGTAATAATAACAAATAATATATATATATATATATATATATATATATATTTATTAATATATATTTTTGTTATTATAAGAATTTCACCACATTTCTATTATAGTTATTCTACATGTTACTATTTCAAGCCATAAAATCGAATCATTCCTTCGCTAATCATATCAATTAGTCAAGATGGTTGCAATTTGGAATATTTTTTCGCTCTTCAACGTGGGTAGGTTCCTAGGGAAAATGCTTAAATTACGCTATGCCACGTTTTATTCAAATAAGTTCATATCTAAAATATGTAACAATTGAAATCTATAGTTATTTTTTAATGAGACTTGTTGACAGCTAATTTAAAGTAGTTGGGACAAACTAATGATATAGGTAGGTGCTCAGTGCTCGCATTGATTTCACCTTGCAAAGCCTAAAACTATAAATCTTAGTAATCTCCATGTGATAAGTCGTTGTACTCTTGTTGCATTCTTTATCTCACTCAAACGTATATACAAACTATGGCGATAGAAATGGAGGTCGCAAGTGTTCTTCAGTATCTTGACAACAAATCCATATTGGTCATTGGAGCTGCTGGGTTCTTAGCAAATAGTACTCTCTCTCTCTCCCTCCCAATATAGAAATATGAATCTTACTGTTTGCAATTTATGAAATTATATAGACGATATTCAAGATTCATGTATGTTTTATGCAAAAAACACTTGAGCTAGCTAGGTTTAACTATTAACGTATTATAAATTTTCAAAATAAGACTAAAACAATATTGTAGTGATTTGTACTAATGTTGTTGATGCGTTCTCATGGAGATTCATACCCGCATAATAAAATGTTGTTGACAACACAAATAATAATAATAATAATAATAATAATAATAATAATAATAATAATAATAATAATCATCAAGTTTTACAAAAAAAAAATAATAATAATACTAATAATAATAATAATATTCATCAAGGTATAGATTGCAATATATATGCATGTGATCATGTGTGGCGTAGAGGTAATGAAGTCTACGCATTTTAAATATAATGCTCGTGCATGGCGATTACAATTTAAGAATATTAAAATATTGTTTAGTTTTCGTAAATAATTTTTGGTTGATATAAGAAACTTATGCGACTCCCTTTAATTTATTGATCTGAAAAAAAAAAAAGTATAACCGGTCAAGATTTTGGGTTCCAAACAAGACTGCGAATATGTATATTTTTGTAATCGATACAAGTTGCTTAATTCGTTATATATATGTATACAAGTACTTTTTCTTTACTAAATTAAACTAGCTCTTAAATTTGTTAAAGTATGGTTATATTTATATAAATTAAATTGCAGTTTTTGTGGAGAAGATATTAAGGGTGGCACCAAACGTGAAGAAACTCTATCTCCTTCTAAGAGCATCAAATGAAAAATCTGCTGCCCACAGGTTTAGTGACGAGGTTTGTTTCCACATACTTAGGCTTTGAATGTCTGCAGCATGTTAGGTAGGCTCGGTATATATTTTGATTTTTTAAAAATCTATTTAATCACTCAATTAGAACACTCTTTTCATTTTACAAAAGACTTCTTTTTTTTTTTTTTTTTTTGGTGAGAAAAGACTTTTTTTTTTTTGACATCGAACACTCTTTATTTTTCTTTTTTTTTTGGGCCAAACACTTTTTATTTCTCTTAACTAAAAAATTTGATTATTTTTGGAAGTTAAATCCTACGACATAGTTTGACTCAAAAAAAAAAAAGAAAAAAAAAATGACACCATCCAGAACAACTCAACAACAAAACTGCATCCATGTTATGTATATATACATGCAAATCTTGATATAATAAACTCCAACAAATTCCCTTGACAAAAAACCCTTACATATAAAATTCGTGATAAAATTATGCATAATATTTCTTAATTTTTTTTTATAATTATAGTGTTATTTACAGCTCATGTGAACTTTGAGGTGTTGTAAAATCAATGCAGATTTTGGGGAAAGATTTGTACAAGGTGGTGAAGGAGAAGTATGGTCCAAATCTAAGTCAACTTATATCAGAGAAAGTCACTATTGTCAATGGAGACATTTGCGCTGAGGATTTAGGTCTTCAAAACATCGACTTGGCTCATGAGATGATCCACCAAGTTGATGCCATTGTTAATTTTGCTGCAACAACTAAGTTTGATGAAAGGTATTGATTTTTATATTTTGTATAACATTATCCCATCTTTCTGATTCTAATATCTTATTATTATTGAATTATTAAACTGGACTACGAACTGAAGTTTTAATATCATTTACAGTACCTAAAACAACTTATCTAAATTACTGATTTTTTTTGTCGCAAAAGTATATACTCCATTTATTTCATTTTATATATTGTTTAAGGTTGTTGTTCAAAAAAAAAAAATATTGTTTAAGGTTTTTGCACTTGAATTAAAAAAATATTTAATTTTATGTTTTTTTTTTAAAAAAAAATATTATTTTCTTACTTACCTAAAAATAATTTGACAAATGAAAAAACAAATACAAAAATATGAAGAGTCAAAAACAATAAATTTTACATAAAAATATAAAAATGAAACAAAAAAAATATCTAAAACAACATGCAAAATAAAAACAGATCAATTATCTATAAAAAAAATAATCTTAAAACTTTTTGAAAAAATAAATACAATACCAATCCATTCGAAACGAAGAACATATTACCGACATCAACAATATCCCGATGGAATATTTTTACTAATTAATAACTATAGTTGATAGGTTTATATATACTGTAAAACTAAAGGAAGGTTATAATTTGCAGATACGATGTAGCACTTGGAATCAACACATTCGGTGC
The DNA here is from genome assembly GCA_011420285.2 of Erysimum cheiranthoides. Taxonomy (NCBI): domain Eukaryota; kingdom Viridiplantae; phylum Streptophyta; class Magnoliopsida; order Brassicales; family Brassicaceae; genus Erysimum; species Erysimum cheiranthoides. Next base: position 19,764,990 of record CM022177.2, on the reverse strand, counting down.
TCTCAATGTCTTGAACTTTGCCAAGAGATGTGCAAAGATTAAGATCTGTGTTCATGTATCAACAGGTATATACAAAACTATTATGCAGTCAATGACACTGAAATAACTTGTAATTAGATCGCAAGTGAAATATATTTACACACAAGTGGTCTTACATGTCAACTAATCTTTGAATTGAACATAAGCTTCTAATCTATCCGATTTCCTAATTCCTATCTTAAGTAAAAGAATCTCAATATATATATATATATATATATACGTTTACAATTTCATATTTTTAGGTAGAGATAGTCTTTAGGATTATGAAACTATAAAGACATGTTGAGTTTTATAATTTTATATATTTTATATTAAAAATATACATGTCCACATGAAAAATTAGTTTGAAAAGGACTACATATAAGACTTAGAACATTTTGACAAAAAAAAAAAAAGACTTTAGAACATATAGGTATCTTATAAAGATAATATAAAATAGCATTGGTTCTCGATTTCGACATCCAGTTACCAACATTAGTGTTGTTTTTTTTTTTTTTTTTTTTTTTTTTTAAGCAAAGAAAAAACTAACAACTCTCCGGTATGGCAATCTTCTTTTTTTTTACAGCTAGCCATCTATTGACATTGATCACTGTTTACATTCTATTTTTTTTTTTGGTAAATTAATGAGTTTTTTGTTAGATTACCCGATCATTTTTGTTTTGAGAATAAACTGAATAGATGTATAAATCATTATCAAGATGAAGATTTATACCCAAAAATCTTAGATTTAATTAGTCTTAGGATTATTATATTAATCAAATATAATTTAGACATAAATATTAATGATATATTTGATCAAAATTGTATTATATTTAAAATATTATATCAAGATGAAGGTTTATACCCAAAAATCTTAAAATAATAATAATATAATTATTTTCAATTTCAGAAACAACTAGGTAAAAATGTTATGTGGACAAATGTTACTTGATCATAATTGTGGAATTTTTCTCGGAAAATTTCTGTTAATAGAGTACTAAAGAAGCTTTCACAATTAAATGTCACCAACTAACGAAATATATATTATATAGCTTACGTGTGCGGAGAAAAATCTGGCTTGATAATGGAGACACCGTATCGTATGGCTGAGACGTTGAATGGAACCACCGGTTTGGACATCAACCATGAGAAGAAATTGGTTCAGGAGAAACTTGACCAGCTCCGAGCCACCGGAGCCTCTCCTGAAACCATCACACAAGCCATGAAAGATCTCGGACTCACCAGGTTCTAATCCTATACTTCTGTATTCTTTATTTTATGTTGCATATTAAAAAATTTCTAATTAATATTAAACTTTGAAAAAAGAATGATCATGAATTGATGATTTAAATTAATGATAGGGCAAAGATGTACGGATGGCCAAACACATATGTGTTCACCAAGGCAATGGGGGAGATGATGTTAGGGGCCAAAAGGGAAAATCTATCACTTGTATTGCTTCGTCCTTCAATTATTACCAGCACATACAAAGAACCATTCCCTGGTTGGACCGAGGGCATCAGGTTATAATCAAAAGTTCTTCAGTTAGAAAATAAATAAATAATATTGATAGTCTACTAGCAAGTAAATGAACTAACTACTCTTTAATGTACAGGACCATTGATAGTTTAGCTGTTGGATACGGTAAAGGCAAACTCACATGTTTCCTTTGTGATCTCAATGCTATTTCTGATGTGGTACGTACTTTCACACTCGTCTAAAATTTTAATCGACATTAATATTTATCATTTAGTCATGGTACGTCATTGATATTCTGGATCCTTATGCATGGACTAGATGCCCGCGGATATGGTAGTAAATTCGATGCTAGTATCAATGGCCGCTCAAGCCGGTAAACAAAAAGAGACCATTTACCATGTGGGTTCTTCACTAAGAAATCCGTTGAAAAATGAGAAATTTCCCGAAGTAGCTTACCAGTATTTCACAACCAAACCGTGGATCAACAAAGAAGGGAAAGCCGTTCGGGTCAGGAACGTTGAGATTCTGAGTTCTATGCCTAGTTTCCACAGATACATGACCATACATTACTTGATTTCATTGAAGGTAATAGTACAAAACAATTCAACAATTAGTGTTTTTTTAGATCTCTGAATAACTGGTATAGGGTTTCTAATACCTAAATGATTGTGTGGTTTATTACAGGGCCTTGAAGTAGTAAACATGGTTCTTTGCAAGTTGTTGGATAAGAAATTTAAAGATTACCATAGGAAGATAAATTTTGTATTCCGGCTTGTTGATCTCTATCAGCCTTACCTCTTTTTCAATGGAATGTAAGTGACTTTTTTAGCTTTTAATTTTTTTTGGGTATTATCAATATTAAGTGATTTTTATTTAATTTTTGTGTGTAAAGTGGTACGGTTAATAACATAAAAGCATGTTATACTAATTAATTGGATTATTACACGCAGATTCGATGATACAAACACAGAAAGATTGCAAAAATTGGTGTTGAAGACGAAAGCCGAAAGCGAGATATTCTATTTTGATCCAAAAGTTATCAATTGGGACGACTATTTTGTGAATACACATATTCCTGGACTGGTTAAATATGTCTTCTAATAATTTTATTTTTACAATCCTTGTCTTATTGTGTTCCAATAAGTATAAAGTATGTGGACAATATAATACTCCTTGATCCGTTTTCATTTTGGCTATATATGTTTTAATTTTCGGTTATAGACGTGGGCTGTTTTATTTTCTAGGTTCAGTATTTGCATCTCAATACTGAAATATATATATTTGACATAATTTTCTTCAACGCGTTGTGTTTTTTTTTTTTTTTTTTTATCTTACTTAATAGTATATGATATCAGAATAACCATTCAATGATATATGTTACAATAAATTTCGTTTATTTTTGCTTTTAAGAGTAAGTGGTCATATGTCCATGAAACCGTCCAAATACCAAAAGTAGTACCTTTGTTTTCCAAATGATTAAGATGACCATTTTGTTACTACTCCTAGACTACGATTTTCTAGGTCTAGCACTATTGTAAACAGTAAAAATATCATGTCAAAACCATTGTTGTGGCTTTTAAGAAGAATGCTTGAGACAAATTTTTCTCAAAAATAAATTAGCATCGACTGTTAAGAATCGATGACATCTTCAGAGGTGAATATGTTTAACAGATTTCCATAACTCCATAATTACAGTAGAACCTCTATAAATTAATACTCGATAAATTAATAACCTCTATAAATTAATAAATTCTTCCGGTCCCAAGTCGGGACCAGTGTAAAAATTAACATAATTCGATAAAATAATAAGATAATAATTTTTTTGAAAATTCTATGTAAACATATGGTCCCATAAATATCATAAATTAATAATTAGATCAACTATAATATTATATATATATATATATATCTAAGAAATTTTAGAGAAATACGACTCTAGTACTGTTTGCTTATTTTTGAATTTGCATTCTCATTGGAGCTCATCTCTAATCTTTCTTACTGCATTAAAAACTTCGGGTGGTGTCTTCTCGAATTGCATCCAAAAATTGTGAAGGGTTCTAGACGCGATAATTGCTTCCTTACGTGTAACTAGCTCTAAAGCTACCATATCTTCTTCGATCTCATCACCATTATTAAGGATATTAGCAACAATTTCTTCTAAACTCTGAACTCCAAGCACCAAAACAATTGGAAAATCAAAAGGAAAAAGGAATTCTAAGACAATATAATAATGGAAAAATGCATAAAACAATATGTAAATTATAAAAGTATAAGAAATATTCATAAATAATGGAAACTCTAAAAATGTAAATTATAATTCTTATTTTAAAAATCTCTTTATAAATTAATAATTTATTATTAATTTATCGATAAATTAATAAATTATTAATTTATCGATAAATTAAAACCTCTATAAATTAATAAAATTTGGTGGTCCCAACATTATTAATTTATAGAGGTTTTACTGTATTATGATTTTATGATAAATATATACTATAAAATTTCGGATAATATTTATATTTTGGGATTGTGCAATAATAATATTAAGTATTAACCGTGGAGTTCAATAATCTTCAAAAACAGAGAAATGATAAAAACGAAAAAAAGCTGAGAGCGGTCTGGTTATGCGTAACGAACGATGCCATTTTCCGCCTCAATCTCATCGCCTTCTTCTCTCGCGCTACTCTCAACCCAGAGACGATCGCATCTCTCCTTCTTCATCTTCACTCCCAAAACCCTAATTTTCACCAGAACCAGGATCCCTGATTTCTCTTCTCCCCTTCTTGCTTCCCGGCGATCCCGCGATTTCATCAACGTATATTCGATTTCTCTTCATCTTCTTATATATCGTACACGCTTCAATTTCCTGAGCTATTTCTGGGTTTCCAACAGGGGAGGGATGATTTCGCCGACGATACGCGGAGCTGGAACCGGAAGATCAGACCCGAGTATGGGTTCGATGAGGATCACGAAGGTGAAGAAGACGAAGACGATCAGGAGGAAGAAGATAGGAGCTTGGATCTGTTACTTAGGTTCGTCGAGAATGTCTTCAGAAAGATTTCCAAGAGAGCAAGAAAAGCTGTCCGATCAATTTTACCTGTTTCGATCTCTACGAAGCTCGTAAGTCGATTTCATTGATGAATGATGATCCTTTCGAGTATTTTCATCAAATTGAAAATCTTAAAGAGGCTCACTTTACTCGGATCATGATCTTCTTACCAAATTTTTGGTTCAATTTAGGTTGGTTTTTCAGTGAATGGAGTACTTATTCTTGCATTTTTGTGGATCTTGAAGGCTTTCCTCGAGGTATTACACTCTAAACTCCCTTGAATTATAAAATTAATAAAGAAAGGTTCTTTGCTCTTGTTTAAAGACTTCAACTTGGAACACGTACTCTCTTATGGGCTATTCGATTTTCTTTCCATGCTTTTGATGCTATTAGTTAGTCCTTTTAGCAGTTAACAAGTTGTGGATTGTTTTGTTGCTCTTTGATTGCTATATCTTCGTTATCGAATTCACTTGACTATGGCAGAATTCTCTATATCTACCATTAATTTCAATAGAGAGAGTAGTAGCAAGCTTAGAGCTATGTTGATGGGTTGCAGTGAATCCAGTTTCATGAAAAGTACTGAGAATTTCGAACTATAATAGAAATTGTTATTGAACTCTAGTTAAGCAAAATGAATAAATCCACTTTTCACGCCCTTCTGTATTATTTCTAAACTCTTGGCATTGTTTACCTTTATCGGTAGATAGGCACTGTACGTCTTTAAAAGAGACAATGTGGTGTATTACTTAATGTTAAGTGTTGATAGCTATTTCTATTGGATTGAGATTTTATGTCATTTCCATGGTGGACCGCAGGTAGCTTGCACACTTGGAACTATTGTATTTACAAGCATTCTACTTATACGTGGGCTTTGGGCGGGTGTAGCATATATGCAAGAGAGCCGAAACAACAGGATCAATGAACTCGCTGATGACCCACGTGCGTGGAACGGAGTGCAACCAGTTTCTTGATTAATTCACTTCAAGCTTCCGGAAATCAAAATTCTGACTTTTGGGAGCCAGGATTGGCTATAGTTCTTCCAAGGCAATAAAACCACAGCTGAGTTCAGAATCAGAAAGCAGTTACAGTGGATGTTCACTGTGGTGATTTAGTAAGTAAAATGGTGTAATATTTGTAGCATTCACTAAGTCAGCTATGGAAGCTGGTGTGTAGCTCAACCGGGAATTAAGTCGTTGCCAATGGTGACCCTGTTTCTTAGTTTCCAAACAAAATAAACCAAATATATAGAATCATACCATTTTCTTTTCTAGTTTTGTACATAACCAAATTTAGTAGACTTAATTTCTTCACCCTTTGGCTTCTATATCTGCTCTCAACAAAGATAATGCAGTTCTTGACTTACTCCAATCAATACCAGAATTTTCGCATATTCCAATCCAGATTGGGAAAATTGTCAGCAACTAGGAGGTCCACTTCGAGGCTCTTTTATATAATTTCTTCTTTTGGTTTTTAAAACGATAACACCCATCTCTCCATTTAGGACTGAAGCTGAGTATAAAGGTACTACAATGCCATCACCAAAGTCTCTTGGCTATGCAATTTTTTCCTCAAATTCAACTGGCCATAAACATGAGCCTGCCTCTATTCTGTGACAACATCAATGTTGTTTATCTCTCCTCCAATACAGCTAACGACCACCCGTCCCCCCACCAATCGCATTGACACCCACTTTTACGGTGAACAAGTTGCAGTTGGCCAAGTAAAAGGTTCTCTATGTTCCTTGGCCACTACAGTATGTCGACCCTTCATGAAAGGCCTACGGACATCACTGTTTTAGGTTTTACGCTTTAGCCCGAGTGTGTGGCAAGCTCTTATTCCGACTACAAAAGAGTGTTTGATTGGATATATACGAGAATTTTTAGGTTTTATGTTTGGGCTATGGACTCATGGTTGTATAGTTAGGAACTTAGGATACAATTGGCTTAGTTGTCCAATTTGTACTCTATGAGTAATACAAACGAGTGAAACGACTCACGGTACTTTTTCGTAAGTTTACAGGTTTTAGGTTGTTTTTATGGTTTTGTATAAAAATATTGAAACGAGGAATTCATAAACAATCGTTTTTCAGTTTTGCTTTAAAATGTCTAGTTCAGATCCGGCTTGATTTATATTCCAGCTCATAAGACTAAATCTTTGCCTTCTATTGGATTCGTTGTTAGCTAATTCCTATACTATATATTGTTTAATCGTTTATACGCCTACCGGGTCGATTGATGGCTTAAAAGTCACTATATGAATACACCATTGTCTTTTTCTTTCTTTTTGTTATCCATTGTTCAAGAATGAAATTTGGACGACATACCTCACAAGAGAGAAATGATAGAGATAAATTCATATAATGTTTTGTTTTCAATGTGTTATTAGTTTATTACTGACTTTTAAAGAATACCGACAATTGGTAGAAGAGAAGTTTACAAGGCGTAGATATGTTCCAATGCACTTACAAATTACAATACATAGGCATACATTTTTCACCTAAAACAAAAGCCAACTAAACACCCACAAAAGGCTAAAAGTCGACAATAATGCCAAAAGATTAGTGGGTGTATGAAATTCCACTAAGATGCATTTTGAAGTTTGATGTTCTTATGTACCTTTTATTCCCACTTAGTGGTACACATATGTACACAGAGACAACACAACACAATGCATATTATATAATTATATTATTCATATATATATATATACCGAGTGGTGTATAAAATTTGTTTATTCAATAGATTTTATATATATGTTATTTCCTGTTGTAGAAAATATATTATTACAGTTAAAAAAACATACGCGTCGATTTGTAAGAATATAAGAAAATATATGTTGAGTATCGCCTAATTAATATGTTTGCTCTGTTAATTAGGACTTGTATCTCACATCTAACTCTTGGAAACTGATTTAAAACAAAAATGAAACATACACACGATTTATACTTTTATAGTGTTCACTCTCAACGTGAGAATAATATCGATTTTTTATCCGTTGTGGATTTCACTAAAATAAAAAAATAAGTAACGAAGAAAATCATAGAAAAAGCGAATACATGCTTGAAATATCCTTAATAAACACACTTAATTAAAATGTTTCGGAGGCTGCACTCTGAAACCTATGGATAAAAGGGGTTTATTTACCACTCTTCTAACTCCAACGTCAACGTAACCACTCAAGTCGATCAACAGATAACCCAGTCGTCGGATCAAACAACAGATCCAAAAAATTGAACTTCACAATACACCATTTTTTGTTTAGTTATGTTCGATTATCACTGTTGCCACTTCTTTATTGAACCAAAAAATTATAGTTTTCCGACCACTTGGACCAATCTTTTAATTTATATATATTATTACTTATAAAAACATAAATCATTTTAAAATACGTATCACCACATGTGAATACAAAATCCGTTAGGTGAAACAAAACTCATGAAGCGAATAAAGGATAATCACACTTGGAGAATTTCCATGTGACGTTGTCATATATATTTCTACAGAGAAGGGTTGTTTTTTTCCTCATCTTGACGTATACAAAAATTCCATTCACCAAAAATCCAAAAGTAAAGAAGTAGACTCTTCTATCAAACTATCAAAGTCAACTGTCAGTTGTAGAATAAAAGCATATGCATTAATTTGTATGTAACGATCAATCGCATATAAATTTGACGGCTCATCATATTCTCGCAAACATGAACATATATATGTCTAACAAGAGATAAGTCAACACGGTATATGATTCTATTTGTTAATCGTCAGCACTTGATCAGTCATATCAATGCATTTATATCTATAACATCAAGTATCGTATTCTATCTGCACCATATGCAGATGAATTCTAGAATCACATGTTTTACATCTCAATTAGAAGAAGAAAACAAATTAATTCAATTACTACTTACAAAATGTCAACACAACCTAAGTTGTATTTTGGTAATTAAATAAAAACTAATTAAATGGTGAGTACAGGTTTATCAATAGTAGAACAAAATAATACATAGTAACAAAATCTATATCTATAAAGTAGACTTTTTCTCTTTTCTCCTTAAGCCACCTCATCATCCTAATCATCATCCACATCATTTTAGAATTTAATTTTAAGAATATTTATGTCATTTTATCATTTAATTTCAAAAATTTATACATATGTAAACAAGTTTTTTAAAAAGGAATATGAAAGGTTTTTTCTTATATTTAATAATTTAATTTTAAAAATACATATATACTATTTTATCATTTTATTTTAAGATCTAGATATATGTAAACAAGTTTTTCAAAAAGAAATATGAAATGTTTTCTTTTACATTTTATATTATAAAACTAAAAAGATAATTGATCAAAAAATAATAAACTTACTAATTTTTTATTATACTAAGTAATTCATAAATGATATATTATAGTTTTAAAGTGAATGTTTTATTATGAATATATATCCATTAAAAATAATATGAATTAAAATTTGATTGGACTAATACAATGTAACATGAGATTTAACGGGAATGAAACAAAAATAAGAAATTTAGTTTTTCAAAAAGAGAATATGAAAAGTTTTTTCTTATATTTATATTATAAAAATAAAAAAAAATAATTGATTAAAATTAACAAACTTAAACTATGATGAGATTAAAATGGAATAGAACAAAAAAAAATTGTGAGATTAGAAAATCTATCTAATTTATGTCTCACAAAATTTCCGAACATAAATGAGATATATTGGGACGAAACGTAAATTTGTCATTTTAAAAACACGTATGAAAAAGGTAACAATAAAAACAATAATATTTTGAAAGGTTTTTAATATGAATTTACTAATTTTTTCCAATATATCACAAATATTTTACTCGGTTGATTGAGGTTAAAACCCCGCGCGTAGCGCGGGTTCTCACCTAGTTATACAAATAATGATGTATTAAAAATAGTCTTAGTTGATGAATGAAAATTTGTCGGTGTACAAATACATAATTTACATGAAACATTTAATAATTGTTGTGAACTTATGATAGCTTAATTTCATTATAATATTTTAAAACGTGGAAAAGGTTTAGTACTCATGATTATAGTAAATATCATGTTAGTTTAATTTTTCAAATCTACCTAAAATTATAGGAAGATTCTGACAGAAATAAGAGACTCTCTGCCTAACAAAAAGAGCATATTCCCTTGCATGTTGTTTATCGTTATATATTCCTATAAAGTAAGTTGCATTTATCAGTAATTTATTATATTTGTTATAATATATGATATAAGTTGGAAATCAGTAGATTAACCTCAACCTTTTTATCATTTTTAATTGGATGTGATCCAAAGACCTGATCCACTAGAAAAGATCTTATTCAAGCTATCTGTTAGACATTTTGCAACATTTGTCTCATAAAATATTAATAATTGCCTCTTAACTTTTTGTTTGCAACACAATAAAGAAATCGACAGACATCAAAGTTTTAAATAATTTCAGTAGTGGGTAAGATTACTTATCAAACAGTTTAACAACAAAAAAAAGATTACTATCAAACATGCATGCGCGTGCGAACGAACATAGATATTGAAACAGACAAGCTTATCCAAATCTTCAGTGTCTTCCAAAAATCAAACAAGAAAGGTCGTCAAATCGAGGACCGTAGAACCCTAACAACCTCCACCTCTAGGCTTCGCGCCTAGTCATGGGCCACCGATGGTCCTTCTGCGACTCACGGCAACTCTTTTTATAGCTAAAAAGAAATCACTGATATAACAACGAAGTGACTAATTTATCCTTCTATCTCGACAAATGACGGTAGATTATCAGTCGATCGTCGCATTAAATGGCGACAGATTTGTGACGGATTGGTCACGTAGTCTATAGAGCAACCAATTTTGCGTCGCTAATTTACGACCACCTTTGCTTACCCACATACACATGAAGGATTTGGTGATGTATATGTATAGAGTTCGGATTCTTGTACTAACAAGTGTCCCAACACATCCTTGGAATGAATCTAGCTTGTTGCATTTGTTTGGGTGTCAGGAGTTTTGTTAGACGATATTTCTATAATTTTGTTGAAGTGCAATAGAGTTGTTATTTTAATAGATGATAACCAAACTGTTAGAAACTTTTTTAAAAAATAGAAGCGTATCTATTACTTTATAATAATGTTATCAATTACAAGCAAATTATTCGTCACTTAGCAACGAAAACCAATAAAAATTAGTGTAAATAACACGTACGGTATGAAAAAACACGTATAAATACGATGTATTGATGATATAGTAGAGGCTACGTGGAATTCATTATTAAAAAAAAAAAGAGAGAATACGTGGAAACTCTAGCAGGTGAGCTGCAGTGTATTGAGATTTTGGGAAAAAAGATAAAAATCTGAAAAGAAAAGAAAAAAGCAAATCTTAGGGAAACGACCATTTCACAATTAAAAACATATCTTTTATTTTTTCCTGCAAGTCTCTCTATCTGTCGTCTCTATAAATATTTGATCTCCAGAGCAATCTCTCCCTCAACATTCATCATCTCATCCCATTTCTCTCTGATTGATTACTCAAATCCAACTTCACTTGTACGTTTACTGTACAAGTTACATCTCTCTCTCTCTCTCGCTCTCGTTCTCTATCTCTCTTCTCGCAGCGAGACTATTAGGCAGTGCCAATTCTACCACTTGCGTGTAAGCGGATATAGAATCTGAGAGGAATCTTTAAAGAATCTCCCTTTACTTCTTCTTTTATTACCGTTTCTATTAATGTTTGGGACTCTTGCATCCGGCGAATTCGAAACTCCCAGATTGAGGCGTAATTTGGGGATTACGTGCAATTTAGGGTTTTCCTGCGGTGGATTTCAAGACTTTGGTATGAGATTGCAAGAGGATGATAACATGGTGCCACAGGGAGGTGATGAAGAAGAAGACCACCAAGTGCCCGTCACCGAAACGACGCCGTCTCTGTTTCACCAACCGTCGCTGCAGCATCAGCAGCAGAGACTCGTTGTTGGGTATGCTCTCACTTCCAAGAAGAAGAAGAGTTTCTTGCAGCCCAAGCTTGAAGTTCTTGCTAGGTAATGAAACACAAACCCAAAATGCTTCTTTCAATTACCAAGTTTTGATTTTTTACATTTCCAAATTTGTTGAACAAGCTCTGATGCTGTCATTTTTTTTTTCTTCTTCTTTACCTGAGACGACTGTTCCTTTGTTGGCGTTTAAAGAGAACCGACAAGTTCTTTTCCACTTTCAAAAAGATATTTAGGACTTTGACATTTTCTTCCAGATTTGCTTCTTGTTTCCTTGCTCTTGTTTTCGTACCTATTATTGGTTTTCCTGATTCTATTGCGGAGGACCATTGCCACTTGCCAATGTCTTGTCATCTGCCATGTTTTTGTCCTTAATCGACTCCTTTGCTTAGACTTATACTTACACTAGTATACTATACTTGTGGTATCAGGAATCTTTTCAAACCTTCTTTGTTTCTATGAGAATATTCCTTGTATAATCCTTTTGGATTAGTCTCTATTGAGGTTTGACTTTAGCTTAAAAAAATAAAAAATACTTGATGTTTTGCCTTTTCTGTGGCTTGGAAATCTTCTTCAACCCACATGGGTGTTTTTGTTAAAACAATCACTGGTTTCACTTAAAATATCATGTTCTAGAATGTCTCAAATAGGTCAGAGAGAGAGAGAACTTTTCTTATTGGGGTTTTCTTCAGTTTGACGTTTGGTCTCTGCTTTGCTTCTTGCTAATCAACCCGTAGCTTTCATTCTTTTTCTTCTTTCAAAATGCTAACAGTATGAACTTTTGTGTCTGTCTATTTTAGGAGAAAAGGCATTTTCTTTGTCGCCATTGATTTGAACCGGCCGCTGTCTGAACAAGGGCCATTTGATGTCGTTTTGCATAAGGTTTGTGAGAACTAAGAATGCCCTGAGCTTTTATATGTGTTTCTGCTGGAAATCTAATGAATTTTATGATTGTTCTCTTGCAGTTACTGGGAAAAGAGTGGCAAGATGTCATTGAGGTTCGGAAAACTGCGTCTTTCTTAAAATGTTTCTAGTTTTGAGATTTTTTTTGTCTCTTAAATGCTCTTAAGGTTATATTCCTGGCTTGGAGATTGCGACCAATTTGATTTAATGTGTATAGGATTAATATGAGTGTTATTCGACTGTTAAGCTAGAGCAGTTTTTTTCTGTTTGTGGAAATCATCCATTCAGCATGAGTATATTTTCGTCAAATACAATGTCATGTTCTACAACCTCATGTTTGCCTCACGTGTTTGTAGGATTACCAGCAAAAACACCCAGAAGTGACTGTGCTTGACCCACCAGGTTCAATACAGCGTATATATAATCGACAATCGATGCTTCAGGGTATGGCAGATTTGCATCTGTCAGATTGCAGTGGTAACAACCCTCACTAAGTTCTTTTGACATTGAAATCCAAGAGTTTTCTTAAGTTTCTTTATAAGTGATTTTTGCTTTGGTAAAATCTTTGTAGGCAGCATTTTTGTTCCTAAGCAAATGGTTGTCTTGAAAGATTTAGCAGCTAGTGCTGATAAAGTTGTGGAAGCTGGTCTTAAATTTCCACTAGGTACATTTGAACATATTTTCTTGTCACTAAATGTTCTTATCTGTATAAATGATGATCATGGGCTTGAAATTGGTTCAAACTTCCTTATTTCCCAGTTGCAAAGCCGCTCTGGATTGATGGAACTGCAAAGTCACATCAATTGTTCTTAGCTTATGACAGGCGCTCGCTTGCAGAACTTGATCCGCCCTTAGTCCTTCAAGAATTTGTTAATCATGGTATTGGGTTTAACTTCAGTATGCAATTGTCCCATGTATATATCTTCAAAATATTCAATGCATCTTTTGTTCATGCCTGAAGGTGGAGTTATGTTCAAGGTTTTTGTGGTGGGTGATGTTATAAAAGTTGTGAGACGGTTTTCGCTACCAAATGTGAGTAATTGTGAAAAATCCAAAGTTGATGGCGTCTTCCAGTTCCCGAGGGTTTCATCGGCTGCTGCTTCAGCTGACAACGCAGATTTGGACCCTTGCGTTGCTGAGCTACCTCCAAAGCCTTTCCTGGAGGCGCTTGTGAAAGAGCTAAGAAGCTTATTGGTATAGCATTTTCACTGCTTCTCTCCACATTTTCCTTTGCAAATGTGTGCGTGTGTTTTTTTAATATATATTTAAACTTGTTGCTGCTTTCTTTTGATAGGGACTTCGGCTTTTCAACATAGACATGATCAGGGAACATGGGAGCAAAAACGTGTTTTATGTTATTGACATCAACTATTTTCCTGGCAAGTTTTTCCCATTTTAGAATGTTTTGTGCAGTTTCTTCAAGGAAGCAGAGAAATGAAAATAAGTCTTTGTCTGAAATCCATTTGCAGGTTATGGAAAGATGCCAGATTACGAGCAAGTATTTGTAGATTTCTTCCAAAATCTGGCGCAAGCCAAACACAAGAAGAGACATTGCAAGTGTTAGATGATGATGATGTTCTAAGGGGCCACAAATAATAATAATGTCTAATTAAGGATTTGTACAGAATTTAGCTCTCGCTTTTGGAAGCAGTATCAGAGATAACATGTTTTAATTACTTACTGATTTTGAGTTTTTTTAAATAAAGAAAACTTTCGCCTTTCTCATGATTCACCAAGTTCAAAATCAACTCCTCCAACAAATTTGACCAAAGCAAATAATGGCCAAAAGTCTCAATCCCCTATGAACAAAGAAAAAAAAATGAAGTCTCAATCCCTTTGACCAATCCGGTTAGCTATAAACCAAACCAATTAAACTGGTTCGATCAAATTGATAACGTCGTCTCTAAGAACGCAATCCCTTAAACCTTTGCCTGTCTTTAGCTAAGCTAACTCTCGTCCCAACAATGTCTCTCCTCCTGCGAACTTTGCCTCTTCGACCTGCATCGTTTTCTCTTTTCCGCTCCGCCACCGCTATATCTGTCTCCAACGCCGCCGTTTTATTCTTCGTACCCAAACGGAGAAACCCACTTCCCGGAACTCGAAGAACCTTTTCCAGCTCCCCTGTTGCAGCTGCCTCCGGCGATGTCCTAGTGAAGCCAGTTCCATCTCCTCCGTCGGTTCTCCGGTGGGTGTCACGCACAGAGCTATGCGGCGAGTTATCAGTTGACGATGTTGGTAAAAGGGTCAACCTTTGCGGATGGGTCGCCCTTCACCGAGTTCATGGAGGCCTCACTTTCCTCAATCTTAGAGATCATACCGGCATTGTCCAGGTTTAAGATTTCACCTTTTGTTACCAAATGTTTAAGTGTTAAGTAACAATAGATTGGTTGTTTATTTCAATCCGAATCTCTTTCTTTGGCTTGGACGTTGAAGTTTCTTCCTAGCAATCAACTTTTAACTCAGTGTTTAGTTTTGAATCTAAGTAAATAGAAGCAATTAAGCAGTGCTAATTCAATCCATTCCTAGATTTGACTTGTTCTTTTAGCTCTGCTGCTTTCTATGGCCCGAAATGATTATCCTTGATTCAACTCTTTAACTCCGTTTCTGCGACGCAAAGGTGGATAATTGGGGACTGTACGCTTTGTTTATGATTGAAAGTCTATAATGTTAGGTTACAACGGTTCCGGATGAGTTTCCTGAGGCACATAGCTTGATCAATGACATGAGGCTTGAGTACGTCGTTTTGGTGGAAGGTACTGTTCGTAGCAGGCCAAATGAGTCCATCAACAAGAAAATGAAAACAGGATTCATTGAGGTATGCCTTCTCTTATCATTCAGCTCAGCTTTGTTTTATATATATATATATATCCTATATGTTTTGGTTCTCTTGAAAGTTGATGCGGGTAATATGTTGCACTAGGTAGTTGCAGAGCATGTTGAAATATTGAATCCTGTGAGGTCAAAGCTTCCCTTCCTAGTTACTACTTCAGATGAGACAAAAGATTCAGTGAAAGAAGAAATTCGCTTAAGGTGAAACATTAGCTTTATGATCTATCTTTTATTATTTTTTCATATTGAATCTCTAAATGCTTACTGATACTTGGGCTTTTGGTTGTATGATGTTAGATTTCGGTGTCTTGATCTACGCCGTAAGCAAATGAAGAATAATATAGTTCTTCGCCATAACGTGGTGAAGCTGATTAGGAGATATCTAGAAGACAGGCATGGGTTTATTGAGGTGTTTCTTTCTTTATTTGAAAGAGGCTCTGTATTTCTTTTGGTATATTTTCAGTTTTGCGTCATACTAAGTTTTATACATCTTGGTTTGTTGTTTATACCAGATTGAAACTCCAGTACTCTCTAGATCGACTCCAGAAGGCGCGCGAGATTATCTGGTTCCCTCGAGAATTCAGGTGCCTTTACTTCTTTGCATCTTGATTTATTGCCTGTCAGAGGATTAAGTTCCCCTCAAGTATCAGCTTTATCATAGTTTATAGGTCTGATTCTTTGAAATCTCTCTTTCGAAGCCAGGAACATTCTATGCTTTGCCGCAAAGTCCGCAGCTCTTCAAACAGATGTTAATGGTCTCCGGTTTTGACAAATATTACCAAATAGCTAAGTATGTATATTATATTTGACACCAAAAGCAGGACTCTTGATGCAAATGATTTCTCTCATGCGTTTCTATTTCCATATTATCAGATGTTTTAGAGATGAAGATCTAAGAGCTGATAGGCAGCCTGAATTCACTCAGCTTGATATGGAAATGGCTTTCATGCCTATGGAGGACATGCTGAAGCTGAATGAAGATCTTATCCGTAAGGTTAGATTACTGCTGAGCTATTTTCATGACTCTGTATCTTCTGTGATAGTGATGCAAGTGGCTCAATGTTGTCAAGAAATATGTGCACAAACTTTTTGCTTCTTGTTGTAATTCCTATATGTTGTAAGTTTCTGAAGCTCATTTCCTATGTTGATCTCTTCACGTTAATTTGGTTTGATGTTCTTTCAGCATTTTTAATTGTCCGACCTTCATGTGCAGGTCTTTTTAGAGATCAAAGGTATCCAGCTACCTGATCCATTCCCAAGGCTTACATATGCTGATGCGATGGATCGATATGGCTCTGATAGACCAGATACAAGATTTGATCTCGAGTTGAAAGATGTAATTTATTTGCTTCTTGGTTATTTAATTAAATTTACAAAGAAGTATCTATGTCTCTGTGCCTGCATTTTTTTCTGCATGGGAGTAATTGCTTATGCTAGTTTTTGTCTTCAACCAGGAAGTGCGTTTTAGAGTTGTTTCCTATTTTTTTTGGGTACAGAAGTCTATTTTAAAGTTAAAATTTCCAATTTTCTGAAACTGCAGGTGTCAAAAGTTCTCACAGAATCGTCCTTCAGAGTTTTTACGGAGGCCCTTGAAAGTGGTGGAATCATTAAGGTATTATGTGTGCCTTTGGGTGCTAAAAAGTATTCAAACTCAGCTCTCAAAAAAGGAGATATTTACAATGAAGCAATAAAATCCGGAGCAAAGGGTCTGCCTTTCTTGAAGGTCTTGGATAATGGTAAATAGATAAATCATGCTTACTTCTTTCCCTTCGACTTTTATTTTTTGCTTTTCTAATGTAGTCATATAATTATTTTTTGTACATACAACTCTGATTAGGTCTAACCTTATGATGCAGGCGAGGTCGAGGGAATTGCAGCATTAGTTTCCAGTTTAGACTCAGCAGGTAAAAAGAACTTTGTGAAACACTGTGGAGCAGCACCTGGTGATCTTATATTATTTGGAGTGGGTCCTGTTACTTGGGTTAATAAAACCCTAGATAGGTTAAGACTCTTTGTAGCCCATGACATGGATTTGATTGACCATGTAAGTTTCTCCATTGGCCAATCATTTTTTGTTCCACTTGATGACATTTCATCAGATTTATGCCATTTCTTGTATATTATACAGTCCAAGCACTCAATTCTTTGGGTGACAGATTTCCCAATGTTCGAGTGGAATGAGCCAGAGCAAAGGCTTGAGGTCTGTCGTTTCATAAATTTAATTTCTCGCATGAGATGAGATTAATGTCCAAATATGTTGTGTGCTAATATGAAAAGAGCATTTCTCGTCAGGCATTACATCATCCATTCACAGCTCCTAAGCCTGAAGATATGGATGACTTGCCTTCTGCACGAGCTCTCGCTTATGACATGGTCTATAATGGGGTCGAGGTAAACCAATCAGGATGACCATTTCTTCTCTCTAGAACAATGGCTTGGGAGATCTTTTGATACGCACTCTTATGTATACAGATTGGTGGAGGAAGTTTGAGGATATATAAGCGGGACGTTCAAGAAAAGGTTTTGGAGATCATTGGCATCTCACCTGAAGAGGTGAGAATCACCTCTTTTTTAAAAAATTTGGGAACTATCCAGTCTAAATGGATTACACATGTTGTTCAGAGTGCCATCTCTATCATATATACAGATAAGCGTTATCTCTATTTTTTTTCCTTCAAACAGGCTGAATCAAAGTTTGGCTATCTTCTGGAGGCTCTTGACATGGGTGCTCCTCCTCATGGTATGTAAATATTACTCGATCAATTAAAAATCTCTGGCTTAAAGAAAAAAACTACATAATCTTAAAGTCGATGTCTAGAGTCTAGATGGTTCAACTCTCTTTTGTTGTCTTGGAACAAGTTTCTGCTTAGAATCTTGATGACAAAATGGGGTCTTATACTTTTTGACACTTTGTTGATGATGATGATGATGCTAAACAAGATTGGTTAACCATGATTGATGAAACATTAGAATTTGATATGAAATTGCAGGTGGGATTGCTTATGGACTGGATAGAATGGTGATGATGCTGGCAGGTGCGAGTTCTATAAGAGACGTAATAGCCTTCCCAAAGACAACCACTGCGCAATGTGCCTTAACCAGGACTCCCTCGGAAGTCGATCCAAAGCAGCTCCAAGATCTTTCCATCCGCACCAAATAATAGCTCTCAAGTCAAACATAAATGTATCTTAGGTGCTTTGAGGATTAACTAGAGTGATTGTGATGGCATGTCTCTTGCCAAAGTTCTTGTCCACGTCTTCTGTTTACTCTTGACATCATTGGTCATCGACTTTAAAGAAATTTGTTATCAATGTCACTTTTTGAAACAATATTTGCAGAAGTGATATACTTGCAGATTGACATAACCAAAGGCTGTTATAAAAGGTGAAAGTAATTACCCACAATAGCCATTTTTAGAGTTTATAGTTTCAACTGCATCTATAACAAGCGAGTCCTGGTCAATCATGTCTTCTGAGTTTCTACAGCTTTGATTACGGACATGGTTGATCACAGGGCACTTGACTGACTAATTATTGAACTCTTCTTCTGCTGTTAGTGTTGAAGTCAAGTTTCCTGAAGAGCAGTGAAAGCAATCCGTAGCCAAAGTTCCAAATGAATATACAGTTTTGCGAAACTAAGTAACAGAGACAGAGTGATGTTTTGAGCTTTTACAATGGCATAGCTGCAAAAGCATGAAAAAACATTCACATTAACTCGTCCATTTTTCCATTAGAGCTTCTTTCTCTCTGCTCCAATTGCTTCCTCTTCATCTTCTTCATTCCCTTCTATTCTTATATCCGGCAGAGTTTGTGGATCAGTGAGCGCATCCATCTCTTGGGAAATTGACGTTTCGGAAGTATTATCTGCTTCCTCCGTTAGCTCTGTAGAGAAAACGTTTGAACTTTCCTTCTCAGCTGGTTCATCATCATCCTCAGACCTTGAATTCTCCTTCACCTCCGTCGTGTTTGAGCCTGATATGTTTTCAATCAGAGAAAACTCTGAAGTTGAGTTCCTGGACTCATCTTGAATGGAATCTTTGTTGGTAATGTTTGCAGAAACAGTGATGTTGGGATCAGATTCATTGCGGGATTGCTCAAGTTCCAGGACAGGCTGTGGTTCAGAGAATCCTGCAGGCGGTGCACCATCCTCTTGACTTCGATCGCGCATGATTTCTGTTTCGTTCTGCAAAAAACCTGAAGCCTCACGAATTGCTTCTGTCGAATTGCCATTAACTGTATCACCTTGTGACTCAGTTACCGTGCTTTTTGGTTCAGAACTGGATGGTACACTGTCACCATCCTTCACTTGTGTGGTTGTTTTGTTCACAAAATCGGCGTTTTCTGCTTCTCCTAACTTCAAGTCAGGTTCCTTATGGATCTCAACCTCGCTCATAGCACCATTGGGATTGTTCTCCTGAGCTGTTTCATTTGAACTTTCTTTCAATTTCTCAGTGTTAAGTATCCGAGACTCATGGGACACCGCACTGGAAGCATCATCAGCCTTGTAATGCTCCTCGCGTGCCTCATTTACGGTCATATCAATCTCATCTGCATGATTAGTCTCTTTTTCTTTCTCCTTCTCATCGCTCTCGCTCCATCCAATCTCTTTCTCTTCTTCAAGTGATTCATCAGTATCTCCAGCAGTTTTACTTTGATCTTGTTCATCAATCTCATCTTCCTCATGTTTGTTTTCTTCCTCATCCTCCTCAGGCACTTCTTCTCCTTGCTTATTCTTATCTTCTTCATCCTCCTCAACTACTTCCTCTTCTTCTTCTTTCTCCTCCTCTTCATGATTACCATTCTCGACTTTACTCTTCTTCTCCTTCTCTTCTCCTCCATGGCTAATCTCTTCTTCATCCTCGTCTTCCTCCACATGCTTCTCGGTCTCCTTCTGGTTATGATAACCAGGAAGATCTTTTCTCCCGAGCTTCACCACTCCATCTTCAATCTCTGACAACAACACCGTTGATTTCTCGCCATCTTTCTCATAAAATTCCTTCTTCTTATCATGAGAATACTTCACTTGATAGATTAACCAAATGCAAACTCCAAGCAGAACACATATCTGCAAAACATGCTTCCCTTTAACACCTTTGCTTCCTCTTTGGCTTCTGCTTGATGTTTTCTTCATCTTCAACAAAACTTCTTCTCAACTGCTATACAAAAACCATAACTCAGATCTTTAACCTGTGACAATAAGAACCAGCTTTTATAGAATAAGACAATCAATCACCTCAAAACCAAATCTTGATTTTTGGGATTCATTAAAACCAAAAAGAACAATAAAAGAGCTGACATGCAAAAGGAAAAATAAAACACCAAATTGATAACAACCAAGATGTAGCAAGTAAGTGTACAAAGTGAAACCAAACTACACAAATTGAAACCCTGATCAGCAAAAAACGGAGAATGAGAACCTAAAACCCCCAAATCTTGTGGACAAATTCAACAAAGAACAAGTAGTAGAAGAAGAATGGTCCATGGACATGGCATAAAGAAACACACCCACGAAAGCTTCGATTTCAAACAGCTAGAGGAGTCAAATCAAGAAACAAATTCTTGAAAATAGCTTAATTTTATAACCAAAATCAAGAACATCCTCAAAGAGAAAATGCTATAAAAAAAAGATGACTAGGTAAGGGGGCCAAGAATTAGATTCGGAGACAACTGAAAAGAAAACAAAGTTGGAGTTTTGTGAAGAAGACAGTACCTGAGAGTTTGAGAGACTTTTCTAAGAGAAGAAGACAGAGAAGCTTCCGAGCTTCGAGTTTATAGTTAAGGCAAAAACAAAGATAAAAACTTTTGAACAAGGAAAGAGTGTGAAGGACACAGAGGTAAGGCCCAGACAACGCAAAGATGGTGAAGCGATGGCTATTGTCTTTTCCATTATTTTTTCATTATTTTTGGGGAATAACTCTCCAATAATTTCAATTATTGATTATTTTTATATTGAATATTAGTTGCAATAATTAAATGATCTTCAAATTGTCAAAATTTCAGAACTTATAATATCATGAAAATAAGAAAAAAAAATATGTAAAAGAAATCATTCTAATCAATTTGTTAGAAAGATGATATAAACTCCTATGTACTAATTTATGGTTGAAACAACACCTCCTATGTCTTGAAGAAAAAATAAATAACAAAAAAAAAAGTAATTTAAAATTTCGTTTTATCAGCAATTAAATCCAGTTCCTTTACTCTCTCTTTTTTTAGGTAACCTAATGTGTATGAGTCATTCTTGAAGTGGTCAAAGTGGACTAGAGAAGGGGACAAGACCTTATTAATTAGTCTAACAAATAGAATTGTTGAGAGCAAGTACACATTTGATCTATTGTCTGATTTGTGCTTCTTCTTCTTTTTTTTTTTTTTTTTTTTTTCTGTCAACATGCTCTTTTTTTATCAGCAGGTCTTTTTTCTTATTTTTAACTAAGGAGACCAAGTATTCGGACTTGGTAAATCTTCAACTATTGACAAAAAAAAAAAAAAAAGAGGTAAATCTTCAACTGTGTATCTATTGGATTGGATTTCACAATGGTTCAACTGAAAATAAAGCACTCCCTCTACGCTATCCACAACCTGTACAAGTTTTCCTTAGAACTCTTTAAAAAATGATAAATCCCCTTTTCTCTATTAAAAGAATTGATCTACTTCAATGGTTCAATTCTTTTAATTGCGCATATGCTCCAATAGAACCATCGATAATTAAGAATGTAGCAGGTATGCATTAAATAGGTAGGTCCAGGGTTTAATACAAATAAATTAATGGCATAACATATTTATTCCCAACATGAAGGATTTCAAATTTCAAAATTGGGTTATGCATGTTTAATTAGTTCGATTAAAAACTGTATCATATGGGTTGTTCTCTAATCTCTATAAAATCAGCCGTATCTGAGGCGGATGAGATCAAAATCCTTCAGACATGTATTAATATCTCTTTGAAGCGCTTAACCACGGCAAAACCATAGGATAATGGAAAGTCTCGCTTAAAAAAGGAAAGTCGCTTAACATTTTTGTAATTATACAACTTTTTCTCTTGACCAAAAAAAAAGAAGTATGTTTTCTCATGTACTGAATTCTCAAATAAACAAAAAGTAATTAATACAACAATCGTTACACATTAATTCATCAAGTCAACTGAATTTGAAATCAATATGGTTTAGCTCCAATAAAATTGCCTGCAGGGTCATAGTTACACACAACAATACTTGCACCATTATTACACTTAGCCTTACCACAACCGAGCCGAGCTGAGCCACGCCACACGACCTGCGTGTAATGTCCACAAGCCGGACCGTGGCACGAGTTTGAGTAAACATCATAGTTCGACTTCTCATCGACCCACATCGCAACCGCCTGAGCCGCCGACATGTCTCCACTGCCAAATGCAAGATTCTCTCCATATGGTCCAGAAGAATGTTCAAGACTGCAGGAACCGGCGGCTAGTTGGTTTGCGTAATCCTGAGCCACTGTGGCTATACCAAAGTCCCATCTTAGAGGCTTGACTCTGACCGCAGCCCGGGCTGCGTTATGGGGTCTGAGGTAGCTGTCAGGAGATTCATGGGACTGCGGATACTCGGAGTATTGTGCGAAAGAAACATCGATCAGGGTCAAATAATTGATGAGGAGTAGGAGAACCAAGGTTTCAATAGCAACCTTATGAAACATTTTAATGACTTAATTTATGTTTGTCTTGTAAAATGTATGGAATGATCGAACAATAGTAATGTGAGATGACTAATTCTGGTGTTTTTGGTGGATACTTATAGAAAGTTTAAGATGTTCATATATAATGTACATAAATGATAGTTTATGGCCTAGTTGGTGTCACGTTTTGAAGTAAATCTGATAAGAAATTATATTTAACGAGTTTCCAAACACTGTGAAATGATGTAGGCACGTTATTAATTAGGGTTGTAGGTATGAAGAAAAGGTGGCATGTTTGTAGAGCTGATAGTGATGAGTATCTTGGTCGGCTAAGGGTGGTGGAATACTATCTTTAAAATTATTGGTTTCGGCTGTGGATCAGATATTATTTTAAAGATGTGACTTGTATTTTCAACCGATCAATAAAGAAACGTAATGGAGTTAGCAATTTGATCGCTTAGGTCTCAGATAGCTATGAAATAATATTTGGGATTTTGGTTCAATCGTTTCTACAGACAATAGATGGTAGAGGAGCTAATCAACCCTACATGTGGAGGACAAAAGTTCATGATAGATAAAAACGTTCAGAAAAGAGGAGATATATATATTAAATTCCTGAAAAACAATTTTCGTCTCCATGATGTATATCTGTTAACTCTAATATTAAAACTCTTACACATGCATGAAAAGACGGCTCATTATCTCTCTAAAGTTTTCAAAATAAATCTTATAAGATGCGATTCCGATATTGGTTTAGAAAGTTGACTTCGTTGGCTATTCATCTAGCCAAAGTATCCAAACCAAAATTATGGTTGGTGTAAAATCATTTTCCAAAATTCAGCTAACGTAACCGATTAAAAACCCTCGGTATATTCTCTTATATTCAATCACAAATGTGTATAAACTTTAATATTGCAGTAGTCAACGTATAGTGCGCAGCCTCCTTGCCCAAGCAGCCGGATGACCTAAGCACTTTCAGACGATGTCGATGTGAAAATATTATTATAGCAAATTAAAGTCTTTCCGTGTAGTTAATGTTGTTTACAATTCACATAGTTCCTCTATATCTTATCTTCCGAAAATAAAGTCACCATCTGAATATTATATATACAATAATATCGAAGAGACTAAAAAGGGGTGGAAACAATATCAGAAAGCTCGACATGCAAAATATATTTTGCTACCAATGTATCTCTATATTTCTCGGAAGAAACGAATCGGCTAGACGGCTACACCTTATATTTGCGTGGATTCGTGGAGAAACTCACGTAGCCAAAAAAAGAGATTACAAATCACTGTTATCCGTAATCTTTAATACATATAAGACTGCTGTTCCTAAATGGAGAATTGGAGCTATACGGCTTCAGACAGAGTAATCTCAAATCTGTTTTCCACTCTCTTTAATTTTATTTTGGGCAAGTACATAAACATCCTTTGGTTAGGCTCTTTTGTATATCCAAACCAATGCATTAATTCTTAAATGAAACTCACATTCATTTAAAAAAAAAAAGACTGATGTCTCTAATCATTGGAGCATTTTTTTTTAACGAATTAATATGGAGATAAAAAAAGTAAAGGGTTCGATTATTTTTATTAGATCATCTATTATCCGTTGCTTTTCTGATTGTGTTTGTATTTTTATATAGTAATATAAATTTAGTTTTTAATTGAATTTGCGATTCAATAAATACATATACCTTTTTTACACAAAATAAATCTGAAGTATATGTGTTGTTTTCTTTTGAATGTAGTAGGTACAAAAATTTTAAGCGCAAAGAAATAAACCATAATTATATGTGCTTAATTAAATATCATGTGTGCGTATACATAGAAAAGGAGAGGAGATTTTCATATAGCAAACAAAGCAAGTGCAAGGCGTAGCATTGCATATTTTTATTCCATTATAAAAATCCACGTATACATATGGTACAAAAGAGGACCGGGCCAGACAAACCAATCTTTATTAGCAGACCATAGATGATTGGTATAACTGAACAACAACATGGAAACAATATATACATGTGTACAACATATATTCGAAAACATTAATTAAATGGAGTGTATTTTTAGTAAGGCCACTCACCAACCCAGTTACCGGGAGGATCGTAGTTGCAAGTGATAAAGGTTTGACCATTGTTGCATCTCACTTTTGCACATCCCAACCTCTCCGAGTTTCTCCACACAATCTGAGTATAGTGGCCACACTGTTTATCCCAAGCACATGTGTTGGAATTATAATCGTAGTCAAATTGCTCGTCCACCCACATCTTAACCGCTGCAACGCCTGTCATGCTACCGCTGCTCCAAGCGATGTTCTCTCCATAGGGCCCGCTCGAGTGTTCCATAGCGCAGTTATGACCTTTACGCTCGTTCGCATAGTCACGGGCATAAGCAGCCACCGTCTCGTCCCATATTAAGGGGCCCACCCCAACCTCAGCTCGTGCTCGGTTGTGAGCTGCCAAAAAGTCTCGACGACTGTCTTGGGCTTTTAGAGGAACGATGAGAACAAGAAAAAAGGTTGTGGCCAAGAATAGGTTTTGAGATGGGTTAAAGATTTTCATCTTTTTTTCGTTTTGACGTTTAGAGTTTCTAAGTTTTTGTGGGTTTTAGAAGTGAGGACTGGATAACTTATATAGTAGTTTTGTATCAATACTTGTTGAACTTTTTATATTTCCGAAATAATCACTTGTAATTTTTTATAATGCAATTTGTTTATCACGAAAATTTTAAATAATTTACAAATTAATAATTAGAAAAGTATGCGTCTTCGGTCGAATTTAGTAGGCCAATTGATCAAGTGTATTTATAATTATAAGAAAATTCAGATAAATTTGAACTTAATCTATCGCCGTATTAATTGACGTGATTAGTGAAATTCTAATATGCGATTCTTTGCATTCTCAGATGGGTGGTTGAGTACCACTATGGTTATGTATGAAACTTAACTAGTATAAAATATACAGATTACAGTACGTTGTAGTTGTAAATAGAGTTATTGCCATGTTCGTGTTTGCCATGAAGTGGAGCATCCATACATAAAGTTATAAATTTGATCCGTCTATTGTTGTTGGTAAATTTTTATGTTTAAGATGTTAATGGTGAGATGTAACGATGAAATAACTGATTATTTAGAATATGTGGATAGCTGGCGCGGCTAATAAAACTAGGAAATACGTAAAAAAAATCGAGGACAAACGTGAAAACGATATCATGTATGATCATTCGATTTTTAATTAATACTAATTAGGAGAAATGAGGAAACTTTTCAATAAGATATTAAGATGCATAGTTGTTGGAGTTTCACATCTCTGACTAGGATGGCCAAAAACAATCTTCAAAATATATATATGGCCATCACGAAATTTTTTTCTATCTAATTTGTTCTGATGGCATATGTTCATTAACTCTTTCTTCATTTTTGCAATATGGACATTTATAATCAACAAATCTACTAATTATTATTATTTTATTTTCATTTTAACTGATGTTAAAGTTTTTCACGTATACAAATAAAAAAATTACAAAATTATATAATTTTTTTGTATGAGAAAATTAGTTCTTATAGAAAAAGTAATTATTCAATCAATGGTAAAAAACTCCGCAAAATATAAATGATCACAAATTATATAAAAAAATTTAACATTCATAACTTAATTTAAAACAAAAAGGTTTTACTAAAACATTAATTATTTGAAACAGATTGAATATTATAGTGTGAAGTGATCTTGATCTAGTGGCAAATGATAAGTCCACAGAAGACAGACACCATCACACCAGGAATCGAGTCCCCGACTCTACAATTTAATTGTAAAAATTAGGCTAATGGGCCAGCCAGTTGTGGTCCAAATGTTGAAAAAAAAAAAGATTGAATATTATAGTTTTAGTTAATTGACCGGCGTAAAGAAAGTTGATACTTCATAGCATGTATGTTTAACAACTTTATAAGATTATAGATTTTTCACTTCTATGTAAATCTATTTTCAATTTATAAGAGTTGACTGAAATTAGCTTTGGTTAAGTTTTTTGAGTTTACATCTCAAATTCAATTAGTGACGATGAACGGAATTATCTATCAAATTCATGTAATATATAGTTATTTCTCCATTTATTATTTCAATAAATATAAAACCCTTCATTTTTAGGGAGGAAATAAATTAGAGAATATTGGACTTGAAGTTTTTTTTTTTTTTTTTTTGGTAAAAATATTGGACTTGAAGTTACAATATAGAAACATTTATGATTTTTAAAATCAATTGAAAACATTAATAATCTATAAATCTTATATAACTGATCATGTCAACTCCCCTCTTTGATTTACGTAGATTTCACATGACTATAATTAGCAGTCATTCTAGAATAAAAAACGATGTCAAGTTTTTGTATATAAACAAAATAAAGCAGACGCTAACACGTTGTGTTACTTGTGCACATAAACCATGACGTAGAAACTTTCAAATTTTCAAAAACGGTACTTCACAACCTCAATAGAAGTAACTATCGTTTATTGGGCATTATTTTGATTTTGGAATTATAAATAAGTAGCTCAAATTGAAGATAAAGTTCGGAATATCTATTCTCTTAACTATTGCTTATTATAGTATATATTAGTCTTTTCAAATGTTTCTGAATTTTAGCCATGAAAAACCAGCTTTTAACCATTTATGAGACAATATTACAAGATGACTAGGATTGAACCCTAAACATGATAAGAAGAAAAATTTAGTTTATGGTGGTCAGTCATTATGGGATGATGATATTGATATCATTATGTATTCTTACAGCGATTTCAATTATGCTTCGGCACTGTCAATGACTTAAATAACAAAAATTAATATTTGGTACTTTGTACACCCTGCAAATTTAGTGCTGAGTTTTCGCATGTAACCTCAGTTATATAATAATAGATAAAACATGGTAGGATGGAAGCATTGCTGCAAAGCTAGACGCTACTCAATAACAAGGCATCTATTATGATCATCCCATTGTGACATCATTAAGTGATAATCATAACTTTAAGCACAAAACGTATTATTTCGTCACAAAATATATTATACAAACCATAAACACACAAAGGAATCACCATATCCTGATCTGATGGTGATCATTTATTGAAATTATAGAAATTAACACACGTCCTCTATGGACAAGTTTTTATTCGTACATATACTTAGTAAGGCTTTTTTTTTTTTTTGGTTAAGGATATACTTAGTAAGGCCTACGGCCCCTAATATTACCAGGAGGAGAATAGTTGCAAGTCACAAAAGTTCCACCATTGTTACACCTGACTTTGGCACACCCAACCCATTCCGAGTTTCTCCACACAACCTGAGTATAGTGACCACAGGCTTTTCCAGCACGACATGTATTCGAATTGTAGAAGTAGTCAGACTTCTCGTTGACCCACAATCTTACTGCGGCAGCTCCGGACATATCACCACTGCTCCTTGCCAAGTTTTCACCGTAACGCCCGCGTGAGTCTGAGTGAACAAGACGACAGTCCCCTCGCCTTCGCTGAGCATATTGTCGGGCGTATGCCGCCACATCCGCATGCCATTTTATAGGACGCACACCAACGGCGGCTCGAGCACGGTTGTGTACATCGAGGTAGTCTTGTTGCCGGTCTTGGGCTCTCAGAGGAATTGCAAAAGTTAGGACAGCTATAGCAAAGAAGATTAGGGTTTGAGAAGAGTTAAACATCTTCATTTTCTTTTCTTAGTTGTCTATGAGCTCTTTTTATGTGTGTTGTGTGTTATTATGGGTTACAAACGAGGATTTATATAGATGCATGTTACGCTGGCGTTATTTAATGGACAAGTAATAATATAACAATTGCGAGATATTTTCTACTATCGAATACTTGTCATAATTGTATTATTATTTTTAATCTGTTTTACCTAGTCAATTAGGCGAAGGGGTCAGATAGCCTTAAATTTGTCCTTAATTTGTAAATAAATTCAAATCAAGGATTTGAAGGATAAATTCAAATCAAGGATTTGAAGGGTTTGACTGAAACATTTTTTACAGTATTAAAATGCATGACAACTTCTTCAAATCTTTCCATATACGTGTGTAGCTTGTATTTTATTGTTATTATGGAGAAACTTTGAGACACATAATAGACAAATCAGTTGAATTTTTTAACGTTCTGTGTTGTATATTTTATCCTCTTAGATAATTTCTATGTTTTATGCTAGTTAATTACTATGACTTTTACTAGGTCAGGTGAATGCATGGCGATGATGCTCATTAGGATAGGTGTTTCATCGTGAAAACTGATTCTTTGCAAAGATTAAGAATTAATTATCTATTTTTTCTTTTAAGAAAAAAAACATTTTATCTATTTTTTCGAAGGACCATTTGTCATTGTAGAATATTTGCCAAATAGACATAAATGAATAAAGTCGGATGTCCATCGAGACAATAAACACCACCTGTTTGGTTTGTTTCACGGGTTAATGATATGATTAAATTGACAAAATCATCAAAAGTTTACGATTAAATGAGAAATCAACATTAATTGGATAAATATTTTACTGAATGCAAAATTAATATTTTTTTTAACGAAATCGCATAGTTGATTTTTTTTTATAATATTTTTATTTTAATCATTGAAACATTTTTTTTTTAATTAATATATATAGAGATGAAAAAGTAAAGGAAATATATCCGTTGTTTTTCTGATTATGTTTGTATTTTTATATAGTAAGATTTTTTTTTCAAAAATATTTTTATATAGTAATATAAATTTAGTTTTTAGTTGAATTTGCGATTCAATAAGTATATATACCTTTTCTTACACAAAATAAACTGAACTATAAGTTGTTTTCTTTTGAATGTAGTACGTAGTCTAGTAGATACAAAAAAATTAAACGCAAAGAAATAAACCATAATTATATGGGCTTAACTAAGTCATGTGTGCGTATATATAGAAAAGGAGAGGAGATTTTCTAATAGCAAACAAAGTAAGTGCAAGCAAAAGCAAGAACGAAACAACCTAATTTTTAACTCTAAAGTTATTCCTGCCGAAAGACTTTTCAAGATCATTGATCGAAGGATTAGAAACTCATGCTCGATTTGGCGTCTCCATCCTCGATTTATGGATTCTCTCTCGATTTGGTTCCAGAAACACTGATACCTTTTAATTTGGGCGTGTTTTGTTGTATTTCTAGAGGTAGTCCCTGTAAGATCACCACTTTTTTTTCACATTGTAGTTCTATCATGGTTAACCATTATATTGATGGCTTATATGACAAAAATACGCCGTGTCTACACTGATGTAAAAATTAATCCGAATCTTAATTGGCATGAGATCCCGGTTAAAAAAAAAAAAATTTAGAAAAACCTGGTAGGATGGAATTAAGCATTATTTGGGTGCTGCTAATTAAGCTAGCCCACTACCCCATAATAAGGCAAATATTAATAGCTCACATTATGACATCATATCGTTTAATAGTAATTTCTATTTTTAAGCACAAACATGTATTATTCCATCACAACATATTATGTACAAACCATAAACACGCAAAGAAATCAGTCAATCACCATACTCTTCATAGATATGATGATGATCATTTATTGATATTATAGAAACACACGCACGTCCTCTATGGACAAGTATTATTCGTCTGCGTACATATACTTAGTAAGGCCAACGGCCCCTAAAATTACCAGGAGGAGAATAGTTGCAAGTTACAAAGGTTCCACCATCGTCACACCTCACTTTGGCACACCCAACCCACTCCGAGGTTCTCCACACAACTTGAGTATAATGACCACATTGTTTTCCAGCACGACACGTGTTCGAATCGTAGAAATAGTCAGACTTCTCGTTGACCCACAGTCTCACTGCTTCAGCTCCGGACATATCAACACTGTGCCGTGCCAAGTTTTCGCCGTACTGCCCGTTTGAGTTGGAGTGTTTGAGACTACAGTCTCGCTTTCTTTGTTGAGCATAGTTCCAGGCGTATTGTGCCGCCCCCGCATGCCATTTCATAGGAGGCACATTAACTTGGGCTCGAGCACGGTTGTGTTCATTGAGGTAGTCTTGTGGCTGGTCTTGGGCTTTCAGAGGAGCTGCAAAAGCTAGGACGAGAACTATAACCAAGAGTATTAGGGTTTGAGGAGAGTCAAACATCTTCATACTTTTTTTCTTTTCTTAGTTGTCTAAGAGCTCTTTAACTTTGTGTTGTGTGTGTTGGGTTGGAAACGAGGATTTATATAGAGTTTACGTTGGAATTATATTATGGACAAGTAATAACACTTGCGAGATATTTTTTTAACCAACTACTACACTTGTAGTAATTGTATTATTAAAAAAAAAACAAAAACTGTTTTAACCAAGTCAATTAGGCGAAGGGGTCAGCAAGCCTTAAAATTGCCCCTTTAATAAATTTTAAAAAACAAGAAGTTGATTGAAACAATTTTTACAGTATTAAAAATGCAAGACAATTTCTTCAAGTCTTTCCATACGTTTGTATGCGAAATATTAGAATATACTTCCGTTCCGTGTTGTCTATTTTATTCTCTAGATAATTGCCATTATGCTAGTTAATTACTTTACTTTTACTAGGTCGGGGTGAAAGTGAAACGATGGCGATGATGCTATGTACTTAGAATAGGTGTTTTATCGTGAAAACTGGTTCTTAGCAACGAGACCTGATCAATGATTTTTGTTTTTTTTTTAAAGAATCAACCATTTGCAAATGTTTAAATTAGTCTAATAGACATCAATGAGTACGTAAGGTCGGATGTCGAGACAATAAACAAAGCAAGCAGATTTTCATGAGGGTTAGACAAAAATATCGATCCGCTGTATTCACATGATCCGTTATCCATTTTTTTGTTCGATTTGAAAAACATCCGGATAAGGATAACTATAAAGGAAAGCAAATAACAAAAATCACTATTTCTTTAAAATAAAGCAAGTCACAAATACTAAATAGGAAAATATTCACTCCGCTATGGTATATATATTGAAATAGCTAGTCCATCTGCATACTCTTACGCTTCGTAATTCATGCTTTGGCTATTAGAATTGGGTCTTGGTTCACCGGGAAGATATATCGTCCAATTCTTCTTGTTCTACGGTCGTCGGAACATCAAATAATCGCTGGACCACTCTCTCAAATTTTGTATATGGGAACTCGAGTAGACTTTTGTTAAATAAGTTAATAAGGATATTGCCGACCTAAAAAGTAGCTAATAATGAAAGCTTTATGTTCTTAATAATGGGATATGCCGACTTTAAAATGTACTCTGTAATACAACTTTTTGATAATAATAAGAAATTCAAATTAAAAAAAAAGAAGCTGCAGTATAAGAAAACTACATCAGCCATTCATTCGGCAATTTATCTAGTCAAATTAAGGAAAAAAGTACATTTTATTTTTATAAAGCTATATAGCTACAAAACACTTTCAGTTTGACGACACAGGAAAAAGTGTTGTGGCGAGAATCCGTATCGGATCAAAAATCCTTGTCATTAGCGGAAACCCAGCTAATTGGCTGCGTCAGCATTAAAAAAGGACACGACCCATAAAACTACTAAAACACCCTTTCTCATCTCACGTATATCGCTCTCAATACAAGGGGTATTATAGTCATTACATATCTAATTTGCCACCCGCTATATATCTCAGTGGATCATCTCCACCGCACGAGCATTTGTTGTTTTTATCATCTCCATAATTGCTTCGATTTCTCTGCTAAATACTCACAAAGTGTTTTTATCAGATATTTTCTGAACTTCCCTTTAAGTTTCTTTGTGCTTGCTTCTCGGTTTTGCTCGTATCTAATCGAGTCGGAGACTGTTCGTATTCTGAGTTGAAGAAAGTTTTAACTTTTGGACAAGGAGAAGATGTCAGAGTACTCTGTGAGTAAGAGCTAGGGTTCAGTGTGTTTTCTGATTTCTGTGGAGCTTTTGGGGATTTTTATTTTCTCTTAAAGAGGCGATTTTGATGGCGGCGGAGTATGTATGTTGCAACCCAAACTTCTTCATACATATAGGTGTGATTGCGTTTCTTGTTCTGTTCGCTGGACTCATGTCTGGTTTAACATTGGGACTTATGTCTATGAGTCTCGTTGATCTTGAAGTTCTCGCTAAATCCGGTACACCCCAATATCGCAAATATGCTGGTAAACACTTGGTCTTCCCTCTTTTGGTCGCTCATTCGATTCGTATTACTCTCTTATCAAGTTTGTATCTTTAAAGTTTTCTTATTTCACCATTTTTTACCAATTTTGCTTTGTAAAGTTTTATTATTTCTCACCAATTGAATTTTTTTGCTTGGCTTACCTTACACGTGTGTAGTTAGATGTTGCGAGGGTCTTTTTTGTTTGTGATGTTCATATTCGAATTTGGTTATCAGTTGGTTCATAGATTGGCCGTTTTGATTAACTTCCGAACGCATTTGTTCAAATTAGGTCGAGTTTGGTTTCTGTAATATCCAATTGCTGCGTGTGAGTTTGTTATACTAATGAAGATTTCGGTGTTGTTCTAACTTTACAAATCAAGACTAGAATACCCTTTTATCAAAATTTTGCTACTCTTAAGTCAGAACCTCCAAATTTGATGAGATATTAGCTGTTATTTGTAGATTTTTGGCATTATCAAAAATGATTTTAGCTGTTGTTATGAGCAGTCTGCCTTGTTTCCATGATTGCATGATCAATTTGGTCGACATTTTTAGCCTCTCTCTCTGTTAATGATCAGAGTTGTTTTTGTTTTCTGCAGCAAAGATATTGCCAGTGGTAAAGAATCAGCATCTGTTGCTTGTCACTTTACTTGTATGCAACGCAGCTGCTATGGAGGTAATTATAAAACCTCACCTTAGCCTCTGTGATTATAGGTTTCGGGAATGTTTCATGTTAGTAATAGTAATGATTTATCTTTTCAGACGCTTCCTATTTTTCTTGATGGCCTTGTGTCGGCATGGGGTGCCATTTTGATTTCAGTTACATTGATTCTTCTCTTTGGTGAGGTAAGATTATCCTCTGCTGTAATATTCAACAGGGAAAACAGTTTCTGATCATTTTCAGTCACGTTCCTGTATCTGAGATGTAAATGCAAATCAGGACATTAACATTGAGTGTTGGCTTTACTGCAACTGCAGATTATACCTCAGTCAATTTGTTCACGTTATGGTTTGGCGATTGGTGCAACAGTGGCTCCGTTTGTCCATGTCCTAGTCTTTGTATGCTTACCAGTTGCATGGCCAATTAGCAAGGTATATACACTTTACCGATCTCTGCAGGAGTCAATAGTTATCCATCATGCTCGTTGTTATAATAAGTTTTGGCCCTTTTGAATAATCCAGCTGCTGGACTTTCTATTGGGTCATCGTCGTGCAGCACTTTTTCGAAGAGCTGAGCTGAAAACACTTGTGGATTTTCATGGAAATGAGGTATACAATACACTGATCCCATCTTTCAAGATTGAAAAGTTTCTGTATCCCATCTATCTATGTCATGTTGTTTAGTATTTTGTTTCTTTCAGGCTGGAAAGGGTGGAGAGTTGACTCATGATGAAACGACAATTATTGCAGGAGCTCTTGAACTATCTGAGAAAATGGTCAAGGATGCAATGACACCAATATCTGATATCTTTGTGATTGATATCAATGCCAAACTAGACAGGTTATGCCTTGTGATTCCTTAGAGAACTATCATATCAAAAGCACGCTTGCCTGGAGTCTTTATTCTTCTCATGCTAAAACTTTTTTTCTTTATTTGTTCCTTGGTATAGAGATTTGATGAACTTGATTCTTGAGAAAGGGCATAGCAGAGTTCCAGTATACTATGAGCAGCCAACTAACATCATCGGCCTTGTTCTGGTAAAGTCTCATTCATTACTTCCACAATTTGACTCGGTTCTCTGTGAAGTCATTTTTACAAATATTTTCATCTTGTAGTGTTTGTTTTATTTCCCACGTATCTGCTGTTTCCGCTTCTAAACATTCGTATATAATATCTTCAGGTAAAGAACTTATTGACTATCAACCCAGATGAAGAAATACCTGTCAAGAATGTCACGATAAGAAGGATTCCAAGGTGAAATTTCCGAATCTAAGCAATTAAGCCCACTGAATGTGCTTCAAAAGCTGATGTCTTGCGTTGTTTTAGAGTTCCAGAAATCTTGCCTTTATATGACATATTGAACGAATTCCAGAAAGGACTCAGCCACATGGCTGTTGTAGTGAGACAGTGCGACAAAATCCACCCAGTACCTTCTAAAAACGGTAAACTGTTTCATTAATCGACAAAACATCTCTTTGCTTAGTTTCAATTTTTGAGAATCTTTGCTTAGTTTCAAGTTTTGAGAATCTTTGCTTTGGTTTCTAATAGAGAGTGTTAAGGAAGTCCGAGTGGATTTGGATAGTGAGGGAACTCCTACTCCTCAGGAGAGAATGTTAAGGACAAAAAGATCGCTTCAAAAATGGAAGAGCTTTCCGAATCGAGCAAGTTCGTTTAAAGGAAGGTCAAAGAGCAAGAAGTGGTCAAAAGACAATGATGCAGACATCCTGCAATTGAATGGTAATCCGCTGCCTAAACTTGCTGAGGAAGAAGAAGCTGTCGGAATCATTACAATGGAGGATGTCATTGAAGAACTTCTGCAGGTAAGGAATTTTATACTATTAAGTTATCAAACCAAAAATTCTTTTTCACTGACTATTTATTGTTGGGCTTGTGGTTGCAGGAGGAGATCTTTGACGAAACTGATCACCATTTTGAAGACTCCTGACACACAGTGCATGACCAACGAACTCGTTATGAATGTTGAAACATTTAGTCTTTGTTTTCAACTTTCATACTTCGTCATTTGTCCTGCGAATGTGTATCAATATAGGCATGAACATCAACTTTTTCTATGGTTTCAAGATGTTTTTCCTCGCTATATACATTTAGTCTCTAAGAGATTTCGCTCTCTCCTTACTTCAACGGAGCTTTACCAAATCTGAACTCTCTTAGGCCACACCCAAAATTGTCTCTACGTGTGCGTATGACTACGATTTTAACCTACTATGTTGGTTCCTTCTCTAGCTACCTCTGCATCCTTGTCGGTTTTACATTTTTCTCTTCCAGCTAGCATAATGAACCTGAAAGAGAACATATCTATAAGATTGCATACTTTTGAAGATAAGCAGCCCAAATCCAGCAAAACTGTAACTGGAAAGCAGTTGCCCCCAATGGAGTTTTACATATTTTTCCCCTTTGTTAGTTGAAATAATAAACTGACTCATCATGACTAAAACAGAATCTCAGATAAAACGCATGCAAATCTAAAGCTTTAAGCCAGAGTGACCTATGTGCAACAGAGCCTGAGTGTCAGGGTTCTGACTCTATTACAAGTTCATCTTCTTTCTATATTTTGACAAAGAAAACAATTCACATGCACTGTGTAGTAAAGGTTGAAAGGAACTATTACTGCGTAGCCGAAAAATCTCCTTTCTTGATTGGAAACCTCTTAGTTGTTCTCTATGTTTGGCATCTGAATCACATTCAATGTGTTTGTACGATTCATGCTAATAGACACATTAACTCTATCATGATTTGTCCGGCGAATGTGCATCATTATAGGCATGACCAACAACTTTTCTATGGTTTCAAGACCTTTTTTTCTCACTATATACCATTAGCGTATTATAAGATTTTGATGAAATATGATCATCTTACTACTACAACATCACTGCCAGTGAAAAGACCATAGCTTTTGTCCGAAGAATATCTAGTCCCTACTGTGTTTTCTCTTCTTCTCTTC
This sequence comes from Erysimum cheiranthoides, assembly GCA_011420285.2. Lineage (NCBI taxonomy): Eukaryota > Viridiplantae > Streptophyta > Magnoliopsida > Brassicales > Brassicaceae > Erysimum > Erysimum cheiranthoides. The sequence continues at coordinate 19,728,317 of CM022177.2, read as the reverse complement.
CCTTCTCTTCTTCTTCCTATCTCTTTTCTTCTCTTTTGACTTGTGCTTCTTACTAAGTTTCTGCTTATGCTCCTTTCTTTTTTTATGAGCACGCTTGTGGACCTCCTCATCCTCCTCAGAAGAAGAATCAGTCTCATGTCTTGATAGAGGCAATCTCTCTGGCTGAAGAACTAACTTTTTATCTCCTGTATCAAGAGTTCTAGACCGCTGCATTACAGGAAGACAAGGGAATATTTCATCCATCCTAGGACCAACAGAGCCTCTACCACGCTTGACCCTATCATAGTCCAGAATCACAAGTTTTATCAACAATTCGATTCATGATCATAAAGGAAATATCAGTCAGCATCTAGATTGAGTATGAGAAGAGGTACCTTGATTGGAGAAAACTCTCAACCTCGACATTGCTTAAGCCTTCTTCATCAGCATCTTCCGATTGCCATCTTTTGTTTCTGCTCTGGCTTGATGATGATGACAAACGAGTAGTAACATTCTCATCAACTGAAGTGCATCTCTTAACAAAACTTTTCATATTGTTCTGCTCACTTTGGCCACTGCTGCTCTCTTCTCTTGATTTTCTTTTGAGCCTTTCATCAAACTCAATCTCTTTACTCCGAAGACTCCACATCTCATTAGTTTCCAAGGCTTTGTTTGCTGTATGGCACAAAGAAGGAACAAATAAGAGATAAGCTAAACAAATTTGAATAAAAATGTTCAATTGTAATCTCAAAATACAAAGTAAGAGATGCAGAATAAACGATAATTTATGCTCAACCTCAACTAAGATATAAACCTAAGAAACTAGATTCTCTTTGATATAAACCAGGTCCGTCAACAAAAAGTCTAATACGAAAAGTAAACCATGAAAGGTTTTTTTTTTCCTCATACAAACCTTACATGAACTAAAGAATCTATTGTAGATCAGCCTTCAATGGCATCATTTGTATAACTCCGAATTGATCCCTCAATACAAATTTTTCAACATCATCAAATTACAGTTTGTGAGAAACCAAAATATAAACATTAGTGGAAGAAGAAAAAAGATTATACCTTGCTGAACACCAAGAACAGTAGCCGTAAGAAATCTTGAGTTAGGTCGATGCCTTACATTAGGCTTCTCAAGATATGCTCGGACTCCATCTTTCTCAGCTTGTCTCCTCAATTCTGCTGCTTCTCTTAAAAGAACCGAAGCTATTCGATTTTCAGTTTCAAGATCCATCTAGTACCACAGATAACAACTGTTTAAAAAGACAAGGTGATCAAATCAATCTGGGTAGATCAAAAGATGGAATCGATAACTTGATAGAATGATCTAAAGCTCGCATCAACCTAATTCGACCACTAAATATATCCAAGAATCATAAACCTATCCAAATCATTGCCTCCCAATCATACAACTTCTACAAAAGCTATGTTCTTTCGACTCGAAATCAACGAGAAGAAGAAGAGGAAAACAAAACAAAACAAAACAAACGTAAAACACAACAATTGAAGATAGGTAGCAACAAAAGAGGATTTTTGAAGAAGCCAATTGCGATCGAAGAGGATAATATTTACCACGGAATCGAATTTACTCAGATATCAAGTAGTTTCACAGAATCGTGCGATTCCTCGGCGTTTTCCAGCAAAGCGCAGATCAAAATTGTCGTCCGAGCCAGACAAAAGAATTGAATTTCCGAAAGCTTCCTATTAAACCGAACCGGAACAAACCGGGTTAATATGTTCTCGCACCAAACCGAAGTAGAACCCTAGTCTCACTCACTCTCTCACATGGTTAGAAGTCAAAACACGTTTCTTGCTTCACTTGCTGCAATTTTTCTGAGAGATCCTTGTGCGAAGCGGGAAAATGACATCGACCCATCAAGTAGCTTCTTCGATGATCTCTTCTTCTTCATCCACTTTCCTAGCTCCTTCAAATTTTAATCACAGGTGCGTCGTTTTCTTTACTCGAATTGGAGTTCATTTTTTCTAGAAATTAATTTTATTTTCGTCTTTCTTCTCCTCCTGCCGTATGGTTGCTTCTCTTTTGTATTTTAGTCCTCTGGTTTCGTTTAATTGGGATAGTGACGAAAATCTTTCATTGATTTTGTGTTTTCTCCAGCTTTTTGGTTAGTTTGTGATCTCTTTTTTTTTTGGTTGATTCAGACCTCGAAATGCTTGCTTACCCATGGCAAAACGGGTCAATACTTGCAAATGCGTTGCAACCCCGCAAGAGAAGATCGGTAATTCTCTGTGTTCCTGCTGTTTCAAAACATAACTACTTGTTATTTTCGCTGTAATGATTAGTAAGATAGTTAAAGTTTGTTAATGATTTATCGTCTTTTAGCTGTTTCTCACAATCAGTGTCTTACTTGTTTTTGTTTTCCTGTATCTAGAATATAAGACAAACGTGTCACGGAATTCAAACATGTCCAAACTTCAAGCTGGATACCTATTCCCGGAGGTTTGTACTTGTTGCTGTCTAAGTACTATAAGATATGAAATATCTAAAGGAATGGCCTTTATTTCAATTATAACTTTTAATCCATCAAGCATAAGCATTGCTCCCTCTCTATACAGAGAAGATGTCGGTACAAACTACAAAGTTATCATTTTGAAAGCTTGCAGTGATCTGAATATGAATAAGCCATGACCCCTTGGATTACCTGTGTAATTAGTTAAAATATCCTCATTGATTCTCTATATGATGCTCCTCTCTTTTGGCAAATGCAAACAGATTGCAAGAAGAAGGTCTGCACACCTGCTGAAATACCCAGATGCACAAATTATAAGTCTTGGAATAGGCGACACAACCGAGCCAATTCCTGAAGTGATCACGTCTGCAATAGCAAAGGTGCCTCCTTATCTTAACTTATCTAAGTTATTATCTTCATGTATTAGCTTCCCCGTCTCTGGCTCAAGGATATCTATAACTGATTTTACTAATATTGCCTAGCATGCATTACGGTTTTTACCAATATCCAGATACATTTTCTGTTGTGGCATATCTGGATTAGTAAGAACAGAGAATGTCTCTGTAATCAAACAGAGGAAACTTAATATAGATTGTTCTGGTAGCATAGTTTTTTTTTGGAACTATGATTCTGACGCAAGCATGTAATTTCTAGAGAATAATTATGTTTCTTTCTCTGGCAGAAAGCTCATGAATTGTCCACAATAGAGGGATATAGTGGTTATGGTGCTGAACAAGGTGCAAAGGTCAGTGCACGCTTCATTGCCTCCTTAATGCTTTTTTCTTATCGTTTTATTATTATTGTGGTTTTTCACATCACTTTAATTTACTATTAATAGTCTTTAACTGCTGCTAAGTTCAAGAGAAGATAGATGGTCTTGAACCTGTTAATATTTGTAAAATCTTATAGCTTTATATGTTAAGTATTCAAACTAAACCTCAATTTTACATTGAAACAGCCACTGAGAGCTGCTATTGCGAAAACATTCTACAGCGGCCTTGGCATAGGAGATGATGACATTTTTGTTTCTGATGGTGCTAAATGCGATATATCACGTCTCCAGGTTTGTTTTATTGATGACTTCTCATCCTTAATTATTACAAGAATAGGAAAGCTGAGCAGTTGTTTGATTTCACTTCTTGCAGGTCATGTTTGGTTCCAATGTTACAATTGCTGTTCAGGATCCTTCCTACCCGGTAATTAGACCGAGATGATGTCAAATTGTAGTTGTAGTCTTGTCTACTTTTGCTTCAGTTTAACTTTTTAACTGTTCTTTCTCGTTTTTTTTTTGTTTGTTTTCCGGAAAATCCAGGCTTACGTTGACTCCAGTGTTATCATGGGTCAGACTGGACAATTTAACACTGATGTGCAGAAGTATGGAAACATTGAGTACATGAGGTGTACTCCAGAGAATGGCTTCTTCCCCGACTTATCGACCGTCGGCAGGACTGATATAATTTTCTTCTGTTCCCCAAATAACCCTACCGGCGCTGCTGCCACTAGAGAGCAACTAAAGCAGTTAGTTCAGTTTGCAAAGAAGAACGGATCAATAATAGTGTATGATTCTGCGTATGCAATGTACATGTCTGATGATAACCCACGCTCCATTTTCGAAATCCCTGGAGCAGAGGAGGTAATAGAGTGATTGATTAAGTCCATTTTTTCAACAACTTTCTTCATGAGCACAACACCGCTTACAGGTCGCTTTGGAGACAGCTTCATTCAGCAAATATGCCGGTTTCACTGGAGTTCGACTTGGTTGGACTGTAATCCCGAAAAAGCTACTCTATTCAGACGGTTTCCCTGTTGCAAAGGACTTCAATCGAATTATATGCACTTGCTTCAATGGTGCCTCTAATCTTTCTCAAGCTGGTGCTCTTGCTTGCCTTTCCCCAGAAGGACTTGAGGTTAGCTTATTAGCTAAAGAGAGATTTTAAAAAACTTAACCAATTCCCACAAGCTTATATATGAAATAATTGAATTTTTCTTTTGTAAACATTGTAGGCAATGCACAAGGTGATTGGATTCTATAAAGAAAACACAAACATAATCATGGACACATTCACATCTCTTGGGTATGATGTATATGGAGGAAAGAATGCACCTTACGTTTGGGTTCACTTCCCTAACCAAAGCTCATGGGATGTGTTTGCTGAGATTCTGGAGAAGACTCATGTGGTAACAACTCCAGGGAGTGGGTTTGGACCAGGTGGGGAAGGGTTTGTTCGAGTAAGTGCCTTTGGTCACAGAGAGAACATCTTAGAGGCATGTCGAAGATTCAAGCAGCTTTACAAATGAAAAGCTTTGTAATCATTCATCATCATCACCCCTTACCCTCTTTAATGACTTGACTAGGGTTGAAATAAATGTCGTCTCCATTGTTTTCTGGAATTGTAGCAACTAAGAAACCAATGTTTCAATCAGTTAGCAAACATATTGATCTCTTTTTGCAAAATAAACAAATTGGACTGATCAGAAGGGTATTTTTGTAAAATTCGGCGACTTGAGCATACAAAGATCCATAACAAGTGTCGTCTTCTCGCATTCTCATCCACATTAGTTTGCAATTGCAACCGAACGAGAGCCAGTTTCGTTGATCCTTCAACAATGGCAATTCCTCAGGCGAAGATGGAGCTTCGGCCTCTTGGGAGCACTGGGCTTAAGGTTAGCGCCGTTGGTTTTGGCGCGTCTCCTCTCGGAAGTGTCTTCGGTCCAGTCGCCGAAGATGATGCAGTCGCCACAGTGCGCGAGGCTTTTCGACTCGGTATCAACTTCTTCGACACCTCCCCGTAATCACTTCTTCCTTCTCTTCATCTGACAGTGTCCAATTATCTTTCCAAACTAATTGCTGATTCTGGCCGAGGAATTTACTGATTCGAAATTGATCATGTCATGTGAGAATGTTCAGATGTGGATATTGAGTCCAATTAATCGTTACAACTGTTGACTTCAAAGTGTTTAGAAGTGTTAGAGGAATTTCCAGTTGAGATATTCGGTTTTGAGGATTTCATATTTGTCAAGGTATTATGGAGGAACACTGTCTGAGAAAATGCTTGGCAAGGCACTCAAGGCTCTACAAGTTCCTAGAAGTGATTACATTGTGGCGACTAAGTGTGGAAGATATAAAGAAGGTTTTGATTTCAGTGCTGAGAGAGTAAGAAAGAGCATCGACGAGAGCTTGGAGAGGCTTCAGCTAGATTATGTTGACATTCTTCATTGCCATGACATTGAGTTCGGGTCTCTTGATCAGGTTTACCACTTTCTTTCTTGCTTTATTACTTTCACTCTCTGTTTCTCAGCCTTTACTAATATTTCCTTCATTGCTGCTAGATTGTGAGTGAAACAATTCCTGCTCTTCAGAAACTAAAACAGGAGGGGAAGACCAGGTTCATTGGTATTACTGGTCTTCCATTGGATATTTTTACTTATGTTCTTGATCGAGTGCCTCCAGGGACTGTCGATGTGATTTTATCATACTGTCATTATGGCATTAATGATTCAACGTTGCTGGATTTACTACCTTACTTGGAGAGCAAAGGTGTGGGTGTGATAAGTGCTTCTCCGTTTGCAATGGGTCTCCTTACAGAGCAAGGTCCTCCTGAATGGCACCCTGCTTCCCCTGAGCTCAAGGTTTGGCATTTACAAAAGAATGTGATTCTTCTTTAACATTTTTATAGCACTTGTACTGAATCATACCGTTTAAGAGACCAGTGTTAGAACGCCATTGCATGCAGCATTCTCTCATGCAAAGGCAGGTTATATTCTATAGGCTTAAATGCTATACTTGTGAGACTGACAATTCCTCTATTTCTTAACTCCGACTAACACTGTGATAGTCTTCATAGACAAGATTAGAGAGAGTTCAGATATTTCTCAATCCCCGTCATCTTAATCAACCATGCATTAGTTGGTCTTGGATGAGTATTAATTAGAGAATTGAACAGATTCACATGGAGGCTAGTATTTGGTTGACTTAATGTTTGGAAGAGTAAGGGATGCTCTTGAGTTAATCCCAATGTTTTTGGTTTATTCTCTGTCCGATGCTTTGATTCAGTAAGAAATAAAGGAAGATACTGATTCATTTCTTAATGAATTGTTCTCAAATATGAAAATTCATATCCCGTTGCTACCTTTATTGTCTTGTGTAGTCTGCATGCAAAGCCGCAGTTGCTCACTGCAAATCAAAGGGTAAGAAGATCACAAAGTTAGCACTGCAGTACAGTTTAGCAAACAAGCATATTTCATCGGTCTTGGTTGGGATGAGCTCTGTCTCACAGGTATTCAAGTTCAGGATTATTATATCAAGTCTTAAATTCTTTTCATAGTTATGTTGGCAATTGGAGTTTAATATGAAACAATTTGTGTAATCTGAATCAGGTAGAAGAAAATGTTGCAGCAGTTACAGAGCTTGAAGGTTTGGGGATGGATCAAGAAACTGTGTCTGAGGTTGAAGCTATTCTCAAGCCTGTAAAGAATCAGACATGGCCAAGTGGAATCCATCAGAACTAAAAAGCTCTTTGTGTTTTGGTAAACTCTTTTCTTACTTCTTGGAATGCTACTGCATTCGTTGTGTCATTGTGTTTATAACAGTGTTAAGTTTGGTTGATATGATTAATAAAGTTTCTTAGGTAACAAAACTAATCGGAACACCTTTGATCGAATTCATTATATATAAATTACAGCACAGGGTGAGATTATGAAGGAAATTACCATATGCTCATTTACAAATAGAAAAAGAAGAAAGCACGAAAGAGGCGTGTAAATCCTTACAATCTCCATCACCAGCAACTAAGTTCAATTGCTTCTTGAAACCTCTTGTCAAATAGCCAAAGACTAAACCTTGAACGGTCAGAACTTTCCGATGAGTTTCTCACGGGAAACGGGCGTTTAACTATGGGCGGTGACGGTTCCGTTGTGGCTGCAGTCTGAAGAGTATTGTTTGCTGTTATCTGATGAATTAGAGGATAGGGGAGCATGGACATCGCAGCTGAGGATGCCATTGATAGATATAAATCTGTTAATTCGAAGAAATTGAAAGGCTTTGAGTGCAAATTGGAGAGATTGCAAATCTGATGTGTAATATATTATTAACGAGAGGAATGGATAAAGAATAATGTAGGGAGTAGGTAGTTAGGTGTGCGTGTTTCTTTGGGACCAAGGAAGGTTGAAACAGAAATTTCGGTTCAAAACAAGACCAATCGTTACATGACACGTGACCAACATGACTAATTTGTGCCAAAACCGTTGCTAACTTGTGCCGATGCCATCATAAGATAAAGAACTTGTGGCAATACCGTGTAGTGCAGGGCTTGGGGTTTGGGGCCAAAATTGAAAACTACAATATCCCACTACATCTAAGATTATCCAATTAATAAAAGGGTTTTAACTATTCACTCTATCTAATGTAAATAAATTTGCTAGAACATGTGAGTGTTCAAAAAATTGATTACACCTTATAATTACACCTTTGTTATATGTAATGGAGTATTAATATTGTACAAGTAGAACATCAATTGTAATTATTCCAACGAAGTTTAATAGAAAAGAAAAAAAAAGTTTCTGAGGTGAAAGAAACCATCTGTGAACATTTTTTTTTTTTTTTTTTTTTTGATAAGAACCATGTGTGTGTGAACATGTCATTGAGGAATCTTGGTGAAGGAAAAACTTTGGAAAGAAGAGAAGAATAAATATAAGAAACTCAAAAACCAAACGCAACGTCTTTGCATCAACACCACCGATGCTTCCTCTCCTCTCTCGAATCTTCCACCAACGTAGATTCCTTTGCTTTTGACAATTCCACCGTTTTTTTTCACTTTTAAGTGTTTTCTTTCTGTAAGACTACTTTCAAGATTATTCCCAAACGCTCCACAAATTCTTACCCAAAGAAACGTTATCATTATTTTAATAGTTTAAAAATATTATATCATAACCCTTTATCATAAAAATAAGAAAAATTATATCTTTAATTAAGCAGTGTTCTTTGCTTTGGCAGCTATAAATACACGTCGTCAAGTGCACACTTGCGCTCTCAAGGTTGCAATCCGTGTTCTCTCTCTCTACTATTATTTCCTCTGCTTCCATATTTTATAAGATTTGCTATTCAAAAACTATAATTTATTATTTTTGAGATTTTTTTAAAAAAAATTCACTGGCCAAAATATGAGCGATCCAAAGTATGCATATCCTTACCCGGCACCGGGAAATTACCCGCAAGGTCCACCGCCGCCGGTGGGAGTACCGCCACCGTATTACCCTCCGCCGCCGCCGCCTCCACCACCCCAGCGGAAACCTGGTTTTATTGAAGGACTGTGAGTGCTCTGTTTTTACGTTTCATTATATTATCTTGTTTCTATAATCAACTTCCCACAATTTTAAAAAATAAAAATAATTATCTTCGCACATTAAGGAGATAATTGATCAACTTTTTGAAAAAAATAAGATAAATATGCAAATCAAGGAATTTATGAATGAATTTCCAATGTTGATAGATGATAGTAATGTGTGTGTGTGTTTTGGACTGCAGATTAGCGGCTCTGTGTTGTTGCTGCTTGGTGGATGAATGTTGCTGTGACCCGACCATTATATGCATTGATTAAGTTTTAAGAAATTATAATCACTCTTTGTCTATTAATTATATGTAATACTTAGGCTAGTCCACATTTTATATCTATCACAAATTTCTGCTGCTCATGAATTAATAAGTAAAAATCAGAGAATTTATTCTTATGAATTCACATATTTTCAGCTTATGAAATTGCGTTTGTTGGAAAATGTTGAAATTTCAACATGAAGTTGAAGCTTCTAATCTAAAACAATAATTTGTGTAAAAATGGAGGATGACGTGTCCATTTCTCAACCAAAGAGTAAGCAAATCGTCTCATAGCCAGTGATGTGGACAAGACAGCAAATCGGATTTTTGTCCGAATTTTTACAGAATGGACTAGCGAATATCAGAACCTTATTAAAGGGGGTTCGGAGCTGATCCAAACAAAATTAATCATGTCACATTAAACTCTTAACCTGCACTATTTTTATCTTTACGACTAAAGATAATCCATGATTCATATAGGGGAACGAACGATTCGCTGCACAAAAAGTAAAGAGACTACAATTTATAAGGTCGTTTGGACCGGATCATGTCATATAACTTATTAATTAAGCCATCCAAAGAAATAAGGGTGAAAGAGTTTGCATCCCATTATTGTTGCAGGGAGCATTTGAAACAAATAGAAAAAATATATCACCTCCACCCCCTTATCAGTCAACCAATGCAGAGTCCAAAACCACACTGTCCCAGTTTCCTATATAAATTCTTCATTTGACAAAAACATAATTTAATACCAAAACCTGAAAGAGCCATTAAATGAATGAAATGCGTTATCACAGTCAGAGATATTCGATTTTTGGATCATGCTAGAATCCGTATCCATTTTGGTGTTGATCTCCTGCTCTTCTCGATCTTCTTGTTGTACTGGGAGAAGCTGGATATGAACTGCTAGTGGAATACTTTGAAGATGTCAGTAACTCCTGATGTTTTGACACTCCTGCTGACACCGAATCTGCTTCCAGAGGCAATTCATCTAGTGTCTGTTTAACCCACAAAACCATATGGTTACATGAAAATCAAACAACAATTTTTGGCAGAAATAGTTCGAAGTGAACGGAATTTAGGTTTATGACAGTTGTGTATGTAGGGAGTACGGTTTGGCCAAGAACATACCCTGTAAGCTTGCTGGAGAACGTGGAGGGTCTCCTGTGTGCGTTTCCTCTTAACTGCTATCTCCTCTGGCTCTTGCAACATTTCTTCAAACAAGTTCTCCCTGCACCAGATGAAACAACTAGTCAGTTATAAGAGACTAATCCGAACACAGATGTGTGGAATAAAAAAGCGAAGGCATCACCTGTAAAGCTTCTTGATGAAGACGTTATGCAGCTCACGTTTCGTGTGGTTTACCTGAAGCATTATAAAAAAATGGTATCAGCATCTTGAGAGTTCAGTAATTTTAAGATAGCAACAAGGTTATTTTGCACAAGATGGACTAACTGCTATTCATTTTAACTCTATCAAAGAGATAATTTCAAAAAAGAATCAAATATTAAGGTGCTGAAATATTGTACGAGTTTGATGAGATACTAACACGAAATTTGGGGAAGAGATGAGGGTACTTGCCAGGAAATGCATGATTGCTTTTGGTACCGAGTCTTCAATATTCTTCCTTACAATGTCATAGTATGATTTTAGTAACAGCTTTGTTATCTGAATCTCAACTGCTTCCTGTTCTGAATGGGTTTCAGATGGCCTCAAGACAGCTGGGGGCTTCAGAAAAGTAAAGCAAACAGTATGAGATGAATAGGTAAGCATGCATTGGCCATAAGAATCATCTAAGACGGCACAGAAGACACACCTCCTTTAGATAGATCATCGATAAGTTCTGGGACATATCCTCAACAGCTTCACTGAACGGTTTGTTTAATAAGCTGTCTTTAGTAACTGCACGAGTATCACCACCACGGAAAATTGAAGGGATACCCCACCTTGAATCACCCACATTTGCTATCAAGCATCAATTGTCCAATAAAATCACAATTAAACTCTATCCAGAATCATAAGCTTTTAAACACATGGAGACAAGATATGTGTGCAAGCATGCAAGCAGTCTCTGAGACATAACAAGAGATTCATCACACAGCCAAAAATCTTTCGAAACATGTTAGTTCATCTCTTGCATGCAATGGAAGGCCGAAAGTGACAGCGATGAGAACATTACCAGCTGGTGCAGCTCTTTCAGCATCTGCAGATACAACTCCCTAGAAACATGTCATGAGTTAAGTGTCAACGCGCTAATCCATAGTGCACAATGATATATAGATTTAATTATATAACATACAAAACGACATACCTGATCAGCAACAATTCCATTAGCTTGTCTGCCGAGAAAAGATCGAGATTTCACCTGACTCGCGGAAGAAGATGTTCTATCAGGCTCCACTGTGTCCTGCTATAAACAAATCAAATGTATGAGAAACAGTGCAGAACATATAAGAAACACAAAATAATGTTATGTGTTGCTCAGGGTACTTCATAGTTCATACCTTTGGTCGTGCCACAGGATGGGGAATCCTAGAAGATTTCACTTGTTGCATTGCAACCTCCACAGCCTTGGTTCCACCAATAAAATTTGGATGTGAAGTGTTTATGTAATCCATCTGCAAACGGTACTCAAGGAATTACTACTATCATTGAAGCAATCATGACCACCAGCACTAATAATCTAAAGCTAATCAATAAAAAACAAGGAAATCACTGCTCAAGATTATAAAGGGCTCCTAATCAACTAACATGAGAAAAGATCAGTCTACTTTCAATTGATAAATTATTCTTGAGTAAATGACGTCAATAATTATAAGCATTTTCAATTCATCATACAGACCTCCATATCAATGATGTCCCCGATCATTGCTTCAGAGGGTTCAAGACCTTCTCGCAGGAAATCCCCGATAACCTCATCCATGCGCTTTCTCAGGACCGGGAAGCGCTGTAACTCATTCATCATACATCTATGGCTAATCTGTGGAAAAATTAAATATATGAAGAAACTGGAATTTATATCATCAATAATTTTCAACAACAAACCCAAAACAAACCTCACCTTTATTAGCTCATCAAGAATGAATCTAGCACACTGAAGGCTAGGATCTAACAAACGAGATATCTGCCTCCTAACAAGAACTTCAAATGGTACCTGGGCAGAATAGAATGAAATAGGAGACTGTAATTCGATATCCTGGGAAGTAGATAAGGTAAGGAAACATATGTATGCTTGAAGGCCCTGACAATCAGGATAACTTCAACACATGCTGAAACATATTAAGAAACCTACGTCTGGAACAAATAATGCGGATCTTGGACCAGTTGCATTCTGAATTGCAGTCCGAATATCATCATCTGTCAAGTCTTCGCATGGATCAACCTCCTGAAGAGGCAATGTGAAGGAACTCAATCAGTCTAAATTTACAGGAATCCACTTCATGTAGCTCCAACAACATACACAGATTAAGGAAAAGGTCACTATCTAGCAGAGATGGAACCGATCAAGTAAATAACATTTCAGATACTCAAAATGACAATTGAACGCTGTAGGGACTCAACATTTTTAAAAAATGGGAACAAGTCTGCTCTAGAAAGCATTTACTAGCAGAAACGCCATGCCCCGAAGAGCTCAAAAAACAGAAATACAGTTATTACTTCCATGAGGACGATCTCACTAGCTAAACTACAATATATAGCAGAGCCAATGCTTAACAAAGCGGTAAAAATTTATAGAAATGTAATTCACACTAGTAAACTTTCCCTATCGATGTCAAGGAAGAGAACCTTGAACATCGAAGATCATAGGTGTATCAAATAAACGTAAGGGAAAGCATTGGCTAGTTAAAAAAGGGAAATTATAACAACTGTTCAAGCCCAAGGAAAAAAATTTAAAGCTGTCCAAACGAACCTCCAAACTCTTAACAAAGATTGATTGGAAAATATAGTGAATTCTTGCTCCTCCGGAGAGCTCGGATGTAGACATTTCTTCACTTTTCCCTTCCAGCAATGAAGAGTATGCTGTTTAAAAATATTAGCTATGAGACTCATTATGAACCATAGATAACATATAACAAATACCCATTGTCTCAACTGAAATATCGTCTTTAGATATTACCTTCACAGTATTTAGAGAGAAAGTTGAGGAGAAGAGCTCCTTGACCAGCCTAAGAATTTCAAGGACAGTAAAGACCCACCGAATAGGATAAGTTTGACTAGTTAAAGATTGAAGAAAAAAAAAAACTCGTAGAGATGAAGCAAGTCATAAAGAAATAAAAAAGTAGATTATAAGAAAGTCTGTTCAAATGTGAATACTTTTAACAAGTTAAGTACCCATTGGCCAACAATCTTTCCCTACAAATAAGAACACCTTCAAATGCTAATTCTACGACTTCAAGATTTCTTTTCGTAGTCTAACAACAAAAGGCTCCATGAATGTCATGAACCCTGAGCACATACATGAGCAAAGTCTGGACGAGCAAAATTGTATTCAAATGAAAAGACTGAGCAAACGAGACCATAAAATGGAACAAATGGTAAGCTACCAAAGCCAATAACAGTGTCATTGCTAACAGTGAATTCGATAAATGGGTTGAAAATTGGGCAGTAAAATACATACCCTGGATTCTGTTATTTCACCATAGCTCTGATGCTCCTTAGCTGTAGCAACCAAAGCATTACTTATACGCGACTTCAAATCCGGAAGCAAAACCTTGATATGTTGAACAAGGATCTAGAAAAAATGCCACAGAAAGGCTAGCTTCTATTAGACATGTTCTAATATAATAAGTACCAATGCCAGGTATGAAATCTATGACATGCCATCTATTAGAAGTAAGAAAGGAAAAAAAAAGACTAGTCAAAAAACAACAAAAGAATTCACCAAATGATCTTGTTTCATATCAAAAGATATACATGTGAGGGCAAGAAAAATATCCTTCAAAGGCCATTTTCCAGGCAGGTAGAATACGCACAAGCCATGTAAGTAACCTAAAAGTGAATAATGCAACTAAAACTCCAACATCATCCCATATTAGATATTTCAACATAGGGAAAGTGTCTCCCTTATGCCTTACTGAACAATGATAGCACTAAAGAGATAAAGGATCTCAAAACTGCAGAAAATACCTGATTTAACTTCTTTGCTAGCTGAGGGATGCCCACATGATCGGCAAGACCATGGTAAGCCTGTATAGGTACCAAAAAAGCAGCTATAATCAGGAAAGTAGCAACAGTATCAGAAAAGGAATCAACAAAATGATGCTATCATACTGGACGACTCCGGAAGAATTTCTCCTCAGCGATAAGTGCTTCCTTGACTGTGCGGTTTAGCAAAATATCCTGTTTATAAAATATAAAGATCAAAGTAAAGTTTACACTGTAGATGCAGAGGCCAAAAAACTTATCACCATAGCATTGAAATGATGAAATTAGAAGAAAAAAAAAAGTACAGACAAAGGTAGAATAATAAAAAAAGTAAAGGAAGAAGAGGCAGCCTACTATATGATAGCAAGAGGAACATAAGACAAATAAGCACGGAAGCAGAAGTAAGTTAGCGTAAGTCAGATAAAAGAAGAGTCACACTATGCACAACAGATAAAAAATGTAATTGTTGGAGCAACCACGGGATTACCTCCTGGCAACGATTTACAACTCCCACATATCCAAGTCGAAGAGGAACAACTTTTCCAAGTAGGAGATTTCGAGCATCAGTACCTCTGTCCATAATATCCAACTGAAAACATGATAAAAAATATAGTAAAACACATGAAAAACAGGGACGCCTATCTTTTGAAACTCCAATGATATTAAAATGTCTGAAGTGGGAATATGCACCTTTGTGATTACACCAATCGTTCTATGACCTGGAGACAGTATAGATACATGGAAGGTGAAGATGAAGCCATTAAAAAAATCAAATATTTATTGGACTTGTTAGCAGTAGTTACCATCAGGATCTGCATTGCTGGCAATTTGAAGGGCATCAGAGTTTGCTAAATCGGTGTTTGCAGGGGTAACAGCCAGTATCAAGCAAGTAGGTGACTTGATGTAAGACAAGATCATGGTTCTTATACGTGCTTCAATGTCGGTTGGCTGGTCACCAACTGGGACCTTGGTTATACCAGGCAGATCCACAAGCGTGATATCCAATACATTAGGTGAATAAATTTTAAGACGAATCTGTTTGTCAGCTACACCTTTGTTCTCTCCTGCCAATCTATTCGTCTCAGCCTAGAAAGATGTTGCATTCATACGTTAATAGCATAAAAGGTAATGCTTCCAATACAATAGCAAGGTGTGTTACAAGGGAAACAAACTTGGAAGAACATTGGCCAAAAGGGAATATAAGCAAGCAGAGACGAGAGAATGAAAAACCTCAATTTCTCGACGAATCTCAGAGAAATCGTAGATACGTGTGTTCTCAGGAAGGTGACGAAACTCCCCCCACTCGTCGTCGGATCCGCCATTAGCCCGGCCTGGAGTCTGGAGGAGCTGGAGAATAAGAGGACGACGCGTGCAGATATCATTCCCCCGAGGGAGAAAGTCACGGCCAACGAGTGCTTCAAGGACGCTAGACTTGCCACTGCTCTGGCTTCCAACAACAGCTACCTGAGGAAGCGCGATCGAAGAATGGCTTCCGAGCTGAGCGAATATGTCTTGTAGCTTATTTACAATCGGAATAACGGAGGACCCCAATGGCGCGGCGTTGGCGGTGGAGGAAGGCGGAGGAGGCGTAGAGGGAGAAGTGTCGCCACCACCAGTAAGTTGTTCAATAGTCATCGATGGATCGGATTTGAATAAATCAGAAAGGTTAGGGTTTATGCAGATTGGGTAGAGAGAGTCCGTGCACAAGAGAAGAAACTGGAAGGAGACGAGGTCAATTTACTCTGATTTTTCGTGCTCAACTCTATCGAGAAGAAGACAGATCCTTCTTCTTCTTTTTTTTTGAGACGCTTATTTTTTTGAATTAAATATCTTTTTTTTTTTTCCAATTTATTCTGAAAATTTTACTTGCGCAGGAGGAGTTTTAAACGTGAAGAAGAAAGTGAACTTAATCACAATTTAAAATTAAAATCAAGTACCGTCATTAATCTAATAAGTCACCTTGTTATGGTAACAAATAAATAATCTCACCCCTGCTTGATCTACAAGGTCTCAAGTCCAAGCTAATAAATATTTGCCATTTTACATAAACTTTTACTTTTTTTTATATATATATTTTTTTCTTTCTAACATCAACATTGGCTTTCATTAATCAAACGAGTTCACAAATTTATCATGTAATGCAGAGGTAATGCTAGGATGAACATGGCAATAAAATACGTGAGTTTTTGATTTATTGGTAATGGATACTAGAGAATATATGTATTGGCTAGTTTTTGTCTTTAAAGTTTAAACATTCGTTGTTAAATCGTGGTCTCGTCAGTAATTGCTTTTTGTGGATAAATGAAAAATTAATCAGAAGAATCGAATGTTTTTGTTTTTTTTTGGGATAAAAATCGAATGTTAAATCGCGGATATTATCAGTAAAATATTAAACCGACTGATGTCTTGTCAATTACTATAAGGTTTCAAACCGGACGAGTGTGTTGTATTGTTGTTAAAGAAAAATCGGTACGATGAGGTTATAAACCGGTTAAGTGTGCGTCATTTGGTCTTTTTTTAACGGAACAAAAATTATCATCCAAACATAATTTGGAGGATCTGTCATCATCGAGCTGTCTGTCTTCATCAATCAGATTGGAAAGAGTCTCTTCTTCAATCCAATCTTACTGCACATTACGACCTCAATCTAAGGAAGAAGAAGAAGAAAGAATGAACGTAGAAGAAGAGATTCAGAAACTGGAAGAAGAGATCCATCGTCTTGGTTCTCGCCAGACCGATGGCTCTTACAAGGTCTCTTCTTTTATCCATCTCTCCTTGCTCTTAGATCTCCCTAATTCTGGAGTCTCTAGTATTTCAATTTCAATCCACTTACTTTAGATCGTCAATTGCTCTTTTCTCTCGCTTGGATCTAGAAAAATGGTTGGTTGATATGATCCTGAGGATTCATTTGTTCCTTTGGATTCAGGTCACGTTTGGAGTTTTGTTCAATGACGACCGATGTGCCAACATCTTCGAAGCATTGGTTGGGACTCTGAGAGCCGCCAAGAAACGCAAAATAGTTGCATTCGAAGGTGAACTCTTGCTTCAAGGTGTTCACGACAAGGTTGAGATCACTCTCCGACCAACACCACCGCCACCGCAAGCTGCTGCTACTGCAGCCACCGCGTCCTCTTAAGTTCCCATTCTGCTTTAAATCTTTATATATTGAGTGTGTAATGAAATGATAAACTCGAAGACCAATGATTTGTCCTTGCTTCTCTCTATTGGAAACAGATACTTATAAGCTTGAGCTATTTTCCAGTTTTTTGCATGCAACAAAGAAAGACATTAACAAGAAATATTTCTTCTCTTCTGCCTTATATTAACCGAATATATACAAAAGGAAATATATAACAACTCTTACCAAGTTTATATCCAAAATACCAATCTCTGAAGACATACATTAATAATTTACATATATCTATAAACTTCTCCAGCTTTACAATCCAGTTTCCTTTGTGACCAAGTATCAGAAATCCAACTAATTGAGTGCATGATCAAAGACCCTCTGGCGTGTTAAATCTTGCTGTAGTTTTAAGGTACCTTAAGCCAAGCTCCATAAGAAGCAAGCGAAGAGCTCATTACCAGTCAAGAAAGATAAGACTGAACCCTGAATTTGAAGTACTCTTATCTTATGCATAGCCCATCCCATGAATCTACAAATACTGAAGCCATTTCAGTTATACCTTTCTCAGTACCGACCTCATATCTACTACGTTATCTAGGAGTACACTTACTGACTTACAATGGTTATAGCCAAAAGAAAACCCTTCCTCGATTGTGGAGCTAGAAGACAAAAAGAACTATGCTTGGAGTCTCAGGCGGTTGAAGAACATCACAAAGTGATATTCAGGTGCCCAATAGACGAAACCAACAACAGGCCCTCCTTTTACGTACTGTATCAGAACATTTAATTCAACAAACACATCACACAAAAAGTGACATACATTTGAGTTTGGATCATGGGCAAGTTAGTTTTAATTTAGTGAAGGATGAAGAGAGGAACCTTGCCATCGAGGATAACAAGCTCGCCATCCACCCATCTCGGATTACGAAATCCAGGATCAGCAAGCCTACCTTGTCCTTTATATCTAGCAATCTGTATTTTTTACGAAAACTCCGTTATGAAGCTACACAAACTAGAACTTCAATAAGGAAACAAAGCTTAACGATAAACTTGGATAGTACTGTAAGCACACCACTCCAAATTCTTCGGGGATGAGTCCTTTATGTGGGAGCTCATAACGTCTACCAATCTTTGCGCGAAATGCTACCTGTCATTAGATAAGACTGTGATAAGGCACACATATATTGCAATAAAAGAGTATTAGGGAATACCAACTAGACAAGAAGATATTGAAATAAGCAAGTGCACATTTATACATCCAAGTGAATATTACATGACAATGTTGCTTCTCTGTGTAGTCAGAAAGGTAAGTAAAAGAATCAAGAACACAACATCATGTTTTCTTTACCAGATTGGTAACACAATTCTTTGACTCTTTAGTTTAGGTTCACCACCAACTATTTTAAGTATGCAAGTTCTTAACACTGACCATATATACTGCAGGTTTTCATAGTTGTCTTAATAGTTAATACCTCATACTAGAACAAACATAAAGCTAACCTTCCCAGCAGGCACATAAGGATCCCCAGTTAATTTCACAGCTTCAACATATTCATAAAATTCAATATCTGTTGGCTTCTTAGACTCCTTTCCACCTTTCCACTGGCCAAATTTGCGTTTTAATTGAATTACTTCTGATGTATACAGCCCATGTGCGCCAATATATAGTCCTGGATAGAGAAAGACATAAGGACAATTATAATTCAATTCATACTGAGAGCTGATGTGAAAAAACGGTATTTCCAGGGAAGGGTTACAAAATTTAAAGTATTCTGTCACACTGGAAAAAATTAACTTCTAATAGCTGAGCTAGCAATACTGATAAAATTACAATAGCTTAGGAGCCATCAATTTGTAGAGCCGTTTCCATTTTCTATAGAGAGATGCAAAACAACGCCAAATTCAATCAATTTACTTACTCACCGTCTAGAGGATCTAGCGATGGTGTCACATCAATGCGACGGAATTTTGTCAAACCCGACAACTGTTGACGGTTTTGAGCCTGGCTGAGAGTGAGGCTTAATAGCTCCCCAACATCCTTAAGCATCTGCAAAGTGAATTTCTAGAATAAGCAGGGACTCCCTTTTTGCTGTGAAACAAGAGGAAAATAAAATAGCCAACACACACAGCAAAAACAAACCTTGACAGAAATCTTCTTCTCTTTCTCAATTGATTTGGCCAAATCAACCATAATGTTATCAATCCGACGTCTACTTTGGCGGCTACCTTTTCCATCAACTAGTGTACCTTCTACACCCTTAGACTCTTGTGCATTTAAATCTTTCTCTAACCGAAGATAAAATGAAGAATTCTCCACAGATTCCAGATTGGCAGGGGATCGAAGCGACTCTTTAAGAGGTTGGTTCCCAGAAAGCCGATCAACAATATCGCCTATCACAAATTTCACTGCAATTTCTCTTCCTCCGTTGTTGTCAATGATTTCATCTGTCACAGATTCCAATTCAATGTCAGCATTTTTTTCATCGATTTCAGCCTTAGTTTCATCTTCCACATCTATATCTTCTATATCAAGATCGTTCTCTTCATCTTCTTCATCAGCTATCTGCTCAATAACTTTTGAGATGAAATCCTTGTCCACCCTTCCAGGCGCAGTTACTTTCATAACCTTGACCTTAACCCCAGGAATCATATCTCGCAGGAAACTCTGGAAACCAGAAGATTCCTCAAGGAGATCAGAATCATCATCTGAGTTATCACTCTCTTCGTCTTCACTACTCTCGACGGCAAGATTACCACTATCTTCCTTTTTTCCCGGTGAAGTCAAAAACCTACCAGAATTCAAAGTTCTGGAGGGCATAGTTGGTACATCTGGAAAAATCTCCTTCCATTTTAAGTATACAGCCTGAAGAAGCACACGTCCCAGTTTAACATCGAAATATATTACTCCATCTAGATATTCTCTACACATTCAGTCTTGAGATAACGTAGAGAAATCACACTTTGCTATCTACTCAAAAAGTTCAGCTTCCTATAAAGAACCAAATGAAGCAAACGCCCAAGTTCATCGAATAAACCGGAACATGATTCTCCAATGAATACCCCAATTACTCATATTGGACAGTAACTACGTAGGATTAAGGAGGAAAAAAACCTGCTTTTTGTAGTTCCCTTTTCCATCAAGTGTGAGAAAGATTTCAAAAAGAGGAGCACCAGCAGCAGATGTACTAAGTTGCCTGAGAGATAGAGAAGGGTTGTCATATAACACAATCTTTCAAAACAACGAATGGCCTAGAGAAATTTGGTGTTTTGATACACAAAACCCACACTGCCACAGATAAATTGATGAGCAACAAAGATAGAAGTACCGAGGATTATAACTTCTTGCCACATATCTTCCATGCTCTGCAGTAATTTGAACAATAAGAC
This sequence comes from Erysimum cheiranthoides, assembly GCA_011420285.2. NCBI lineage: Eukaryota > Viridiplantae > Streptophyta > Magnoliopsida > Brassicales > Brassicaceae > Erysimum > Erysimum cheiranthoides. The sequence goes on along the minus strand of CM022177.2, from coordinate 19,707,616 downwards.
CAAAAGGATCTTTGACATCTTCTGAAATACCTGACCACCACCCTACCTGCAAGCGATATAGAGAAAACGATGTAACACCTATAAGAGGCTAAACCACAGTCATAAAAGAAACGAAAAAAAAAAAAAAAAAAAAAGATGAGCTCACCAAGCCAGCACCAGCTTTGTCTCGCAAGTATACCGCATCCTTGTAACGCTCTTCTAGAACAGCTCTCTATCATAAATGCAAAAATGGAATCTTTCAGAATCAAATGAAGTATCCCAAACAGTTTTGATAGAAACGATGGTCAGATTTTACAAGGAAGAGGTATTACATAAAAACTGGACATGACTTTGCCAACAGCATCATTTGTAGCTGCAGCTGCAATAGCCACCTTTAGCCTCGCAGCATCTTCATAGTCTTCTCTTTTGATGGCTCGTTTCAATTGCGACTGTAGACCCAAAATTAAAAATCCCCGCATTAGCAAAGATTCCTAAATAAAATCATCAACAGGGTTATGGAAATGTAGGGTGAAACCTTTAGAACGGAGAGGAGACGGTCTTGGTCATCGACTTGTTCGAAATGCTTCTTCCATCGGTCCCAATCCCAATTATCTTCAATCTTGTCCACAATCCCCGATTCTTGGTCGACGTCGTCTCCAGCATCGTTATCCTGAGTGGTATACCAGCTCAAGACCGAATCGAATCGTTTGATGGCGCTCTTGAGAACATCCTGAATGGCGGAGTCCCACCTAGGGTTATCATCGGAGGAGGGGGAGGAGCAGCGGCAGAGGGCGGTAGGATCGGAGAGACGATGAGGGTAAAAGGGTCTTTTAGAGGGAGTGAGCCTGGAAGAGGTGGCAGCGGCGGGGGAGAAGGCGAGATTTTGTGACGGCGGCGTGGATAAGGAAGGCATCGCCGGAGAGAGAGCGTGTGGTGTTTTCAGAATAATTATATTTTGTGTTGTGTGGATGATATTCATATGTCCAAACGAACTTGTGTGACTCGTGTGATATTTGTCTCTGCTTCTTATTAACCAACTAAACGCAACGTTTTTTTTTTCTTATGTATGAATTTTTTTAGGATAGAGAGATATGAGCGAACCAACGGAATACTTATCCAAACAGTAGTACAATTTCCGCCTCCAACGCTATACTCTCATTTTGGTTTTCTGTGTGTGTGTTTTGTTGCTAAAACTAAAACCAGAGCCAGTCTACATAGAAACAAAACAGCCCACACCCCAAGTTTGCAACTTTTATTAGATGTTTTTGTGTATATCTAAACCTCACTAAGAGGAAGCTGGGTCGAATCCATGAACATGTGACTAGGCTGGAGTGTGACCACTCTCTTTCAAGTGGCCTCCCATGATCTTGATTAGTTTTAGGGGCCAATTTTTTTTAACTTAAATTAAAACTTCTTTTTAATAACTCTATTTCTATTAGTAGTATATTTCATTTGATCAAATAACTCATTATGTGGAGCCATGATATATATTAGAGCTGTATGATATATGGTCATGAATAATACTAGGGATACACCGTCTTATTGCAAATATCTAGAAAAAATATTTATTACTCCTTCTTATTCTAACAATAAAATGATGTAATATAAAATAGTAAGCAGTTAATATCCCAAAGAGGCAAGAAGAAGAAGGAAAAACAAGGCTTGAACATCCGGTGAAAGAATCCAGCTTTCTATTAGTAATCATCATTTCTGAATCTCAACCAAACACATCGATCGCTACCAACAAGCTTCTCCATTTCAATTTTCGCGTCTGGATTTCAACCTTCACCGAAGAATCAGAGGAAGTATCTCACCGGGAAATCGGTTTCAGATGGAGAGGACTGATGAAATCGAAGAAACCCCCGCCGCCGGACCTTCTTCCGGATCCGTGAAATCGACGATCGGACACAGAGCAGACCCTTTCCTTGTTGTTTGCAGATGCTTTAGCCTCGTTACCTCTCTCATCGCCATTCTCTGCGTTGTCGTTAATGTTCTCGCTGCCGTTCGCTCCTTCCGAGACAGCCACGATGTAATCTCTCTCTCTCTCTCTCTCTCTCTCTCTCTCTCTCTCTCTCTCTCTCTCTCTCTCTCTCTCTCTCTCTCTCTCTCTCTCTCTCTGCACAGTCATACAATTAGTTGTAGATTTGATCTTCGTCTCAAGTTTTTGTTTTTGTTTCGTTTCCGAGCAGATATTCGATGGAATATTCCGGTGTTATGCTGTGGTGATTGCTTTTTTTGTTGTTCTTGTTGAGACAGAATGGGGATTCATTCTCAAATTTTCCAAGGTTCATTCTCTTCTCTTATCTCTTTTCTTTTTCTTTACTATGAATTGTTTCCTAATTTTACAAATCTTTGTACACAGGTTCTTGAATTCTGGGCTGGGAGAGGAATGCTTCAGATTTTGTGAGTTACATACACCTTTGTAACCCTTCTTATTGTACCTCTTGCGTTGGAGTTAATCTGGTTCTTCTTTTATTATGTGTTTTTCGAGTGCTGCTTCAGCTAATTCAAGCTGGGGAACTCAAGAATTAGACCATTTCTTTGTTGCTATAAGATTTTATGTTTATATATTTGCTTTCTTCATTTCAGTGCTGCTGTAATGACTAGAGCTTTCCCTGACTATATGGCTCAAAGGAAGGATCTTATGCTTCTACAGAATATCGCAAGCTACATGCTCCTTTCTTGTGGTGTTCTCTATGTCATTTCAGTATGATCTCATTATTTCTTCTAAATATCACATCTGCTTATTCTTCCTATGTTCTTGCCTTAATGTTGAAGCTTTTCATATTATTTTGTGGTAGATGTTGTGGTTGCATCTTGCTTAGTTAACTGCATTTCACTCGAAATTGATTCTTGGATTGTGCATCTTACTGTTTCTTTTGATCTTAAGCAAATAGTCTTGCATCTTATTTAAAGGGTACCAGCTCGTTTTATGTGATCAATGGGTTTGTCCTGTATGAACTGTTGGCACTTTGGGCCGAGACCTTTAGGATCACTTGGTTGATATGGTGATTAGCAAATCTCTAGGGCTGTTTCCAATTTGTTTAGAAAAATGAGAAAGGTTTTAGTTACCACTTTTGCCTGAATCACTGCCATTCCAATCCTGCCAATTTTGGATTTACCTATGTTGATTTTGTTGGCAACAATTCTTCGCAAAATCTGAGTTCCCGTTTTATGTTTTCACTGTCAATGTTTGATCGTTGTCTGAACTACAGGGAGTTCTCTGCATGGGCTTTCTGAAGCGTGCTCGACAGCAGAAGGAAGTTTCACGTGAACAAGCCGTCAAGGATCTTGAGGCAAGAATTGATAGTCTCTATTTGCAGCATTATCATCATCATTATCATATCCCTCAAATGGCTTCTAAATCATTGACCCTTGTTGCAGGAGGTAGAGCGACGCAAGGAAGAGTTGGAACAATTGCTCCTGGAGCATCGAAATAGAGATGACGACGTGTGAATGTGATCACAAGTGCAGCTTCATTGAATGGACGACATCTGCTTCTTTTTGTATTATAGGATTGTGTGAGCTCTCTGTTTTCATCCTCCCGCTTGGATAATAATAACAGCAGATTCTTTTGTTTTTTTTTTTTTTGAAAAACGAAGCTTTGATACTTGTCGTATAAGGGACAAGAGCACTATTGAATATGAATTTCGATATATTGATGTAAATTAGTAGCAGTATATATATATATATATATATATATATATATATATATATATATATTAATTGTCAATATAAATATGTAGATTAATTGCTGAATGCTAGTACAGTATATCTTTCTGAAGGCCAAAGATCTAGGCAAAAGCAAAGTTAAGGGTATTACCAAGTGATTTTTATAGTTAGTTTTGAGTAATCATTCTTATATCTATTCATAATGTGGGTAAGAGTCTATGAGACTAGAGAACCAGAAAAATAATAATCGCATTAGATTGGCGATATTCATCTTCATTAAATTATCAAGTTTTTGGCTTCTTGGCCATCACGTTTGAACTTTTGATTAAGAAGTTTCCTATGTCTTCTGAGAAGCACCAGTTGAACCTCTACTCTTGTTCACTCCTTTTTCGATTGATGCTGAGTCAGACTTGATTTCTCTGCTTCTATGAATCTCTGCGGATTCTCCAGTAATAAGCAATTCATCATCATCTTCTCCTTTCATCTCAACTTCATATGAATCCTGAGAATCAGAGACGTATTCTACTGAAACAGTTTCTTCATCATCACTGTCCTCAATACAAAGCAAGCATTCCTCTTTTCGTTTTGTTTCTATCTCTTGATCAGTAGATTCTGGCATATCCATTGCCAAATGGGTTGTTTTCTCACCACTTTCTTGAACTTCTTCCTGGAGAAAAGTATAGAATTGCTATCAACATTAGATACATAGCAATAGAATCTAATACTGAAGATATAGAAAAGGCAATTTTTACCATTATAGGCGACATAAAGACCTTTCCGCGCTTAGAAGACTTAGGATCATAACCTCTTATGCAAAAAATTTCTTTGCTAAGAATCAGATCCGGCGAGCAAGTCTCTGTTTGGGGAATGTCTGTGACGGTTGATATGGAACCATCAAATGGTTTGTTCCAGTTACAGCTCTCAATCACATTCTTGCTTTCATTTTCTTGATCATTATTGTTGGAAACTCCACAATGAGGCAGTTCACTTTTGGAATTAGCTAGAAGAATACTTGGATCATGACCTTTGTGGAGATTGTAAAGCAGTTCTAAGATGTATCTACGCTTAAGTGAAGCGTCCTTTGCAGGAAACCAATTCTTAGTTAGCTGAAAAGAAGCAGAAAATAAGTTAAACGATCCCATTGAAATCACTGTTTCTCTCAGTGGAGTGCTTTCATATCATAAGAAAAATGAAGATCTTCGCACAAGTTAAATTTTTTGTACAAGTAAAAGCACCTACACTACAACTCAATAAGACTCCACATTGAACGTAAACAAGATTCTAAGAGTTTGTATCAATTTTCTAAAATATTATTCGTGAAACAGGTTAAATAATAGCCAGAACTTAATAAGATTCTCAAATGCATGTTTCAATAGTCACTCTTAAGTTTAAGGAAATAGTACACTAACAACGAACTGACTATGGCATAGTAAATTCAGCATGTCAGATGCAACTGTATCATATCCAAGGAGATAAAAACAAGACTACTTACAAAATTTGCCGATCTTGTGATAAGGGATGGATTGAATTTAGCAGGAGCTTGAGCCACAAAAAGATCCAAATAGTGGAGCAAAAAAAGGCCACAGTCAAACAAATTCTCTTGCTGCGGGAGCTGAAATTTGTCAAATGAAGCAATAGCATCAGAAGAGCCACTGAAGAAATTCAAAAAGTCCATAATGGAAGTATAAGTTGACTCCACTAGAATAGTAACATGTTTTTCGAAGATAGCCTACCAACCAAAACTGCTTTGATATGTTAGACACAAACAAGTCTACCCAATAAAGCTTCACCTATCAAGCTCATCAACATGTTCATCTATTGCAAGCATACATGCAGGAGTACTATGTAAACGAAGATAATGAAGAACCAGAGGTTTACAAAATCATGGCTGAACTATATTAGTTTTGACATGTGCCTTCTATCTGAGCTCAAGATAATGTCATCCTTGTTAAGAAGCAATACCTCAAGTGAGATAGACTGCATATTTGGAGCTCTTAAGAAATCAATTGTTGTGTTTCCATGCTTTGCTTTCCACTCTTCACGTAGGTAACTATGATCACATGATGAGCATTTGAATAGTTATGATAAAGTCCATGTATTTGACTAAGCATGATAAGGAAAAGTGGAAAAACGGAAGAATAAAAAGATGTAAGTGGGTAGAAAATTAATAAAGACTTCTATGTATGATTTGCATCCAAGACTATTTTAACTAGCAATAAGCTCTCGAGAATAAATTCAAAAGTATCGTGACTTAAAATGGTCTATTGAAATCCAAATGTGAAGAACGAGTAAATGCAATGACAGTGAACTTTAATGAAACGTGTTAGAGTATACCTCGGAAAAATGTTTATAAGACCACCTTTGTGGCTTCCTTTAATTGAGTCCAGATGCAAGATGCAGGGAACCCTTTGTGGGTTCTCAACTTCATCATCCGAAGAGTGAAAACTTATTTACAAGCTGTAAAAGTTAAGTAGAACTGAAACGAGTTAATCTTACCATGAGAAGGAACCAATTCACCAGGATGACAGATGATAATCAGACTCCAGTGAAAACTGTAATCAAATGCATGTATAAGTAATCTTATCAGCGGTAAGAGAAAATAATTATATGTATGAAATACGTTTTCACCTGCAGTTTATAGGAATAAATATATAATCTTTCTCAAAAATATCCACATTCTTAGTCCACTTCCGCACACGTTGGTATGCTTCCTTTCCTCCAAAAGTGCTAGGTGAACCTTTGTCTAAGTTAGCCAGCTTACGGAAAAAGAAACAATTGAAAAAGTGGAATCTGCCCAGTTCCATTGGTGGAAGTCGATTCTTAAGATACCTGCAAGTATCAAACCCAACTTTATAAGCTGCGTCGAACGAGCCTATGCATGGAAAAGGTAAATATAAATGAAGGCAAATATACTACGACAAGGTTTTTACAAGCCTTGTTTTTGGCTTGTAGGCATCCTTTTCGCTACAGATACAGTTCTTATTTCCTTCTAAATTTCTAATGTTAAGTAAATGGATAGTAACTTACTTGATATAAAAATCAATGATTGTATCGTTGATGAAACGTCTTGGCTTCAGAAGCTCAATGTCTTGCTTCCTAACTACAACAGCATCTGGCTCTCCTTGAGGGTAGACTAGATCTTCAAATGAATCAGCAAGACTGAACAAAATACAAACAACACGTATCAAGAGGTAAGATAAAGTCATAAAATAACATAAAAGAAGAGTACATCACCAAATTGTCAGATTACATTTACAAAAATTTATAATTATAAACCACATTTTCCAAAGATGTTATAGTTCATACTCACTTGGTGAGTGAAGTTCCCAGAATATGTCCACTACAAGCACTTTCCTCGCTTTCTCTGTCAACATTCAACAATGACAAATTAAAAGTTAGAATCCACCAGATAGTTTTCCTATCTTAACAACTTCTTTCTCCCCAAACCTTTTACAGGATTTAAAACATGAGTGGTCCTTATTAAGGACAAAAGCTCTTTTCATATATTGATTCATACAGCTTCCAAGAAATCTATTTAGGTAGCGAAAGAACAGTTGAATGCAAGAGAATTTTTTATACGATAGCATATATATATATATATATATTTCAAGGCTTGAGCAAAAGACCAGTTGAGTCATATACCACCAACAGAATAATGATGGAAGGAGATGAAGTGGCGAGAACTGCAATGACTATACTAACACAATGGTGCCAATAAGTGTTTCTAAATGACTTACGTTATGGTGTCAAACCAAATATCCTTGTATCTCAAGTCCAGCGATTTGATGGTTTCTACTTCTTTAGACCATTTAGGGCCATAAACGTGGAATTTTAAGAAAGCAGTTCCTGTCAGCATGGGTACAGATGTTAGTAAGACTAGAGTTGATGTTGTAAACATCGGAAACTACAAATAGAGAGATATGATGTGTATGCCCTTCTTATTCAGCTAATAATTTAAGGAACCCCCTCGCGTGAAAAAAAGAAACTCCCTTGAACTTAAGCCACACTAACATAAACAAAAGTGAACTTTATGGTAGACCTGAAATCTCTTTCGCAACTCCTTCAGGCTCCCTGGACTTCAGAAGGACACTGACAAAAGCAGTCTCAACCTAAAAAAACAACTCAAGTATCATAAAAAGAACCCATCGACCCATAAATGAAGACCTAACAGAACTCACCTCTAAACACCACTGAGACTCAATTTTGATGATTTCTTCTATCGTCCACTGACAACTAAAGGTCCCTTTAGTTGCATTTACTGATGAACTTTCAACATTCATACAGTTGCGTGAAAATGTTAACTTTGAGTTTGTACAATATATATCTCCATATATAATAACATCAGGGATAATAAGAACTTGTGCATTCTCGGGATCCTGTATATGCAGGAAAAAAAAAGCATGAGATACTGTTTGCATATAAACCCAAGTGCATAAGTCTTGAGACGAACAGCAAATCGACAATTCAGAGGACGAAGAGCTTATGCTTTTCATCTTGTTTGTGATCCTTAACTATCTCTAATTAAAAGAACAGCATATACTCTAAAAGACTTACAACTTCATGTGGATTTGAGGCTTCTCCAGTTGAGGCTAAAACATTTCAGAAGTTTCTTTAGAGCAAGCAATTTTGAGGGAAGAAACAGAAAAAATAGCTGAAACTAAAGATAGAGGATACTAAAATGCTAAAAACCTTCATCATTTTCCGACATAGATGATGAAGTTGATGCATCGATTCCAATCCTTCCATGGGAGCCATTGGAGATGACATCAATCAGGTCACCCTGCAATATATTGAACAACAGTAATTATAAAGTTTCTAGACAGTCTTAGTACTTATAATAAATCCTTCATGACTGCATGAGAAAGGCTCACAGTTCCATCTCCGCTGAGTTCACAGCTTGACGGTTCTTCTTTTGCTGGGACTGTAAAAACCAAAATTAGTTTATCCAAACTAGATGATGAATACATAAAAGATCAGGGAAATGGTGATCGCTGGAACGGAGCTTCTGCAGTAACTCACAGACAATCAGTAATAATAATCAAAAAATTTATATGATCAAATACTTTAATCACAAAGGAAGAATAGTTTTAGCGCTCATTCCAGTGTCTAAAGTAACAAACAGCTGCGATGACATATCCTAAGGACAAAAATATAATTTAAATCATTGCTGATCAACCACACTAGCATCTGAAAATTTGAGAATCTACACTTATCTCACAACAATTTCATCATTTGTAACTAAACATAGACATTAGCAGTCGAGAACTGTCATCCAACTCCAAGTTCGTACCTTTACCTTCAACATTAATAACTATGCGGTCCACTTGTTTACTCTCGCTTTTGGTGTTCTGCGCAACTGCAATAGAAAGATATTAACACAAAATTAAGATCTTCAGATAGCCAAAACAAAATTCAATGGGAAATTCAGGGAAGAAACACTTACAGCATCGAAGGAAGTCATACTTATCGACGGCGCAGGAGGTTTTAGTAACTGGGGAATCGAATTTTCGAAGGAGTTCCTTCGATACCTCTTCAATACGTTCCTCCTCGTCAGTGTAATCGAATACTCCAATCGGCTTCCGCTTACCGCGGGACCGCAGAGTCATCGGCGCCAGAATTATACTGAGTTACAGTTTCCGACGACTAGAGAAGGTTCGAGGCGTATTCAGCACAAGAGACGGAATTTGAATTTGGGTTTCTTTCCTGGTTATGTTGACTTTTGGGAAATGACCACCGATTTTGAATTCATTCAAAAATCGTACCGATACTCTGAAGAAAAAGAAAAAAAAGCTAGTACAGTATTACGGTTTCGACCGGTCGGGTCCATTAACCCATGATTTGTTTGTTTATCCGGTTCGAGTTTTTCTGCAAACTTTTCCTGTATCCGGTTTGATTTCGCAGGGAAAATTATGGCTTTAATTACCAAAGTCACAGATCGTGAAATTCGAAAATGTAATTTGGTATAGCTGTGACAAAACGGTGATCATAATTTTTTGTTTTATTTGATGATTTGGAGTTTTTTCCGATCTAACCATTATGTACCCGAAACCCAATTGTACGGCCCATGGCCTTGCCCATTAGTGGGATTTTTAATGAATATTTTAATTAAAAAAAAAAGTTAAATAAGATTTTCTGATATATTTTACGATAGTAATTGGTATGTGTAATTGTGCATTTTTATGCTTAAAATGATATTTTAGAGTTTGGTTATTAGGTAACACGTGTATTAGAGTCGGAGGGTTTTGATTGTTGAACTAACTTTAATAAAAATCCTTGAATTGTCAAAATAATCTAAAGAAAAACATTAAGTTGAACTAACAAACCTCAAGCCAACCATACAGAAACCATAAAATACACCTACCAAAAACCATATAAGATATAAAATCCATGGAGACTCATGCCACTATATAAACACAATCGCATATCTTTAAACTTCTCATCAACACAAAGCAATACAAGTGAAGCAATCAGAGAGGCTTAACCATTATTAGAGATTCATCAACACATCCAAAATGGCATCATACAAGCTCTTTCTCATTGCTTTTTTACTGAGTCTCTCTTATTCTACTATGATCAACACTTGCTCGGCCTCACGCCACCTTCTCCAGCAACAACCTCTTCCTCAGATTCCTAATCTGCCTATCCCGACAATGGGACTACCTCCATTGCCATCAACATTGCCACAACCATCTCTACCAACTCTCCCCACAATGCCCACTGCAATGTCTCCATTTCCAATGCCATCAACTTTGCCACAACCAAATCTTCCCACAATTCCCACTGCTATGCCTCCGATGCCAACTTTGCCTTCATTTCCGACAACTTTCCCTTCTCTTCCAACTAATCTCCCATCCATTCCGTTCTTCTCTCCTCCGCCTTCTACAACTACATCGAGTCCTTGAATTATCACTTCATGTGATTGATGTATCTTTTATTATATTATTGTTGCAATGAGATGTTTGATTTAATTTGGTGTGTTTTGGTTTGGTTAATTACGCACACCCCGTTTGATGATTGTACCTTTTAATTCCTTTTGATTATCAATATGTTGTAGTTTACATTTGTTTGTGCTTGTGAGAGTGCTTATTTGGTTACAACTCCATAATATAAAAAAAAATTGGTGATGTTTGTGATATATATACGTATAAGTTGTTATAAATGTTAATTTATTCGTTAAATTTGCACTAAAACACTATTTTAAATCTTTTAGGTTATACTCTATATGAACACTTCGTCTGGTAGTAATTAATTTATCGAAATAAGTACATCTTTCCCTCTATCTTCCTTTTAATTTGTTTGGTCTAATATATACACTAGTAAGATTTTTTTTAATTTTTTTATTACTTTGTGAACAAATTTAGAAATGATTTATAATCTTATAGAAAAATGAAACAAGAAGCATGTGTTGGCTAAAAAATGCCTCAAATATTGTGAGTGCAGCTTTGATAACGTTCGTTTTTCAAACATGCAATCCATCAACTTCTTTGGCAAATAAAGTTAGCTTCACTCTTCCTCACGAGTTTCATTTCACCCATCTCATCTCATAAAACCACTCTCTCTTTCTTCACATTCATTCACTCTCCCCCATTCAAAATATGACTAAACGCAGCGTTTCAAGAAGGGTAGTTACTTGCTTAGCCTCCCCTAAGTTCTCCTTGAACGTCTTGTGTCTCGTCGTCACAGTTTTTGTTGTTCTTCAAATCTGGTCATTTCACATTACCCAACAACCCATTTTACTCCCTCCTTCACTATTCACATATCTGAAACAACAAGAACCTGAACAAATATCTGTGAACGAGACGGCTTACTTGGTGGAGAAACTACGTGAGTCGGTAACATTCCTTCCCCTAAAAGACCTTCGTTTTTCAAATAAACCACTCGTAGGTCATACATGGTTTATGAGCTCTCTCTACGATAACCAAACAGAAGGTGAGGTTCAATATCAAGAATTTCCTTCAGATTCTTCGAAAGGAAGGCTTTTGTGCTTGAAAGGGATCGATGATCACGATGGGTCATGGAACTACTATGCACTGGCTTGGCCTCAAGCTCTTCCAGTCAATGCCACTTTCCAGGATGGCTTGGCATTTGTTTCCTATAATCATTACGATTACGGTAACATGTGGCATGGACTCTCCGCCATGGTCCCGTTTATTGCTTGGAGCTTAAGAAACCAATGCGAAAAGCCTCAAAGATGGATTTTATACCACTGGGGAGAACTAAGATTTGGGATGGGGCATTGGTTGAGCGAGATAATCACAGCCACTTACGGTCAAAAACCGGACTTTTTACGGTTTGTTGATGAGGACAAGCCGGTTTGTTTCGAGAAGGCAGTTGTTATGAGACACAATGAAGGTGGAATGTCAAGGGAGAGAAGAATAGAAGTTTTTGATCTTATTAGATGCAAAGCGAGAAACTACTGTAACATAAGCTTATCCAAGACATCAAAACCGCGAATCGGTATGACAATGCTTATGAGAACCGGACCAAGATCCTTCAAAAATGAGTCAGCTGTGATCGATATCTTTAAGAGAGAGTGTACGAGAGTGGAATGGTGTGTATTTAAGGTTTCTTATTCAAATAATCTAACATTCTGTGAGCAAGTGGAGCTGATGAGAATGACTGATGTATTAGTATCACCACATGGTGCACAGCTTACTAATTTGGTTTTAATGGATAGAAATAGTAGCGTGATGGAGTTTTTCCCTAAAGGATGGCGTAAGCTTGCAGGAGTTGGTCAGCTTGTGTATCAGTGGGGAGCTAATTGGTCAGGAATGAGACACGAAGGCTCGTGGCATGACCCGGTCGGGGAAGTATGTCAGTTTCCCGATACTGACAGGCGATGTATGTCGGTCTATAAAAACGCTATGATTGGATACAATGAGACTTATTTTGGACAGTGGGCGAGAAGCGTTTTGGGTAAGTTTAAAGTAAAAGAGACGGACAATGTTTTAGAAGGCAACCAAGGTTATGGTTTGCTAGATGGATGCCGCTGTTAATGGAAAATTAGGTAACCAAATATTTAAGAGTATATATATGCTATTTTTCTTCCACTAAGTATTAGTACGATAACTTTATCATGATCTTTTCTTCCAATGACCTTTCATCACTTTAACAATTATTACAATTGTACATTTAGATATCACTGAAAAAAACTACAAACTTGTTTACTTTGTACACACCATAGTGCTAGATAAAAAATAGAAAAATTGTACTAACAACTATGACCAACATCAGTTAAGGAAATAACATGTGCAATATAAACTTACGTAAGTGGATAATAACAAAATTACTTTCTAATATACTTGCCTATATTGTATATCATAATAACAATTTCTTATATATATGTGTCTATTTATAATGAGATTGAGATATGTATATCAAGATTACTTTTGTAATATATATTATACACCTCTGCATAAATGGAGTATTATATTTTTAATTATTAAAAATTTTAGATAACCATTTTTATTTTTTTTAAAAAAAAAAACAGAGAACAAAGTATAAAATAGGCTAGCTCTGTTTTTTAAAAAATGTAGAAAACTCTGATCAAGGTAAAAGTGTCAAAAATATTCAATATCCGGCACTTAACAATCTAAATCTATTTTTGGATCTAGCACGAAAATCGATAAAATATGATCAAATGACCGTTAACACAGGATCCTATACAAAAACTAGTGGCTAAATTATATGAATAATTCGAGTAGACAATTGTATATGCATCTAAGTCAGAGTAGTCAATATATCTTTCGGAATTAAAAACTTGTCGTAAATATTAAAGGGGCCAATAAAAAATTGTAAAACTAGGAATGAAAACCGGGAAGCATGTGTTCTGCCACGAATATTAATGGCGCTAGGCCGGTAACGTTGCGTTGACCATCAGTTCCTCAAAAGTTTAATTCACACATTGCTTCAAATTAAACTGATTCTGCTTCACTCTGTTTGATTCACTCTCAGTACTTCACAATGACGACTAAAGCTAGTGTTAGGGGAAGGCTGGTTACTTGCTTATCCTCCCTTAAGTTCTACTTGAACGTCTTGTGCCTCGTTGTCACAGTTTTTGTTCTTCTCCAAATCTGTTCATTTCAAATTACTAAACATTCCCTTTCACTCCCTCCTGCACTATTGACGTATCTGAAACACCAACCTGAACAAATATCCGAGAACAAGACGGCTTACTTGGTGGAGAAGCTACGTGAATCGGTGACATTCCTTCCACTCAAGGACTATCGCTTTTCAAACAAACCACTCGAAGGTCATACTTGGTTCATGAGTTCTCTCTATGATAACCAAACCAAAGGCGAGGCTCAGCATCAACAATTTCCTTCAGATTCTTCGAAAGGAAGGCTTTTGTGCTTGAAAGGGGTTGATGAGCATGATGGGTCATGGAACTACTACGCCCTGGCTTGGCCTGAAGCTCTTCCTACTAATGCCATTCTTCAGGAGGGCTTGACGTTTGTTTCTAATAATAGATACGATTATGGTAACTTGTGGCATGGATTAACGGCAGTTGTCCCGTTTGTTGCTTGGAGCTTAAGAAACCAATGCGAAAAGCCTCAAAAATGGGTTTTATACCACTGGGGAGAACTAAGATTTGGGATAGGGCATTGGTTGAGCGAGATAATCACAGCCACTTACGGTCAAAAACCGGACTTTTTACGGTTTGTTGATGAGGACAAGCCGGTTTGTTTCGAGAAGGCGGTTGTTATGAGACACAATGAAGGTGGAATGTCAAGGGAGAGAAGAATGGAAGTTTTTGATCTTATTAGATGCAAAGCGAGAAATTACTGTAACATCAGCTCATCCGAGACATCAAAGCCGCGAATCGGTATGACATTGCTATTGAGAACCGGAGCAAGATCGTTCAAAAATGAGTCAGCCGTGATCGATGTCTTCAAGCGAGAGTGTAAAAGAGTAGAAGGGTGTGAATTGAAGGTTTCTTATTCAAATAATCTAACATTTTGTGAGCAAGTGGAGCTAATGAAGAAGACCGATGTGTTAGTATCACCACACGGTGCACAGCTCACTAACTTGTTTCTCATGGATAAAAATAGTAGTGTGATGGAGTTTTTCCCCAAAGGATGGCTTAAGCTTGCAGGAGTTGGCCAGCTTGTGTTCCAATGGGGAGCTAATTGGTCAGGGATGAGACACGAAGGCTCGTGGCATGACCCGGTTGGGGAAATATGTCAGTTCCCCGATACGGACAGGCGATGTATGTCGGTCTACAAGAACGCTATGATTGGATACGATGAGACTTATTTTGGCGAGTGGGCAAGAAGAGTTTTGGGTAAGTTTAGCATAAGAGAGATGAAAGAGATTGCAGAGTGCAACCCCGGTAATAGTTTTGGGTATGTCGTTGATGTTAATTGTTGATAAAACTGAGTTGTGGAGTCTAATCTATAAAAAAGAAAAGTCTGTCAAATTAAATAATATGCATATTGAACTCGTTATCTCTACTGAGTTTATACTCCCATATAACCAAATCCATCAGAGAAAGAAATAATCAAATAAAAACGCACATCAACTAATTGAAGAGCTCTTTATACACTATGGGTTTTTCTTATCTCTGTCATTTATGCCTCCGATCTCAAGACAATGGCAAATAGATATCAATTCATTGCACAAATGCGGAAACAAAATCACTGATGAAAACAAATGGAAGATAAAACAAACATTAGTCCCGGAAGGGGTATCCCATGTTGGAGCTTCAATAAGACAGAAGAAGGAAATGACTTCATCACACAAGTGGAACAACACATGAGAATCCCATCACAAGGAGTCTGCTGTTTCTATAAATTATGAAATAAACTCTATTAAGATTGAGATAGTCTTTAGTCAGCACCAGACTGAGCGGTTTTTAACAGAGATTCCACTGCCTTCCTTCTTACCTCTGCTTGCTCCATAATCAACTGTCCATTTCTCAAACGTACAATCAACAAAATTATAGTACCCGCCATGCAGAGACAGTGACCCTTGCCGCACTTTTTCTTCTATCCACGGGTAACCAAGCAGCTTTTCTAATGAATGATTTATCGACGCCTGCAGGTTTATATTCTATATAAGTTCACTGATTAACAGAAGATATAAGTTCTACTGATTTACAAAAAGACCTCACCTTTTCACAATGTTGGCACTGATGATCAAAATGGAGGTTTGAAGCAACAGCTTTTGTGCTTTCCTTTGCCTTCTTCCCCACAACTACCCAGTTTTGTATGAAACTTCTGTTAACAGGGAAATACAATATGGCAAAGTTCAACAACAATCAATCAATTTTTTTATATAGAATGTATCAAGAACTGGTAAAAACCTGGAATCTACTTCATCTTCCATTTTCATTAAAGCTTGAATTCCTCCACAGCGGCTATGACCAATGACTAAGATGTTCTCCACCTACAAGTTTATCAATGAGACAAGAATTATAATGAATGTATCTACAAAAATGTAGCTACACATTGTGTTTATGCAGTCTATGTTGCCTTGAGATTTGAATTTAAGTGAAAAGAACCAACTCTGTAGAAAGCTAATTTCATGAAAGAAACAGAACCCTGAAAAGTCTAAACTGTGGAAGATCAACATTTCTTAAGATAAAGGGAAGATTTCTTTTGTTTAGAAAATAATCTACTAAAAACTTGAAGAGATAAGATAGATACTTACATTAAGAAAATTCACAGAGAACTCGAGAGCAGCTTTTGTTTCAGTTGGTCCAGACTGCAACAGGTATATGTAACTAGATCAAATGTGAACCAGGCCGTAAAACAAAAATGGTGGTCTGCACTAAATTGTATACCTCATATGAAGGTACTAAATTCGCAATGTTACGAACAGTGAATGCTTCACCCGGTTGAAAACCCAGAATGGCAGAAGGACAAACCCTAGAGTCTGCACAAGCAATCACCAGAAACTGTTGCTTAAGCTGTTAGCAACAATTCGTTTCTCCAGAAAACATTTAAACCACAAACGATATCTCAAGCCTTCCATGAACAATAAGGTTTTGTGAAGCTACCTTTGGAGCTTGAGCATCTGCCAGATTTTTGTAATGTTCTAAGTTATCCCTGCTCAAGAGTATATCATCAGGTAAGGTAAAAGAAAGGCAATAAATAACATAAACCATTGAAAAAGCAAAAAGCTGATCTGCCACTTACATATACTTAAGTTTCTTGAAGGCAAGGAACCGCTGTTTCATGTCGTCAAATACATCAGTGTTATTTTCTCTATCAATGATAACCCCATTAGCTTCCTGAGTCAGTCCAGGTGTCTTTCCTGAAGCCATCATTTGTAAGTTTGCAGTTTTTCTTCTGCAAACACCACAAAAATAGACTAAATCTGAACATTTGAATATTAGAAAACATCTCCACTGAAATTTTGCCAATTTGAAGCATCACAAAAAAATCTTCTTTGCAAATCTTGTAAATGACACACTACTTATATAACCTTAGAAACTAAAACATAAGATGTACTAACGAAAGAGGCCCCCACAAAGTATCACCATGTGATTTCTCTATGATGCTTATTATATATTCTCAAGACTAAATAAAAAATCTGACAGAGCAGCAATCCCAAATCAATATTAATCGGTATCAAACTGAAAAGTTAGTGAGCCCAGAAATTACCTGAAAGAAGCTGGAATTCTCAACTGGGTTTTCACAATTTCCTTTAAGTTGTGCTTGGAACCGAAGATCTGAATCAAAATGCAACAGAATTAAAAAAAAAGATGAGCAGATTTGAATGGAACAGTGTGAGAGAAGGAGACTTGACACATACCGCTTGGGTTTGGAGGTTAAGGAGAGACGTGGAAGAAGAAGGATCATAGGAGAGAGACAAATGCGTGGGTGTGGCTGCCATGAAAGAGGTGTAGAGAAGAAAGTTGGGTATTTCGAATCTGGAGCAACAAGGCACAAGGCATCTGAAGAGCGTTCATCTGAACGACAAGTTAAAAATTGAATTTTTTTATAAAAGAAAAATTAACAAAGAAGTGGATGTGATTGCGTTTCTCCAACAAAGACGGAGAAACCAAAGTTTTTGTGTCGTCTCAGTTTTGGACCCCACCCACCAAAATACTGAATCTTAGTAATTTGCTAAGATGCTATTAGCAAACAACAGCAAAAATATCAACAAGAGTTTGAGATAAAATTTGCATGGAATTTATTACTGTTACGTTCTAAAGAAAATTTTACATCAAGATGTATATGCATATATACAAAGATTAGATCGCACTATGAAAATAAAAAGCTATTTTAATAAATTAAATGTATACATAAAAATCCTAAACAAATCTGATAGTCAACAAAAAAAACTATTAGAGGAAAGAAAAAACTGACCATTTTACACACACAAAAAACAAAAGAGGAAAGAAAAACTGACCTAAATTTTATCCATTTGTAGACGTCATCTATGTTCCGTTTATCTTAACAGTTCCGTTAAGTCTCGTTTGTCTGTCGTAATCTATGTGAAAAACAGCATGAAGTTAATTTCAGGAGAATTAAAACAGCATGATTTGTAAGCATATGGAAATAATCCCCAATTTCACAAAAGAAACCCTAATTTCATGGTTAAACATTAACCGACCGAGCATCATACACTGGATTCGATAGACCTGCCACAATGTAACCCCCCACGACGCGACCTCAATCATCCCGCGAAGGAGCTTACTTTAATTGTATAGCATGACACCAAAACAACCTCAATCAAACCATCATTTGCATCAGTTCTACAGCGACCCTAAAACTAAACCGTAAATCAAACTCAAATTTTGAAATCGGAGAAAAAGCTAACACGAATCTGACCTAAATCGGGAAGGAAGAAGACTTCTCCTTGAAGAATGACATTTAAGTGAATGTTCTCGGAAAAGTAAAAGAGTTCTCGGCGAAGAAGAAGAATTTTTCGAGGAGAAGACAAATAATCGATGAAGGAGAAGACTTCTCGTCGTCTCTTTTCTTCTTTAATAAAACGCAGCGTTTCATATTAACTGAACAAACGGAGACTTAACAGTTGCGTTGAAGTAGAGGCTGTTTGCTAAAAGTAATTTCATTCACATAACATAAGGACACAGTTGAATCTGAGTTTTATTAAAATCCAGATGGTATGTTCAAGAACAGTAAACTAGTAACACAAAATAAAGCTTGGTGTATATTATACTTATCAAACTTAATCCACAAATCCTGAGGATCTAAAGCAGAGTAGAAGCTGTAAAACTCTTTTTGTCTTTACTAGAGTGGCAGCTTTGATAATCAAAATCTTTTTTTCCTTCTTTGTGGTTTGATTTGATTTCCTTCTTCAAGAAACTTACTTAATGTAGTCGTTTTATTCATAGCAATGAAGCTAGTATACTACTTTCCACTGTAAGAGATAGATCTCTTCAAGAAACCTGACCTCCCACCAATTGAAGATCCAGTATTAGTACCTCTTTTCACCTTCTCCTTCTCCTTCTCTGTACCGACAACAACTTGACTTACCCGTAAACCCGATGACGAATCCAACGACACTGATCGTCTCACTCGCTGCTGCGACTGATCACCATGATCTCTACTAATATTACTAACAAACTCATCTCTTTCTTCCTCGATTTCTTCATCAATATCATCTCCACTTTCTTCTGGAATTACCACACGGATCTCCTCTAGAACCTCACTATGATCATCAATCATCGTGTTGGTGGCGACAATAGGAGCACGGCAAAGCGGACAATTGGTGTGTGATCTAAGCCAAGTATCAATACAAGAAAGATGAAAAGCGTGTCTACACTTTGGTAACAATCTAAGCGTCTCTTCTTCTTCGAATTCGCTTAAACAAACCGAACAATCCGTTCCTTCCACAACACCATCTTTTTTACTATACTTGCACACTTTGATCGAACTTATATCCGATGGATTCAACCCGATTGTTCTGATATGCCAAATCGGATGATCGACGACAACCGGTGATGGTCCATCAAAGTCCCAATTCCTAGACTCTTCCATGCTCCATCTTCTTGATATTGTTATCGATCTCCTCCTATAGTAAAATTTGAAGCAGAGAACAAGTAAAGTAAGGAGAAACAGAGTTGTGATGATAGACGAAGCTGAGATGATTAAGACCCTCTTTAAGTTGTCGTCGTGGTGGATCACTGGCGGTGGAGAAAGACCTGTAACTACGACGATCTTGCAGATGGAAGGACACTCTTCAAGACAATAGGATGAACAAGATCCTAAAGTTTTCAACTCTTCGATGCAACTATATTTACAAAGCGAGTCCGATAAAGTTTCGTTGGCCTTATCCTCCTCCAACAGAAATCTGTGAAGGAATCTCATGATTGATTCAAGATCATCAATCAACAAGCTCTAGAGGGAGAGAGAGATTGAGAGAAACAAAAAGAGAAAAGAAGATGAGAGTCGTCTTCGTCTTTGTTATCTCTTTTGCTTTCTTTCTTTAGAATCAAGTTTGGTCAACAAAAGTAGGTTGACGGTATCTCTCGTCTTACTTTCAGCAGGATCATTGATTTTCCAGATGTTACAGTATTTAATAACTTTTTTCACAAAAAAAAAAAAATACTATAAAGCAGTGAGGAAAAAAAAATCTATATTTAAAACAAGTGACCGAGATTTCGTCATATGAATAAATTTGAGACTAGAAATATTAAATGGTTAGATATATTTTGGTAAAATGAACCATAATAATGCACCCTCACGAAGTGGGTCTAATATTAAATTGTATTGATTAGGTTTAATTGGGTTAGGAGTAGTTGTTGACTTATCGGCGTGGTGTGTGGTTGTGGTTATTGAGGGCTTATCTTTATTTAAAAGTTGGCAAAGTGTTATTGACCAAAATGGTTTATGTGAGCAATAGCGATATCTGTGGGCAGTATTCTCAGCTTGTCCCACCACATACAACAAACTGCGTCCAGCCGTCCACTGACTAGACGTTGTATATCTGATTTCCTGATGTGTATATGTATGGACTTTATTGTGTCTAATTTCTTATGAACCGGCATAGGATAAACCGATATTAATTGAGAGTCTGATTTGCTTTGGTCCAGTCTGTCTATAAACCAGGTCGTGTACAAAATTTTCAACATAACGAAATTTATGAAATCAAACAATTACGGTTTTGTAAAAACCATAGCAAAGTAAATCTGAAATTGTTTCAACTTCTTTCTATTGAACATTTTTTGAAATTCTCTATCTTTCTTTGTTTTCTACGGAAGCTTTTGGATTCCGATTTCCGCACTTGCTATTATTATACCAAAGAAAGCAACCAAGTTTATTTCACCCCCACGGTACGGATGAACATACTCTTCCTCGTCCACACTTAGCTTCATTTGTTTGTAGTCTGATGGTGACGAATTTCTTTGATGATGTAAATGGTAAGCATGAAAAAAATGGATGGAATATAAAAATATAAATGAATAAACTTTTTTCACATGACGTCAAAAAAAATAAAAACTGTTTTCACACATTCCTTCAAGTTTTGTTCATTTTTTAGTGGAATGTTCATTCTACATATTCTATTCAAACACAAAGGAAAGGGTTATATTTTAGTAAAATGTTAGATGAATACTTTATTCCACCGTATTTTATCTCTTTAATTAGATATTATTTGCACGTTAAGACCAAAAAAAAAATTTGTGTGACTAGTAAGGATTCATGATCTCTATCAGTGATTGTAAATTTATAGTATAAAGTATAGACTGGGTTAAACACTACGGTTTGTTTTGGTTATGTCTTTATGAAAACCGAACCCATAAGCCCGATCTATTTCAAAATTGACAAAAATTGTTTAAGCTAAATGTTAGAACTTAGAACAATGGTTACAAGTACAACATTTGGTGGACCTAATGATGTACTGGATTAAGGAAAAACAAGCCATAGACGCACATTCTGATTTGTTTACACCAGTACATAGAGATCTAGAATCTAACTGTGGTGGGACCAAAGCAGCTAAGGCCCATAGCTTTCTCAAAGGATTTCTCAAAGGGTGTGGTCATGGGTTTAGATCTGATGAAATCAGCCGAAGATGAAGACGGAGGAGGAGATGGACGAGATGGGACAGAGATGGTACGGACGCGAGCCATTGCTTCTTTGTGGAGTAAACGGAGAGGGTAGTTCCACCGAGCAACGCCTTGGTCCTTTAGCACTTCCACGGCTGCGATAGCCGTCGCCACCGCCCACGAAGCTTGCTTTCCGGCGTTCATCTTTGTACTTCTTAAAACCTCTTAACAATGTGTTCTGATCTTTGGATTTAGCTTATGTGTTTGGAGTAGCGTGAATGATTGGGTTTATAAAGGTGAGTCGAGAAGAAAGTGGTACAGAATGAAAACAAGAGGCTAATGAAGCCGCAGGAAATCTGGGAGCTCGTGGTTTTGTTATTTCCTAGGAACAATGTACGTTGGTTTCATATTCGCATTAGTTTTTTTACCTTTTGTCTTAAATTAATTATTTAACTCATTATATGTTAATATCATTTAGTAAATAGGCTAACTGAGAGAGAGAAGAAAAAGGTCGATTATGTTAGTGTTTTATTTTTTGTCACTTTTAGTAAACTTATGTTGTAATAACTCTAGCTACACCTGATAGAAAGGGAATTAAAACTTAAACGTCTCTTTCATCCCAACTCAAATAGAACGTCAAAATCAATCGAAATTAAGTAGGACCAAGTCACGATAATATAAGCGTAGTTTCATGATTTCATCTGATCTTAATATTCCCAAACCATTATCTTCCGACCATTACATCCATTTTGATTTATATTACAAGACCTAAAATCCTGACATCGTTATCTTTATTCAGATACTAATACATTTTATTAATTTTTATAGCAAATCCATATTCTCTTGGTCTCCTTCCTCTTTAAGCCGCCGGGATGGTGTAACCTATAAGAGATGCAAAAATCCAAATTATATATATGTGCTTATAATTACGAAAATAATAAGAAAAAAAGGTACTTACTTCCACATTTATAACCCGAGGGAATCTTCTTGCCGCAAGAACGAGCGACGTAAACTACTTTGTCCATATCAATATAGTTCGTAACATCCCTTGAAACATAGCGGCAAGCACATGGTACGTCGATCGGGCGGATTAGAGCACAACAAGACCGAGACGGCGGCGGAGAATTTGGTCCGGCGTTGCTGACGTAGCGTTGACACTCATTCATTAGTCCCGACAAGTTAGCTCCACAGACCTGAGCTGTCGCCACGTGGAAATTGTCGGAACCGATCATGAAGAAAGCTATTGCTAAAATAACCGTTGTCCTTGTCATTCCACTTCCCATCTCTGTTTTTTTTTTTTTTAATTTTGTGTCAATGGTTTGTTAATTTGTAATGAGATCTATGCTGCGAATATTTGGTGAGACGATAGAGTTGTATATATAGTATAACGTTGTTACGTTAATGCTATGCTTAGTTATAGTAACAATTTTTATTGTTGGTTTTGTAGTGGGAAGCACAAGGGGAGGGAGTGCTCTATATTATTTGTTATCTTTGTTGGTGGGATTCATTCGTGGCAGTTTTTGAACGAGGTTCCACATATTTAGTGGAGTGGTTGAAACATAGTTTAGTGACTGATTTTTGATGAAATTTATTTTGTCTCTGAATGAGCGTCGTTATTTAAAAGATGTCACTTAAAAATTGTTAGAATTGGTGACATAAACTTCCGATCGCTAATTTACTGCTAAATTTGTGAATGTTATTAGTGCATTTTCTTTTGTACGTTCTTGCGTTCCGTGTACGTATGCAATATGCATCCAATGCCTGTGAAAAACCGGCTATCTTTGCTGTTTAAGACGTTCACGTTCACAATAATCAAACATGATTAAGATAGTAGTAGAAAGTATCATCATCATAAATCTTTTGGACCACCATAAGTTAGA
Source organism: Erysimum cheiranthoides (assembly GCA_011420285.2). Taxonomy (NCBI): domain Eukaryota; kingdom Viridiplantae; phylum Streptophyta; class Magnoliopsida; order Brassicales; family Brassicaceae; genus Erysimum; species Erysimum cheiranthoides. Next base: position 19,684,126 of record CM022177.2, on the reverse strand, counting down.
TGTGCTGAAAATTTTCTCTTGAAGGGAATTTTCAGAGTCGAATGGTCTGAACTGACCGGAGAGATGTGAGGTTGATCTAATGAATCAAAATGAAAAACACTGAGACACTCAGCTGAAATACAATAGTGTAAATGTTGTATAAGGAAGATCTGAAAAAGCTTTGTACTCACGATCTCCGTTTCAGTTGAATAAGCGTTTAAGCAGGTTTACAATGTTAAATAGAAAATACATCACTCACGTTGGATATCGTTAATGTGTATGCGCCAAGTTCATAGCTGGCAAACTCTGAGAAACAATACTAAGACACATTAGGTTTGGTTCACTGGTTTGGAATCAGCATACAAAGTTTTGTCTCAAGCTTTCCCGGATTTGCTGAAAGAAACAAGTTGTTTCTCTCTATGCTTCTGAACAAGTGCTTCCAGATTCTTGGCCTTCTCTTCTCCATCTTTGAATTGTACTCTTCTTCCATGTCCTTTTATACAAAATTGCCATCAAGATCCAAAATCTCCACTAAGTAAAACAGATGTAGGGATATAGCAAAAGTGCACTAACCTGGTATTAGCCAATTGAAATCCAGGTTGATCAATCTTTCTACGTTCTCGAGCTGGAGAGGCACTGCCAGAGACCAAAAACTAATTATCATGTTTTCTTGAATGATTATTCAAAAACATTTATCCAAAGAAATTCAACAGATAAGTCTTTACCTGAACCATGATTGTACTGCTCTAAAATGCTCAATCCAGATTCGGACATTATTACATGGTCTCCAGTGAATAATGCCTTCAGGGGCTTATGGAACAAGCACACTGATCCCTGCAATTTTGTAGGAAGCTCTTATCCCAAGATCATAATGAAATTCTTTTTAACAAAAAATGAACATTCGTTTTCATGTATGTTCTTGCCGTTGGACAAACTTACTTCTGAATGACCGGGAGTGTGTATAAGCTCGACATCTTCATAGAGGCTCCACGGTCCACTTCCTTCCAGCTTTAACTCCACATCAGAGGTCGAAGGTTCAACCTAACAAAGAACGTTATCCCTTAATTGTCAATTAAAGCTGGATTTAATAATAAAATTGTTTCCCTAGCCAGTTTGTTTTTTTTACTTTTATCCAACCTCAGAATATTTTTCTATTTTCTACAAAGCTTATAATCAGAATGCAGAATTCTTGTATCTGCAAGCTTTTTCTCACAAAATTTAGATGTTCAAAATCTATCAAGAATGTGCAAAAAGTTTAGCAGAGAGGTGAGATAAATTCAAGGACATACATCTTCAGAATGCAGAATTCTGGTAGACTTGAATCGATCTGCCCATTTCTTGTGATCTGCAACATCATCCCTGAACAATGAAATAGCTTATCTTTGTTACAGAGATTACAAGAGAATCCATGGAGTTTCTCCATTTGGTGTTATCAACTCTACCTGTGTGTCAAAAACATGTAGCGAACACCACCCATCATCTCAATCTTTCGAGCAAGTTTCTCCACATAACTAGGACTGCAGCAAACAACAAACCCATTGGTATATCAATTGTGTCAGTTTCATTATATCATAACAAAGAATATCAAGAGAAACATTGCATCAACAATGTATAAAATAGTGCTACTAAACAACAAAGATAATAAGAAATCATTATGCCTCCAAAGGGTATATACCTATCAACAAGTATATTTCCCTCACGATGAAGAATCAAGTAGGAAGTTGCTCCGTAGGATTTCTTGGAATGAAACCCACAATGAAAAACACCCTGCACATTGTATAAATCTCAATATTTAGAAGCCTCAGGGAAAGCAGGAAGCCAAACAGAAGACAACGTATAAGAACAGGGTAGTATGGAGGTATGAGTTCTTGGTGGAGCTTAACCAGTTAAGAACTTAAGATCATTGTATCTACAGCAACTCAAAACGTGAAGACAAAATCTCAAAATATTTTCGAGGTATGCTTACAAATTATATCTACCCAGAGTTGGTTAACTTGTTAATAACCATCCTAAAAAAAGAAAGCTTAAGGGATGAGAAATTACAGGAAGTGTGTCTTTGTCTAATGCTAGTGGAAAGGTCTCTTGAGCTTCCCCTATGTCAGTAGGTGGAGTTTGAGTGCGAATAGAGCCCGTTGGACAAGATAATAAGGCCTGAAAGAATCAAGAAACCATGAGTAATAAGGACAACCTCACAGAATTTTTTTTTTCACAAACCATCGAAGAAGGGAATTTTGTCATAGAAAAGAAATTCTCGGTCTATGACATTCTAGCAGCCATTTCCACAGTTAAAAGTATATGATTAGGTTTTTTAAGTAAAATAGAATGAGAAACCCTTGAAGGTACCCATAAAAACAATAAAAATTTTATTTTAAAAAAATTCGAAAACATCCTCAATGAACTAGTGTCAGAGATACAACAGAAAAAAAGAAGAAAATCAAGGTTGCAATGGCACCTGAAGAGCATTCAGCCTTTCCTCCTTACAGGTTGGTTGTTTAATAACTGCAGACATGTTGTCTACTCGGGTGAATACTTCCTGTGACGATTAGCAGAAAAGGTTGTTAATGAATTGGCAGAACAAATTTAAAGGGGATGTAAAATTCTGCTCTGGGCAGCAGCTTTGTCCTGCTAACAAACAACTATAACATGAAATTTCAAACTTTGAGTCTAATGTAATGACTGTGATCATACATATTTTATATTGTCGATGTCATTAGCAGCATTTAATGACACGACTTGAGTTGTGAAAAGCAAGCCATTTCAAAAAGCTAACCAAAATCCAGAGTTAGTATATCTTTGATATCCTTCATCGAGATCAAGGATAAGGCATCGACTTCCCATGCATTACCCAAAATGAAACACCGACAACTACTTTACCCTACCAACCAATAGACCCAAATGCTTAAATCAATGGAACTGTTCATCAGCAGTTTCATTGGACCACCAAAATGGCCCCACAAGACAGGAGAAAGATGAGAAATAATAGAGGAGCTTTACAGATTTCGGAGAAGAAAAGCTTACCGGAGCCATCCAACGACATGTATCACAATCAATACAAGTACTGTCTGCAAAAAATCCATAGAGAGAGAAAGGTCGGTATTGATTATCTATACTAATATTGATCTCTCTTTGTTTTTTCGATTAGCAATAAAAAGTACATACCGACGAAGATATCTCCTTCGACGTTCTGAGAGCGTCGTCTAGGATTCTCATGGGTTGTCACTTGAGCTGCTTTAATAGATCCAAATACTCTCCTTCCTGTTATAGCCGTCGAAACAAAAGAGGAAGCTTTTGATGTAAAGATCGGTTCTTTTGAACGGAAGTGATACGAGAGCGAAGAAATCGCAGAGGAAGAAGCTGAAGCCATGACTGCCACTGGTGATTGATTCTCTTCTCTTCTCTTTGTGACCTTTTTGATGAGTGTAGCAGAGTCGTACTCATCTTGAACTTCGCATTCGCAGTTTCAAATATTAATATTATATTCTTTTTTTTTTTTTGACTAAACGATGACCCGATTTAAATCTAACGAGGACCCGGTTTAGTTTATGGTTAAGCTAATTTGTTTCGGTTTGTTTTTTCTAAACCCGTGATTCTCCAAATTCAATCACGATTAGACACGTGTAAGCTTCTTTCTCATTCGTGCCAGGTCCTCCATTGTAGATCATCATCTCTCTCTCTATCTCTCAATCTCAATTTTCAAAACACCATTTCTAATCTTGTTTCCTTGGATCAGAATACGAATCTGGAATCACAATCCGTAGATCATCATTGTTTTCCTACGGTAATTGATGTTTAGCGTGGAGGAAGGAAGCAGTGGAAGCGGTGGGTCTGAGATTGACGAGGAGATAGCCGGAGACGGTTCGACGACGTCATTGTCTCGTTGGGTTTTCGATGAGAAGGATGATTATGAGATTAACGAAGATTACGACGACGACGATGGATATGATGAGCATAACCACGCGGAAATGGATTCCGATGAGGAGGATGACAATGTGGAGCAGCGTTTGATTCGAACTAGTCCTGCCGTTGACTCTTTCGATGTAGACGCTCTTGAAATTCCTGGAACTCAGAAAAACGAAATCGAGGTTAGCTTTTATTTGAAATTTCATCTTTCTCATTTGGCTGCGTCTGTGACTTGATGTGGTTATGTTGTTTCTTCATGTTGTTTACTTTTCGATCTGATTAAGTTGAACAACTTGCTAATCTGTTTTTGCAGGAAGCTGGCATTGGAAAGAAACTCATACTCGCTTTGCAGACTTTAGGGATTGTATTTGGTGATATTGGAACTAGTCCATTGTATACCTTCACCGTCATGTTCAACAGTTCTCCAATTAACGACAAAGATGATATAATTGGAGCGTTGTCGTTGGTTATATACACTTTAATATTGTTCCCTCTTGTAAAGTATGTACATTTTGTTCTTTGGGCTAATGACGATGGTGAAGGTATTTCTTTTTTTTTTTTCCCTATCTGGTGTAGATCGAAGTTCTTTTAAGGTAAAAAGCCTTAATTTTTGGAAATGAATTGCAGGCGGTACTTTTGCTTTGTATTCGTTGATCTGCCGGCATGCAAATGTTAGCCTTATTCCAAATCAGCTTCCATCAGATGCTCGCATATCAGGCTTTGGTTTAAAGGTTCCATCTCCAGAACTTGAAAGATCCTTGATAATAAAAGAAAGACTTGAGGCCTCAATGACCTTGAAAAAGCTTCTTCTGATTTTAGTTCTTGCCGGCACTGCTATGGTGATTGCTGATGCCGTTGTTACGCCTGCAATGTCAGGTATTTATAATCTGTCAGTTGCATTGTTTGTTCATATGTCTTATATTTATACACACACATATCATTTATATGGAAAAGAGATTGTGAAAGCATTACTATTGCATGAATAATCTGCAGCTAACTCTAACCTCTTTTTGAATACAGTCATGTCTGCTATTGGTGGTCTGAAGGTTGGAGTTGGTGCTATAGAACAAGGTAAATCGTGATTGTAGTTGACATTCATCAGCCTGATTATGGTCATGAGTATGATTTCGTCTGACTTTCACTTCTTGTAAAAGCTTCCCTCGATATATGTATTCCTTGAACCAGACAACTCTTTATGAGTCTTTAACAGTTGCATCTTGGGTCCATTGACTTCAATTCGATTATAAATACAGCAAAGAAGAATGCCATCGAGAGCATAAACTCTTCTTGCCCCTCAATAATTGCAAATGTTTCCTCAAAGCTTCCAACAAACATAAATCTTATTTTTACTAGTCATTAATGACCTATTTTTGTGAATAGTTTCTGACTATGGCTTCATTTGCAGATCAGGTGGTCGTGATATCAGTCAGCTTTCTTGTGATCTTGTTCAGCGTACAGAAATATGGAACCAGCAAACTGGGACTTGCTTTGGGTCCTGCTTTGCTTCTATGGTTTTTTTCTCTTGCGGGCATTGGGATTTACAACCTAGTTAAATATGACAGCAGCGTTTTTAGAGCGTTTAATCCTGCATATATCTATTTCTTTTTCAAGAGAAACTCTGTAAATGCATGGTACGCGCTTGGGGGTTGCGTTCTATGTGCAACTGGTAAATTTCATATCCTGGGAAGAATTTAAAAAAATCTTAAATAATGACTTGACTTTTTGACTAAATGGCATTGCTCATTTCTATACATGTGGATCTTGTCACAGGATCGGAGGCCATGTTTGCAGATCTTAGCTATTTTTCTGTTCATTCAGTCCAGGTAAGTTAAGGGGATATTCTTGTTCTTTTGATATTCTTCTTTCCTAGAGTCATCTGAACTTTTGATTCAGTGGTAGTGTTTATTTGCAGCTTACCTTTGTCCTTCTGGTGTTACCTTGCCTCTTGTTGGGTTATTTGGGTCAAGCCGCATACCTTTCTGAAAACTTCAGTGATGCTGGGGATGCTTTCTTTTCGTCAGTTCCAAGTAAGATCCACTAGCTTCCACAGTACGTCAAGATCACAAGGGTATTCCTTCATTTGCTGGCTTGATTTTACCTCTAATGTCACGTTTTTAACTGTTTATTACTCTTTGTTTTTCAGGTTCTTTATTCTGGCCAGTCTTTCTTATTTCTAATATTGCTGCTTTAATCGCCAGTCGTGCAATGACAACAGCCACATTTACATGCATCAAACAATCAATAGCACTAGGCTGTTTCCCGCGTCTTAAAATCATTCACACCTCGAAGAAATTTATTGGCCAGATTTATATACCAGTTCTAAACTGGTTCCTTTTGGTGGTGTGCCTGATTGTTGTCTGTTCTACCTCAAACATCTTCGCGATTGGAAACGCATATGGTAATAATTTCTTCTCATGTCATCTGGTTTCGGGAAATTTGGCTGAAACCCGTTTTAGTTTCTCTAATCTGTTATACGGCACAGGGTGTTGAAACTCAAGTTCTGGTACATGATGCTTACTGTTTTTCTGTAACGAAGATTATGTAATTCTGGTCATTGTTCTTCACGTTTAAAATTTTCTATGAATTTTTGTGTGGCTTGCCATCAATGCATAACATATTCATGCCTGTGGTTTTGGATTTTGGATATTCAGGCATCGCAGAGCTGGGAATTATGATGACTACAACAATTTTGGTGACCCTTATCATGCTTCTTATCTGGCAGACGAACATCATAGTCGTGAGCTTGTTTGCATTTGTTTCCCTGGGAATCGAACTGATTTTCTTCTCATCAGTTTGTTCAAGTGTGGCTGATGGAAGTTGGATAATCCTGGTTTTTGCTACAATCATGTTTCTCATAATGTTCGTTTGGAACTACGGGAGTAAACTGAAGTATGAAACTGAAGTGCAGAAAAAGCTACCAATGGACCTACTACGAGAACTGGGCAGTAACCTTGGGACGATTAGAGCACCCGGCATTGGCCTGCTTTATAATGAGTTAGCAAAAGGAGTTCCAGCAATATTTGGTCATTTTCTAACCACCCTTCCTGCAATCCATTCCATGGTTATCTTTGTGTGTATAAAGTATGTTCCTGTTCCAAGTGTGCCTCAGACGGAGAGGTTTCTTTTCAGACGTGTCTGCCCAAGAAGTTATCATTTATTCCGCTGTGTTGCCAGGTAAGCAAAGCAACCGTTTTTTCATATGGAAGAAAAATTAGTTTAATAAATACATATTCATATATAAAGTGCTGTGCGTTTAAAACAGGTATGGATACAGAGATGTACGGAAGGAAAATCACCAGGCGTTTGAGCAAATACTGATTGAGAGTCTTGAGAAATTTATACGTAAGGAAGCGCAGGAACGTGCACTTGAGAGTGATGGAGACCATAATGATACAGATTCCGAGGATGATATGACTCTGTCCAGAGTTCTGATAGCACCCAATGGAAGTGTGTATTCACTTGGAGTGCCACTCTTAGCTGAGCACCACATGGATTCATCAAACAAGCGGCCAGTGGATAGAAGAAGGGGCAGCATAGATTTCGGGGCAGGTCCTTCAACGGCGTTGGATGTGGAGCAGAGTCTAGAAAAAGAATTATCGTTTATACACAAAGCGAAAGAGTCAGGGGTGGTGTATCTACTGGGACATGGGGACATAAGGGCTACTAAGGATTCTTGGTTTCTGAAGAAGCTGGTAATAAATTACTTGTATGCTTTCTTAAGGAAGAACTCCAGGAGAGGGATAACAAACCTAAGCGTTCCGCATTCGCACTTGATGCAAGTTGGAATGACTTATATGGTATGAACCGGACCGATCAACCTACTGGTTTTCATCTACGTGCAAGTCTTATGAATTGTCGTTGAACACAAAACACAAACCAAGTCAGGAGAGAAAATTTTCTTTTACACATTGTTTCATAAATGCGATTGGTTATAAGAGTATAGGAGAAGCAAGATGAATTTTTGTTTTGAGAGTTGATATTTGATTCTGTGTTTGTAATTTTATTGATTGATTTGTATTGGCTCGTTCCAGACTGCGTATTGTATTGGAATTTAGAGTGAAGGACTTGCTCTGGCAATGAGTTTTGCCATGTTACATTTGTATCTCCATTTTGTTTGTGACATGATCTTTCATGGCTGGGTACACGAATAACTGAAATCCTGCTGCTTATTCACTATAATTTTTACACAAAATCAAACTCCAGAGTATCAAATGCCAAAACCAGTGTAGAGTTTTGAATTTGTTATTGTGGCTGTGTTACAAGCTCAAAGCAACTGTGCGCAAAATCAAGATAAGATGACCCTCAAGAAATGATCAATACCCGAAATTATTGCTGAGAATGAAAAGTATAAAAAAAAAAAAAAAAAAGTGATTTTCCTATGCAAAAATCATGATATCATGCCTCAATATAGCGGAAATGACCCGTTTAAGTGCTTGCTTTCCATCTTGTATTCTCATGTGGCTGCTTTGGTCCCTCTTTTGCTTCCCATTTGACATTTTTGTCTTTTCGGTTCGAGAAGAATCTGTACCTCAGAAGTAAAGAATTAGTCATGACACCGAGAGAGCTTACACCCATGAGAGCCCCCGCCATTGATGGAGTCAACATGGTTCCAGTCAGTGGCAGCAACACTCCAGCCGCAATTGGGATTCCTACCTACATAGTTTTTTAGATATATAGAACAAAAGACATTATTAACTCATTAGATATCCACACTGAATCTCAAAGCAAGAAATTAAGATATATAAATGCTGAACAACTTACAATGTTGTATCCGAACGCCCACCAAAGATTTTGCTTCACGGTCTTCATGGTTTGCCGACTTAGCTCCATTGCATCAAGCAACTGCGTGGAAATCATGTAACTACTAACTACATGTGTCCAAATTCATGGAAGCCAAAAGGAAACATCTATAACTCTTGATTCAGTAAGACGATGCAGTTTCCAATAACCAGCAATCTTAGATTAAACATCTATACAACTAGATGAAGATGCATAATGACAACTCCGCAAATCTTAAACGTGTACTAAGTTTCATCGGAAAATAACTTCAGTTTGTACATTGTTTTATTACATCACTACTGTCAGACAAACTAGATCTCATATATTCCTGAAATTAAAATTATTCTAACACGTGTGGCATCTCACTATGCCTTCAAGCTAAATTGATTTGCACTAAATAGCACATATCAGATCAATACGGCAGTGACTATATAACATTATAACTTGATGTAGTAATCAATCAGAGCTCGCACTTTATAGCACAATAAAATGAAAAAAGGTACAAGTGTTGTGGGGATAATATGAGAAACCTGTGTTAACCGATTGCCCATCAAGACAACGGGAGACACCTCACTAGCCGCTCCTGCACCGCCACCCATGGCCACTCCAACATCAGATGATGCCAGAGCAGCAGCATCGTTTATTCCATCACCCACCATTGCAACAATCTTCTTATTCTTTTGAAGTTCATTGATAAAATTCCTTTTCTCTGCTGGTTTAACTCCTGCTATAACCTATATAACAAATTAGATCAGGTTTTGTCTTTTGACACTACATAATCATATAAATGCATATGTGATGTTTATGGGATTAAGGAGATTGCAGGAACTATATCTGACTAATGAAAGTCAGTAGGACCAATATTTAACTTGCTCAAAACGAGGTTTATGCCTACAGCTCAATCAGACAATCACTACCATGACTTTAAATGTTTGATAATTCTCTCCAAATACCACCCTAAAGCAAACCATGCATTTAGGAGTTTTATCGATCCATGTAAAGAAAAGAACATACCCGCTCTTGATTAATTCCTACGACAGAAGCTACGTAATTGGCAGCATTCCTCTTGTCACCAGACAGCATGTACACATCAATTCCCTGGCGAGTCAAATTCTCAACAACTTGAGCAGCTTCTTCCCTGACTTTATCTTCAAAACGGATGACTGCAGCAAGTGTATTATCCACCCCAATATACACAACTGACTGAAATTCATGCTCTTCTAATGCATGCAATGAGTTCCCGCCGGCTCCATGTCTGCATAGCGCAAGAGTTAATTAAAAAGAGAAGCTTCTGTCTTTTTACAGTTTAAAATCCTGCAACTTCCTTATGCTTGAGCAGAAAATATTCTTCATCATGTATATTCATTATTCAGCTTCACATGTCCCACAAATACTTTATTGTTAGATATGTACAATCCTATGGAGAAAGGATATGTATAATCTTGATTTGTTACCAGGCAGCAATAGTAGGTCAAAATTGTGACAGCAAGGACCACATCATCAAGAAAAAATGCATAAATGGCGATACTGATATATATTATACTAACATGAAAGATGTATGAGACTACAATGGTTACTTGTCAGGTGCCAAATCACTCCTAAACTGTAGATAACAAACCACTTATATACAAAGGATGAACATATTATACCTCTGAACCCATTCTAGTGTCCCAACTGTTACCCTCTTGTTGTTGACAATAGCAACGGCGCCAGACCCTGGTTCTTCAGTAAATGTTCCATCCTCTGCCTGCAGTGATGAAGTTCATTAACTTCATCAAACTAGAGAAATAATTATCATTTACAGTACTACCTTCATAGTCTGACAATTACGAGCACGGGCTGCTTTTATAATCGCTTTCCCAACAGGGTGAGTAGTGTTTGATTCAACAGCAGCTGCTAACATCAAAACCTCAACTTCTGACCAAGTATCATTCAAATTGTGTCTGCGTAAGAGCATGAGGAGTTAGATGTTTTTCAAAAAACACAGAAGTATGTGAAAATTTTCAAGAAAAAAAAAAAACTAATTTGAAATAATAAAGGCTTCAGCTAGTATTATTTACAAGTATCGAAGAGCTGTGCCCAGAAGAATAAAAGTTATCAAGCCTGACAAAGCTTTTAGGCGCAAAATTGGGTATGTAAGAAGCTTCATTTAAAAAGGTAACCACAAGACGAATATTTTGAACACTATTTCTCCATGTTTCGCTAATCTTTTGTTCCAATCTGATTCTTCTGTAATTTTAATCCACCTTAAAACTTATTGCTATATAAACTTTTATAGCTTCAAAAGAGCTTCACATTCAAGTAAATAGAACGAGCCTTAAGGTCTTCTATATAAAGCCTAACACAGGTAACCCACACATAACGGAAAATGATCTAAGCATCAATATACCCTTGAAGACCACGTAGATCATTGGACATTTCTAATCAGCAACGAGCCTAACCTTGGATCTTCAGGAATAATAACTTCAGTCACAACAGGGTGTCCCTTTGTCAGTGTCCCAGTTTTGTCGAAGACAACAGTATCAACCGAGGAAAACTTTTCAAGAATATCACCACCACGAAGGAGTAATCCTCTTCTTGCTCCTAATGATGTACCAACCTAAATAATATAACAAGGTCTCCAACGTCTTACTCTGTCTGATCCATAGCAGAGAAACTGTTTATTCAGTAGAAAAAAATACCAGCATTGCAGTTGGCGTAGCCAACCCAAGGGCGCAAGGACAAGCCACAACCTGTTTCAAATAAAGGTCTGTGAGACGGCATGATTAATAAAAGATAGAGAAACTCTTTTTAAGCCATCCTTGCTTTGATAAATCTAAATTACTAAGTTTCAAATAGAGTCAAAACTGAAACACATACTTTCTTCATATCCACTCTAAATTTTATAACTGATATCATGGGCTGCAGTTGAGGTGGTAGTATAGGCTTTCAAAAACTTTGTTTGCACATGCTTGATTCCATTTAAGTATTACCATTTCAATCAAAAATATACAGTAGTAGATGCATACCAGAACGCTGCAAGATAGTTGAAGGGCCAAAGACATTGGGCTCCCATTATGCAAGGCAGAAGGAAGAACGTGTGCACCAAATAGATTCCAGAATGTAAATGTAGCCGCAGAGAGTGCCATCACTCCATACGTGAAGCGCCCTGCAACCTGTAATTGCAAAAAAAACAAAGAACGTTAGTCCTGGTTAAATTTTCAATCCTTTGTTCTAGAACTTCTCTCAACAATTTTCAACAGCATGTTCGTGATATCTACAAAGACAGCATACACGATAGTTTCTCTGCTGAAAAATACAATATGACTGAACTGGTTTCCTCAATAAAATATCCCTCCAGTAACGAGAAATTCACTGCCAGGTTTTCAAATTTCCATGTGTATGCAAATACTTAAAAGTTTCATGCTCCCCAATATTCCAGGGGAAATCAAGGTCAATCCAAATTGATATTTAAAATGCACTAGGAAAGAGAGGAGAGACCTTGTCAACCAACTGCTGTACTGGTGCTTCTCTACTCTGAGCCTCTTCAACCAGACGAATAATGTCCCCAACTGCGGTTTCACCCCCTGATCTATGCACTTCGACAGTAAGTGTTCCGTTCACGTTTATAGATCCTGCTGCGACTTGACTCTAGCCCAAAATAATTTGTTAACAAAATAACTTGAGTTACATCTCCAGATATTACCCATGAGCAAAATAATTTTCCAAAGTTAATGAAATCTTATATAATATGTGCAAAGATACAACCAAAAGTTTTGTGATGATAATATTCTCATCTATCTCAGGCTACACTAGATAGAGATAGGGGTGGAGTAGAAAGTTACCCCTGGCTCTTTTGTCACTGGCAATGGTTCACCTGTGAAACTCGACTCATCAATGGTGCTTCTACCTGACTTGACAATACCATCTGCTGGAACTCGATCCTGGGTAAATAAGGAGAACATAAGCCATGCTTCAGTGATAAAGAACCACAAAGAAGAACATAAAAATAAGATGTTCTTCTCCTAATAGCAGGATAACGAGAATCTTAAAGCTATAGGTGAAACAAAAACACCTATTTGCAATAAAATATCACTAAATGAGAAAACAACAACATACTATGCATGAGAATGAAAATTCTCTCTTCTTACTCCTGGTAGTATGACGACTAGATCACCGACAGAGAGACTATTACAAGGAACCTCAACACTTGAATTCTGCAGATCACCATCAAGCAGAAGGCGAGCTTTTGAAGGCAAAACACTCAGAAGGCCAGTCATATCACTAGTAGCTTTTATTTTAGCTCTCTGTTCAAGATTTCTTCCCAGCAATACAAAAGCTATCAACATAACTGGTTCCTCAAAAAAAGTCTTCCAGCCCTGGATGTCAAAACAGTTTTACAGGTTTATAATATCAGCCATCAATCGCAAGAACCAATACAGATATGGAGGTCAAGGGTCTAACTACTCCCAGCTTACAGAAAAAAACCAAAAAAAAAATAAATAAAAACAAGCATTATTACTTATGCAGTTGATTTAAAAACATGTTAATGCAGCCAAACTGTTTGCTTATGTTATCCAGAAATTTTTTAAATCACTATTTTTGAATAAGGGCAAGAACATTTACAAACTACTTAAACTAGATTAAAATTCCAGATTGATTTTTTTGGCACAAAGAAATCTGAGCTAAATAAGAAAGTTGATTACTAGATTGCATCAAAATGACCGTATGATATTCAAGTATACAAGGGGTAAAGGTCGTTGCACATTAACTTTAATATCAAAGTTTTGTTCAAAATTGAATATATACTTCATTAGTTTTTACCCATCTAGAAATTTTTAATCACAACAAGAGTTCTTTCCTCTGGAAAGTAGAGGGTGAGAGGGAAATGATAGTTAAGTTACCAATTTTGGAATCATGGCTGCCAGTGAGCTAACAGAAAATGAAGACAATGCCCCAAGACCAACTAGCGTGTTCATGTTTGGAGAACCTTTTAAAAGGCTCTTGATACCATCAAGTACTAGTTTGCGCCCAGGACCAAGCAACGTAATCAAACATAAGGACACATGGAACCCCGTTGAATGGATTGCATGAATCCAGGGAGCATTAACACCTAGAAAGTGAGTTAAATGGCCAACCAAGCATACAGCACAGAGGGCCCACGAAACAGCAAGCTCACGGCCTGCAACACAATCAAGAGATATACAAATCTCAGAAACAAAACAGCAGTTTCCTAAAACAAAATATCAAATTTCGGGAAACCATTTTTACCACTCTCTTTTAAGCGAGCCTGCTTGTCTTTTGTCTTCGTTTCAAAAACTTTGAAGAAATTCTCTGTCACCAAATCTGGAACAAAGATAGATACTTAGTGCTGATGCCAAGAAAGACAACTGTAAAATACCCTACTCAGAAAACCCAGGGCATCCAGAATCTTTCTCAGACTGATAAGCTGAATCCTAAGACTCCCCATGTAAAGAACGAAACCATAGTTTAAGGTAGGAGGTAGCAAATGAAACTAATAATCATAGAAAAGAACAAAGAAAAGAGTTTGTGACTAATTAATCCAGCACCTAGCCAGGCTAAAATGCTGTATCAAGTGGACAGGGCAGTTATGAAAACCATGATTGAGTGAAGGTCCACCATCAAAAGACAAATTAAATGCCTTGGAGTAGTATGAAAGTTTATAGCTTGCAAGGCATCCTTTTGGAAAATCAACCATTATAGAACAAGATAATCTCTACAGAGTTGAGCTGTCTGGTTCAGACAAGGTATGTGATCGATGGAAAATATAAGAAAAATACATGGCCTTAGTATAATCAAGTTAACACAAGGACTGACAACTTCTACATGAATGGTACCACTAGCACCAGAAATTTATGTTTACAATCCATCCGCCATGAGCAGCTTCTCTTAATCATCTGTTAAAGGAGAAGTAATCAAGTTAGTAGACTTAGAACCAGTCCACAATAGACTCATATCGACAACTGATAATTGAAAATCCCTTCAAACGAAGAACATACCATAACAATAATGATTGCTGCTGGAGAAATCTTTTGTACTATCAAGGTGCAAACTCTCCTGCAATATCTTCAGGAACTTCCCCTACCCCACAAGTATCCACCGAATTTGCAAAAAGATGATGAGATTTTTGTTTTTACTTCCAGTCAATTAGCATTACTGAAGCACTAAAACTTAGAGCACTACATTTCTCACCAAAGGAACCTTATTCCTAGACACTAAACTGTGACGGGTTCAGAAAATTATCAAACACAAAGAATAAGATAATATGCAGGAACTGCACGTCAAAGAAACAAACAAGAGGTGCAAGAATGAGTCTACAAGAAGGACCTAAACAAGCATATAAGGAAAAATTAGTGATCATGACCCCCTACACCTTTGGGCAGGTTTACTAAACGCTACTTTCAGCCCAGAAAAGAAAAGGATCACAAAAAAAATATTAAGTCACTAGAAAGTTCCTGTTTTTTTTGGTAAAAGGTTAAATTCACTAGAAAGTTCCTGTTAATTGCTGATATAAATCAGAAAGAAAAATGGTGCATCCAAAATTGGAAATGCAGCCTCTCTCACCTCGAGGAGTAGACTGAAACCCGCAATTGGTCAGATGATTTGCAAGCGTCTCGCCCAAACTCTTCTGCCAATCAGGTAAGTTTTTAGCTTCCGGTACAGGCCACACTATTGCTGTCTCGGTGGTGAGGTTAACACTAGCAGAAGCAACTTGAGGCTATATACATCAAAGAAAAGGAAATGAGAAAAGGGAGGTTTTTTAATCAAAACAATCGGGCAACCCTTCTCTGAGACAAGGACACACCAATTTGGTCGTAGGCTGAGAGAAGCAGACCATTAAAGGAAGAAAAGTAAAAATCTTGACACTTACTTGGCTTTCGAGTATCTTCTTCACACTTGCCGAACAACCTCCACATGTCATCCCCTTCAATTGAGTAGAACATCAATGTTAGTAACATAACAGTATTGGATTAAATTCGAAATCACCAAAGAATATAGAGACAGAGAGATAAGAACGTACTCCAACATCGAGAATAATGATATCTGACGACGGAAGGGAGACACCATCATTAGCTCCAGCAGCCAATTTTGACTTGGAATCACCGCTCTCGGATCCTCCGCCACCACCGCCGCCGCTTCCACCATTATAGCCACCGAATCCTGCACCGCCGCCGCCACTTGAGATACTCCTGAAAGACGGCGATGAGCTGGACAAACACTGCAAACGGCGTCGGATTACAGGCAAAACAGCAGCTCCCAAGCTTCTCAAAGCGGAAGAATAACAAAGCGAATTAGAGGAAGTAAGGCGAGTGGCATGAAAGCCACCAAGACGGCGCGCGGCGGGAGAAGAGCGAGCGAGCAATAGAGGATGGAGGTGTCTGGCACCGGAGAAATGGCGGTTAAGAGCTTTAGAGATAGTGAGGAGAGGCAATGAAGGACCACCACCACCAGTTCTGGCCATGGCTGTTGAGAAAGCGGAGAATGTAGACTCCATGGAAGTGTTGGCTCCGTTAATCTCAATCTCTCGAGTTCCCCGTTATCTTTTTTTCTCGGCCTGCGTTTGTTTTAAGTGTTCTCTAAACAAGTGGTGTCCACGTGTGTGAACACATACTACAAAACTTTAGTTAATACAACTTTTGATTTGTCAAAATTTCAAAGTGTGTGAGTGAGTCAAAGAACAACAACAAAATTAACGGACTTTTCGCGGTAATTGAGTCAAATATTGAATTCTTCAAGCAAGCAAGCGTGACGTAGAAATTTAAGCCATTCAAACTAAACTGGTTTATTACTTCGGCCTGTTACCACACATATTAACAAGTAAAGAGCGAAGACAAAAGTAGTAACCCAACACAAAAACAACTATGTTTTTAGTTTAATAGTACACAAACCTCCATTACTTAAAACTTAGCAACTTCATAAAGAGAGCCTCTCTATACATACATATCCTAACTCGGACAAGTATTGTATTATCCTCTTTCTTTTTTTTTTTCTTTGGACAAGTATTGTATTATCCTCTAGACTCCAATAGATGATAGAAGATTCCCGGAACCGAGCCTTCTCTTTCGCAGACGCTCTGCAATGATGAACGCAAGCTCCAGAGACTGAGATGCGTTGAGCCTCGGGTCACAGTGAGTGTGGTAGCGTGAGCTTAGATCGTTGTAAGTGATGGTCCGTGACCCTCCGACGCATTCTGTCACGTTTTGTCCCGTCATTTCTAAATGAACACCACCAGGGAAACTCCCTTCTTGATCATGCACGTCAAAGAATGCTCTCAATTCCGCCTGATACACACCATATAATTCAATGGCCAAATACATGTATGCAAGATTATATCTAGAGAAGATGAAGTATGAATTATTACCCTGATTGCATCAAATGAACGAGTTTTTAGCCCACTTGGAGCCATGATTGTGTTTCCGTGCATTGGATCACTAACCCAAGTCACAATCTGACCGGCTCCACGTACTGCTCTGATCAAATGAGGAAGCTTAACCCGCATATTCTCAGCTCCCATTCTCACTATAACTGTAATCCTTCCAGGCTTGTTCTGAGGGTTTAGTATCTCTATCAGCCTAACCAGTTCACTAGGGACCATTTTATCACTCACCTGCATCAAAGCACACCAATCACCATCTGTCACTTTCTAATACAAAAAATCCATAGTACCACCTTTGTTAGGGGTTTTCCAATTTCTTTAATACGAGGCAATAGGGTATGATATAGTTACCAACGGTTCTTGAGTGGATAGACCATAACATCGATTTCACACAAAGTTTTTTTTTATCAACATTTCAGTGTTTTTTTCAACAAAGCTAACCTATTCGGCTATTCCAGTTCACCAAACTGAGAGACTTGATGATCACATACCTTGATTCCAAGGGGGTTAGCAATTCCCCTTAGAAACTCAACATGAGCACCATCAAGTTGGCGAGTTCGTTCTCCAACCCAAAGCATGTGCGCAGAGCAATCATAGTAAAGTCCGGATGTTGAATCCTCTCTTGTGAGTGCTTGCTCATAAGGCAGCAGTAAGCACTCGTGGGATGTCCAAAACTCAGTAGTAGTCATGATTGGGTGAGCATTGGTAAGTCCTGCAGCACCCATGAATCCTAAAGCCTCATCAACTCTATTGGCCAATTCACGGTACCTGTTTATTAGTCACAACAACAAGAAATAAGAAACCGTTTCTGACTTAGAAAAAGCGTATCTCCAATTGGTTTAACATCATAACAAAGAAGTTTCAAAACAAAGAGAGAAGCTTATGAACCTGTCACCCTGTTCACTATGTTGGGTGAAATCAAGATTCCACTGGCTAACTCTCTGCATAGCTGCATAACCTCCAGTTGCAAATGCTCTCAAGAGATTCAACGTAGCCACAGATTGTGTATACGCTCTAACCATCCTATGAGGATCAGGAATCCTCGATTTCTCATCAAAAGTATCACCGTTTATGTTATCTCCTCTGTAACTCGGCAGCTTCACGCCATCTTTCTCCTC
Source organism: Erysimum cheiranthoides (assembly GCA_011420285.2). Taxonomy (NCBI): domain Eukaryota; kingdom Viridiplantae; phylum Streptophyta; class Magnoliopsida; order Brassicales; family Brassicaceae; genus Erysimum; species Erysimum cheiranthoides. The sequence continues at coordinate 19,665,973 of CM022177.2, read as the reverse complement.
GAATGGGTCTGATCTCGGCTTGGCAAACTGACCTGCCATCCTTCCCACCTGAAATTTCAAAACCCACAAAAAATCACAAACTTTCCCTAAATTCAAATCAACACAGAAAATCTCCAGAAAAATTAGAGTTGAGTGAAAAGAAATCGACCTTGAAAACTGGTAACTGGCCACCAAACATGAGAACAACACCCATCTGAAGAAGAACCCTAAAGGTATCTCTAATGTTATTAGCGTTGAATTCCTTAAAACTCTCAGCACAATCACCGCCTTGGAGCATAAAGGCTTGACCCATAGCCGCTTGTCCAAGCTTCTCCTCCAGTTTCCTCGCCTCGCCAGCGAAAACTATAGGAGGAAAAGAGGAAAGCGTCTGTAGAACCGATTCAAGATCCTTCTGATCTGGATACTCCGGCAATTGCAAAGCTTTCATCGATTTCCAACTGTCTAGACTCCATTTAGCCGAAGCGGAGGCTGACTGAGCAGATTTCTTGGGATCAGCCGAATGAACGGCGAAGACAGGGGAGAAAGAGATCGGACGGCGAGGAGAGTGGCGGTAGGGTAAGAACGACTTGGTCGTGAGAGGAGAAGAAGCGTTTAGAGTCACCATCGCTGATTCGATAGACGACTGGTTCGGCAGAGGATAGAGAGAAGAGCCAAAAAGAGATGATTTTTATAGCCAAATTAAGTACGGAAAAAAACAAGAGCCACATATGTTCAAAGCGAAAACATCTGACTGAAACAGAGGGTTACGACCGGTTTTAACGTCACCCAATTATCATCATCTCTTCAAGTACTACTCACTCTAAACCACCTGTAAGACTGTTGTTACAGACTTCAATGTTCAAGTTATGGCCGATCATTTGATCCTCTCTCTTCAAGCTCCTCCTTTTTTCGTCTTCCCTTGTTCATTTCACCGTCCATGGAGATTTACCGGTGGAATCAGATTTTCCGATCCCGTGTTCCGATTATCCACACAGCTACAGTTGGTTAATTCCACTTCACCTTCACAGTCTGCGTCTTCATCTTCTTCTTCCTTTCCACCGTCGACTTCTGCTCCGGAGAAGTTCGATCTCGTGTCCAGCACTCGTAAGCCGTGTTTCCTCTTCTTCTTCTTCTTCTTCTTCTTCTTCTTCTTCTTCCCCCAAAATCAGTGTAGTGTCTTCGGCAAAGTTTTGAATTTTATCTTTTTCCCTCGTTTTTGAAGCCTCAATTACTGAATTATCACCAATGTTACGTCGAATTTGAATATCAAATATAAGATCTTCCTTAGTTTCAAAATGTTTATGATGGCTTCCGATGCTAAGAATAAAAAGATATTTACTTTAAAATCTGAGCTATAGTTTTGTATTGATCGTTGTTTGGATCTGCAGAGCTTAAGGATGGAAGCCATGTCTTCCGGTTCGGGGATGCAAGTGAAATTGAGAAATATCTCGAGACTGAAGAAAAAGCGAGATGCCTACAAGTAGAGAAGAAGCAACATGCTAAAATAGCAGAAGAAGCAAAAGATCTCGATCGTCTTTCTGAATTGAAGGAAAAATCTGATGCCAAGAAAAAATCGGCCAATTCTAGTATTGAAACAGGTTCTGAGAAAGAGGAAAGAGCTGCTCCTTCCAATCTTAGCAATGTCATCAAAATCAAGGATCGTAAACGGCCTCGTGCTCCTACTAAGAAAAAGAAAGAAACTTCAACTTCCGTGAATGTATCGCGGAGCGAAGATAAAGTGGAAGCCAAAATTGCTAGTGTGTCCAATCCGAGCTCCATAGTTAGTGTAGCAGACGCTATTCCTACTAGCTCTACTGAAGAAGAAGTCCTTGTTTCTGAGAAATCCGAGTCAGTTAATGAGACTAAAAACACGCTTGAGTCGTATAATGTAGAGCCTCTTTCTTCTGAAGTCATGGACAAAGTTTCAGTCAATAAAATAGGATCCCGTGAGACAAATGGGTATCAACAAAGCACTGAGAATCGTATGGAGGTTCAAGCAAGACCGAGATCATCTACTTCACAACATGGCTCACAGTCACATGATCTTGAGGAAGTTGCACCTGTATCTACCATTGAAATTGATGACAATTTGGATGTGAGGCAAAAGCCTGTGAAAACTATTGAAGCTGTGGAGAATCGAACGGAGGTTCAAGCAAGACCAAGATCATCTACTTCACAACATGGCTCACAGTCACATGATCTTGAGGAAGTTGTACTTGTATCCACCATCGAAATTGATGACAATTTGGATGTGAGGGAAAAGCCTGTGGAAACTATTGAAGCTGAGGAGAATCTTGTCGTGGAGCCAACAGCTACAGCTGCTGTGTCTCCTGATGAACTCATTTCAACTTCAGAAGCAACGCATCACAGTGTTGATGAGATAGCTGAAAAGCCTGTAGCTGATACGTCTGAGGAAAACCCTGTGAAAACTTTTGAAGCTGAGGAGAATAATTTAGTTGAACCAAAAGCCACACATTGCAGCGTTGATGAGATCACTGAAAAGCTGGTAACTGATACGTCTGAGGTGGTGAGTTATATACTTCTAAACCATTTAGCAGCTTTAACAATTGTAGAAGGAAAGAGACCTCAGAGTGTTGTTGGACATTATTTAGTGCCACCACTTTAATTAGTTATCATTCATGAAGGGAAATGAAAGAGAAAATGCGGCTTCAACCATAGAAGATGAAACAACTCCGAGGGACACAAAAACTGATAATGGTAGCATATCTAAATCTGCCAATGACACAAAAGGCGAAGATTTTCAACTTCCTGCACCAGAAACGTCTGCTCTTGAATCCATTGAAGTGGCTTCAGGCAGGTTAGTAAGTGATATATTTTACTTGTGTTTATGAATGCTTAACAAATTCTATTATTGTTTCACATAGATACAGACTTACAAGCAAACACACACACACACACACACACACACACATATATATATATATATATATATATATAGACATGTATGTATATATTCATACCTGGCTAGGAATCATATTGCAGCTTTTATAAAAAGCATGCTTGTTTTGCTGTGGTTGGATGTTTGACATCTAAACAGGGAAGAACTTGTGTCCAAAGCATTTTACTTGGAATCTGGTTTTGCTTCACTCCAAAACCCCTCTAAGGTACCTGTGATTCTCTTTCTGTTTGCAATTCACTTGTTTTCAACAGGTAGTACATAGTTGCTTTACAAGCACTTGCTGCCTTTTTATTGGTGGTATATGGAGCCTAATTAAGCCTTCTTCACAATCTTGGCTAGTCAGAGACTTTGTGAAGATGATTCCTATACTATATATATATTAATATTAGATTATTGTTCCCAATCCTGAATCTCTTTATTTATTTGCAGACATAGTATAAACTAATATAGGGGAGAGTTGTCGAAATATTAATTATTAACACACCAAAATAAAGAAATAGTAGTACAAGGCTATCTTAAGATCCTTCATATCTTGGAATATCTTATTCAGATTATCATCTCCCACCAACTCAAATACATCATTTCTAACATTCGGACAATTTTTTAATTTTTTAAATTATTATATTCATGTTATGTGGTTAGTAATTTAGAAATAATGATGTCCAGGCATTGGCAGGTCGGGAAGATGCTTATTTTATCCATCAGCACAACTGGATAGGTATTGCTGATGGTGTCTCTCAGTGGTCATTTGAAGGTACATGTAAGTTTATTTCACATAGTTTTCCAAAGTTTTGCAGAAACTCACTCAGGTGTATTTTTTCTTGTTGAATATATGTTTGGTTCATCTTTCAGGTATCAATAAGGGAATGTATTCTCAAGAACTCATGAGCAACTGTCAAAAGATTATTTCTGATGAAACTGCTAAGATAACTGACCCAGTTGAAGTTCTCCATAGAAGTGTCAATGAGACCAAGTCCTCTGGATCATCAACAGCCTTAATTGCTCATCTTGACAATAATGTGAGACTTGGTCCCTAACATATATATTACATTGGGAAATCCTTTTGAGAAAGAGTCAGTCTGTGATCATGTAAAATTACTTTGTAGGAACTCCACATTGCCAATATCGGAGATTCAGGATTCATTGTTATTAGGGACGGCACAGTACTGCAGAAGTCGTCTCCAATGTTTCATCATTTTTGTTTCCCCTTGCAAATTAAGCAAGGTGATGATGTCCTAAAACTTGCAGAGGTACAATGCTATTACTTAAAGCAACAAACTCAATTTTTCAAGTAGCAGACACTCTTGAATGATTCATCTAATATATGCAACATATGTGGTGTTGCTTCACAATCTGAAGGTTTACCATGTGAATCTGGAAGAGGGTGATGTTGTTATCACAGCAACGGATGGACTCTTTGACAATTTGTACGAGAAAGAAATAGTTTCAATAGTTTGCAGGTCACTGGAACAGAGTTTGGAACCTCAGGTTCTCAGTCTCTTGAACTCTTTTCTCTTCTTTTTTTGGTTGGCCAAGTAGTTTTGGGTCTTCTCTGTACGCTTCTCATTATCAATTGGATCTGATATGAAAAGCCTATCCATTGTTACATCAATGTTGTTGGGGATTATAAGTTTGACTAATGCTTGAGAGGTGTAACAGAAAATAGCAGAGTTGGTGGCTGCAAAGGCACAAGAGGTGGGAGGATCTGGAAGAGAGAGAACGCCGTTTGCAGATGCAGCTAAAGAAGAAGGATATGATGGATACAGAGGTGGTAAACTTGATGCTGTTACTGTCATCATTTCATTCGTAAAATCTGTCTCTAATTGAATATGCATCTTCCTCTGCAACTGTAAAATGTAAATAATGGAGAGAGAGACACACATTCACAACACCTTTGTGGTTTTTCCATTTTTTTTATTGAAATGATGTACAATGTGGAGTTAAGTGTCATTCCTGAGCTATATACTCATATCATGTGAGCCGGATCAGTCCAGGATCCGACCCGATATCCACTTTCCGAACCAAACCTAGTAAACAGAGTCTCATAGTCTGAGTCGCTGTTAGAGCTTATTCAGACCAAAAAGGATGAAGCTTTTCCTGAGAAATGTTTCAAAAACCTTAAACCCTGACATCAAACTAGCGAAGACGATTCTTCCTTCAATCAATCTAATTCTCGTTAAACCCTTTTCTCAATCAACCTCCATTCCCAGAAAACAGGATCGAGTTCGTGACCATGGCTACGACAATTACATGGAAGTGGAGAAGAAAATCCGCAAAGTCGTCAAATTTCACAGCTTGATTCTCTCTCAGCCCAACAACACAATCGCAATCTCTCTCCTAGACACGCTCGCTCGTCGTCTAGGTCTTGGCTTCAAGCAGCACGAGCCAGGCGCTTTCCTTCTCAAATTCCCACACGTATTCGAGATATACGAGCACCCAGTTCAACGAATCCTCTATTGTCGATTAACCCGAAAGGCTTTGGATCAAATCCGTCACGAGCACGAAGCTGTTCTCGCCCAAATACCGGACGCAGTAACCCGGCTCCGGAAACTCGTTATGATGTCGAATACGGGTCGGATACGTCTCGAACATGTCCGGATTGCTCGGACTGAGTTTGGGCTCCCGGAAGATTTTGAGTACTCTGTGATTCTGAAACACCCACAGTTCTTCAGACTCATTGATGCCGAAGAGACTCGAGATAAGTACATTGAGCTTGTGGAGAAGGATCCTAGTTTATCGATTTGTGCAATAGAGAGAGTTAGAGAGATTGAGTATAGGACCAAAGGAATTGATGCAGAGGATGTTCGCTTCTCCTTCATTGTGAATTTTCCTCCTGGATTTAAGATTGGAAAGTATTTTCGAATTGCTGTTTGGAAATGGCAGAGACTTCCTTACTGGTCACCGTATGAGGATATTTCGGGTTACGATTTGAGATCGATGGAAGCTCAGAATAGATTGGAGAAGAGAGCTGTTGCTTGTATCCATGAATTGCTGTCTTTGACTGTGGAGAAGAAGATCACGCTTGAGAGAATCGCTCATTTTAGGAATGTTATGAATTTGCCTAAGAAATTGAAAGAGTTTCTTCTGCAACATCAGGGGATCTTTTACATATCGACTCGTGGGAATTACGGGAAACTTCATACGGTGTTTCTAAGAGAGGCGTATAAGAGAGGGGAATTGGTAGAACCAAATGATGTGTATTTAGCTAGGAGAAGATTAGCTGAGCTTGTGTTGATGAGTCCTAGAAAGGCTAAGGTTGATGCAGAGTTGGTTAGCTACAGAAATGGATTGGATGATGAAGATGACATCGAATGAACAAACGAGCTTCTTGACTGTTTTTTCACTCTACACTCTCGTTCTCTGGGCACTACTGTAAGTAGCATCTCTCTGATGGGTCAATGGTCAAATTAAGATGTTTTGAGCTTTGAAATTTATCATTTTCTTCTCTAATGGCAGATTCGTTTGGAGGAAAGCTAGAAGTGGACTGATGATGATGATGATAATGATGAAGATTGTGAAAAGGTGCGTCTTCACTTGGATGGATTAATGATTGTGAAGCTCACTCATTGTTCTGTGTCAATTTGAATCGAAGAAAGATGCCAACAAGATTGCTTACTTCAGCTGCAAGATATTCTTTGGCTCTACTCTTTCTCATCAGCAATATTCCTTAACTCGATTCTTGATTTTCGCAAATACTAAGAAACAACCTGGAATATTTTGTCCTCAAGTCCCCTATGGTTTAAGCCAAGAATCCTGATTACCTGTCTACTTATATAGCAAACCAAAAAAATTGTTTCTTTGCTTATGCAAAAAACCCATAACCATCGACAGAAAGACAATTCTTTGTAATAAATATCTTTAACTCGTAAATGTCTTCCCCTTTGTCGTTTTCCATCTTCATCATCACCATCACGTGATTGGCTAGTACAAATACAAATACATTTTCTCTTTATTTTATTTATTTTGCCTCAAGCCGTGGAAAGATGAAGAAAATGAATGTCCGTTTTATGATTGTGTTGATGGTGATGTCTCTGGTTCTGGGTTTTTCGTCGGCAGTTGATTTCAGATGGAGGAAAACGGCAGGTTTCTCTGATAGATTCACCAGAGCTGTCTCTTCAGTTGTGTTCCCAGTTCATGGAAACGTGTATCCTCTTGGGTATATATATATTTTTTCAGACCCAACTTCACAAAATTATTGCTTACGGTCTCTCATTTTCACAATTTCTCTAAAAAGCCTTCTTTCTGTACTTTGGTTTGGAGCAGGTATTATAATGTTACCATCAACATAGGACAACCTCCAAGACCTTATTATCTTGATCTTGATACTGGTAGTGATCTCACTTGGCTCCAATGTGATGCTCCTTGTGTTCGTTGCTTGGAGGTAAAAAACTTAACTTCATCTTTCAGTTCTCTTTTTCCTTTGATCTGATTTCATCTTGCGAATTCGCAAATATTTGTTTGGTTTTAGGCACCTCATCCACTTTATCAGCCTAGTAGCGATCTTATTCCTTGCAATGATCCACTGTGTAAGGCGTTGCATTTGAATGGTAACCAGAGATGTGAGACTCCAGAACAATGTGACTATGAGGTTGAGTATGCTGATGGAGGATCCTCTCTTGGAGTTCTTGTTAGAGATGTCTTTTCTTTGAACTATACAAAGGGTCTCCGGCTCACTCCCCGTCTTGCTCTCGGGTATATATCTGTTTTTATTTTGATTCAGGAAATTAGTTTGTAGCTTGTCCTCATTGGAGTTTTTTGTGTAACAGATGCGGATACGATCAAATCCCAGGGGCTTCAAGTCATCATCCTCTAGATGGAGTATTGGGACTTGGTAGGGGAAAAGTAAGCATTTTGTCACAGCTTCATAGCCAAGGTTACGTCAAGAATGTTATCGGGCATTGCCTAAGCAGTTTAGGAGGAGGAATTCTCTTTTTTGGCAATGATCTTTATGAGTCTTCAAGAGTTTCTTGGACACCAATGTCACGTGAATACTCGTAATTATAAAGCTCTGCTCTTATTTTTAAGATTGACCCGATCACCATTTTCTCTCTTTTTGCTATAATCTTGCAACTGTGTTTTTTTCTCAGAAAACACTACTCTCCTGCAATGGGAGGGGAGCTTCTATTCGGGGGAAGAACAACAGGACTGAAGAATCTATTAACAGTCTTTGACAGTGGAAGTTCTTACACATACTTCAATTCCAAGGCGTACCAAGCCGTAACATACTTGGTAAGGAACTTGTTGTAATCTTGGAAGATAAAGAGAGAAAAGACCGGCTTCAAGTCTTTTTGTCCTTTTTGTAGCTAAAGAGAGAACTAAGCGGAAAACCGTTGAAAGAAGCACGGGATGATCACACGCTGCCTCTATGCTGGCAAGGACGTAGACCATTCATGAGCATTGAAGAAGTCAAAAAGTATTTCAAGCCTTTAGCTTTGAGCTTCAAAACAGGCTGGAGATCAAAAACTCTGTTTGAGATACCTCCAGAAGCTTATCTAATCATCTCTGTAAGCTTTTCTCGATCGCCGTTTCACTATATTGTTTCTCGCTAAATGCTAAGAGGCGGTTCATTACAATGCTGCAGATGAAAGGGAATGTATGTTTGGGAATCTTGAATGGCACAGAAATAGGTCTCCAGAACTTAAACCTCATTGGCGGTACAGTCTTTAACTCTTCATTACATGCGTTAGCAATTTCCGGATTAGATATTATCAATTCCTTGTTTTGGTCTCTTTTGTTTAACAGATATATCGATGCAAGATCAGATGATAATCTACGATAACGAGAAACAATCAATCGGGTGGATGCCAGCGGATTGCGATGAACTTGCTTCACTAAAAGCTGCTCAAGTGTATGAATATTGAGACATGTTATATAGTTGGGAGTTGGGACAAAAGCCAATACTTGTAATTTAGATGTATGTGCCCAGAACCTTGCTTCTTTCCTGTTTAACTGATGGGATCAAATCCTATGATGATTATTGGATTACATGATATTATTATTACAAAGTGACTATTAAGTAAAAAAAAACAAAAGTATATATGGTTTTGATAAATACACTGTTGGTGTTTAGTTGTTTACTGTTGTTAAGTGTCTTTTACTGGAAACAATCGCAACTTTACGACCGAAACTTACCACACATATCTCCGGCCGGCGAATTCAGCACCCAAGTTTCTCTCTTTCTCTCTTCCATGGCTTTCTCATACTCCTTAACTTCTCCTTCACCAAATTCAACTCTCTCCTATTCCAATACCCATCAATTTATGAACCCGTCTTCGTCGTTTCCCGTATCGTTATCTGTCTCATCTCCGAAGAACACCCGGCACCTTCGTCTCCTCATCACCTCCGCGGTGAACCCGCAGACGGGACAGCCGACGAAGAAGGCCTCAACGGCTAGTGGCAATAGTAATAGTAGTACCAACAAGAAACGAAAAAAAAAGGGTAAAACTCCCAAACCTGTTGAAGATTGGGAATTGAGAGATGAAGATGGTCTTGAAGAACATGATGATGATGCCGATTATTCTTCTTCTTCGAATTCTCTAACAACATTTAACTCTCCTCCTACAATACCCAAACCACCTGCTGGGTTTGTTATTGATGAAACTGGTAGGGTTCTTATGGCCTCTAAGAAACGAGTCGCCTCTCTAGTAAGTCAATTTTTCCCCAAGCTCTTTACTTTGGTGTTTTGGGAAAACGAGAATCTAAAAAGGTTTTTCTTTTTATGCAGATTGATCCAACAAACAATAGCCCTTTGGATTGTGTGATAAGAAGAGTGTTTACAAGTAGTAAAGGAGAGGACTGTATGCTTCTTTGCCCTGTGGATACGTGAGTACTGCTTTGTTTCTTCTCTTATCATTATAGCAACTCCTTCTTTCCTGTTTGATTGATTCATTTCTTGCTTCAGGCCAGTTCAGATTTTGAAGAGTACAAATATAGATGGATGGTCAGCTGTAAGTTTTCTCCTTCATGAATCTTTCTCACATCGCCTGGCGTTTGGGATGCATGAACACTATGCTTTTGAGGACTCCGATATTAATTTAACAATTACTGGCTATAGATTAGTCATTTTCTAGATGAATATTGCTTCGGTCAGGACCTTTGTTTTGCTTATCTAGGATGGTTCTGCCTTTTAGGTCAGTGATGAAGAGGTCGAATCTCTTCTTCCTGCTGCTGCCTATGCTCTTGCAAAGATCCATATGCATCTAGTACACAGCGGGTATGACCGTGCCCTGTTTCAATAATTACTAAAGCAGGACACTTTTTAGATTTCTTATATTTCGTTGTATCTGATACCATCTAATGGATTATTACCGTGCATCAGATTTTGTTACACTGCAAGGGGAGGCTTTTGCTACACCGAAGATAATGTCTTTGATTTTCGCACAGGCAAGTAGCTATTTCTTCTGATATTTAGGCATGACGAAAATTCTTCTGATTAATATTCTCCGGTGTCTGCTCTATATGAGCTCACTAAATGATATTTCCTTTTTATTTACGGTGGATATCAGAGATCATACTTTATATCTGATTGAACGTCAACTTAGATTGAAGTGTTATGAGATTACAATCGTAGAAAAAAGAAACCAAAGAAGGGTATCAAATGTCAAAAACATGGTCATGTGAACTTGCATCTTAGTAAACTATATGTGGTTATCTGTCTTCTTCCTCTCTTGTTTAGTTCCCTCGATTTACTTCATTGAAACTATGAGGTGTTTTTACGGGTCTGCTCATATACTTATAGTTTAACGTTCAGCGTCCTACTTTTCTCATATCATTAAATGTGGAGAACATCAACTATTTGCAGATGATGGCCAAGATGTTGAAGGCTTGCCAACTGAAGGGATTGAGATTACGTGTTTCCATCTGGTATACCTTTAGCATTTTGCTTACTGATACACTTGAAGTGCCTTTTACAGTATTCTGAACATCTTTTTGGGGATTTTACTATTTTACCATATTTTAAGACTAAACATGACATTCAATTTCTCAATGTGCATCTGAACTAGTGTGTATTTAGTGCTCCATTATGTATCCAAAGTTGACGACCACACTTTGATTGTAAAATGTATATCTTGAATTCTGTAGAACATGAAACTTTAGAGGTATGATGTGCCCCTTTTCGTTGTCTGAATATAAGTTCTGATTCAGGATGGATCACACTATATGGTCTACACGCCTTCTGATCCACTTCTCTTTGTTGCCGCTAAGGTAAGCTTGTTTTTTGGTTGTTTATTGTGAGAAGGAAGTTTTCAGATGTTAATAGAAAGAAGATATGGAATTGTTAGGAACTAAATGTTGAAAAAAAACAGTGTGATAAATGACAACTACATCTATGCAGGATCAAAATGGACAGCTGCAAATTGCTGATGATGTAAGTGAACCTCCACTGTATACTTTTTTCGTATGCAACTGATTGCAACCCATACCAGCTATTTTGGGTTAATAAAAAGGTTTTAAGAAAATGCTGCACCACAAGACTTTGATAGTCTATGAATTCAGCAAAGAAGAAAGGAGACTTTTAGAATTGATCCAAGTAGATATGCGATAGGCCTTGGCGAACATACAACTCAAAATAATGATGTTTAGTAGACAATATAGAGTGATGAGAAATAGAACTTGATTCTTGGTTACTTTTGGTTCTCTGAGAACTTCTTAACAATAAGATTTTTGTGTGATGGGCAATATGAAATATGCTTACCATAATACTATGCCGATGGTTTACAGGAGCTCTTAGATGACCCAGCCGTGATCAGCGCCATAGACGAGGAAACTGAATTCAATGCCTTGGTGGTACGTAGAGAATATAAACAAACTACTAAATTGGAGGTATTTTGTTAAAGTGATGCTGAATGTGGTAAGTGATGTTTGTACAGGAGGAAGAGGCGGCTCTGCTGGAATCACTGCTTGGGGAAAGAATATAAAGTTTTCATAGGGACTAGTTAGCTTTCGTTTTATGTTCCATAATTGCAATGCCTTGTAACTTAAATCTCTTTATCATTTTGTTTTTATAAAAACTCATTTTGTCTTGCAAAATATCCTGTTGACTGGTACCCTTCAGAATGGAACTGATAACTTCGTTCGATCATTTGCATGATTCATTACCAAAATGGCAAAATAGATGTCCAAATGACATCCATGTGCCTTTGTTATATACATCACTAATAAATCGAGTATATGTGTTCTTGTGGAAGTAGGACCGTAGAAAAGCTATCCATTAAAGAAAATCAAAACTAATTTTAGTTTTCTTTTTCAGTTTTTTTTATGGCCGTCTTCAGTTACCTCTGAGCTTGAGGGACACAGGACACTCATGCCCATGGCGCTAATCGTCCGACCTCACTTTGTTCCTGGTAATTCTCTTCTTTCTTCTGTTCAGTGTCTTTTTTGTCGGCTAAAATTTGTCTTCTTTGTAATCCAAAAGATCGTTCTAAGAAGAATGGGTTTGCGTGAATTTCAGTTTTGTCTGCTCCTCTTTTTTCTCATTTATAACATAAAATTGGGAGTTATAACATAAGGGTTTTCCAGTTAACATTATTGTGTTCTCACTGTTTTTCTTTATACTGTATATTGGAATTTTCATGAAATGGCATTTTAATTGCTTTAGGAAGTGCTGGAATTTCTAGGACAAGAAGCATATGCAAGAAGAATCATCATGGGGTTGGTTTTGATTTGGGGAATGGATTGATTTTAAGGAGAAAACATCTATTGAAACCCAATGGAGCTTCCATTTGTTGTTGCTCATTTAGTACAGACAAGGATCCTCTCTTACCTTCTATCCAGCAGTTAACCGATGCTCGTCTCATTTATAGTGTATCTGCAGCATTGGGTCATAACAAGGTTTTTCACTTTCTATATTTGATTGTTTCTGTCGCTCTCAGTTCTCTTTTTCACATTCTTTTTTACTCACAGGAATCACACCCAGAATGCAGCGCAAGAGTTCCTGCCATTGTTAATGCTCTTGAGAAGAATGAGCTCACTCCTAAGGCATGAAAAGATCCATCTCTATCGTTTCTATGTGACATTCATCTATCTTATGCACATATAGCTAGGGAAGTTTGGTTAACCGTTGATTTACAATATTAAGCCAGATTTGAATAGGATGGCAACTAACATATCTCTCTAAATTACAATGCTTGTGGAAAGTTTTTTTTTTTTTGGTAAAAACTTGTGGAAAGTTACCTTAGCTTGAAATTTTGTAGGATTGATCTTGCACTTGTCTGGAGTTAGATTATGATAGTCTGCACCAAAAGGGGATTCTTTTTGAAAATCTAAAGATTTCAAACCCTCATTTTCCCATTGCTAATCTCTTTTCTTCTTGTTGTTGAATACCTTCTTCTTTGATGGTGACTCTTTACCGAAAATGACCTCAGATATATCAATGAAGTCTCATATGTGAATCCTTGTTCCTCGTGTATTTCAGTTCCGCGGCTCACAGATTCTTGAACTCGCAAATTTCAAGACTGCAACTATAGAAGACATTGCAAATGTTCACGACAAGGCTTATGTCTTTGGCCTAGAGAAGGTTATTTACTTTCCTCATGTTTATTATTAGCATTGACTGCACAACTTTTTATTTCATAAATACATTTGACACATTTTAGTAGAGTAAGTAGGTTGCAGACGAGAACGTATGAGTTTTATTTTGACCATTACAAAGGCATTCTTAGTTTAGGCAATGGATGAGGCTTCAGATTCAGGACTAATTTTCATCGAAGGCTCTGGACCAACATATGCCACTTCAACGGTAACTGCTTTGTGCTCATCGGTTTACATCTCTAAAGGAACCATCTTTCCTGCCTAAGTCTCTTCCCTCTGTGCCAGACATTCCAAGATTCACTTATCGCAGCAGGAGCCGGAATGGCTTTAGTTGATTCAGTGGTGATGTCTCGTCTCACCATGTTAGTCTGCTTTTGCTGCTTCAGTTTCATTATGTTGGAAATAGTTATAGATGTCTTAGCAACTTTATGATTATTTGATTCAGATGGCAGCATCCAGAAACAGCCCAGATCCTCCCACTGGTTTTGCATTGATAAGACCTCCTGGACACCATGCCGTGCCAAAAGGTCCAATGGGGTTCTGCGTTTTTGGTAATGTAGCAATCGCAGCTCGTCATGCCCAACGTGCACATGGTCTGAAGCGCGTGTTCATAATTGACTTTGATGTTCACCATGGGAATGGCACAAATGATGCATTTTCTGAGGACCCTGATATATTCTTTTTGTCCACTCATCAAGTAAGCCTTTAACATTTTTGCACTACCTGTTTTTACTTAGTTCATTGACAATTATCCATAGCTTGTATTCAAAAATCGTTAATCCAATAATACATGAATTTCAATGAAAGTTTTAAGATCAGTGATTGAATAACACAAAAATCATGATTAGATTTTAAAAATCAACACAAGTCATTGATATCCTGAAAAACACAGGATGGAAGCTATCCTGGAACAGGGAAAATCAGTGAGATAGGTAAAGGAAAAGGTGAAGGTACCACACTAAATTTACCTTTACCTGGAGGGTCAGGTGATATTGCAATGAGAACCGCATTTGAAGAAATCATTGTTCCATGTGCTCAACGGTTCAAGCCAGATCTTATTCTTGTTTCTGCTGGGTGAGTGAGTGTAAAACGTTTTTGGTTTATCTTTGAATTGTATCATTATTTTCTTACAAACTCTTCTGCTTCATTGCTTTATCTGCATTAAGGTATGATGCTCATGTCCTGGATCCACTAGCAAATCTACAGTTCACGACCGGGACATACTACTCATTGGCAAAAGATATAAAGCGTTTAGCGAAAGAAGTATGCGGAGGGCGTTGTGTGTTTTTCTTGGAAGGAGGATACAATCTTGAATCACTTTCATCATCTGTGGCAGACTCGTTTCGAGCATTGCTTGGGGAAGAAAGCTTGGCGTCAGAGTTTGATAACCCAGCATACTTGTATGATGAACCAATGCGAAAGGTGCGAGATGCAATTGAGAGAGCCAAAAGCATTCATTGCTTATAAGGAGGATTTGCATGAGAGATTATGCATTTTAGTCCTAAACTGTTTACATATGTTTTTTTCGTTTGTAAAGTCCTAATACAGTATATGGAAAGGTTATAAATAATTGAGGAAGTGTATTTTTTTCATGTGTAGAACAGTAAAAGTGTGAAAGTTTGACATCAATATTGTAGTTAGTATAAAAATTAGTACGAGTGATTAGACATGTTCAGGAACAATTTTATTTCTTGTAATCCTTCTCTCAGGAACAAAAATAACAATCATGTGTTATAGGATGAACAAAAAGAAGAAGTTTGTAACAAATAATTTTTAAGAACAATATTTAAACATTCGTTATTTAATTCTCGTCGCCAAATAAATTATACATGCATCATGTTCAAGATATTTGATAAATTTGTTCTACATTAATCGTTATTTCTAAAAATCAAATTCTAAACATGATACAAAAAAATGATATAGAATCATAAAATAAATGTTTGGTGAATCACAAAACCAAAACCAGAGATCTTCCACAAAATTGGTTTTTTTAGATATCAAATATCCAGCCGTAGGTATTCATTAGTAAAACCATAAAATGAATGAGTCCAAAACGGATGGCCGTCACACCTAAAATATCCCTGTAAAACTATTAAAAAGACATCCACGTAGATATTCTCTCTATCATCCTTTATTCCTTTTATAAACAGAACGAAAACGAAAATCTCTCATCACGCCGACCAACACCATTTAAAATATAATAAAATACTATTAGAATAAAAATCGTGGGAAGTAGTAGAACTCTCCCGTTACGTTATCATCAACACTCTTCATGCAAATCGAAATCGCATCCGGATTTTGACTGACATCTTTCAAACCAATCCGACACGTGCATAGTCGCCACCATCCTCCACACGCCACGTGTCCCATTCCACCGCCTTGACCCTCTCCACCACGCCACGTTGCGTGATACAGCTTCTTATCTCTCACTTACGTCCCCACATCGTACTTACTTATAAAAACATGACATACTTTTAGAAGATTCATATCTCCTGAATAAATCCACTCTTTTCTTCTCATATATATAATCAATCAAAGACTTTGAGAGATTCATCGAAATTTGTTGTTTTGTCTTCAAGCTAAATCTGAGAGATGGAAGTAAGCAAGAGAATGGAGATGTTAGAGAGGAGGCCGTCGATAGAGACAGAGCCCATGACATTGCATCTCGATCAACTCGAAAATGCTCGAGAGGAAGCAATGTATGTGATGAAAACAAAAACAATGGAGGAAGCTATGGATATTTTCACAAAGGTATTCATTTGTCTGCTTTAATTAGTTCTTGGAGTTTTCTTTAATTTTACGTTCTCTTTGTAACGTTAATTAATGGATATTGTGAAAAACAAAAGCAGGAGACGCATGAGGGCTTAAGGGCTAGTGAGGAAAGAAGACGATGCGTGAATTTGAAGGATGATGATGATGATGAAGAAGACGACGAAAGAATGATGTTTATGAGTCCTCATGGTTGGGACATTGCTACAGCTCCTTTCTAATTTGTAAACTTCTTTTTTTCTTTTAAAATTTTGTAAACTCTTTTTGGCTCTTTGATTATCAGTTTTCCTCTACTTTTTTATCTTTCTTGTAAATATCTGAACAATTCGAAGGATATCTATAGATAGACGACGTTCAATATATACAGTATTACACCTTTCGTTTACTGTAGGGGGAAAATTCATTATTTAGTACAATCGAAAAGATTTTTTTTTTTTCGGCAAACTAACTTATATTGAATTTGTAAAGTCTGAGTACAAAGGTTCCTCCAGCCATATTGGCGGATTAGAAAAAATAAAAAAAAAACCGAGTTAGAGCAGCCATGTTTTGCGAGAGAATGGGCCACCAAATTACAAATCCTTGGTACGAAATTAAAACTGATTAATGAAAATTTGGACGCCCAATAGTGGATATCATGAAGAACATTCCTGATTGAAATGACAGAAGTCGCTCCATGAAGAATCTTTATCAAAACCTCACAATCTCCTTCAAAGCAAACTCTTGTGTGACCGTGGATCCAACATTGCTGAAGTGCACATAATAAGGCTTTTGCCTCTGCTTCTAACGGGGAAGAAGATTGATAGACGTGATATATGAATAATACAACCTTCGTTTATTATATAGAAGGAAAAAATCATTATTTAGTACAATCGACAAGATTCATACAATATATCATCTTAAGTGTATATCTGAAGCGTGATATTCACTACAAAAAAAAGCGGGCTTATGTTACAGAATACTATGTTAGGAATTATTCAACAATATTGGGTATCAAAGTCTGTTTATAACCTGAAGCAAAATCGATTCTATCCAAAAAAAAATTGGCACTAGTGAAACATGTTTAACAAAATCGTTATTGTCTTTTGTTGTGATTGAGAAGTCTGATCTGAGAGCAATTTTTTAAAAAGAATTTGTAGCAACATAATATGAAACGTTTATCAGAAGAAAAAAAACACATGTATGAAACAACCAGCTAAGATGAGTTCAAGCTTAAAATGGAAAATACAAGATGGTATGAAAATGGAAAATATAAGATGGTATGGAATTTTAAACAGTACATCTTTGATCAAACAAGAAAGCGACAAATTATATTCTTACATCACTGAAATTGGTTATACAAAAGAAGTTTTGGGACTTTATTTTCAAGCTATGTGTCAGTCAACACCCAAAACTCACGTACGTAGTATTAATGGTTGAAAATTTCTAAGAAAAAAAATTAAGGTCGGACATTACACTCATAGGGATTAGCTCTTTGACAAATACAGTCATGTTCGCCTTTAGGTGGTTTGGGTTCCTCTTCTATGTTCTTACATGTGCATTGAAGAAAGCTTTGTTTTAACTTAGATTCCATTTCTTTAAAGCATCTCTTTTTTCCGTGAGAGCCGCATTTTCCAGGGAATGTGATGAGTTCCCAACAGTCCTGGGGAGGTGCTCCAGCTTCCACCTCTAATTTTTTTTATCAACCAAACCAAATTGTTAGGTAATAGATAGATATAAGAAATTAGTAACAATACTTTTTGCGAATGAAAACAATCAACTAAAAAAAAAATTAATACACTACCTTGAACATGGCTTTGAATCAAACAGATGAAAACACAGGAAACCATAAACAAGGTGGTACACCCCATGCTTCGAAAATTGATGAATACTAGTATCTCTCTATTGCCTTGAGATATATTTAACTTTGTCTAACTCTCGTACTATACACTAACCACACAACAAAATAATTGTTTCCGATAAATATGAGAAGAAAAACATAAGGTTGGAGCCAAGTCAACATGATCGGCAGAATCGGCTTCCAGTTAGATACATTATTTTTACTAAAATTTCTTTCACTACCATTTTGATGCAAAAATCATGATTTTAGTTAAGGGAAAAAAAAAACTAAAATTCGAAATGAAAATGAAACTTAGACCGTATCGAACCAAACCGAATAAAATCCAATCGAAAACCGGATTTGCTTGGATTGAACAAGCGAGGAGCGTCTATACGGCGGTTTCAGTGTTGCTTGTATTTTGTGTATCATCGATTCGACGAGGGGAAGCTTTTTTTATGGTGTTGCGAGGAAGAAGAAGAAAGCTGCAATTCTTGAAAATCCTTAGAAAATGAATGGCCATTGTTTATTTGCAGCCTCTCCTCCTCGTCTCCTCCCTCCTCGCCTCTTCTCTCTTCGTTCTATATCATCGAGTGTTTCTCCTTCCGGTAGTTACAGGATCAGATTCTCCGATAATCTCGCCGTTGAGTGTCGGAATCTCTGTTTCTCCGTTAGTACAAGACAAGGGATATCTGTTCCTATTCTCCGAGATTGCT
Source organism: Erysimum cheiranthoides (assembly GCA_011420285.2). NCBI lineage: Eukaryota > Viridiplantae > Streptophyta > Magnoliopsida > Brassicales > Brassicaceae > Erysimum > Erysimum cheiranthoides. Next base: position 19,647,246 of record CM022177.2, on the reverse strand, counting down.
CCTTTCGAATTCCTTCTGGACAATTGTGGATGATTCTTGGTCCCAATGGCTGTGGAAAATCTACCCTTTTGAAGGTCTTTCTTCTCTCTCTTCCTTCATTTGTTCTTTTCCTTCACCACTGCATTTGCAGAGCAAAGACTAAAGCTTTTGTTAATGAAGCTTTCATTACTCTTAAGTCAACTTTAATCTGGTGAAGGCTAGGTTTGCTATTTGCTACTTTGGGCAGATTAAAGAGTTCTCAGATCATCACACTGTTTAAAGAAATAGCTAATTTTGGCATGTATAGCATGAAACTAAGGGAGAAGTCAAATCTTTGGATGCTGTTTGTATGAGTAACTAAGACTGATGAGTAAGAAATGCCTGTTAAACTGTTTTATCTTCATTAACTGCTTGGAACTCTGCAGATTTTAGCCGGTGTAGTGAATCCAACCAGCGGCACTGTCTTCGTGGAGAAGCCGAAGAATTTTGTATTTCAGAATCCCGATCATCAGGTTAAGTTTCTTGCTTTTGCAATGTGAATATTGTATTTGATTATATGTTAAAAGGATCATACTTTTTCTTATCTTTTCTTTTCCTTATTTTGAAGTGTTCTTTCTGTTTTTTATTGTTGTTTTATGGTTGAGTTTCCTTGTGGTTAAGTCTCTTTTTTCCTATATCATGAAGTCAGCCTTAATCCAAACTTGAAATTTGTTTGAAAAGAAAGCATGTTCTTGGTTTGTTAATAACGTTTATCAGCATAAGTACGCTGTTTTTATTACCATCGCTGAGACATATCAGTCAGTAACAGTTGGATTTTCAAGTAAATCCGCTCATTGTGGCATAATTTAAAACCTTCTTTTTCACCGCAGGTAGTGATGCCTACAGTAGAAGCTGATGTGGCATTTGGTCTTGGCAAGTATCATGACATGAGTCACGAAGAAGTTAAGTCTAGGGTGATTAAAGCTTTGGATGCAGTTGGTATGCGTGATTATATGCAGGTCAGTTTATGTAAATTGAATAACCAAAGGATGTTTATCTGGTGCTAGTTCCTTTATTGGACTTTCGATTTTGCTATTGTTTTCAGAGACCGATTCAAACTCTCAGTGGTGGTCAGAAACAAAGGATCGCCATTGCTGGTGCTCTAGCTGAAGCTTGCAAGGTGCTATTGTTGGATGAGCTCACAACTTTCCTAGATGAGTCTGACCAGGTAAGGTTCGATTAATTCTAAAAAAATGCTAATGAAACACACGTAGTATTGCGAGACGACCCTTCTGTAATTTCAACATCAGCAAATGGTTGTGTTGAGCTACTTTGATCTTGTTATATGGTAGACACTGAAAGTGAGTGACTTGCACATTTAATAAAGCATCTAAAAATATGATATAAATTTGACAGATGTGTTCTGGCGCGTAAGCTTAATCGATGCATATTGTTTTCTCGGGTAATTTGTTTTCCAGTTGGGTGTGATCAAAGCTGTGAAAGATCTGATAAATGCAAAGAAAGGAGGAGATGTGACAGCATTATGGGTGACACATCGGTTAGAGGAGCTCGAGTACGCGGATGGAGCTGTGTATATGGAGAACGGGAGAGTGGTCAGGCATGGTGATGCAGCCACAATCTCAGATTTCATTAAGGCCAAACAATCATCTTACATTGATCAAATTGGTTCTTAATTTCCTCTGTTACAAACTTTTTCTTTCTTAATAGGAAAAAGTTAAAAGCATATATAGAGAGGCAATGAAAAGTCAAGATTTGAGAAGATTTTGTAAAGGATTGTGATCAATTTCTCCTGCAGAGGGTATTGTAGTTAGGGCTCGATTTTGGGTTTTGGTTCTTCATTGATTATCAGCTCTTGGAGGACATTCGTTTGACTTGAGTTGAATAATGAATACGAGCAAACCTCTGTTTTTCCAAAGGGAAATATAAATATGTCTGAAACAAAAACTCCAGGCTTTTTTTTTTTCTTGTCACTTTAATACTCCCTCTGTTCCAAAATATAGAATTTTTGGGCTAAAAACACAAGGATTAAGAAACAATAAATGTTTTCTCATTTATAAAAATGTAACCAATAAAAAAGAAAACTGCATAATTTAAATAGTCATAAACTATTAAATAAATATAAATTATGCATTGAAACTTGAGAAAATCTAATATTATGGAACAAAGAAAAAAACCTTAAACCTCTTATAATTTGGAACAGAGGGAGTACGTCTTATTTATAACTGAATACTAAAATAACATGAAAAAATGCAAGAGAAAGTTGTATTGTATAGCTAGATGTATATGAATGTACAGAAAGTCTAAATTCTATGTGCCCCCTATTTTGACTAATACCATTTACTTCGTCAAAGTGAAAATATTAACCGCACTTCAGTGTCACAGAAGTATTAAATTATGCTTAACTTGTAAAGGTGTCACATATACCGTGTCTATTTACAGCAACCAAAAGTGATGGCTGGCTGCTATATGTATATACATACATTGATACATAAGACTGGTCGTTTTTTGTTTATAATCGATGTACAACTAACTACTTGCATCTTCGAAAAGACGTACAATTAGGTGGAGTGCAACAAAATAAACATATGTTGGAAAGTATGATTGTCAATTTAAGTTGCTCGCGAACAAATCTAAGCTAGTATGGCTGTTGAACTTCGGAAATCGGAATCATCAACATCATTAGCTTTTTTGAAAACGAAAAATCTAACCTCGTAAGATGCATATAGTATTAATTTAGTGTGAAGTTGGTATAATATCTGTGTCATTATATTCTATTGATAATAAAAATTGTTCATCAAAATTAATATCAAACTATTCTCTACTTCAAAAAAGATCTATAAAAAAGAAAGAGTATAGATAGACGCATGTATAGAGAGAAACGTACATAAGTACGTAGACGCTCATGTTGGTATACGTGGAAAGAACTAGTATAAATTTGGTTTATTGAAAGAAGAATTTTTGTTGAGATGAGAATAATAATTATATTATATAAAAGAAGAGGGTGTCTTGTAAAAAGAAGAAAAGTGACTTATCATCTATAACCCTAGAGAAGAGAACCAAGACCAACCCTCTCTTTTTTATTCCTTTTTTTTCTTTTAATTTGTATTAATTTTCATCCTTTTTATCATTTCACCTTAGACTAATCTATCTTATACCTCTTTCTTCAACAATTGCTTGGTTTGATATAGGTGGAGATAGAGATAGCATCCATGGAAATGTCTAGAGGAAGCAACAATTTTGACAATAAGAAGCCTAGTTGCCAAAGAGGTCACTGGAGACCTGTTGAAGACGACAATCTCCGGCAACTTGTGGAACAATACGGTCCCAAGAACTGGAATTTCATTGCTCAACATCTTTATGGAAGATCAGGTAATCAATATATAATTTATATATCTCTTGAAATAGATCTATGTGTTTTATAAATAATTGAGTAACATGGAATCATAGGGAAAAGCTGTAGATTGAGATGGTACAACCAGCTTGATCCAAACATCACCAAGAAACCTTTCACTGAGGAAGAAGAAGAGAGACTGCTTAAAGCTCATCGGATCCAGGGGAATCGTTGGGCCTCTATAGCCAGACTCTTCCCCGGGAGGACTGATAACGCGGTCAAGAACCATTTTCATGTCATCATGGCTAGACGCAAACGTGAAAGCTTCTCTTCCACGGCCACTTCTACGTTCAACCAAAGTTGGCATAGTATTTTGAGCCCTAATTCTAGTCTTACCAGGCATAATAGATCTCAGTTTGGGCTATGGAGGTATCAAAAGGACAAGACTCACGGTCTCTGGCCTTGCACTTTTGCTTCAGCACCTAGAACTGATCAATTTGGATCTTCATCTATCTCGAATGTACGCCACGAAATTTTTCTTGAGAGGAGAAAGTCGAAAGAGTTGGTGGATCATCACAATTATACATTTCAAGCAGCGACACCAGATCGTAAGAAGACTTCAGGTGAAGATGGATCATCCATGGGGGATGATGGTGAGAAGAACAATGTTACTTTCATTGATTTTCTTGGTGTTGGATTAGCTTCTTAGGTTATAACATCACAGATAAGTGCTTTGAAGGGTTCCCATCATTAGGTTAGGCATCATTTTCAGCATTTTGCTTCCTTAAACTCTCATATATATGGATCTTCTATCAATTACAACTCTCATTTTCTATCCACTCAAATCTATATATCATATATGTAGGTGTTGATATATAAATATAAATATATATATATATATGTATATATAGTGTGTGTGTGTGTCTCGCATGCACTTATATTGGTGAAAACACATACACGTATATATATGTCTGTGTCTTTATTGTCAGTATATATTGCATGGTTTGCTGTTTTATACAGAATCATGTAACAAATATGTAAACATATGTATAGGGCGTAATACACAAAGATATGCATAACTAGTTTATCTAAGTGTGTATATACATTCTTGAAAAAGAGAGAGAGGTATACATATATACATGATTTTTTTTTTTTTGATAAAAGGTTTTCATATATATATATATATGGATGATTGGTACCAATTACCCAATCGCCAATGTATTCTTGAACTGTGTATCTAGATGGGAGCTTGTATCAGAATCAGAAAGCATATTTATATGATATTTTTAGTGCGTCAGTTACATTAGACCGTCACTACACAAGTACATGCATGGTGAATTGGTGATGGTGTTGGGCAAAAAGATAAATCATTTTCACCCTGCTTGCTTAACGGACGTGCTTAAAACAAACATATATATTAAATGTTTTGCTGCAATCATCTAATTTGGAATGTCGAGCAATATACTGTGCATATAACATTGAAACTATGCAAGCTATTGGTATTCAGTAATACCTGAGTGAGACATATGTACTTGGTAATCTTTTAAAGCTAACTAGTCATCTACTCTGAATAAAAGAGACATACATTTTTCTTCGTTTGTTTATTTCGGTTGGTACTAAGTGCATCGCGGCGATTAAAGCTGGTTTCAATTGTTCGACCACGAGGAAATGATATATTTATTCAATAATAATTAAAATGCTAATTTTAATATGGGCTGGGCTTTGAGGACATGGCCTTCTCCCTTTTCTTCTTATATACAGCGTGGTTCAACCTGGTCCAGTCTGTGGTACCACATTTATAGCCTGACATACGATTCGGTATCTTTTTTTTTTTTTTCACAATAGTGTTCTTTATATATTAAAGCCAGTTCAAACAAGTTGAAGATCCAGCCTATTACATTCCTAAGCCAAAACAAAAACAAATACAAGGAAAGAACTAAGACAAGAACAGAAAATTAACACCAAAGTGAAGTGATAATGTGACTGTTCTTCTTAAGGCAGTTCTTCTTGAAGTAACATCAAAGCAAAGGAAGTAGACCCAGAATCAATCCAAAAAGTTCAAGCTTCTGAGTATCCTTTGACGTCTTTAGAGAACCTAAAACTAGTAGTAAAACAACAAAAAACTTGACAGAAGTAGTAGAGTGAATTAACGCTTCTTGGGTGGTTTTTGGTTCCTTTCATTTGTGCTTTTCCGTTTAGAACATTCACCCCTTTCAAAATGCCTTGAGTTGGATACATACGATTCGGTATCTATTTCATTCATTCGTTCTATAAAAGTTGGATAATCCGTAATAATTTAGTGCAAAACAAATACTATAAAATAGCTAAAGGCTTCGTAGGCCATGGTGCTAGCGCTTCATAAAGGCCAGTGACCCTTATATATTTATAACCATGATTCGTGGTAATGTATGCCCTATATTCCCATCAGTGACCAAATTTCCGTAAATCACAAATAGTTGGGATGGTCTGCGATTTCATATTTTCTTTTGGTATAAAGCTCATGCTTTCTTTTTTCGTTTCTACATCATTGGATAATTTGGATTCATTAAAATATCTTAACATTTGTCCATCAAATTTTCAAATGTAATATCCTAACATCTTACAAATGATTATTAAATATTCATAACAAAGAGATTCGACTGTTCTCAAGTAAAAAAATCTAATTAGCAATACAAAAAACGACGGCAGATGACATACGATGTCATATGTACAAAAACTAATTTATTGAGCAACGACGACGCTTTCACGCACCTAAACGCAATACTTTTTTGGTAGTGGGTGAATAACAAACGGTGAGGAAGACAATGACGGTAACAATGACTAAGCAAAAAATCTTTATGGAATAATTCAATGTATATTTCGTTACACAATGTGTGTATAAAAAGAATCAAAATATCACAAAACAAGAAGAAAAAAATTGTGAAAAGGAAAACCTATAATGGCATTTTTCAAAAGTGACCATGAATCTTCACCCAAAAAAACTTGCTCCAACTCATGGCCTCCTCTATCTTCACCCAAAAGTAATTTCTCAAACCTCATCTATATGAACACTGAGATATTGAACCCTTCTTCCGCAACAACTGTGGACATGACAGAGGAAACACGCCACTCGCATACCCAGAAACATCCTTGCATTTCCATTTCTCGGTCTGCGGTAACCCGAGAAGCGTAACATTCCTCAAGCATATGTCTTGAAACAACGTGCCTTCAACACCGAGCAACATTGGGGCCTTTCTCGAATTAAGACTCGCAACATTGCTAATATAAATTCCTTTTACTCTCGGGAGAGCTTTTGGATCCCATTTGTCGTCCGAGTGATCATTTGATCCACTGCTAAATCTGATTGGAACTTTCACTTTCTCCAATAACACATTTTTAAAGGTGATATTTGAAATGTACCCGCCTCTCCCTTTATCGGTTTTTATGCGGAGCCCAGCCGCGGAATCCCAGACGTGAATATCTTCAACAGTTATGTTGAAAATCCCACCAGACATCTCACTGCCTATTCCAACTCCTGAACAAGTGCGAGTAGTACCAGAGATCCTTCGGATTATGATGTTTGAACTCGGACGTGCCACAGCCATTCCATACTGGTCCCACCCGCTCTTTACAGCTACAAGGTCATCGCCGCTTTCGATATAACAGTCCTCAATGCAGACATTGGTGCTTGAGTCTGCAATAAGAACTCAGCGAAATAAGATATGGTACGTAAATCTAAAGCATCCATTGTTTGATATCATTTGCGTTTTCCTTTCTATTTAGACCTTAATCGTTTCAAACATTTGAGTTCTGCCTAAAACGCAAACGCAGAGATTGGCATTTGATACAATCAAGGCCTAAACAAGGGTGATTACAAGGTAGACACGAGATAAGGGTACTACAGAACAGATAAGTTACCTGGATCTATACCATCGGTGTTAGGAGCATTCATTGGAGCAAGAATGGTCATATTTCTAATAACAACATTACTGCAAAACAAAAGTTCCAGAGGTCATCGAACCATGCATACTTGTGACACAGCATAAACGCAGGAAAAACAGTTGGAAGTAATTAAGAACCTGCAGTAAACAGGATGGACTGTCCAGAAAGGAGAATTGAGCAAAGTGAGGTTAGAGATGAGGATATTATGAGAGTTCTTGAGTTCAATAAGATGGCCTCTCGTATGCACCAATGTTCTGTTCCACCATAACTCCCACCACATTTTCCCCTGTCCATCGATTGTGCCATTTTCTCCTGCAAATTGTTTCAAAAAGCCAAGAAGTTAATTCTAGAGAACCCCAAAATCTTCTAAACCATAAAAACCCAAAAACAATGAGACCCAAAATGTCTGAAAATCATCTTTATTCTCAAACGGTCTCTGTTTCCACTTATTTACTAGTGATATCCTCTGATGCTAACCAGATTACCAACAGTTTAGAAGCATTAAGCAAACACCACATACTTGGATACTTAATTAATGTCAAGGAATGAGAAACATTGAAGTAATATTCATACCAAAAAGAAAGCAGGCCAAATTGTTCAATAAAACCCAACAATTCATACAAGCTCCAGCTAATGATGAACAAAAAAGCGTATTGTCAATGAATGAAAGAGCAAATTACCTGTAATGACAACATTAGTGAGATTGTCTCCATGAATGAGGCTAATGTGTCTACCACCAGGTCTCTCTCTCCCTCTTCCATAAGAAGGCAATGGCTCTATTATCGGCCATTCTTCTAGGTCCTATCAAACCATAATCCCAGACAAAAGGAAAAATCAAAATTGTAATTACAAGGAAAAAAGTAAGAATGGAAAAAAGAAAAGCAGAGAAAGTATCTATAATTAGCACAGATGACTTTTGAGTTTACATGACAATGTGCTTAAAACACTAGCAGACAAACTTTTAATCAAAATCAAACTTGACAGCAAAACCCATGAATAGTTTAATACTAAAAATTAGGAGACAACACAAGTAATCTGATAGATCTAATTCGTACATCAACATGCTTCAGACAAAAAATGTCTATACATCTAACTCTTCTTGGCATCTGATTATATAAAATTGGTTTCTTTCACTTCTTCCCAGACTTTTCTATTTGTTACAGCTACTATTGACATTAAAAGCACATTCATTTAACAAGTCAATCCATTCAGCCAAAACAGTGATTCTTGATTTCAACTAGTCCATTTACAATCAAGATTTCCACTCTAAGACTATTCCACTCAAAAATAACAGCTTTTTTGCTGGTATCAAACAATGGTAGGGTCCATTTTAACCACTGACCGTGATTAGCGTAATCGATAGTGTTTGATCAACAAAACTTTATGAACCCACAAATCAAAAAGCAATCACAAACCCAATTTTTGGATTCTCACAGAGCAGAGCAATCATCAAAATGCACAACAAACATTAACCAATTGAATTCTCCTTAATTAAACTGTTCAGAACCAAACAAAGAAAAGAAAAAGGAGAGAACTTTGGGATCAATATGTTGTAGAATTTAAAAATGGATTCTCTTACCTTGGATCCCAGAATGAGAGCGCCATGTTCGAGAAAGAGCGTGAAATTGCTGGTGAGGTTGAAGCTTCCAGAGAGCCACGTGCCCTTGGGGACATTCAACTGGGCCCCGCCGTCGGCCGCAAAACCTTGAAGGTGCCGTACGGCGCGGCGGAAAGCCTCCGTGTTGGACGTCTTTCCGTCTCCGACTCCGCCAAAATCGGTAATCGACATCACGACCCGATTCGGGGACGGCTGGTGGTTGAAAAACCCGGAGCAGGAAATCGGGTCATATGGAGAAGTCGGGATCCAGAGAGGGAGAAAAGAATTGGAAGAGATTTGGAGAGAGAGAATAGCTAAGACGGTGAAAACAAGGAGAAGAAACGCCCACGAAGGTCTTGTAATGGCGCTCAATACTGTGGTGGGATTCTTCTCCGGTTCCATTATTGTTTGTTTATAAAACAGAGAAACTCAAAAGCCCATGACGAAGCAGAGAAGCTCTCAGATAACTACGAACAGAAGAAGACTAAAGTGGAACTTTTTGATGGTCGGAGAGAAGAAGAAAGAAGGAAAATTTGCATGTGTGGGCAATGATTAGCTTGGAGGTGGTGACAACAAAGATAGATTTAGATAGATACCTTACCTCTGTAATTCGACACTCTTTGCTTCTTTTTCTTTTTCTATATAATTGGAAAAGATGTAATAATAAAAAGAGTTTGTATATCAGACAGACACACACAAATATGCCGTGAAAAGGGCACTATATATGGATGGTGCATGTGAAGGGCCAAAAGCCACAGGTGGAAGGGAGAAAGTGAAAATCTTCTGAAATATATAATTTTGATACAATAAATATAATAAAGATAAAGAAGATGATGGATTCACGCCTCACGGGTACGTTTGTGAGGCGTTACGATCTCGTCAGACTTCAAAGTCTTAATCTATGGGCCTGTAAATAGTCTACTGTAGTGACTGGTTGTTGTTTTCTCCATGACAAACTAGGTATATGTCCGTATTTAATTGCTGGCAAAAACAAAATGTCATTTTGATCTTTATTTTCTTTTATTTTTATTCTTTATTCTCAAAATTATTTTTGTTCTATTATACGTATGTTGAATTAAATATATATATATATATATATATATTTATCAACAAATATCTGTTACTCATACAGTATCTCTCTGCACATCAAAAATATATTTTTCATCAATATCCTAAATTTAAAAAAAAATCCTAAAATTGAAAATTCCCCAAATCTCTCTTCCAAAGCATAAGAAGAAGAAAAAAAGATTTGAGAGGTGGGAGTGAGTTAATCGTCATTAACATTCATAGCACTGTTTAAATCATTATACCAGATGGATTTATTTCAGCATACATTTTCAATAGATTGGATTTTATCTAGCGAATTTGCTAATTATGATCTAAGCTTTTTTCTTTTTGTTTTTTTTGGACAAAATAATGATCTAAGCTTTTTGGAATAAATGGACTGGTTTTTATCCAGCCCACAAAACAATATAAGCCCGGTAAAAACTGACCTGGGCCGATAATTAGGATTATGATGATGGTATATCACTATCATCACGATGATGGTTTTATGTGATAGGATGAATGATACGAACAACATAACCAACATCATTCGGAATGAAGTCGTGCGTCTTTGACTTTGACTAGCTAAAAAAGCTTTGAAATGCTCCACGTCATCAAGATTTTGTCGTTATCTCATTCTTACTTGCCTTTAATGTGATTTTCAATTTCACTGTACCAACTCAACCCAGTAAAGAAAATTCTTGGTATTAATGCTTAATCCTATTATTATTATTATTGAAATCGTCTTCCTCTCTGATAACTTGTTGGTTTCTCCTCTCTGTTTCCACCCTTTTCATTTTTAGTATTTTTTCCAGGATATATCATCTTCCTCTTTCTTCGTTTTCTCTAACTCAGTTTCTCTCGTAGTCAACGGTCAGGGATCTCGGCGTTTCTAATCGGAAATCTAGCTGAGTTTTTTTTTGGTTTTGATTTCGTCGATTTATTATCAATTGGGGTTAAGTCAACGGGTGAATACGCGTCGAGGGCTTTTCTCTTATTCAGCTTCTAATTTCTTCATCTTGGGGGTTTCCTTGTGTGGTAGTAGCTTCAAATCGAGGATTCGAGATCCCTTTTATTGGGGTTTTAAACAATGATGGATCTTTCTCTGATGATTATCGGTGAAGGAATATTCTAGGGTTTTGTTTTTGTAATCTACCAAGTTGGAAAAAATATGGATCGAAGATTGATCCCTGGCTTCTTTTGGCTCATTCTCGTTTTCGATTTGGTTCTCAGAGTAGCGGGCAACGCCGAAGGTTTGCCCTTTTTCTCATTATTGTCTTCAAATTTGTAGTTGACGCCAAAACTCCTTGTTGAGTATTGGGAAATTGGCTGCTTCGATTACTTGAGGTTATCATTATCCTTGTGATAACTTGTTCTCGCCTAAAGAAGGCACTTTTAACCTTTTTGTTACTTGTTTTGCAGTGTTAACTTGAGAGTTATATTGTGTTACGTCTTCGTATCTGTTTCGACCGATTTAGTGATGCCCTTGATGATTGTAAAGTTTGACAGTAATTTGATTTTTTGTTTCTTTGGTTAATTGTAGGTGATGCTCTAAGTGCACTGAAAAACAGTTTAGCCGACCCGAACAAGGTGCTTCAAAGTTGGGATGCCACTCTTGTTACTCCATGTACATGGTTTCACGTTACTTGCAATAGTGACAATAGTGTTACACGTGTGTAAGTTTCTTTCTGTCTCTCGCCAATATGATTCCGCTTTTCCGCATCTTCTAAGAATTTCCTTGGTCTTCATGTTTGCTCAGTGACCTTGGGAATGCGAATCTATCTGGACAGCTCGTAATGCAACTTGGTCAGCTTCCAAACTTGCAGTACTTGTAAGTCACCTCTTCTTAAAATAGCCGTCTTTTAGCTTTTAGTGCATGAGTGCTCCTGTCACTGATTCAGCTGAAGCTATGTGGGATTAAAAAAATGTGACCATGTTCTAAATAACTGCATAATTTTGCATTATCATGATTATTGGTGACATAGTTTTATCTCTTTCCGATCTTATGTAGAAATTTATGTTATACAAATGTTTAATGACAGGGAGCTTTATAGTAATAACATTACTGGGACAATCCCAGAGCAGCTTGGAAATTTGACGGAATTGGTGAGCTTGGATCTTTACTTGAACAATTTAAGCGGTCCTATCCCATCAACTCTCGGCCGACTTAAGAAACTCCGTTTCTTGTATGCACCCATATTTAACTCTCTTCTTTTAATACGTTTTTAGTAAGCAGCCTAATTATTGTCTTCAATTACCTTGATCGTGTTTGTCTTCCTTAAAAAGCTATTTGTACAATGTGTTACATCTGCAGGAGTCAGAAAGTAGTGTGGCAAAATAGATGCTAAGTTACTTTACTAAATGAAAAGGTGTTCTCTAGGGAACTAGGATGTTGTATAATATGCTCTATTTTGTTAAAGGAATCAGATCTTTATAGGTACAGACTATCCTTGTTTGGTTGTACTCAGCTGTCCCCTTTGTGATCTTCAATGGAAGTTTGTTGACTTAATTTGCATGAAATCGATCTGGTTCTGGAAGGATAAAAATGTATCAAAGATAACAATATTCTTCTGCCTTAGGCTTTAAGTGTTAAATTCTATTAGTGATGATTATTTGTAAGTGCTCTGTGAATCTTGAGAATGAACGCATCTGAAGTATTACGAGCCTCATTAGGAAAAGATACTATATTTTTTTCTTCAGCTTCATATCTGTTGGATGAGATTTTAGAACAACCTCTATTTGTGAAATGTCTTTAAAAGTTAGATCGTATTTTTTGCTCTACTTTCGTCAGTATAAACTCATTTTCTGGTTAATGTGTGTCCACTTATTCGTGACATGGTCTTTTGCTATTGGTTGTTAGGCGTCTCAATAACAATAGCTTATCTGGAGAAATTCCGAGGTCTTTGACTGCTGTATTGACGCTGCAAGTTCTGTGAGTGGAACTTTGTCTCTCTCGAATTCCTTTGTGTTCATGTTTCCGATTATTGCTTGTAAGATCTTGGCATTAAGTCAGAAAATGATGTCATCTTAAAATGCAGGGATCTCTCAAACAATCGTCTCACTGGAGATATTCCTGTTAATGGTTCCTTTTCACTTTTCACACCTATCAGGTTTTGCTTCTTGCTCCTAATAAAAATCTTGGTGGATAGGTCAGAATGATTGATTAATTATTAGAAAGTTGTCTGCAGTTTTGCCAACACCAATTTGACTCCCCTTCCTGCATCTCCGCCGCCTCCTATCTCTCCTACACCGCCATCACCTGCAGGTTTTTCATTTTTTCTATGTTTTTGTCTTTGAATTGGTATTCAACTTATTAAGAAAATATATTAAGGCCGATCTGTTATGTACTAAGAAATAAGTTGTTCATATCATACTTGCAGGGAGTAATAGAATTACTGGAGCGATTGCAGGAGGAGTTGCTGCAGGTGCTGCACTTCTATTTGCTGTTCCGGCCATTGCACTTGCTTGGTGGCGAAGGAAGAAACCACAGGACCACTTCTTTGATGTACCAGGTTAGCGAAACTTGCTTTGCCTGTTTTCTCATTGACACTTCTCTGGCTGATTTTTTTAAAATATTTTCATTTTGCAGCTGAAGAGGATCCAGAGGTTCATTTAGGACAACTCAAGAGGTTTTCACTGCGTGAACTACAAGTTGCTTCGGATAATTTTAGCAACAAGAACATACTGGGTAGAGGTGGTTTTGGTAAAGTTTATAAAGGACGGTTAGCTGATGGCTCTTTAGTGGCGGTTAAAAGGCTGAAAGAGGAGCGTACCCAAGGTGGCGAACTGCAGTTCCAGACCGAGGTTGAGATGATCAGTATGGCGGTTCACAGAAACTTGCTTCGGCTTCGTGGATTTTGCATGACTCCAACAGAAAGATTGCTTGTTTATCCCTACATGGCTAATGGAAGTGTTGCTTCCTGTTTAAGAGGTAACTGTCATCTTGTGGTTTATTCCTTTGCCTCCCAATTTCTGTAATATTTCCTTGCAAATAGTTGCCATTTTACCTATCCATCCTTGAAATTCTCTTATGTTTTCTTAGTTGGCTTACCAAAATTCATCTGCCTGTTGGTTCAACATTCAAAAACTAATAACTGTTAGGAAAAAATGATATTCTGATGGTAATACGGTCTTTTGACCAGTTTTCCCCAACTTCCAAGCCTTGGAAATATTTGAAGTTTATATCATAGGCAGAGGGATTTGCTGGAGGGTAGTAGATTTAGCTCTGCTAAGTTGACTGACAAGTGAAACTGATTTTCATCAAGTGTTGAATCTGTAGTAATCTTATATTTTATCTTCTCCTTAGAACGTCCCGAGTCCCAGCCACCACTTGATTGGCCAAAGAGACAGCGTATTGCGTTGGGATCGGCAAGGGGGCTTGCATATTTACATGATCATTGCGACCCAAAGATCATTCATCGAGATGTGAAAGCTGCAAATATATTGTTGGACGAGGAGTTTGAAGCCGTAGTTGGGGACTTTGGACTTGCAAAACTCATGGACTACAAAGACACACATGTGACAACTGCAGTACGTGGTACAATTGGTCATATTGCCCCTGAGTACCTTTCTACAGGAAAATCATCAGAGAAAACTGATGTCTTTGGGTATGGAGTCATGCTTCTTGAGCTCATCACTGGACAAAGAGCATTTGATCTTGCTCGCCTCGCGAATGATGATGATGTCATGTTACTAGACTGGGTATATATAGATCTATGTTCTCCACATGTATAGTTCATGATCTGTGTTGTATCTATTTGTGTTAATTATATGGGTGGTACCATTCAACAGGTGAAAGGATTGTTGAAAGAGAAGAAATTGGAAGCACTAGTAGATGTCGATCTTCAGGGTAATTACATAGACGAAGAAGTGGAGCAGCTAATCCAAGTGGCTCTGCTCTGCACTCAGAGTTCACCAATGGAGAGACCCAAAATGTCTGAAGTTGTAAGAATGCTTGAAGGAGATGGTTTAGCTGAGAGATGGGAAGAATGGCAAAAGGAGGAGATGTTCAGACAAGACTTCAACTATCCTACCCATCATCCAGCCGTATCTGGCTGGATCATTGGCGATTCCACTTCCCAGATTGAAAACGAATACCCCTCGGGTCCAAGATAAGATTTGAACACGGATGCTTTCTCTGTCTTTTGTTTTTTTGTGTATTTATTGAGGGTTTTAGTTTCTGCTTCTCCATATTATTGGTTCTTAAGTGAATACATGAGGATCAGACTGGGTTTGTAAGTGTTATATGAAAAGGGATTGAATGTTGTTGAAAGCTAAAAGCCCAAACATGTCTTAAAGTTACTTGACGATTGTTATGACTTGATTCACATTTGTATCTCATCAACTGTTCTTTTCCCCCCTGCGTCAGGTCTCTTCTTCTGTTTAATTTATTCGTAACACTAATTTAACATATTACACATTTATATCAATTTTTAGACATTTTTAGGCCGTTACTGTGTTATATCTTGTGAATTATATGGATCCGGAGATTCTTCAAATTAGGAAAGAGACTTTGGTCTTGAATAGAGACAAAAATCATATCTGCATACCTTTTGTTTCTTCTATGATTTTGTTCACATAATTTGAAACACTAGGGAATTAAGAACTCAAAACCTAAAATGCATACGATATATAAAAACTCAACCACATGTATTCAAAAAAGTTACGGCCTTAAGGGGCTCAACCGTTTTCATGATGGTTTAACACATTAAAGTAATCATCAAAATTGACCTTTAACTGTCATGTTAGGGATTTAGTTCTAAAGCCTTACGAAGTTTCATAATCAAAACTCAAAATTATACAAAGTTTCGATCTCTTTAAGGATATATAATTTCACCAACATAAACCATTTGATTCGCTTAATTAACATAATTACATGGTAAAGTGCAGTTTGGGTTCCATTTGATTAATATATTCACCAGTTAAGGTCAACTAATCGGAAACTCACAAACAAGAAGTATGTATAAGTATTTTCCCATGCATAATGTAGGTATTCACTTAGTTTATTGTTTTAGATACACAAACCATTTTGCTCTATTCTCAAATTTTGTGAGATAAAAACTCATAAACCTAAAGTAATATACAAGATCACCACGTATTATGTTTTCATGGATATCTGAAACCCACAAACAATAAGTATACAACTGCATATTACGATAGGTACACAAATTTTACATAGGAGCATGTAGGATATTCATGATTTTTTTTTTTTTTTTTAAAGGATATTCATATGATTCATATGATAGAGTAGATATAATTAAAAGTGGGAGCATGAATACATAAATCATAGCTAATATAAGGCCTAGGCTAGTTAATGCTCCGACAATTTTGACGGATTTCACCTTGAGAGCCAAGTTTGACATCAAGATTGCTCATTTTGCGCATGGCCTGTTGGAAATCAAAGAAAAACTTAGCTTGGTTAAGGGCATAGCCATTAACAAGATTCCTGGTCCTTGGAGTGTTGAATAAGGTTTGGTCTGAAAAGAGGACTCCTGATTTCCTCTGAAGTGCATTGAAGTATGCATTGTCGAAATCGTTGCGCGTCGCATCAAAGGGTTGCTCTGCATTATCGCCCGCAGTGCAAGTTTTGGAAAGAGTGTTGGCAAAAGTCGAGTCCATTGAAGAGTCTGGGACCGTAAGTCTAGCCTTGAAGGAGGAGCATCGTGCAACTCCAAGGGTATGTGCTCCTATATATTCCACGAATTAAATTAAATCCAAATCAGATTGTGGAGTATATTACATGGATTTCATTCCAAGTGATGTGAATAAATATCTTATATTTTATAATATTATAGAAGTTAGAAATTAATAAAATCTTTTTTTACTAATTAAAGAAGAAGTAGCAAAAAAGAAACGTGCAAATTTATTCTTTAAAACTACCGATAATATGGCCGGTGAAATACTTTAATTGTAAAAACAAATCTATACTCAAAAGAGTAACTTTAGAATCAATAATACAATTTTAAAAATTATTATTTCGTTCTAAAATTTTATTGAGCTAAAGTTCCATTTTTCCCTTTATAGAGCTAGGTAGTAGATATATACATACACATATGGAATCCAAGAGTGTTGTAAAGAACTCACCAGAGAGAGCAACAACGTCTTGTGGACTGAAGCCACGTTGGCCAAAAGTTTGAATGAGTTGAGAGGCATTAAGAAAAGGTGAAGGTAGATTTCTTGTATCTTCTATCTTGGATCTTTTACCATCAAATCTTCCTTTTGGTATGTCATAATATGGACCACCAGCCTAACAATTCCAATTCCTAATTAGATCTATTAAGTACACAAAATAATTATCTTTATTATAATTAAACACACATGATTCAAAATCTTGATCTGCATAATTTACCCAAAAGACAGCATCTCTAGCAGCCATGGCAACAATATCTGCGCAAGATACAACTCCTGGACATCTATTCTCTATTTGCTCTTTTGCATCATCTATGATCTCATACCCACGCAGACTCAGATTTGCAGGCGAATCCTTTTCTGCAGTGTTGTCTTTTGTTGAATCTAGCAGAATCGACGCGTCACATCCCTTAATATGGCCAAAAAAACTAATTTTAGGGATTTTCTACGTAAAAACACTATTAATTAGAACAGAAAAATCATTTAAATAGAAAACATTACCTCAATGAAACAGTCGTGGAACAACATACGGATAAGACCAGCGGCTAAAGTGGGATCGGCTTGAAGAGCATTGTTAACACTGTTCTTCACAATCTGTTCGGCAAAAGGACAGTTCATCATGTAGTAAGTCATACTTAAGCCCCTCGCATGAAAAGGAAACCCAACAATGGCATGCATCAACAGAATCACGCTCACTAAATTTGTCCTAATCATCTTATTATTTCCTATCTTAAATCTTGTCAACATGTTAATTATCAGTTTAATTAAGCAGCTTCACTCTGTATATCGCTTATTTATAGTAAGAAGTCGCACTCAACACGCTTCATATTGGAGTGGTTGGAACGTGGAATACATATAATTGTGTATTGGACGTTGGTCCCATGATGAGTTGAAAGCAGATTAAAGTTTGGGACAGTGGTCTATTGTGGCCTTCCCGTTTACTCTTATCATAGTAAAATTATTCAAATTATTCTATTCCTAGTGGCTGACCTACTTTGCATGTTATTGCATGAAAAGTGGCACGTAATGTTGACACATATATATGACCATTTCTTTCCTTGCCAAAACCTAAATTCGCTTTGTCTACAAATTATTATATAATACTTAGACCTCACGCTTACTATAGCTGACCAAGTTTTTTATTTAAAACTTAAAACTTTCATTTTTTTTTCATATTAATGTGAATTTCATTAAAAATGAGAGAAATTATACCTAATTACAAAACAAAGTTTAACAAAAAAAATAATCATAGTTGTTTGTTAATACATGGTGATTGAAAACCCCAAATAAACATTAGATTCCATAATTTCTTCCGTTCTCCTTAGATTTGAACAGAGAGTTTTGTTTGTCCATTATGTTCAGCTAAAGTATACATGTTATAGAAACTAGGTAGATTTTAAGGAACTGTGGACGGTGTTTCTAGAACTTGTCTACATTCTTGAAATCTAGAAATTTTGGATATATGTTAATTAGTGCTGAATAAGATAATGGCGGTTTGATTCACGACTAGTCATATAATTACGCAAAACTTAAAATGCAACTAATATTGAAGAGAACTCGAAGAGAAAAAGAAAGTCAAACAAGAAAGCGAGGAGACATGTAGCTGGCTTCCATTAGCAAGCAATATCAATAAAAATGGACAAGAGAGTTTGGTATTTTTAATGTACTCGCATGTCAATTTCACTTTATAACTGAGTGCTTTCGACGCGGAATTTGTAGTGGTACATTGTTCCACTTCCTTATCCGGTGAGGACAAAATACAGTTGATCTCGGAAAATGTTTATTTTTATTATAACTCGGCAAGTGTTATACACTTAATCACACACTTCTACTATATGTATATTTTACAGATATCCTCACGTTTTTCTTAGATTTGATCATGGTTACCCTTTTTTTTTTTTTTTTTTTTTTGGACAAATTGATCATGGTTACCCAAATACAAAAGAAATACATGTAGTTTTTTTTTTTGGTATTTTTTTCTGTAATCAGAGAATTTCAGGCGGAAGTTCAAATTAGTCGCCAACCTTGAAAAGTAATAAGATCTTCTTTCATATAATTATATCTTTTCCTCGATGTTTATTTGGCCATAGTATAATATAATTTAGTTTGTTAATCTAAATAATGAAAGACAACGTTTACAACCTTCATTAGGATATTTACAAAGCAATTAAACTAGCTAGCCTAAACCAGAATCTAATCCGAACCGGTAAATAAGAAATTTTCAATGCATAAGAAGTGAACAACCACGGCTGCAGCCGATAGTTTATCCATCACTGAACCAGAGTTGAATTATTTACTTATCTACATATTATTTTCTTCATTATTTCTCTATATTTTGTTGGCTAGCTATTACGGTACTTATATATATATATATATATATATATATATATATTTTTTTTTTTTATACTATAAAACTCATAATGTGTATTGTTTATTAATCTTAGTGGGTTTTAGTTCTAAAAGAAAAACTGAAAAGCTTCATAAGAAATTTATTGGAAGATAAATTATAGTATTAAGTTTGTGTAATTAACGAATTGGTTACACTTAAGCAGTGTTCTAAAAAGCGGTCTAGGCGTTCGCCTAGGCCCCGCTTAGGCGCTAGGCGCTCACGTGACACCTAGACGACCGCCTAGATCGTGTAATTATAAATTTTCATTTTTAATTTTAAACGATTTTAAATAGTTTAAACTGTTCAAAATAATTCAAAAAAATTATTAATTAAATACTATGTAGCTAAAATTTGTTTTTTAATATATTTTTCTAATTTCTAACTATAAAAATTTAAATTTATAAATTTTAACTCTATATATATATATGGTTATAAATGTTCATATATTGTTTGATATAAATGTTTTTGTTTACCATATAACACTTTTATTCTTTTAATGAATGTTTTTGTATAAGTTTTATCTATAATATTATATGTATAACATATTATGTTATAAACGCTTAAACCGCCTAAAATCGCCTAGGCTCCGTTTAAGCGTTTTAGGCGTTGGGTCACCGCCCGCTTAACGCCTAGCGCTTTCTTGAACACTGCATTAAGTTTTGGCAAATATTATTTACTGCCTAAGTTTTAATTATTGGTATTTTTTTTAATTTTTTGATAAAGGGTTCTTAAATATTGGTATTGGTCTCTAATAGTAAGAAAAGAACTTAAATGTTAAATTTCTCTTCCTTTAACTATGTTGGTTGTACAAAAGATATGTGTAACGCAAAAAAAAAAAAAAAAAAAAAGGGATATAAGACAGCATCTCTCTTTGGTGACCATTTTCTTTTTTTTTTTTGGGTTACCTTAAGAATACAAGAACTCTTGATCTGATTATGTTCCTACTAAACGTCTTTATTTTATGTTTTATGTTTAGGTTTCTGAATAATCTTGACTGATATAATAAACTCAGATCTCTATTTCATGAGATTTCTCAGTGGGATTGGATAATGCAGGTCCTTCCCACAGCTCCGCAAGATCCTTTCTCCGCCATGACATGAAGATCACCGGTCCTAATGTAGATGGTACCTGTATATACTCCACATCGAAAACAGATTAAACATCATAATCTCACTATGCTTCACACTGATCGAGCTCATTAAAATATACAAAAATGACTTCTTAGGACAAACATTGGATTGAAACTAGAAAGGTACTATCAACAAAATTTCTGTTTTAAGTGTTGACATCTGTTGTGCACATAAATAAATATATGTAGAATACATACCCTTGATGTAAGACCAGAGGAACAAAAAAGTTCAAAAGATGGAGATATATTACCAGATAAAGTAGAGCTGGCTGAGGTGAGTGGGTCAAGACACCTGCAGCTAGAGCCGCCACCAAGCCAATGGCGTATCCGGGAAGTGCATACCATATGTATTTGTGTCCCTTGGAAGATTTTAGATCAAAAATATTTACCACATCTCTAGTTTTTCGATGGTCAAAACAGAGGATCAAAGCCAAAAGCATTGCGGGAATAGCCTGGAACAATACAAATAAAACAGTTAAAACAACATTTTTGCTTCCTGGTCACTATAATCTGAGAGAGAACATTTCTTACAGTTGGTACACATATAAAGAAGACACACCAATCTTAAAATCAAAGTAGGGTTTAGTCTGTACCATGTCACCAAGACCAAGCATCATGAAATCTGAGGCACTCACACCAGGCACTACACCTCCCAAAAGGTTCCGCGGAAATACAATTTTCACTGGCAGTTCCAGTTTCTTTGTGATCAATTGCAGTCCAGGGAGATTCAAACTGTTAGCTACTGTGTGAACTGGGTTTGATGCTTGCTGGGTTGCCACGGCCACCATAACATTAGCACCAAAGAATCTCTCAGAGAAGAAAACCCAGAATATGTCATATACAAAGAGACACACGAGGAGCATAGCACATATTTTGATATTAGGAAGACGAACATGGCTGACAAACGCTATACAAATGGAGATCCCAAGCAAATTGTTCAACACCCAATGGCCAGAGATGAGCCATGCCACAACTGTCACAGCACAAGCCACAAGTAGCAATCCTTGGATTCTTGTAAACGATTTGGAGCAGCAGCGTGAGACGAAGGGATCAGACAGACCAAGCTGCGTCTTAATATATACGGCATATGGTGATAACCAATAAAAGAGAGATGAAACAGAAGCAATGGCTGTAAAGGCAGTCAGGAGCTGAGAAACAGAAGAGAACAAATAGAACATGAGAAGCAAACTGCAAGAGCTCATTACAGGGATCATTAAGGCCTGGGAGCTATCTAGAGTTATGGATGCTTCGGAGAAGTCACGATTTCTCTCCATCTCTTTCCCATAGTTAAGTGCACGGAAAGCGGATGCAAATGTCACCGTGACAGCTGTGACAATGAGAGTAGCTGGAGCAGGTTCTAGCAGATACAAAAGAGTCCATAGAGTTTCCATGACAAGAAAAGAGTTCCTTCAGATTATATATACCCCCCTAAGCCTTATCACATACAAGCGATTATATGAAATGCGTTAGAAGTTGATATAACTTTCCAAAAGATGTGAACCTGCAAAAGATAAAATCACACCCAAAAACCCACGTAAGCCAACATAAAAGCAAAACAAAACAAAACAAAAAAGCTTAAGTTTTTACGAGCTTTACAGAACAAGGGTGATTGCTGTTTACAATTCAGGGACATGAACAAAATAATAATTGACTGCATCACAAGACATGGTTACTGAACTACTATGTACATGTCTGTAACAAATTCAGACCTCAAGCTAAAGTTGGGTTCTTTAAGAATCAAGGTAAATCTCAAATTGTTTATAATTTAGATTGAAGTTAAAGAAACTCAGCTCTCCAAGTGCATTAACAAACCCAGAAATTCAAATTCGAGGAATTTAGTTCTCAAAGGACACAAAACTAGGTAAATTCGATATATTATGATCAGAAATCAGTTGTGATTCTCAGCAACAATTAAATGTGGGAAATGAAGCAGTTGAAAGAGAAGAAACGAACGAAGGGAGAAATAAGAGCGAGAGAGAAAGGAAGAGAATCGGAAACTGTCACCTGAGAAACCCAAACAACGGAGGAGACAGTGAAGAAATTGGATCTAGGTTTCTTTCAGTCGTCCCTTATCAGTGTAAAGGACGAAAATCTCTATGAAAATTATAAAGCTAACGTATTACTATTACAATATCACCAAAACGACAACGTATTTATGATGAAGTCATGGCTTTCAGCCTTTCAAGTCTTCTTGAACTATATTTATTTATTTATTTCTTGTGCCTAGCTCCAATTAACATATGACAAAGCACATTGTTGTCAACTAACATCTAATTAGTTTTTATTTGATTATAAAAATTATTTGTTGTGATTTTGATTCAAAATAAACACCACAATCGTACATCCTAAAAATCAATCGAAACCAGCATTTCTATTTTGAATTTGAATGAACCAAGTCCTTGAAAATGACAGTGTAATAACCAACCAAATTGTATCTCTATCGAAGTTTCAACTGGCTGTAGCCGGTATTTATTAGTACTGCAGATCCGCTATAACTTCTCTTTACTGGCTGTAGCCGGTTATCTCCGATCTGTCTAAAGGTAACAGCGACACATGCTTTTTGAGAAACCCTAATTTTCAAATTTCGAACTTGCGCTCTTCTTCTTCTTCTTCTTCAATTTCCCACCCTCATTTGAATCTCATTGCCGTTATTCCAGATTCTCTCTAGCTCTTTTCATTTCCAGGATTCTTCGATATGGGAGCAGCTCACAGTCATGAAGATCTGGAGATCTGTTCTTCAGATGAGGATGAATATGAAGAATATGAAGAAGGAAGAGACGGAGAAGAAGAGGAAGACAAGTTTCAGGACTCCAGGGATGATACGTTAGGTATCTCTTCCTCCGGTGGTCGTCGCGGGCCCAAATCTCCTTCATCATTGGACGACGTGGAGGCAAAACTCAAAGCACTGAAGCTTAAATACCCATCGACGCAAGCCCCGTCTACTCAGAACTCAGCTCGGCTTTTCCGCTACATCAATGGAAACACTCCTAAAGCCAAATGGGTCACAGCTGAGAAGTTGACTGCTTATTGTTTCGTTAAGACTAACAAAGGAGATGAAGATGATGAAGATGACGATGTCAATGGAGATGTGGAAAACGAATGGTGGATTTTGAAAGTAGGTAGCAAGATCCGAGAAAAGGTCTCAGATGAAATGCAATTGAAGGCTTATAAAGATCAACGCCGTGTTGATTTCGTTGCTAAAGCCGTTTGGGCCATGAAATTCGCCAGCCCCGAAGATTTTTCGAGTTTTGTAAGCAGCTATAACAATTGCTTGTTTGAGAACAATCATGGAGTTGAGTTGAATGAGGCCAATAAGGCAAAAATCTATGGCAAAGATTTCATTGGCTGGGCGAATCCTGAGGCTGCTGATGATTCCATGTGGGAAGATGCTGATGATATTTTGCTTAAAACCCCAGGATCTTCAACTCCGGCCAGAGATACACAGGATTTGACTGAGGCTTTTGAAGAAGCTACGAGCGAGGGCATACATAGCTTAGCTCTAGGTGCTTTAGATAATAGCTTTCTTGTTGGAAATTCTGGTATTCAGGTTTTCAAGAACATGAGGCAGGGGATTCAAGGGAAAGGTGTTTGTGTTAACTTTGAGCCTGGTTATGGTCGGGCTCACTCCTCAGCACCGAAAAAGGCTCTTCTCATGAGAGCTGAGACTAACATGCTGCTCATGAGTCCCATGAGCCAAACGCCTCATTCACGAGGAATCCATCAGCTCGACATTGAAACCGGCAAGGTTATTTCTGAGTGGAAGTTTGAGAAAGATGGAGTGGATATCTCTATGAGTGACATTACTAATGATGGTAAAGGTGCTCAATTGGACCCATCTGCATCAACCTTTCTTGGTCTGGATAACAATAGGCTTTGCAGGTGGGATATGCGTGACCGATATGGGATGGTTCAGGATCTTGCTACTGCGAATACTCCAGTCTTGAATTGGGCACAGGGGCATCAGTTTTCTAGAGGGACTAACTTCCAGTGCTTTGCAACCACTGGTGATGGCTCAATTGTTGTTGGCTCTCTTGATGGCAAGATTAGACTCTACTCTAGCAACACTATGAGGCAGGCTAAGACGGCTTTCCCTGGACTTGGTGCACCTGTAACTCACGTGGATGCTACTTTCGATGGGAAATGGATAGTTGGTACAACTGACACATATTTGATTGTCATCTGTACCCTTTTCACTGACAAAACTGGCAAAACAAAGACCGGTTTCGAAGGTCGCATGGGAAATAAGATTGCCGCACCAAGGTTGCTCAAGTTGAGACCTCTCGATGCCCATTTAGCTGGATCTGACAACAAGTTCCGCAATGCTCAGTTTTCTTGGGTAAGCAAAACTCTAGTTGCAGTTTATATTTGTGCTGAAAAAGTCACATTCTTACTCTTGATAACCACATCAAATCTTGCATGATTTGCTCATAGTATAGTGCACATAATATTTGAAGTCTAAGAATTTTCTGGCAGAAACATTATTATTTTTGCTCACCAAAACCAGAGTTGACTATGCCATTTCTTTTTTATTTTTCATTTGAAGAATAAGTCACTTTTATGTGAAATACTTCTCTTTGATGTCTTTCCCATAGCTGGGTTGGTGACTTTATGCAGTTGTTTCCATCTAGATTGACTGTTGGGAGGTTAATCTCTCCCGCTTGTACACACTTGTAGAATGCAATACAATAATGTCTAACCTGCTGCATCAATTTGGCACATACTTTTCAATTTACAGGTTATAGTGTTCCTCAGTTGCCTCGTGTTTCAACCGTGAATTTTTGATAAAGAAACTCTTACTACTGTTGAATCATTTATCGATTGAAATTACTGATAGATGATTCCTTGTTGAAACTTTTACTATCTTTTCTTGTTGAAAATTTTGATATATAGGTTACGGAGGATGGGAAACAAGAGCGTCATGTGGTAGCAACTGTTGGCAAGTTCAGTGTGATTTGGAACTTTCAGCAAGTGAAGAATGGATCTCATGAATGCTACCATGAGCAGGAAGGGCTTAAGAAATGCTACTGCTACAAGATAGTCCTTAGAAATGAATCTATTGTGGACAGTCGCTTCATGAATGACAACTTTGCAATCTCTGGTTCACCTGAAGCGCCTTTGGTCATTGCAACGCCTATGAAAGTCAGCTCTTTCAGCTTATCCAGCAAGCGATGAAACAAGCAATTGATGGACCGGACCACTAGCTAGTTATTTAATTTGAATTCTAGTCTATTTGTAATCATGTGAAATTCCAATGTTCTGGCTCTTAGAACCATGTTAGATTCAGAGAAAAGACATCTAGCTATGTTGCTAAATTACTTTGCTGTGACTTTGACTTTTAAGATGGTCATATTGTAGACGTTTTCGTTTTCTCTTGAAAGAAGCTACATGTTGGAAGATGTAGCATGAAGAAAGTTTATCCAATTCACTCGGCTCTTGGGTAAAATTTTGCTGTAAATGTGTTCCATTTTGCATTTCTTTCTAGTTTTTATCCAAGGACACTAATTTGCGCCAAAGGTAATGTTACAAATATTGATCTTGATGTTCACATAAAAAAAAAACATTGATCTTGTTGGGTTCATATATAGTTTCAGACATGTTTGGAAACTGAGGAAGCTTTAACTCTTCTTTTGTAGTATAGAATATAGATTTAACATTTATAGACTTTTTTCACAATCAACTTCTTCACATCGAACTCACTTATGTGACTTTTTCTTCATCAAGAACATAAAAAATCTTGGGAAAAATTTCTTCTTTTTCTTTGCAGGATTTGCCTGTGGGATTGGGTTTGAGTCATTAGTCTCAGCTTCTTTCTCCTTCGACCCTTCAATGCTTTTTCCATTAATATTTTCTAAGTTCACTCCATTGTCACCACCCTTTCTCTTTTTTTCATGTTCTTCCCTCCATTTTCTCAGCTCTTGTTCTACACCCAACTTCCCTTCTTTAGCCTTCTCAGCCTTCTCCATTGCTCCTGCAAGTGTTTCCTTTCTCGCAACCATTTCTTTGTTTACTTCTTCCAACTTCTCCAAACTTCTCTTTTCTGTATTTTTGGCTTCCTCTATCTTAGAAACCGCTGCTGCAACTCTTGCGTTGGCTTCTTCTTCAGCCTCGTGAGCACGCTTGCTTAGCTCATAGTACTCCTCTATTGTCAGTGTTACAGTTCTCGGAGAATCAACAGCGTTCTCCTTTGAACTACATTCGCTCTCTTGCAGTGCCTTGATGGCAGCTAATGCCAGCCTCTCTGAAGCTTTAATAGCCTCAATTTCTTTCTGAGCTGCAAATAATCTGCTCTCCATTGTACTTGCTCCAGCCTTTGCTTGTTCTGCTTCTTCTTGGGACTTTCGCAGTTCTTCACGAGCAAGTTCAGCGAATGATTTCGCTTCATCAGCCTCTTGACTTGCTTGTTGCAGTTGCTTTGGTAGCTCCACCATTTCATCTCTGGCTTCTTTTTCCTTGGACTCAACCAAAGCTATTTCGGACCTCGTTATGTCGATCTCAGCTTCTAGAGAAGCAACCGTTACCGATGCCATCCCTTCTCTTTGTTTGATTGAGTCAAGTGCTGATTTCTCTTTCTCAATTTCCAATCTCAAGGAAGAGGATGCTACCTTTAAGCAATTAACTTCAGAAGTTGCTTTTTCCACATTTGTGTTCACTTCTTCTAGTTCCTTCTTTGCAGAAGCAACAGCTTTTTGTATATCTGTATGGTTTTTTTCCTGTAAGGAAATCTCACTGTTTGTTACTGAGTCACCCGTTTCCTCCTTCAACTTGGATGATTCCATATGATCTGCCAATTCTTTCTTCAAATCAAGCAGCAAG
This sequence comes from Erysimum cheiranthoides, assembly GCA_011420285.2. NCBI lineage: Eukaryota > Viridiplantae > Streptophyta > Magnoliopsida > Brassicales > Brassicaceae > Erysimum > Erysimum cheiranthoides. The sequence continues at coordinate 19,619,915 of CM022177.2, read as the reverse complement.
GCTGAAGCAAATTCAAGTTTCACTTTTAGTTCCTTTGTAGAAACTATATGTTGCTTAAGTCTTTGTAGTTCTTCCTCTGCTTGCTTTAGTTCCTTCTCCCACCGATGAGTCTCCTGATCGCGCAACATGGCTGCTCCAATCTTATGTTCTTCTGCCTCCAAATGAGAAGAATGCGCACATTCCAGTGACTCCTTTGTAGCTATCAACTCTATAGTGAGTTCTTCAACTTTCCTCTCAACTTCTTTTGACGCTAAAACCGCTTCTTCGGCTTCCTTCACAGCCAAATCTTTTTCTTTTACCAAAGCATCATACTCCTTTTGCAGAGTTTGTAGCTCTTCCTTGACAGATTCCAATTCTGAAATCGCAGATGTATGTCTTGCCTTAGCCACTTCGAGCTGTGCTTTAGCTGCAACACTAACTTCATCAGCAATTCCTTGTTCCATCTCTTCAACTCTCAGCTTGGCAAGCTCAGAGTCCTGCTTTGCCTGTTGTTCTTCTGTTTCGGCCTTGTCAAGATTAAGCTTCAACTCTTCTATGAGTCTCTTTGTGCTCTCTAGCTCCTCAAGGGCTAGCATTTTTGACATCTCTACCGTCTCAGATTTCTTTTTGTACTCAGGAATCTCATCCTGAATCTTTTCGAGCTCTTGTTCCACAAAATTGCGTCGCTGCAACAAAAACAGTGAGCACAAATTCTTGACCAATACAAAGGCAAAGAAGTCAGCTGATATATACACATAAGTAAATATACCTCTAACACTTTCATTCTATGTGCTTTCCAATCAGTAATTCCTCCAAATTTTGAGACAGCTTCTTTAACAGATTCAAAAGGTGATGCTGTATCAATAGAGTCTCTATAAGAATCCATACTTCTGGGCGTTCCATTGCTCAATGGTGATGATGATCCTGCAAACCTTGGAGATAGGAGTGCTTTTGGAGATCCAATGCTTCTTGGGGAAGAAAGAGATCTTGGAGACACTCCATTTCTTGTTGTGCCCTCTGCCCCATACTTAGTGTTTACTCGAGGCAGAACAATCTCAACAGAGGGAGAAGCAAAAGTAGGAGTAGTGGAAGAATCTTGAGAGTTTGATAAACTGGAAGGTAAAAAAGTGTCATCTAGATAAGTTTTCCCATTTTCAGCTGAATCTTCACATTGAGATTGTTCGTTGTTCTCTAGTTTTGTTGGTATTTCTTGAGGTTGCTGCAACTCAGGCCTTATAATTTCACCATTATCACTAACATTTGAGGTCCCACTAGAATCTTCTGGAGGAGATACAGCTTCTGTTGTTTTCAAATCCTCCATTGGAGGATGCTAGAAACCAAAACTTACAAGAGAACCGCTAAAACTATTGGCACGAAGATCGCCACCAACAGAAAGAATCAATGAAAAGAGAGACTTACAAGAGGAAGGCAAAATGAAGAAAGTAGAAGAGAATTATTGATTTTCTGATGAAGAAGTTTCTTAAGACAAGAAAATAGAGGTACATAATTGGAAAGTCTGTAATTAGAATAGAGACAACCCCGGAAACAAATGATGAACACCTCTCTTTTTCTCTTTTCCCTCCGTTTTTTTAGTTCCTATTTTTCATTCATTATTCATTTTACAACTTTAATAACATAATAATACAAATCACAGACCAGACATAAGCATTTGACTCTAACTAACATCATCAATCAATCCCCTTGTAGCTCTGTTTAGATTGTGTTTGTATCTCCCTATTGTATACAAACCTGACTCTGATATTACCTGATCATAACTCACTGTCGGAACCAGGAGACAGACATTTGATTGATGTAAATGATAGATAGCTTTTTTCATCCACTAGAGAATTGAACAAGCTTGGACAAAAACATGATTTCTCAAACCATATTCGACTTCGACCATATGTTTTTTGGTAAGCCACAAGTGTTTAAAGACAATCAACAAAAACAACAAAACATTCTATTTCGTATACATCTGGCCAAAGATGTTAGCATCTTTGGTACGATACTAAAGTTTCAAGGCTCTGAAAAATGGTAACGCCGCTGAGAAAACCAAAACTATCTCCTATTGTTCCATCAATCTCTCCACATGGGTTTTGCTTAAGCCGTTACAACACCTGAAACCCATGGAACGATAGAAGGCGCTTTTGGGTGGTTGTTTCTGTATGTCTCAGAATATCTGTCTTTAAAATTCTGTTTTGGCTTCTCTGCCTGTAAGTCACATAGACATAGTTTATATGAGCCAAGCTTCCAATCCAACTTGGACGACTAATCTCAAGGAAACTGAAAATTTGGGTAAAGTAGTATGTGAACGAGGTAAGTTCTTACGTATTTAAGCCAACATTCTTGATGTTTATGCTCATAAATATCAGGAGAGAAGCAACCAAACTCAGATGGACAATAAACCCAAATGTTGCATCTCGTTTCTCCAGGCTTCGCACGCTTTGCCTGGTCTAAGCAAGCCTGGCAACAATCAGCTGCACTCTCTTTATGATGTGTAAGTCCCCATCTCACTGCAGCACCACCATAATCTGTGTGAAGCTCTACATTGCATACAGCTGGCACTGGTCTGCCTGCTAATATCTCCTCTATACAACAAAAAAAGGCATAACCTCATGAGTTTTGAATTCACCAAACTTTCATTTAGTTTCTTGGTTATGATCCCCATCACAGTTTTTCACCCAAAGCACTACAAAAGTAGAGATCGGAAATGTAGGAATTATTACCAGGCTCTTCCTCCCCTTCAGGTTTATCATCGTGTTCTTCATTGGTAACCTCAGCAGGTAACCAAATCCCGATCTCTTCAGACAGTACATCCCACTCCAACTCCAAAGCTCTTACAAGCATCCCTAAATAATTACAGACCAAAATAATTTTCCCTCTAATTATACAAAACAATGATAGAGTATCCGGAGGATTCCATAAATGAAATTTTGCTCAAGGTGAGAAACTCAGTAATCTTTCTAGAGGAGTAATACCTGCTTCCTCCACTATGAGGGTGGAATTTACCCCATTTTGTCCCTGAATTAGCTCTTTAGCTTCCTCCAGCTTCTCACTGCGCCACGTTTCTACAACTTCTGTTTGGCAAATGAAGATAAGAAGGTATTAAAAGGTTAATACAGGGATAAAATGAATGTGCCAAAGATAAACTATTGTAAGCGATAACAGTAACAAGTCTACATGCATTATTAACATCACAAGAGAAAAATATGTTTTTAGAACTGAGTTTGAAGCATAAAAAAACAATCCAGTGTCTTCGAAGTCTAGGTTATTAGGACTGTGTTACCTCTCTAACCAAACAAATTAACCCATTCCTACTTTCCACCTTATTCCTATTACTCTTGTAAATAACTATGAATTAACGCATATTTCTCATCAGCCTAGTCAGCACATAATAAATTAAAAAGGTGAATATAATGACAAATGTAACTCTTCACAAGTAAAAAAGGTGGGTATCATGACAATACGGAATTCTTGAGCATATCTTTTCTGATGCAGTAGGAAATAACATGAGAAGCATGTTAAGACATATGAAAGCTAGGAGAAATTTAAAGAACATCGAAAATATTATTTATCAGATGGCACCCTTGCTAGAAGAGTAAGGCCCTTTTGTGGCTCAAATGTTCATTCATTTACATAGCATATCATCATCACTGCAGAGAATAGAACTGAGAGCTTAGGTTCCATAGACGTGATGAACTTATACAAGAACAAATGGAAAAATTAGACATGCAAAGAGACAGGTTGATTCTGAACTCTGTGTACCTATTATACTTTCCTGATAACTATATGATTAGTTGAGCTATATTCCACTTCGATATGAATGATATTGAGATCTTTACTAAACTGAGCACTTGGTGTCGAACACATCTTTCACAGGTTAGGTAATAAGACAAATTAACATCACATTTCAAAGAGTGAAGAAGACAGATCCTTAGCAGATAGAGATCAGGCAAAGTGATGAAAAGTAAGCTGGTGGCAGTTTGAAAATAAATGTGATGAGTTTTAAATTTGACAGTGATTGTGAAGCTAATGGGCATAATATAGTAGCAAAACAGAGATCCGTTTTTTGTTAGGTAGGAATAAGACTAACCTCTAAGGTGGGTAACATTAGACTTGTCCTCTAAGCTTTTTAAACGCTGTAGGATCTCATCAACTAGTTTGTGTTTAACATTAGGAGATAGTTCAGTATTTGATTGTGTAGTGGCGACCTCATGTTTCAGCTTCTTCACCTAATGGTTTGTAGAGCAATCAAAGACAAAGATTGTGAGAATCAAAATAGAAGTTTTGGAGTTCAATTAAAAAGCACTAACCAATTTGACAAGCTCAACAGGTTCTTTGGATCTTCGAATCCGAATGGATTCCTCCATTTTCCTAATCTCATCTGCTGTGTACTTAACAACTGGATAAGAAAACAAAAAGGCAGAGCAGCTTCAGATACGAATTATCATAATCAATCAGAGCAAAAATGAAGAAGGTACCATAATCGTTATTGGAATAGATGTGGAGAGAAGAAGCATAGAGAAAGCGAAGAACAAAGAGAGCAATGAGAATGTTGAAAAAGCAAACGAGCAGAGTGATTCTTTTGAAAGAGAGAAGTCCGCTTCCGGCGATCCCTCCGGTCCATTCTCCTCCACCCCGCGCCATCTCCCACTGCCGTCATCCCACCATTTCAAGATCTCGCTTCGATTACTATCACTCTGCTTTTAATCGGACACTCGAAGATTCGATTTCTTCCGCCGGAAAAAGGAAATCGTGGGAGAGAGAGAAAGAGCTCTTAAATTATTTAAGAAATTACTAATTTTCTTTTGAGCTCTCTCATCCAATACGTGTGTGGTAAATGTCGTATAAAAGCGTCATATTTTTTTGGTACCGTTTATTTTTCTTTCTAGATAGAATTAAGGATCATGGATCGATAACTTTTTTTTCTACAATATTATGTAAGATTTCTTTCAATCGTATGAATTTACTATGTTAATTTTTGAATGGAACCAACCATGAGCTTACCAAAATTGTGGTGAATTAATACGAATCACGTGTTATGTTCAAAATAATTTAAAAAAAAAAAATACTGCAATTTCTCATAGTTTCCTCGAAATCCTTCCAAACGATTTGAAAATTGAAAATAAAAAACATCTAACTAGTAGTACTCTAGTAGTTAGCTGTTATTGTCATGTTTGTTAGATATATATTTTTTTTGTATTTCTTCCATCATTCCTAAAGGCGTAATGCATGCAGCATAGTTTGTCTTACACTGTTTCCTTTCTTCTTCAAATTTTAAATCGTAAGAAAAACTTTATAAGCATAAAATACTTATTTAAATCTTGCTCTGGTTCCTTTCCAAAGAAAAAGGCACAAAACTTGATATTTTTTGGATTCCAAAGGTTGATCCAGCTTGGTTTAGACAATTATTAACTGAAACTGAAACCCTCTCACTCCATTGTAGGTGTTTTAAACCTTCCACCAACAAAACAAACGATGGGCCTCACATTACCAAAAAAAAAAAAACAAACAAACGATGGGCCTCTAAAGTAAAGAGATGCCCAACATAAAAGTGAAGAGAAGCAAATACTGAACTTGTTTGCGAAATAAAAATAAAAATGAAAATATTAGTGACCGGCTCTACTGGTTACTTAGGCGCACGACTCTGCCACGCTCTCCTCCGTCGCGGCCACTCCGTACGCGCCTTGGTTCGCCGCACCAGCGACCTCTCCTATCTTCCTCCAGAAGTCGAGCTCGCCTACGGAGACGTAACGGACTACCCTTCTCTAGCGGATGCTTGCTCCGGTTGCGATATCGTTTTCCACGCCGCGGCTTTAGTTGAGCCTTGGCTTCCTGATCCATCTCGATTCGTCTCTGTAAGCTTTTGCTTTTCTTCCTCTTCTTAATTTTATTAATCACAGATGTCAGGTGTTAATGGTGGTCATTTCGAAGCTTAGGTCAACGTTGGTGGACTGAAGAACGTCTTGGAAGCAGTTAAGGAGACGAAGACCGTAGACAAGATTATCTACACTTCTTCCTTCTTCGCTCTTGGCTCTACCGATGGATCTGTTGCTAATGAGAATCAAGTATGATCATTCTAAATCTTCATTTTCTTGTTTTTGATTTGATTTTGATTCTAATTTCCTCTGGTCTTGTGATTAGGTTCATAATGAGAGGTTCTTCTGCACGGAGTACGAGAGATCGAAGGCTACTGCTGATAAGATTGCTTTGAATGCTGCTTCTGAAGGTGTGCCCATAATTTTGCTGTATCCTGGTGTTATCTATGGTCCAGGCAAGCTCACTACTGGCAATATGGTTGCTAGATTGGTATGCTTCTCTTTACATCCTTTCAATCTCTTCTGTTCGCTGTGTTAGCGATACATTGGTGGGATGATGAAGTGATAAGTTACAGAATTTGATTTCCTTTTTTTTGTCACAGTAACTTTCGAAGTGTCCAACTTTCTAGATCCATTTATGTGGTTGATTATCACTTCAGCCTTACCAAACTGGATAGTGAATATTTGTCAACTCCTATTGTAGTTTAATTAGGGTTGAATTCCTAACTTACAACCATCAAATGTTGTTCTTCTAGTTAATCGAACGCTTTAACGGGAGATTACCTGGATACATTGGCTCTGGAAATGATAGATACTCCTTCAGCCATGTTGATGATGTTGTGGAGGGTCATGTTGCTGCAATGGAAAAAGGTAGGCTTGGGGAAAGATACTTACTCACTGGGGAAAATGCTTCTTTTAAGCTTGTCTTCGATATGGCTGCACTTATTACTGGAACCAAAAGACCTAGCTTTAGCATTCCGTTATGGGCAATCGACGCTTATGGATGGTTATCTGTTCTAATCTCTCGGGTTACAGGAAAGCTGCCACTTATCAGTCCTCCGGTGAGTTTCAATTGGATTCATTAGTTGCCAATATATATATAGACTATCTTATTTGGTATAGAATAATCTCAAGTCCTAGTATTTTGTAATGAACAGACAGTGACAGTGCTGAGACATCAGTGGGCATACTCTTGTGACAAGGCTAAGCTGGAACTTGGTTATAACCCTCGAAGCCTAAAGGAAGGATTGGAGGAAATGCTCCCTTGGTTGAAGAGTTTGGGCGTCATTCAATACTGAAATTTTAATTTCCTATCTATCGAGTATATATCCAAGAATAAATAGTTTCCTTGATTTCAGTGGTTGTTCAATATGGTGATATTTTTACTTCCACCTTTACACTTTAATCCCAATCGATTAACTTCTTACTACAAAACTGCGTCCTTTCGATTGTGTTTGTTAAAAAAAAGTGAAACATTTTTATATGCAAATTCGGATGATCAGATTGAAAGAACTCATATTTTACAATTTACAATTACAACTAGTCATCTATTACTGAAGTTTAAGAGTCATTTTTCTTGGATATATCATGTATCTTTGCAGGGATTCTATAGTACCATACATTTCAGAAACATTCAGAGCTGTGTTTTAAGAGACTATGAGTACGAAAGATGAATATGTTAATGTGGGAATATCACATTTTATTTGCCAAGAACTATATGATTTACATCTATAAAATATATGATCAGAAGATAAATACTGAGTATCAATTTAATTTGTTCATGTGCTTTTGCTCTTTTAGGATATCCACTTTATTGTAGCTGCATGGCCGTTGGTAATCAGTCCTGTTTTCAATTTATGCTGTTCACAAAACAAATAAAAGAGAGGTCAATAAGCGAATTATTTAGTTAGATGAAATCTATCACATTTGAAAAAAGATTTCATCACATTATTTTTGAAGAACAAAAAGGTTTCTTCTTCCAAGTTAGAACAAAAATATTTCAACATATTAATAACCATGCAAATCGCAATATGCCTACCTGTTACAGTCCACACTCTTAGAGAAAGGGACCCCCAAATCAACACCACATTTAGCAGGGAGTTGTTTGGCATTATCATCATTAATTCCAGGAATTGTATTAGCTACACTCTTCAAGCAATTGCAAGCTACTTGTCTATCGGTTTTCGCAGGCGCAGCGGCTTTTAGACTATTAAGTCCGTTGCAACACATTGCAGAAGGAGTTCCCCCAGCTTTTAGATAAGGCAAACATTGTGCTAAGTACATGTTTACCTGCGGACACTGTATGGCTTCTCCATGATAGGCAACCACCATTAAAATTGTAATCACAAGCAGTAACATTGTTTGGGTTGTAGTAGAAATGTTCCTCATTTTTTTAACTTATTGAGTTCTAACAATTATGTTTGATTTGTTTTCTCTGTGAGTTGTTTTCTTGATCTAGTATTTTTTTTATAAGGAGAAATCTGAGAAAAAATGTAATCTACATGTATTTTAAGTGACAAAACTTTTTATAAGTCATGTATTTAGAGTGGTGTGGGAAGTTGAAAAGAGAAACTAGCTTTATGAGGATTTCCTTTTTTTACATCAACTTTACGAGGATTGCCTTTAGTCTATAATTCTGTCAAAACATTCACAAGTGCAAAAAAAAGTTTCACTTCCATTCCATTTCCATTGTTTATTTATGAAGGCCATCTTTAAAGAAAAACTTACTAATCAAGGCCACTAATTTCATAAAGGTTTTGTTTGTTACCAGTAACCTTTAAAATTAAAATAATGTCGAAAGGCCGTATAAACGAGACATCAAGTGGAGTAGTAAAAAAAAAACAAAGCCCAAATAAAACCCAGAAGATGAGTCTGAGCCTTTCTTTCTTCACTCTCTTGATAGTTAACACTGAGGACAAGTTTATTCAATTTCTTTCTGCAAATCGAAAATGGAGTCATCAGTAAAACCCAATCCGTTCCTCAGCTTCTCCTCTTTCCTTCACCACCACTGTACCCGCTTTAGCTCCGACCTCTCCGCCCGAATCGAAGACACCAAACGATTCGCCGAAACCCTAGCTTCTCGACGTTTCTCTCCTTCTCCTCCGCCACCGTTCGCCTCCGTCTCGCAGTCCAAGTCTGGAACCCCGACTACGACGTTGAATCCATCACTCGTCGCTAAAGCTCTCGCTGGCACGTCGGTGTTTACTGTCAGTAACACCAATAATGAATTCGTTCTTATCTCGGATCCTACCGGTGACAAGTCTATCGGTTTGCTCTGTTTCCGGCAAGAGGATGCTGAAGCTTTTCTTGCTCAGGTTTTCCCTCTCTCTTGCTTTTGCTCCCCACAGAAGGATTTTTTAAAAAATTACTATCTGAGCTCTCTAATAATCCTTTAGGCGCGGCTTCGGAGAAGAGAATTGAAAACCAATGCTAAGGTTGTTCCCATTAACCTGGACCAGGTAGTCCCATTTCTCGGTGACCACTACATTAGATCAATGTTGAATCCATTGGTTAGCTCAAATGCTTTGGGACATTGGAACATACTAAACTAAACAAAATTCTTGCAACTATTTCTTTATTATTTCTTAGGAGGTTATGTGATCAGGAGTTCAATCTAAGTTAACTTGTTCATGTATGGCCTAATTTTCGTGGTCTATAATACTGTATTATTGGTAGTTTGAAATGAATGGAACTTACAACTACATTAGGGAAATTTTTGATGTTATTTGCGTAATCATGGTAGCTACATCCCCAAAAGTTTAAAAATGATGTTGTTTACAGGTGTACTTGCTAAAAGTTGAAGGGATTTCCTTTCGCTTCCTGCCAGATCCGATCCAAATAAAGAATGCATTGGAGGTTGGCTCACGCTAGAAAGCTTTTTAATTATACACTTCTCCTGCACTTATTTGTCATTTCATTCTTATCCTAAAGCAATATTTTCTTGCGTCCTAGCTCAAATCCTCAGGTAATAAGAATGGGTTTGATGGAGTTCCTGTTTTCCAGGTAAATTTCTCTGCATATTTTCCTTATGTTTTGGTATTTTTGCTTTGTTTTCTCTTGATATCTATCTCTTGTTGGCCTCTGCAGTCTGAGCTTCTTGTTGTGAGAAAAAAAAATAGACGTTACTGCCCTGTGTATTTCAGTAAGGTTAGTTAGTTTCTTCTCCCACATTAAATGATACTAATCGATCTCTCAAAAGCCAAAACAGAGGAAAATAACTTTTACTTTACTGTTGCTGAGAATCAAGTACTGCCGTGACCACTTTCAGGAAGATATAGAGAGAGAACTTTCGAAATATACGAGAGCATCAAGAGGAGATCAACAAATTATGGTAATGATTACTGTTTACCTTCTATTTTGAATCTTTGATAGAGCACTTAAGATGGAAACACCTTGATCTGAAATCATGTGGTTTACTAAATATTGGGAGTACCTAGTAGCTGCATTTTGCAATCCTACGCTTTCACTTCATATAACACCATGTTTTAAGAGGAACAGCGAAGGAAAAGGAAAAGTTTTAGAAAACTATAGAAAAAACTGTAGAAAGAGCGAAATTCAGATTGTACATCACTACATCCCTTGATATATCTATGAGTTAAAATGAATTCCAAGGTTCTTCGTTATCAAAGTTGCATATCAAAGATCTAACTTCTCTTATCTTCAACATGGATCTAATCTTGTCTTTTGCAGGTTGGGAGTCTGGAAGATGTGTTGAGGAAAATGGAGGTACTCACTCTTCTTCATTGTTTAAAGAAACCGAAAAGTATGAACGCGAAAAACCCAGTAGTCTAATAAAAATCTGAATTGAATAATTGTAGAGGAGCGAGAAGAATTCAGGTTGGGAAGATGTAATATTCATTCCACCAGGAAGAAGTTATGCACAACACATGCAGGAGGTGATCAAAGAGTAAAAAAGATGAGGAGACACAATGTGTGTATTTTATTTGATAAAACAGCTTCTTTTGAGATTTCGCAATATCATCATTTGCCCAAAGAGCTCCACACAGTTCAAATAATTTTGTTTTTCTTTAACCACTTAACACATCATCACCATGTAGTCATGGTTCTTCCATACCAAACCGTATAATTGTACGGATAAAAAGTACAGTAAATAACAATAATCCTAGTTTGTTCTAAAAATTTAGATGTTATTCATCTTTCATCAGATTAAATCAGCAATCAAAGGAGGTTGAGGCTAAATTTGGTTGACATACGATTATTAAACTACGATGTCTTACCATCTTTATTTTCATTTTCTTTCCCTCATCATAGTCGCTTTGACATCTCAGCTTAAAATCTATGATAATTCTGATTAGGACGAACTAATTATTACTGTTTTCGAAAAATAATTAAAAAAAAAAGAAAGGAGATGAGATAGTCTGAAAGCATTGATCCTTCGTGTAAGCGTAAGTAACCGATGTTGACAGGAGAACTAAACATGTTGCTTGCTTGACTTCCTCCGTCGCATTTTTCATTCTGACTATTTTGTCTCTCTCTTACACCTACTAATTCTTGTATTTACTTACGAGTTACGAGTTACGAGTTACGAGTTACGAGTTCTGAATTCATATTTATTTAACTCTACGTTTCTAAAAAAAAAAAAAAACTAGTTTTAGGTCTATAGTCGATTCTGAATTAAAACTGCTTATTAAGATTAATTTATATGATTTTCACATATTACCCAAGAAATATACTAAACTAATATGCTATCGTTTTTTCTTAATTAGATTTTGAAGTTTTACCAAAAAAAAAAAAAAAAAAAAGAAGGTAGACCTACCAATGTTTTTGAATAAAAAAATTGAAGTTTTTTTGTTTTTTTCCCAACACAAAATATACGGATTCAGATTCGAATTAATAGTGGCACAATGATGATATTAATACAACAAACCGATAAATTCTAAATTTTGATAAATAAAAAGTAAGAAGTTTGTTTGGTGTATTTTATCTTGTAACTTTTACCCCATAAAAGTTCTTAGAAGAGCATTATTATGATCTTTTGTACCAATTTTCCAAAAGTTGTAGTTGGTGGAGGTTTTGTGAACAAATCAGTAACAGAATTTATTTTCTAACATATATTGCATCGTTTTCTGACGATCATCAAATTATGGAAATATATATTTTATTATGTTCCTTTGATGACATTTCTTTTTTAATTGAGCTATGCCTATTGCCTACCACTTTTTTAAGTTGTTGTATTGTCTCTATCAGAGATTACATGTTCTCCGAACGTATGTAATAACAGCGCGCATTCACGATTTGCCTCATTAATTAATAAAATTTGTGAATAGATAAAGTGGTAACAAAAAGTCTATGGTCCGAGCAACATTAATAGTAGTATCTCCAAATGACGGTAGAAAACTTTAATGAAGCCCTTTTGGGTTGTGCATTGGATGAGATAAAATGATATATAGGTAACAAAAGGGTGGTTTTGATCTATTACATAGTATCCTTTACATTGTAACTCTGGTCCCACATTTGAAGGTGAGAGCAAATACGTAACTTAAGGCATACGTATCTCAAACTCATGTCATTATGTGTAGCCCATCCACCCAAAATCGTTGGCGACATATCTTTGTTTAATAATAATAATCCATCAGGCTTGTGTTTGAGTAAAGAAAATCCTTTGACACGTCCAATGAAACTCTTCTAGACGTCTTTTTATTTATTTTTATACTCAAAAACTCAACCTCTACTTATAATACTAATTTACTTACCATGTTTTTGTTTTTTTTCTACCATTCACGCGGTGGTTCGTATATAAAGAATAATCATACGCAAATTTCCCTTAAAACCTTTGATCATTTTCATTTAGGAGTATATATATATATATATAGAAGATGAAAGAGAAATGTTTTTCTTTGAGAAACGAGAGGACGATGACGACGATGATAATGAAGATGGCTCCATCCAAATCCGCACTGATACGCTTCAATCTAGTCTTGTTCGCTTTCTCTTTTCTTCTCTACTCTGCCATTTTTCTCCACCCTTCTTCATCAGTCGACTTCAGCACCGCAGCTTCCTTTGTTGGATGCTCCTTTCGTGATTGCAGTCCCAAGGTAAGGTGAGTTTACCTTTTGCTTTGATATATAACGGGGTAAGTTTTATACTGAAACTCAGACTAATGATATCTTTATATTGCTATTTGATCAGGTGGAGAGAGGAGTGAAGATGCAAGAGCTCGTTGAAGAGAACCAAATAAACAAGAGAGATTTGCTAACCGCTAGTAACCAAACCAAGCTGGAGGCGCCAAGCTTCATGGAAGAGATTTTAACAAGAGGGTTAGGTAAAACAAAGATAGGGATTGTGAACATGGAAGAATATGATCTTACTAATTGGAAACGTTATGGTGAAACGGTTCACATACATTTTGAGCGTGTCTCTAAGCTCTTCAAATGGCAAGACTTGTTCCCCGAGTGGATAGATGAAGAGGAAGAAACCGAGGTTCCCACATGTCCTGAGATACCGATGCCCGATTTCGAAAGCTTAGACAAGTTGGATTTGGTAGTAGTGAATCTGCCTTGTAAGTACCCTGAAGAAGGGTGGAGAAGAGAGATTTTGAGGTTGCAGGTGAACCTAGTTGCGGCTAACTTGGCAGTCAAGAAAGGGAAGACGGATTGGAGATGGAAAAGCAAAGTGTTGTTTTGGAGCAAATGTCAACCGATGATTGAGATTTTCCGGTGTGATGATTTGGAGAAGAGAGAGGCAGATTGGTGGTTGTATCGGCCTGAGGTGGTTAGGTTACAACAGAAGCTTAGTTTGCCAATCGGATCTTGCAATCTTGCTCTTCCTTTGTGGGCATCTCAAGGTAAAATTACTTTATACAAATTATTCCTTTTGTTAAATATCCATAGCTTTAGCAAAAGTAACTAAAGTAAACCACACAAAACCGAACTCCCATTTATATTAAGATGAACCATATAACCAAATTATGATGAAACGAAAACCCTTTTGTTTTTATTTTCTCTTTAATGTGTTATTATCATTAGCAAATTATCTTGATCACTCTTTTGTTTTTGAATTTGGTTAAATTTTTGTCCAAGTTAAACAAACCAAACAGAAAATATAAGTCGAACTGAGCTTTAAATCGAATTAATCGCGTTTTGTGGTGCAAGCGTAAAATGATCTCTAGTCGGAAGTGTGTAGATGAACTATGAAGTGACTAAGACACTGTAACATAAAAGGACTTGCTTACGTGAAATTGATGTGAAAGGTACCAACTCTATTGTGTAAAACCAAACAACTCGATATGTTTGGATACTTTGCTTTATAATTGATTGATGTGTGTTAATTAGATATGTTTAGTGGTTGTGTTTTAAGTATGTTTTTTGCTAACCACCAAATATGAATTGTCATACAAGCTACCTAACATCTGTTAAGGAAATATTTAAATCTTTACTATCTTTGAAAATCGATTCGTATTCGTTTGGTAGATTGAGTTAGTTAGCTATGAATTGCTTGTTTTTTAAGAAAACAAATGATCATATTCAACTCTGTATGAATGAATGTTTTTTTTTATGGTGGATTTTGTGCTATAACTTAATATTTTATAAGATATTAAATTATATTATACATAAAAATAATTCCTTTTTTTTATATACGTTTTATTCAAAAAAAAAAGCAGGTGTAGACAAAGTGTATGACCTAACAAAGATAGAAGCAGAGACAAGACGACCAAAACGTGAAGCCTACGTAACCGTCCTCCACTCTTCTGAGTCTTATGTATGTGGTGCCATAACTTTGGCTCAAAGCCTCCTTCAAACAAACACCAAACGCGATCTTATCCTTCTTCACGATGACTCCATCTCCATTACCAAACTTCGAGCCCTCGCCGCCGCAGGATGGAAGCTTCGTCGAATCACTCGAATCAGAAATCCACTTGCCGAGAAGGACTCGTACAATGAATATAATTACAGCAAGTTTCGACTGTGGCAATTGACAGACTACGACAAAGTGGTCTTCATCGATGCTGACATCATAGTCCTACGTAACCTTGATCTTCTTTTCCATTTTCCTCAGATGTCAGCCACCGGAAATGATGTCTGGATATTTAACTCAGGCGTCATGGTCATTGAGCCTTCTAATTGTACGTTTAATACGATCATGAGCCAGAGAAGCGACATTGTTTCATACAACGGCGGAGATCAAGGGTAATTAAGCATTTTAGTATTACAATTATTTTTAGATTATAATCAACAAATATATCAACAAAAAAAAGACATGTTGTTACTTGTTTTTAGGTATCTAAACGAGATATTCGTGTGGTGGCACCGATTGCCTCGACGAGTAAACTTTCTGAAGAACTTCTGGTCGAACACAACCAACGAAAGAAACATCAAGAACAACCTCTTCGCCGCTGAGCCGCCTCAAGTCTACGCGGTCCACTACTTAGGTTGGAAACCATGGCTTTGCTATAGAGACTACGACTGCAACTACGACGTGGACGAGCAGTTGGTATACGCTAGCGACGCGGCCCACGTTAGGTGGTGGAAAGTGCACGACGCCATGGACGAAGCTTTGCAAAAGTTTTGCAGGCTGACGAAGAAGAGGAGGACTGAGATCAACTGGGAGAGGAGGAAAGCGAGGCTTAGAGGTTCCACTGATTATCATTGGAAGATCAATGTTACTGATCCAAGACGACGTCGTTCTTATTTGATTGGTTAATTTTTGTTTTTATTCGATTTAGATATAATACTGAGACACCATTATATTGTCTCAATTTGTCCTTTTTTTTTTTATTTACATGTCTATGAGAATCTTACAATTATTTTGAGCTAAATTTTCACTTTTGTTTCAAAGCTCATGTGTTTAAATATTTTGTATTTGGTCCGTTGATGTTCATGAGTCCGTATACAGTATGTCTGATATTTGTTTTGTGAAAACATCCCATATCTAACTAAGCATGACTAATGTCTATGCATGTTGTTCAGAATAACACTAGCATTTAAAAAAATTAAAACAAAGTTAGTAATTAAAAAAGATTTTGCAAAGAGGATAGTATATTACGTTGTTGACAAAAAAAAAAGATATATTACGTTGGGGGAAAGATACGATTGATAAAAAATATCAGTGTCATGCATGGTCTAAACTTATGATTTTTATGATCTCAATTAATTTAAACGCAAATTTTGTATTTTCGATCACATACAAATCCCTCTGAAGAAGCAAAAGTTTAAGTTTTTTGTAAAATAGTTTCTAAAATGGTTAATATAAAGGCTTGACCTCAAACTTCAAAAAGACTTGGAAGAAAATAAACAAATATTATGTACACGACTCGATGCGTGCCTCTCCCATTTTGTCATGCACGATGTGTTTGAGATGTGAACATCACTTTTGGCTTGCTATAATGCTATAGACTATAGTATATGAATTTATTTTATTTTTTTTTTAAAAAAAAACGATAGATATTTGCCCAATCCATTTCCAGTCTCCCGTAGACTTTACCAAGTTTCCTAAAAAAATAATATAAAATCTGGAACAAATTCTTAAAATTAAATATTCAATTATTAATCAGAACTTATTCGTATTGAACCCCACGTCAAGTTACGTAAACAAAAATTCAAGTCTTGTTGGCTTGTTCCTTTTTTCTATTATATGACAATAGTTTGCGATAGATAATGTTAGCAGTGTCAGTGTCAGAAGTCACTGCGAATTGCTTGGACATTTCTAGTGGGGCTCCTCCACTACTTCCAACCCTTTGAGTACGTCCTCTCTCTGCTCTTTAAACAGCTCTTTCTGATATCTGCCCTCGCAGTACGGTACAAAAGGCACCTCCGACTACACCTTATCAATTAGTTTATGAAAGCTTGCGGAACACGCACATATTTGGGTTAAGCTACAAAACGTCAAAATCTTTCATCTTTTCAGGCCCAAATTGGGAGAATATTGTGTTCGAAACATTTAAAACACAAAACATAATTTATATTTAAAGAAAATGCAATCGAATATTTCTTTTTCTTTTTACTTTTTTTTTTGGAATAAATGCAATTATTTACTACTCCTCTGTTTCAAAATATAAGTTATTTTAGAAATTTTTTTTTTTCACAATATAAATTGTTTATATGGTTTAAGGAAACGTTTACCTTTATTGAATAGTGTGTGACCAATTACATTACTTTAAATTAATTAAATTATATTTATTTTATATATATTAAATAATATTTTTATTTTTAAAAGTAACTATCTTAATAATTGTGCATTCAACCACAGAGGAGTACTTATTTAGTGCAGTTTCTAACAAATTGAAATCGTATTTTGTGAAAAGTCTTCTCTAACAAGTCTGGTTCCTTGTTCCTTGTTCTTGTTCCTTTTCCTTGTTCCTTGTTCCTTGTTACTTGTTCCTTTGTTCCTTGTTCCTTCTCTCACTTTTCCATTAAAGTATTAAACAATGGCCAAATGGATTACGTTGGCACTCACTGTCGCTGTGGAAATTTCCAGTGAGAAATTAACCCACTTGTTGTTCTATAAATCTTATTTACTCCTCTTACTCTCTCTCCCTCATCGACGTTGCCATCGTTTGCAATGGCCGTGACCGATTTTTTCGTGGGTGAAATAGCGACGGAGCTCCTAAAGCAGCTGTTTTTGTTATCTGCTCATGGAGTACGGTACAAAGGAATCGCCGACAATCTCATCACCTTGATCAAGAACGTTCAACCGACGATCAAGGAGATCCAATTCAGCGGCGTGGAGCTGCCTGCTTATCGTCAAGCTCAAATCCGTATGCTTTCTGAAACCTTGGACAAAGGGAAGAAACTCACCGAGAAAGTCCTCAAGTGCAATCGTTGGAATATGGTTCGACAGATTTATCTTGTTAAGAAAATGGAGAAGCTTGAGAAGTCCATCAATGCTTTCTTCAGGGGTCCTATGTTGACTAATATCCTCGCTGATATTCATCTTCACCGGGCCACTTCCGATGTCCGATTGGATCGGGTTGATAGGAGCCTCGACAGGATGAGTGAGCAATTGGGTTCCATGAAAATCGGCGGAGGAGGCTTGATTACCGATGCCATGAAGTTAGCTGAGGCTATGGAGAGTGAGACCACCGACGATTTCGAGAAATTTGGGGTTGGATTGGAATTGGGAAAGAGGAAGGTCAAGAAGATGATGTTCGATGCTCAAGGAGGGATCTTTGGGATCACTGGGATGGGCGGTGTTGGCAAAACCACTCTTGCCAGAGAGCTTGAACGGGACGACCAAGTCCGATGTAAGTATTCAGTTTCTTCTTGTTTTGATGATGGAGTTGATTTTTGGTTAAAGAGTATAGAGACTGTTTCTTTCTTGTGTTTAGTGAGATGGTCAATTCACACTGTTTTTTCTTCAGGTCACTTCGAGAACCGGATTCTGTTTCTGACTGTATCACAATCTCCGATTCTAGAGGAGCTGAGGGAACGTATTTGGTTTTTTTTATCTGGTTGTGAAGCTGTAAATCCTGTTCCTGACTGCAATTTTCAGTTTGACGGCACGCGGAAGCTGGTCATCCTTGATGATGTTTGGACCACGCAAGCCCTGGACCGCTTGACGTCCTTTAAGTTTCCTGGTTGCACAACTCTTGTGGTCTCACGTTCCAAACTCATTGAGCCTAAATCTACTTATGATGTGGAACTACTAACGGAAGATGAAGCAATCTGTCTCTTCTGTCTCTGTGCATTCGGTCAGAAATCTGTCCCTTCTGGCTTCTGCACAAATCTTGTTAAGCAGGTAGTTTCAATAGTTTCTTCTCCAACTGATACATGCGGACTATATATCCAAAGCTTTTCAATTCTCAGATTTCAAATGGTTTTGACGCAGGTTGCTAATGAGTGTAAAGGTCTACCTTTGGCTCTCAAAGTTACGGGCGCTTCATTAAAAGACAAACCTGAAAAATATTGGGAGGGCGTATTGCAGAGGTTATCAAGAGGTGAACCTGCTGACGAAACTCACGAGACTAGATTGCTTCATCAAATGGAAGCTAGTCTAGAAAATCTCGACCCAACAACCAAAGATTGTTTCTTGGATCTTGGCGCATTCCCTGAAGACAGGAAGATTCCTCTTGATGTCCTAATCAACATGTGGATTGAGATACATGATATAGAGGAGGGAAATGCTTTTGCCATTCTTGTTGATTTGTCACACAAGAATCTCCTTACGCTTGGGAAAGATCCACGGTTAGGGATCACATTACTTGAAGCTGTTCATATTATTTTTTTTGTAAGGTTTAAAAGTCTTATAAATTGTATATTAATTTGCAGGCTTGGCTCTTTGTACGCAAGCCACTATGATATATTTGTGACACAACATGATGTTCTGCGAGACTTAGCACTTCATCTATGCAATGAAGGGAAAGTAAACAAAAGAAAGCGGTTGCTGATGCCGAAAAGAGAGTTAGAGCTTCCAAGAGAATGGGAAAGGAACAATGATAAGGAA